>JAVLUX010000005.1:12947500-13547500 GCA_032164185.1 Moxostoma hubbsi
TAAAGAAAAAAATGTAATAAATACCACTTAAAACAATTAATTCAAACTGTAATAATAATAATAATTTGCAATTAATGATTTTTGCAGTATTTATGATCAATGAAATGCATCCTTGGAGAAAGAATGAACAGGAAGAACAAAAATGTCTTTGCCTTCTAAAAATGGAAGCGCAAGTAACTTGTAACGCAATTACTTTAGTTTTTCGGCAACCTACTTATTTTCTCTTACTTAAGTCTTAATATTCAGTAGTCAGGGGTGTAAAGTAATGAATTACAAATACTCAAATTACTGTTATTGACTACTTTCCCCCAAGAATTCTACTTTAATAATGTTATACATTTACTTGAGTACATTAAGTGCTGTAACTACTTTTACTGCACTACATTCCCATCGCCTGTGTTCGCTACTTCCCTGTCCTGATTTTAGTTTTATCTATCAACATGATTGGCAAGGGAGAGTCTCGTGACTCCCATCCAATCAAATCACACGTAAAAAACTTGAACAGCAGCTGCAGATTTGACACCATCTGTTATGGATGCCTCGAGCATGTTTCACACCTGAACATCACGGCTGCACCTAGAAGGGATTTTCACAGTGAAAAAGCCCAATTGCTTTATCGTGTCATGTGAGTTTAACTTGCTCAAGCCAGATATCAGCATTAATCCTGCCTCTAATTTGAAGAAACATAATGAGGCAAATTTCATATTTCTGATTACTAGATTCTGTGTGTCTATAACGTAGTCTGTAAATGAATGATCACTGAGATTATTGGGTTGCTGTGAGAGATTAATGCAATGTTATCAATAGGGCTGGGCTATAAAACAATCTTGATGTTTATCTGAAGGAAAAAAAAAAAGAAAGAAGAGATGTCTATACAAATAATATATGTCTATATTAATGTAATATAATACATTTAATAATAATATTTGTAATAATATTGTTAGTTTATTTTACCAACCCCTGATGTAGAGATGTTCATTTGTATAATAAATTACCAGGAAAGTAAAGATGATAAAATAATTTAGAATTATGCTTAGCCTTTATCATGTTTATTTAATGCCTGATAGAAGTGTCAATCTTTGTAGAGCAATACTTCAGCAGAACTTTCCTCCAGTCACAAACTTCAGAAAATTGTGCATCTTGCATTAGAATGAGAACACAACTATTTCTGGACTTTAAAGATACAAGAACTACATCAATGTGGAACATTGCATCTGAAAAAGAGGACAATGTGACCCCCCATGTGCTACTTAAAGAAATAATTCACACAAAAATGAAAATTCTCTCATCATTTACTCACCCTCTTGCCATGTCTTTGACTTTCTTTGTTCAGAACACAAATTAAGATTTTCAGAAGAATATTTCAGCTCTGGTCCATACAAGCGAATGGATCCTAAAATGCTCATGCTCCAAAAAGCATATAAAAGGTAGCATAAAATTAGCCTAATCCATGTGACTCCAGTGGTTAAATCTATGACTTCAGAAGTGATATGATAGGTGTGGGTGAGAAACAGATCAATATTTAATACATTTTTACTAGAACTGTTTCTCCCTGCCCAGTAGATGGTGAAATGCATGAAGAATGTGATTCACCAAAAACAAAAGAAAGTGAAAGTTAAAGTGGTAAAGTACTTCTGAAGTCATGGATTTAACCACTGAAGTCACATGGATTAGGATACTTTTATACAGACTTCTGTGATTTTTGCAGCTTCAAAATTTTGGCACCCATTCACTTGCTTTGAATGAACCAAAAGAGCTGAGATGTTCTTCTAAAAATCTTAATTTGTGTTCTGCTGATGAAAGAAAGTCATACACATTCAGGATGGCATAAGGGTGAGTAAATAATTAGGTAATTTAAATTTGTGTGTGAACTATCCCTTTAAAGCCCAATGTGGCCCCAGTACCAAACAACTTCGCTACCGCCTCTATTGTGCCAAGTGACACAGATTTTTTTTTTTTAAGAGTTTTTTTTTTTTTTTTTTGCATTCCTTGCATTGTTTTGGACATGTTTAATGCGCAACAATATCTCAGCAATAAAGTCGGCATTAAGGGAAATTTAGACCCCGCACGTACACTGATTTTAATGTAATTGTTTCATACATTATGAAATTGAAAAACTTTTTTTCTGTAATCATGTCGCCCTTTTATTTTATATATTTTTAAGTAACATTCATGTAGTGTTTAAAGAACCATAAATAAGTGATGCATTTTAAAAGTTGGCAGTCACAAACACCTATAAAATACCTCTATTTATTATTCTTTCTGGCAAACAGCCATGAAAGAGAATGTAAATTACGGTATTTGTGATACATTTTTAAATTGCAGCATAAAGTATTTATTATAATGGGGCATAGCTTTCACAACTCAGTACTCAATACTCACTACTCATGAGTACTTTTAAATGAGCTACTCTTTCATTCTTACTCGAGTAGTTTTTAAGGACAGAACTTTTACTTAATCTTTCTACCACTACTTGGCATGTTATTGAGATGATCCAGGTGTCTGGATTACAGTGACACCGTCATGGCAGAGTGTGTCTGTAGAGGGCTCAGAACCAGCCCACAAAATCAGAATTACAAAGAATCTGCCACGAGTTCGTGGGCACGTTTGCACCGTTGCCTGATCTGCAGTGAATCTGGCATTAAACCAGCACACACAAATAACCGGCGAATTCATTCCCCAAAATGGTCAAAAATGGCCTTCGTTGGTGACTGACGTACACGGTCATCCACAACCTTTATTTCAGAATACATTTAATATATAACAAAATTACTTGATTGCATTTCATGTTTTATCTTTTTTTTATCTAACTAAACGTAATTTAATTATCGTAATTTTTATCATTTCGTTTTCAGAATGACTAGCTACGTTTGACCAAACCTCAGAAATGACAAACCATCCATGGTCTGACCTATGCTTATGGCATTTCACTGTAAATACATGGGCAACTACATTAAAGTCTGGACCTACAAAACTTAGACAAATTATAACATCTAATATGTGTTCTGTTTAAATTATTTGTAATATTAGTAAATAAACTGGCTATGCTTGCCTTCAGATATTATGGTCCCAAATCTGTGAAGTGTTCTACTAAATAGAACTGTCAGAATATCATAACAAGTCAGGATGAATTTATGAAAATTGTTTATGAAAAGATTTATATTGCTGAAAATTCATGAAAAATACAAGCCTAACCACATTTTGAAACAACATCTGCTACTTTGAATTATTTTTTATGGAGACATGGGGTTAATCTGTGATTTACAGTGAAAGATGAAAAATTCACATGTGCTTGCTTTCCCGCTCTCTTGTGTATATGAATAGAAGTGAATGGAATAAACCATGAACACATGCCTCAAGTATTACTACATTTTGCTTTATATTGCTCACTATAGAAAACCTAAGCTAAATCCATTGCTGTATGTAATGTGAATAAACACTCACCGCAGGCAGCAGGGACTGCATGTTCTGATTCGAGTCTGCTATTGTGGCCAGATACACCAGATTTCTGTGCAGCATTTGCTGGTAGCTGTCAAAGGGCAATGACAACAGCTTGATCATGAGTAAGTGATTGAATATTAAAAGCAACTTTGAAGAAAAATGATCATTCATTTGAATGTTTTTTAGTCAGAAAATACACTACTTATAGCTAAAAGGCCACAAAATCACAAAAAAGTGACAAATTTTGTATTCAAAAGGGTGAATTTCACAGAGGTGAACAGTTTGCATCCCTGATTATTAAATTAACAACTATATTTCACATAATGCGTACATTGCAAGGAGCAAAAGAATAATAATGTATTTATGTAATATGTGCAAGTTTGCGCAAACAATGCAGCAGTGTTTCCCATTAATTACCTAGACTGTGGCGGCCCACCAGTCTAATCTGTCCCACAGTTTCATAATGAACTGAAAATATTTTTACACTTCTCATAATAACATTAAAGATCTCTAACGTTGTGTTTTGCACCTTTGCTTCGGCAAAGCATCTCTCACTCCCAGTCATTTTTAATCCATTTCATACATAGGATTTTCTTTATTTGACTACCATACACAGCATAAAATAATAATCATGTGACAATAGCCTCCTACCCAGTGCATTTACATTTCTGTCGCAGAGAATTGAGTTGATTGCATAGGTACCCTATTAGGTTGGGCATCGTCATAATTTTAGAAAAATGTACAATTTAAAATTTTGAGCATGTAAAATAATCCTTTTTTCTTTACGGACAAGTGAATGACCAATTTGCTTAAGCAATGCCTAATGACGAGCCCTGGCTCAAATGTATGCTCTAGCTGATTTTGTGTTTTGACCATTTGTGAAATGCGTTAAACTCAGTCTCATTTACCATGTTTTGTGGGAGTGACTTTTTTTCCACATTCATATCTATACAACCAAAGTGTATATGATTAAATTACTACTAGAGCACAAAATTGTTTGCACAGAGTTCTTCATAGATCTAGACTCTTAATTTTACTCCCGAACCCACCGAGAAGGTCCAAGGCCCACCCACCACAGTCTCACAAAATACTGTGAGAGACACTGCGGCATGTCTTATAAAAGACTCGCATGAGAAACTTTCGTTAAAGCAAATATGTGTATTCAAGTCAGATACAGAGGATGAACTTACTGTGAGCATTCAGCTGTTTTTCCTTTACTCTGAAAGTCCATGATGCACTGAATCAACTGATTGTTTTCATCCAGTAACTGCGGGTAAAATTTTTCAACATTAAACATTATTAAAAGAAAGATAGTGAACAAAGATTTGAAGAAATACAAATAGAAACTGAGTAACATTAATTGAAATAATTATGCAGAAAACACAGAAAAGAATAGTTTAACTATAAAAAAAAAGAAAGCTACCCTTTCCCATTCAATGACCGTAAACGGGGACAGCAAGTGCCAAAATCCTTCTGCACATACACTGGTGGACAACATTTTGGAATGAGTACAGATTTTGCTGTTTCGGAAGGAAATTGGTACTTTAATTCACCAAAGTGGCATTCAACTGTTCACAAAGTATAGTCAGGATATTACTGATGTAAAAAACAGCACCATCACTATTTGAAAAAAGTCATTTTTGATCAAATTTAGATAGGCCCTTTTTCCAGCAGCCATCACTCCAACACCTTATCTTTGAGTAATCATGCTTAATTGATCATTTGGTTACTTGCCATTATATCAAACACAGTTGAAAGCAATTTGTTTCGTTAAATGAAGCTTAAAATTGAAGCAAACCATTTTTGACTGAGACTAGAGAAAGCATTCATTTTTTGCCATTTTTGACCTAACATTGACTAATATATATATATATATATATATGTGGTCAATGTTAGGTCAAAAATGAATGCTTTCTCTAGTCTCAGTCAAAAATTGTTTTTGAGGAATGAAGGCTATGCTTAAAACTGCCAAAAAAAATATTTCATAAAAAGTTGTACACTACAGTCCTCAAAGACAAGACAACTGGCTCTAACAAGGAGAGAAAGAGATGTGGAGGACCAGAAAGTACAACTAAACAAGTGGATAAGTACATCAGAGTCTCTAGTTTGAGAAATAGACACCTCACATGTCCTCAGCTGACAGCTTCATTGAATTCTACCCGCTCAACACCAGTTTCATGTACAACAGTAAAGAGAAGACTCAGGGGTGCAGGCCTTATGGGAAGAATTGCAAAGAAGTTACTTTTGAAACAGAAAAACAAAAAGAAAAGGTTTGAGTGTGCAAAGAAACACAGACATTGGACAACAGATAGTTGGAAAAGAGTGTTATGGATCTTAACCCCATTGAGCTTGTGTGGGATCAGCTAGATTGTAAGGTGCGTGAGAAGTGCCCGACAAGACAGTCACATCTATGACAAGTGCTACAGGAAGCGTAGGGTGAAAGGAGTATCTGGACAAACTGACAGCTAGAATGTCAAGGATCTGTAAATCTGTCATTGCTGCACGTGGAGGATTCAGGTTACCGTAAATATCTTAAGTGCACACAATTGTTTTCAGCGCGGCTGCCTGAATAGTACAGTATTTTCAGGGTGCGAATTATGGGGGGGGGGGGGGGGGGGGGGTGTTCCAGAGACCCCCTGGAAAGCTATTTTGTGAATAACCTGATTGGAATCTGAGTCGATGAAGATCGAAGCAGAATCAGCAGATTTCTTCTGCTCCAAACTTCTCTGTCTGCTCGTACGAATGTCACACATCATAAGAAAGTGTTTCACAGCTATTCAAATGCACTTTGGGTCCCATCATTTATATGTATTTATGTTTTCCATCAGAAAGGACTAAATATTAAAAGTAATCTCTTCAAAAAAATCAAATTTTTTTTGAATGTAACTAATTACCAATTATTTAAATTGCTACTGTAGTGGAATAGCTACTTATATTTTGTATCACATTACGTGTATTCCATTACTCCCAAACTAATTTTATATAAGTCAGAATTTACATGCACCAAGTAAACTGTGCCTTTATGCAGCTTGGAAAGAAATGTGAACCCTTTAGGCAATTAGCCAATTAGCTTCTGATAGGATAATCAAATCAACCTGTGGATATATTTTAAGGCTTATCTACAAACACAGTGCCTCTTTGCTTGACATCATGGGAAAATCAAAAGAAATCAGCCAAGACCTACACTAGTCTGGTTCATCCTTAAGAGCAATTTCTGAGTGCCTGAAGGTACCATATTCATCTGTACAAGCAATAGTATGCAAGTATAAACATCATGGGACAGCCATCATAATGCTCAGGATCGAGAAGCATTCTATCTCTTAGAGATTAACATAATTTGGTGCAAAAAGTGCAAATCAATCCCAGAACAACAGCAAAGGGCCTTGTCAAGTTGCTGGAGGAAACAGGTAGACATGTATCTATATCCACAGTAAAATGAGTCCTATATCAACATAACCTGAATGGCTGCTCAGCAAGGAAGCAGCAACTGCTCCATAACCACCATAAATAAAACAGACTACAGTTTGTAAGTGCACATGGGGACAAAGATCTTACTTTTTGAAGAAATGTCCTCTGGTCTGATAAAACTAAAATTTTACTGTTTGACCATAATGACCAGTTATATTTGGAGGTAAAAGGGTGAGGCTTGCAAGCTAAATAACACCATCCCAACCGTGAAGCATAAGGGTGGCAGCATCATGTTGTGGGGGTGCTTTGCAGCAGGAGGGAGTGGCCATCACAAAGCCCTGACCTCAATCTGATAGAACATTTGTGGGCAGAACTGAAAAAGTGTGTGTGAGCAAGGAGGCCTACAAACCTGACTCTGTCTGGAGGAATGGGCCAAAATTCCATCAACTAATGGTGAGAAGCTTGTGGAAGGCCTCCCAAGTTAAAGTCAATGCTACCAAATTCTAACAAAGTTTATGTAAACTTCTGACCCACTGGGAATGAGATGAAAGAAATAAGTTTAAATAAATCATTCTCTCTAGTATTATTCTGACATTTTGCATTCCTGCACCAGAGGTCACATTAACCGAATATTTTCCGTCATTGACAGATTTTTTTTTAGCAGTGACAGAAAGATCTGAAGGCCGTCCACGATTTTGACAGATTAAAAGGAGGTTGATCTAATGTAACTGTAATTCCTGCCCCTGTCCAGTTGGTGGCGAGTGCACATATTAATTAGCTATATCTAGTATTGTCTCATCTTTGATCTCAGTGCATGACGTCTTTGTCCCGTATAGCTTTAGTCACCGCTACATACAATTGTAAAAATGTAACGGCAGCGGAGTGTGAAAAGTTTCTTCAAACAGCCAAATAGTTGTGATGTTGATAAATGAGGTGAAAAGCGGGGCTGATGCAGATGTGGTGGATGATGGACAAACAACAGACAACATTTATCAATCACTGGCAATTAATGTTACGGGGCAAGCAAGTGGCAACAAGGAGTTCTGGAGGGAGTACCGGGTTTAGTGGGAGCAGTTCACGTGGTTGAGGAGGGAAGGTGGCAAAATGTTCTGCGACAACTGCATAAACGCTAACATGAGTAACAGATTTGTCCAAGGGAGCATGACGATGCAGAAATCAGCTTTGAATGATCACAAAAGTAGCCAAGCCAAAATCGAAGCTTCACGGGTGGTCAACCAGAGCGTGGCAATGGTCAAGCATGTAGAGAAATCACAGGCTGCCTGTAACGAGGCATTAAAAACACAGCTTAAGGTTGTGTTGCATATGGCACATGCAAACACCCCGAGCCATCAATATCCTAACCTAATAAACCTCTTAGAGTCTGCTGGGAGTCTAAACCACCATAACACTGTCAGTCAGATGGAGGAGGCTACAGCAATGAACATAACCAGCGCAGTGGATGACCGCCTCGCCAACAGCAGATACGTCGGGATAATAGTAGATGAAACTACTAATATAATGATTGAGAAAATGCTGATCACATACCTGACAGTTCAGCAGAGAGGGGAGCCTGCAACTGTGTTCATTGGAAATCATGTAATACCCTCTGCACCGCAGAATGCATCACAGCAAAAATAAAAGATGTGTTGACAGGCCGTGGTATAGCTATGGCTCATGTAGTTGGACTGGGAAGTGATGGAGCGAGCGTGATGGTGGGTTGAAGGCCGGAGTTGCACAAAAGCTGAGTCAGTATGACTGTCCCTACTTCATAAACATTCACTGTGGTGCGCATAGAACGGCACTGGCTGCCTGTGATGCCTCCAAAAAGTCACCACTATTAATAAAATACACATACAAGAATTCCCCCATTCAAACACCAAAACGAAATGGAGGAACACGACATGTTGAGCCTAAAACAACCTTCGGCTACGTGCTGGCTGTCATTGGAGAGGGTGGTTAAGGGCATTCATGCCAACTGGGTTTCTCTGGTGTTGGAGCTGGAGGAAGCTGTGAGAGACTGCCCGGTAGCTAAGGGTATTTATTAGAAAGCACCTCCAAAAATAAACATTCCCGGCCTTAACTAACCTGCTGACTGACATCTTGTCCGTGGTGAACCGCATGAATCTCATGTTCCAAAAAGAAGATGTTAACATCTCCGTCCAACATATCGTGAACATGACCCTTGCTAGCCTAGAGGACTTGATGAATGGGCCAAGTGAGGCAGAGACGAAATTCAATGAGACCTTACAAGATGGCACATTCTGTGGCATAACACTCGTGCAGGCAGATGTGCAGAACTTTTCAGTTTTGTACATCGCGGATGTCACCAAATCTATCAGAAAAAGATTCCCTTCGGAGCATGTGGGCCTCATCGCTGACCTCGACACCGTACTCAATGCATCTCACATTCCGGATGCTGACGCATTGAAGAGCTATGGGCTGAATGCTATGGAGCGGGTCTGTGAACACTACGGGTCAAAGAGGGGTGCAGAAGGAGCGCATGCGGGATTTTCTCCCGATGAAGCGAGTGCTTGCAGGACCGGACAATCCCACATACAGAGATTCAAAACTTTGGCTGAAGTAGCTCTGGTAATTCCAGTCTCCAGTGTGGCAGCAGAGCACGGGTTTAGCCTCCAGAACAAAATTAAAACTGCCACAAGAAATCGTCTGTCCGAGGCAAAGACAAAATCTAATGACAACTGCCTCAGCATCAGTCTCCCTTGATGCGTTTGATTATGCACAGGCGAGCACCCAGTTTAAATTGATGCAGACCAGGAAGGTTTGAGTTGTCGAGTAAGTTTTGTGCACTTTTTTACGTGTTTTGTTCATATTTTAATCATACTCGTTTACTGTAATATTGCGTTGTCATGTTTTAGTGGCCTTCGCTGTCACTACAGGGAAAAAAAATAACATTAATCCACGTCACGTGGTGTCACTGTTATTCATTTCTTGACTCGTCACCTCTTCTGAAATAAATATATAATCTGCTATATGCTCGTCCTGTAAATTCATGATTAAAAATTAAAATGTGAACAAAAATAAAAGCTATTAAATGTCTTGTTAAAATCTGAAAATTAAAATGATGGGTAATAATTAGAGATGCACCGATCGACCGGCCAGGGACCGGAATCAGACGATTTTCCGCATGCTCGGCCCGGACCGGTGACCGGCCTGTCAGCCTCACTTCTTTCCGATTCCTAGCCGGTCCGTTTTGTTGACAGCGGCGCAGGCAATAACGTCACAGCCGCAATAACATGGAAGTTCTTCACAGTGAGTGAAGAATACATAAAGTTCGCAATGTGTAATAATTATAAGGCTAAAGTAAACCGCGGGGGAACCACCACAATAACATTCAGATCAACAAACCTAATTAGACACTTAAAACATCATCACCCAGCTGAAAATGCCCATTTTAAAAAAGAAGCTAAAAAAGGGAAAGCGGCTAAAGCTAGCCAGAGCTCAGAGCCAGCCACAAGTCAGCATCCTCTCCTTTCTTTCCTTGGTATGATCAGCGAAAAGACCAAAGGAATTACGAGGAAAAATATGGAATTCATGGTCCTGGATGACCAGCCGTTCTCCATAGTTGAGGACAGAGGGTTCAGAAATCTGATCAATTTCCTCGGTACAGAGTAGGTGGTACTTTTCCCACGTCGTGTTGCCCGAGTTGTTTAATCTCGTGTCATGTCACACATGCAGCCTGTACACAAATTTGGGTACACAAATCCGGGAAGGGAAGTGGGGTGCTGGATGACAGAGACAGGCTAAATACATATAAATTGTGCCGTTGTGATTTAATGTGCTGAGTAATGTAATTTTTCCCACCGTGTCCGATATTAAAATCAGTGCGACACACATTGCAAAAGGTGTGGGTATTGTTGATATGGCTTCGGGATATTAAATTAAATTCTTCCGTCCAGCTGTTGTTAAATTTAAACATACATATATACAGTATATATATATATATATATATATATATATATATATATATATATATATATATATATATATATATATATATATATATATATATATATATATATATTTTTTTTTTTTTTCCTGCCGGAGCACCAGCTGAGTCTTCTACTCCAATCTACCAGTGTTGCTTGATTCAACTTCACGCGTCTACTACCTTTGCAGATTTCAACAGAGCAGCTGGGTTTTGGTTGCCAGGTTGAGGTCACAAATGGGTTGAAATTTGTATGTGTCGATTGTGTGAGTTGGATGCGTTTCATACAAGATCTGGCAACTGGAGAACCTTGGATTAATACGTCGATGTGATTATTCATATAAAGTGGTTTGGGCCATACAAATTACAGGAGTTTCCCGGGAGCAATAACAAAATGGGAGTGGGGCGGGAGATGGGTGTAAAATACCAATCTTGAAGCAGCAATCTGTTTTACCTCTGATATTTGGTATCTAACGTAAGCTTAATGTCAATGTTGAGCGTATTGGACACTTCAGTTTTGTTCATAGGCTTGTAATATTTGTAATTGTTTTGTTAGACGAGTAAAAAAGAGAAAAAGGTCCATTTATAAAAATAGTGGAAAATTACATCTGTTTTGTTATATAAAGCAACTCATTTGCAGTTAATTGTTATTTCTACCTCTTTCCAGTCACAGAACACTTTATTTTGAGAGTTGTTTAAGTGAGAGAAGATCCTGTAACTTAATGCAGTTTGGGGTAAATTGTAATGTTTAATAATTTCTTTTATTATGAAAATTAATTTTTGCACTGAAGAAAGGTAGATTTTGTTTGTATATGCAGTTAATAATAGTTCTTAGAAAGAAAATCGGAATCGGCAAAAATCGGTATTTGAAGGTCACACTTGCAAAAAATAAATACATAAAAAATATATCGGCCAAATAAATTGCAATCGGTGCATCTCTAGTAATAATAGATTATGACGGAATTTATTCGACCCTGGCCATCAAAATAACGCAACCACTGTTAAGCACTATACTCAATTTCACACAAAACTACAAAAATAATATTGTATTTTAAATGGAAGATTTCAAATTTCTGTTTAGTCATCAAATTTTTATATTGCCCATAAATAAATTGTTAATATATTAGGAAGGAGGAAATAACAGTTATTTCACAGTAGTCTAGTAACCATAGCAACTGAATTTACTCCAAAAATACAGCATTTTCCTGGTTTTGGATGCAGCCTTGAAGTTGCACGCATGTGCTCATGCGGATTCAGCACGAGCAGCAGACAATTTAAACAGCCTGGTGCGCCTGCTTGGAGTAACAGAGTGACAGTCATGATTTCTAAATCAGAGGAACTTTTGATCCTGATCCTGAAGTTTTTGATTCTGGCTGATAGAGTATGCGCTTCAGCGGAAGATATTAGATGAGCGCTTGACAGGAAGAAAGAGGTTCATGAATCTGTTTAAACAAGATATCTGCACATTTGCAAACGGTATATAAATGAGTGCTCCCCAGGATGCTGGATCTGCTGAAGTTGTGTGAGGTTGTTTTATTACATCTATTTAAACGAGATATGCAGACAGTATTATATTATTTGCAGCTGGTATGATATTGGTTTTATTGATATTTGCCTTTTTATCATTAGACAAGACAGCTAAAAGTTACAGGGAACTGTTGAGGAGAGAGAAGGAGAATGAAACAGGTGAGCATTTCAACATTGATCTCTGATATACAGAACGGAGACTGTGTTGCACACCGGTCTATTATTGTAGTAACACGTAGTAACCATGACTGGTCGTTTACATGTCTGAAGTTGCTTCACATGCAAGCAGGTGATTCTCAGCGCCCTCAAGAACCAATACATCAGTTGACCACTAATAATTATTAGCTTTTGCATAAATGATTTACTCTTGTATAATGGCATTATAAAAAAGCCAGTCATTTTTATTTTTCAAACAACAATTTATAAAATCATGTTTACTATTTTTCTCACACAGGAGGTCCCTAACAAGGGCATCACCACATTTAGGGGTCCTTGGCATCAACAAGTTTGAAAACCCCTGCAATAGTCTACAGTAAATTTTATATAAAAGATCAGAAATAAAAATGAGTGTCTTCATATGTGTTTTGTGTGGAATTTATAAAATATTATGTTTCTATAGCATATTCTGCATCTTATGCTGGATTTGCACAACATTTTTTTTTATGAAAATCGGCTTGGACCTATCTTCAGAAAAAGCTCTCATAAAACTCCATTCAAATATTCACCAGAGCATGGTGAGGCCTGTGGCTTTAATCCTAAATGTATTCTTAGGGCCCCCAATGTCAAGTTTCACGTATTTTTACCTCAAAATATTTCCATCTCAAAAACATCTAAATATTTTAAATGTACATTTGAGCTTCACTTAATCTGATCCTGTAATTGTTTTGTTAAATCTGACATCAAAGTCCCACTTGTCACCTTTTTATAAACCAGGGTTACAACTCTAGGCCCAAGGGTTCAAGAGGTAGAGCGATTTTCCTTTGGGTAGGACACTTTCTGCATTTTGCTCAAAAGTGGGGCTGGATGTTATGGTGTAGGGATGAAATGACAGATGAAACTTTCTGTAATGATTAAGGGTGCTGGCAGTGCATTTGCATGTAGATACTATCAGTGTGTTAAACTTTGAGAAGTTGCATCTTAAATCATCCTCATTTAAAGCATTGGTTGTGTACAAATTCACAGCATTCATCAAAAAATATCAATTTTAGCCATTATTGGACTTTTAATTGCCTGATTTAAGCAATATTCCTTTATTATTAATAGTCCACAGGTTTATTTGTGAGGTTTTGTGGACAGATTACAGAACAGTATTTTTATAGAGTCTGTTGATGATTTATTGGTGGGGTGTATAACAAACATCGGATTGCTTTACCAAACTGTTGAAGAAGAGAAATAAAAAAATGCTGTTGGGACGTCGTGAACCACTTCTGCACTTTTGAAAATGCAGCCAGGATCGCACTGCCACTCCATGCGCTCAGGTTACATTGAAAGCCCATGTTGTGTTGTGCACAATGTTGGAGCATCTCTTATTATTATATCCCTTCAATTTATTTGTTGTGTATAGTGTTAATTTTGTCACCTATTTTTAATTTAGTCTTAGTCTTATGCCAAATGTCCTTGTTAGTTTTAGTCATATTTAGTCATTCACATATCTTTTTTTGTTAGTCAAGTTTTAGTCAAAAGAGAATTTAAGGTATCTTAGTCAAGTTTTAGTCAACTAAAAGTCTCGTCATTTTAGTCTAGTTTTAGTCAAAAGAAAACTCAATATATCTTAGTCAAGTTTCAAAACATTTTAGTCTTTTTTTAAATAAATTATTTCTGAGATTAATTCTAAGATAACCATTTCAGTCAAATAATGTTTCACACATCTCAAATATTGGTTAAATGTCATAATTACCTGACAAAATACACTTGTTGAATGATATGTTGAATTCACTTTGTTAAACGTGTCTGGTTTTCTGATTTAAGAGACACATTCACAAATGATGAACTTGTTCTGAAGAGTATTTTATTAAGCAAATAAGTTACATAAAATATATATAACCTGCATAATGTATGTGCCACAACACCATAGCTAACTGGTTAAATTACAGCTTAGATGCCTAAAATCAGCATTAGCTTATGAGACGTTAATTTAAGTTAACTTCCCTGAATGTGTGGGTGGTTAGCCTTTAGATGTCGCTTAAGGTTGGTGGTGTTTTTCCCGGTATTGTTTATCCGCAGTGCTTCCTGTCAGTTATAATGACACATTCTGACTTTTTGTCAATATCATTGTACCTAAAATGCGACCAAATATTGAGCCTCTTCCTTCCACCTAGCATGTCGTCGGCGCTCGTCGCGTGTTCGCCACTGTCTATGATTGTTGTGTTCTTGCTCCATGTAGTTTCATGTTGCAGCCACAGGAGTATGAGACCTGTAACCGTTACTTGAGCAACAGCGCGAACTCATTCGGAATATTTTATAATATGGTGAAAAAGTAGAGACGACTGTATACGAAAATGAAGAGAGATTTTATCTTAGTTTTTATTTTATGCAAAACATTTTAGTCTCGTCTTTTTTCGTCAACAATAATGCACGTTAATTTAGTCTTAGTCAGCGTTTTTGGACATTGGTGCAGTCTCGTCATCGTCTCGTCTTAGTCATGGAAAAAAAGGTCGTTGACGAACATATTTAGTCTCGTCTCGTCTGACGAAATTAACACTAGTTGTGTATTTATCACATGTCCTATTGTATGGCTGTGCTAAGAGTCTAAAAACCTGTCCACGAACATATTTAATTGTGATGTGATATGACTTTGTCCCAGTGCTGTTGCATAAGAAAATATGCAAATAATCATAAAACCGGTTAACCGTGATTTTTCACAGATGGTAATATAACCATCAAAAACTCACACCACAGCATCACTACTTGGAATATCTCATAAGTCACATGGAATACTTTCATGGTGCTATTTTGTCATTTTTGGCTCTTAAAAGCCACAATCTTTCTGTTCACTTTGCATGAACAAAACAGTGACCATTCTGCTAAATATCTTCTTTTGTGTTTCATGGTAGAAAGTCATGTAAACAACATGAAGTTGTAAATGATGACTGAATTTTCATTCTTGGGTGAGGTAAGAAAGAAGTTAGTCAGAACCTCTGACACAGGGAAAAAATAAATGTAATAAGGCTACGGGACACCAGCAAGGAGACAACGGTCCATCTTTTACAATGGATTTCAATGGAGGTGATGCTTTACTATAACTACCTTTCCATCAAAGGAATTTTTGCAAAAACATTTTTTAGCCCATCAAAATAAAGCTGATGGAAATGCAAATTAAAGTGTCAACAAGTGTCAATATTTTTCCATTTAACTCCAGCACATAAACTCTGTCGATACTTCAAATGTCACGAAAAACTGGTTCGGAAACACTTTGTCGAGACAATTGGCGTTAATGCAAAAATAGTGTCACGTGACAGAATTTACCCTAATCGTTAACCTGTGTTAATCATGATGACAGTATAAATCCTTGAAAGACAATTTATTGTATGTGATTATGGATTGATCTTAACGGCATATAGATCCGATGCTGCAAACATGACACTTCCAGGAGTGCCAACACAAATATCTCATATCATGCACATCGACAAGTGCACGGAGAAAATGAAAGGCCACCGTTTGCGATAAATTTAATCATGGTAGCCATCCGTTTATTTCTTAAAGTTACTTATCCACACCATTCAAAATGATAGACGGCAGTCATGGAAATAATAATACATATAAACATAATTTCTATGCACAAAGATTTTTGAATTAAAAATCAATACACAATACTAGGAGAAAAGCTTCAGTGTGCTTTTTTGGAACACTAACTTTTATAGAGCCCAGTTCTATAAAATTATTCTTAGCTTACTTTTGGGTGGGAAAAAAAGGCAGCAAAATTATTTGTATTAAATTAAATAACTTAGACTAACAAATAAATAAAGCATTAAATAAAATAATTCTTTACCAAGCTGAAAAAAATTATATTGTTAGGCCTTTTCTTTACACAAACTTAAATTAGCATTACCCTGTTCTGTAAATGAAAAAAGTCAGCTGAATGACATTCTCAGAATGTTGAACACAATCAGAACTATTTGTCCAAGCAGAGCTTTAGAACATCTTAAAACTTTTTAATCAAACCCTCTTTACCTCTGATCATATTTGCTGATCTTATTCAGACAATGTAAAATGCAATATGATGCTAAAACTAATTTAAGATGACAATCAAGTTCTGATGGACGTTAAAAGTTGTTGGACAAATATGTGGGACATAATGAAGTTGTGATGCAATGCTTTAGATTAGATGATTGACCAAAATAGCCTATTGAATATCAGGAATTTATCACAAGTAAATCCTGATATTACAACGCATAAAAGTATTTAATAGCGGTGAGCACAGCATATAGCCTAAACATCAATGGATTGTCCCTACACTAAGACCGAAAGTTTCCCCACTGCTTGGTGCAGGTTGCCAGCTTGAACAGGGCCATGACGATTCACTTTCGGGTCGGAACCGGTATCAACATGCTATAGTGCAACATCACGATCAATATTACGGTCCTATCAGAAGGGAAACTGCTCCCTTGTCTTCTGATTGCATTTATTTGTGATATTAAAATGACAGTAAGCAGGATAATTTCAATGAACTGTCTCAATACTCTCCTCATTTTACCAAAACATCTGAGGGCATTTTTTTTGGTTTTCTGTGTGGCGGAAGGTACACAATTAGCAATAAACACACATTTCTGTATGGAAACGGTTTAAAGGGCAGATTTCTTATGCGATAAAACAAAACTTACGCAACAATGTGATTTAGGCATGATGGCACTATGCCATTTGTATCGATAAAAGGTCATTTGAATGGAAACAGGCAGAAGATGGCAAATTACGCAAACATTATTGTACGCATTTATACTTTGTCCATAACAAAATGGCGCGAAAAGTGGATGGAAACTAGGCTTATGTTGAAAAATTGCATCTGTGAGGGGAGAGCTCAGTTATTTGACTGCCTGTCTACTAATCTTTAACACAATAAACAATATTTTGACTGAAATATGTGTGAAGCTCAGTACGAAAAGTGCTGGTTTATAAAATAAGTCAAACAATTTTGAGACAGGTACGATTCAATTTACGGCTATTCCATTAGCTTGTTTGGTTTTCGCATATGTATTTGATGACATAAACTTAGTTAACCCTTGCGCTTTTAGAGCTGATGAGGTTGGCATATAATTTAAAACTGTAAATGAATGGTATAGTTTGTATAGAACAATATATGGTTGCTTATAAAAAGGTATCTGCTTTGGCTGATCAAATCAGAACTGAGTAATCGAAAATGGAGCTTGACTGATCTGATCAGACCCAGGTAATCTATAGCAGTGACGTTAGCATACATGCTTTTGTAAAGATAAGCATTTACAACTATACACATGCGATTAGTAACACTTAAGTTATGCTAAATGGAAAGCAAATTGTTCCCTGTTTGCGCACATCCATTGAGATGCTTATGAATATTATTGAATGCGTTGATAAATGAGAGTGCTGGACATATCGCGGTTAACAAAGAGCCTGCAGGGCAGGTGAAATCTGAACCGTTGTGAAACGCTGAATACTGTATGGAAATTATATATGCCGCATGAGTGCGCGTTTATTGTCCAGCAGTTTATGAATATCTTGATATAAATGTATGTGATGTTTATTTCTGGTGTTACGAGCGTGTTGGCGGGAGAGATGCTACAGCTAACGCACATCACGACCATAAATTACTGAATGAACTCACCTTCTGAATTCCTGCAGGAGTTATATCGCCTTTAGCGCGCTGCCGGTGCGGTGCAAACGCCACAGACATGATGTTTCTCTTTTAGTTGAGTTTAATGTTGATTTAATTTTGGCCGAGTGAAGCGATAGTGACCGCGAACAAACATCAGACTGAACCACTGCTGTCTGGAGAGGGGGTGGGGGGAGTCCTGACTCTCTCTAAACATTGAACTGACAAGACCGTTTCATAAAAAGACGCTTGACAGTGTATACCATTTACATGTATAATTAGTAAGTAAAGTTCGATTTATTTTAATTAATATAACAATACGTGCTAGATCAGTGTAACGACAGCGTTCATTGTTAGTAATGGTTTCTCCCTAAGAGACGCGTCATAGAGCGAATGAATCTCTGTCAGAAGATGAGAGCGACTCGCGAGGGACTCTCTTTCTCACCCACAGCTATCATATCACTTCAGAAGTCATGGATTTAACCACTGGAGTCTTATGGATTACTTTTATGCTGCCTTTATGTGCTTTTTGGAGTGTCAACATTTTGGTATTGTATGGACCTACAGAGCTGAAATATTCTTCTAAAAGTGTTCATTGGTGTTCTTCAGAAGAAGTAAAGTCATACACATCTGAGACAGTTTTGGGTAAGTTACTCTAAAAAAAGTAATTAATTACTAACTACTAATTACATATTATACAGTGTAATTAGATTACTGTACTAATTACTCTGTATGAAAAGTAATTGCTTTAATTATTATTAATTACTTTCTAAAACCCTTATCAATCTCGACCAGATGAAATATATAAGGATAGACATGAAATTGTTATTTTAATTCTTTCAAATAAATAATATAAAATCAAATAAATTATTCAAGATCTGGCCAAAGAATTTAAGGGGACTGCATTAAATTTAAAAACATACGTTTTAACATTAGACAATACATTTCGATTTTAAATTCACTATTGTTCTATACAGTATTTAACACAATTACATCAGAAGTAACTGCAATTCAATTACTGAAAAATGAAAAGTAATCCCTTTCATTTTTCAATGAAAAAGTAATGTAATTACAGTAATTCATTACTTAGTAACGCATTACACACTAGACTGATCTGGGCTGGCACGAGGGTGAGTAAATGATCAGAGAATGCACATTTTTGGGTGAACTATTCCTTTAAGGTAGCTTACATTTTGTCATAATGCAGAATCCAAACTTTAATGTAAGGAACAACAAGGCCTTGTCCAAATCTGACCATTTGCTCACTGGCACAATTATTTTAGCACAATTTAACATTACTGGAAAATGTAATTTTTTGTTCAAGATGAGATGACATACCTTTATCTTTTGCCCGTTTCCCTTCTTTCTTCCTCTCTTTTTTCGAAGTTGAAATTCTGATAGTTCTGATAATTTCATTTTCAGAGATTTTTTTTATCGAGATGCAATGACACGTGCTGTTAAAAATCACCCATCCCACCCCCTGTCTATCAAGGATCAACACTCAACCAGTCATTGGCAATATACAGTGTGTGTGGAATCCTGGGAGCGAGGAATCCTGTGAAACTGCCGTGTATGGAGCGGTAGCAGCTTGCAACGAAAATCCACTTAGCACCTGGAATGCATTGAAAACACCTGCTTGCTTATGCACACCATGTGCCAGTAGACACCCAGTATGAGAGCCCTACATCACCAAATAGCCCCTAGCCACATACTTTTTTGGTATTTATTTATTTATATATGGTCATTATTTTACTATATAAAATGTAATCATTATTGTCCCACTCTGGCATTTATTGACAGACTTTAATGTGTGAATGATTCCATCAGAGGGTGAAAATCAATCACTTAGCATGTTAGGCTTTAATTTGCATTGGTCTGATTGAAACAGGGGGTTGTTTATCTAATGGAGCTGCATCCTTGGGTTTATAGCTGTGTTCAATTTTACTAATCACCAGATGGCACTGTTTCCAATCCTTCCATAGATTTTCATATTTTGCTGGTACAATCTTGAAAACGCTTCAGCACTACACAAGGTTTAATGTCCTTCTTCCTACTGTATAACACATAACTCATCCTGACATCACAAAACAACAACTTCAACAAAATCAACAACTGTTTAAAACTGTGCAAACTATAAAACCAGATTATTTATGCTTCTGTTTGGAAGAGGATGAATAGGGCTAAAGCATATAAACTGCTGTGCTTGCTGGTTTGACTAAAACAAATTTGATTATTTTTGTTTATTTCTTTTTTGTTCTATTTTTTTTTTTTTTTTTTGTCTGCGTCGAGATGCTTAAGGCTTCTTGTGTTCCTGAAAGTAGTTGCCAAACTGAAAAAAAGAGCTACATATCAAGTTCATTTTTATTTGTTTTTCCTGCATTATTTACTTAATTTTTTTTTACAGCGTAATGTTTCTGGAAATACCCCATATGTAGTGTGTATGTGTAAACATGTTTCATGTTATACTGAAAAATCAAGTAAAACGAAACTTAATGGTTATATGAATTTCTTTAAATTTCATTATATTTTAATTCTATTTCTATAATCTTCCTGTTTGCAACCTCAATTTCAAATTCAATTGTAATTCAGGAACTGAACAGGATTTGAATTGGAATTCTTAAATGAATTCTGAATCTGCTGTGAAGATTACACTGAAACAGAGTCTCTGTGTTTCTGTTGAGCGCTTGTGAGCAGAATGAATGATTAACTTGTGTTGTTTAAAGAGATAAGAAACACATATCGACTTTTTTTATGAGAGACTCTATTCCATTTTATGAGAGACTCTAAAGGTCGAATTTTTTGAACAAACCCGTCTCATTGTGAGCTGTTTAGGGGAAAAGGTCAGACATGAGTTTCACCTTTGTCCTTTGCACATGTAGTGTATCTACATTGTTCAAAAAAAAAAAATAATTGTAGCAATTTTAAAAGTTATTATCTTTTAAAAAAGTGATTATTAGCGCTAAAAAAAAAAACTTTTTGACAGAAGTAAAATTTGAAGATGGATCATAATATTTAACCACCACTGGTTGGTTCTTTAGGGGTGTCAACAAAAGCCCCCAAACACACACAAATACACATTCTGAATCATAAATCATGAATAATTTTGCTTTACAGAGGAAAACATTAGATATCTTTGCATATATTTGTGTCTATTATTATATATTACTAATATATCTTTTTCACACTGTACATTCAGTGGCCATTTTTACTCTCAAATTATAGTGATTCTAAATAAACAATACTATTCAAATAAAATGGTGCATGGCTTTAACTTTTATATCAGCACCTCTGGGAACAAGAGGAGACTTAAATTGAGAGAAGCCATAACTTTACAAATATAAGGGTTTTCTTAACTTAATTAAAAAAATAGTTTTGCAACTGGGCCCATGTTTGGGTAACAGGCTCCATCAAAATAAGAAAATATGTAAATGAACATGACCTAAACGGTGCATGAGAGGGTATGATTGTATGACACAAATGCTTCTCCAGAGCCCAAATACTGAAACTAAAGTGCACAATTTGTGCATGTAACCAAATATAATTGTAATTGTATAAATGTAATACATTTATCTTCAAATACAACCTATAGTTGTTGTCTAATCAATGTTTGTGGTCACAATTTTGATGCAGACAAACCACATTTTAGTTTTTAATTTCTAAAGAGACGCACATGGAGAAAGATTTAGTACATAATATAGCACAACTATCCTCAGAAACTGGAAAAAATTTGTAATTTTCCAGGTATTCACAAATTTGTTGAGCCTGCGCTGCTCTATTCTACAAACTGAAACTATTGCTTATACTGATACCCTCGTGAGCTTGTGTTACATTATCAGATTAGTGCCAAATAACTGTTCACAATAAACAACTCCTTGTAAATTCAAAAAGTGTATGACTGTCACTGTGTTATCTTAGCCTTTTATTATTTTCCTTTTTGGTGCAATATTATTGAGCTAATGCACTAAACAATAAAGAAAAGACAATGTACACAAGACAACTGACCACCTGATGGTCATTTTACCCTATATATACTATATTTGTCCCTTATGTATACTTCGTTCAAGTGGTCCCTTTACACACAGATTGGTCAACAAGTTAAACCAAGTAAAGTCATTTTTATTTGTATAGTGCTTTTCTCAACACACATAGTTTCAAAGCAGCTTTACAGAAAATCAGGCTCTAACAGAAAAAAAGAAGCTTTAGTGACTGTAATGTCTTAAAGTACTCAGTAAAGTTTGTAATGATATTAGAGTCCTTAATGCGTGATTTGATTGAATAACGTGATTGTAGATTATGCCTTAAAATATATTTTTTTTTAAATGTCTTTAGGTGTACAAGCCAAAGGCGACTGTGGCAAGGAATACAAAACTTCATAAACATGTTAGTTTACCTTGATAAAACCAGGCTCACAGGGGGAGCCAGTTCCCCTCTGTTTAAACTGCCTGTATTTAATGCCAATATTAGTTATCAACAATATGTGTTATACAATTAATGGTTTAATTAGTAGAGTAGATGAGTAGATGTTGGTAGCCAATGTTTAAACTTAATGATTTTGTATGAAGATGAAGATTAATGATTAAGGGCTCTATTTTTGTGAGCGCACAAAGCACAGTGCTACGCACAACCACTGTGTGCTACATCTTATCTAATTTTTGTGAGAGAAGTAAAAGCTTAAGACATCATAAAGTCTAAATTCAGTTCCTGCATTTGCAGTTTGGAGATTCCATGAGCAGGTGGTAATAAAGTTCATAAAGTTCAATATAGTGGAACATCAAATGAAGTCCCTGACAGTCACGTTGTAGCCAACAATCCATCCATCCATTCATCTTCAACCACTTATCCATGACTTCAACCACTTATCCATGGGTTGCTGAGGCAGAAGACTAAGTAAGCAGCATATATGTCCTTTTCCCTGGCCATATCCTCCAGCTCAACCTGGGGATCCCAAGGTGTTACCAGGCCAGTTGAGAGATATAATCCCTCCAGCTGGACCCCAGTTGGACATGCCTGCAGGAAGGCATTCAGGAGGCATCCTTATAGTCTTATGATGGTCTTTGAACACCTCAGTGAACTCTGTCAAGGAAATGGATGTGAATCCCCCCCTTTCTCATCCCTGCCTCCTCCACAGATTGTCAGGTTTAGGAGTTCCTAAGGCGAACCAAAAGTCCTTCTCCATGACCAACACAAACTCCTCCCACACCCAGGTTCCACCACCACTGCACATGCAGTCCTTCTGACCCATCAGCTGAGTCTGGAGTTCCGCAGGCTAACTAGTCCCAAAACGCCTTCTTATTCAGTATGATGAATTTCTTCAACTGTGGGTTCTTGGGATGCTGCCCCGACAGGGACCAACAACCTTCCAGCCGCAGCTCATGGCAGGTATGTGGAAGAAGTTCCTCTAGAAGTGGTTGATAAAGATATTACAGACAGGGTTCTCCATCAAACATTTCCAGTTCACCCTCACATTCCGTTGAGGTTTGCTATGTTTGTCTGGCAGTTTCCCCTGCCATCTGATCCAACTTACCATCAGGTGGTAATCAGTTGACACCTCTAGTCCTCTCTTTACCAAAGTGTCTAAAACATATAGCCACATGTCTGATGATACGACACTGAAGTCGATCATTGAATTTTGGCCTAAGATGTTCTGGTCCTAAGTAGACTTATTTATAAACCTTATGTTCGAACATGGTGTTTATTGTGGCCAATCCATGACTGGCACAGAAATCCAATCAAAAAAACTCAATACGGGGTCAGATCAGGCTGGCTGTTCCTTCCAATCACTCCCCTCCAGGTTTCTCTGCTGATGCCGACGTGGGCGTTAAAGTCCTTGGTTACAGAATCTGTCAGATAAAGTGTGGTCTCCGTACTATCTGTGCTTGAATTACATTTTTCACATAAACCGTTTCTCTGTAAAAAATCAACATAGTTGGGTGGACACATCCTTTTCTAGTATTTTAGACATATTGGAGATTTGAGATCAGTCTATAATTAGTCAACTCTCCGGGATCAAGCTGTGGTTTCTTAATAAAAACTGCCAGCTTAAAGTTTCCTTGGAGATGCCCTAAAGATATTAGGTATAGGGTCTTGCAAACATTTTTTTGGATTTGATTTGGATTTTTTTGGATTTGAACTAAACTTAAAAAGGTCATTATTAAAGTTTAGTTAGCTCTTCTTGACTTATAACAGTGAAGGAATGAAAATGCTTTTAGGGGCACTGTGCAGATGATGGCATAATTCCAATTTTGTTTCTGTCTTTTTATGATGGCTTAAATTTTATCAGTAAGGAAGTTCATAAAGTCATTACTACTCTGTTGCAAGGGAATATCTGGTTCAGTCAAAGCTTTGTTCATTGTCAGTTTAGCATGGTACTGAATAACAAGGATTGTTGTGGTTATTTTTTATGAGTTTGCTAAAACATGCAGACCTGGCAGCTTTTAGGCCCTGTCTGTAGCTAGAGATAGAGAAACACCTCTTATTTTGTACTCATCCACTTGTTTAATCACCAAAGTTGCTGCAGTCACCAGAATTAAAACAACCAGTCTCTTTTTAACTATGCTGAAACTAATCTGTAGCAGAGTTGGTGTCTTGATCTTGTGCTCTTGCTCTAGAGACCTCTCAAGACCATATAAATGTGGTCTTGGTCTCCAAATTTTAAATCTTGATTTAGATCTTGGTCTTGACTTACCAGTCTCAGACATGTCTCAGGAGTGCAATGTTCCACTCTGGCAACAAATCAATGTGATTAATTATTGAGGCTATCAATGTAATTATTCAGGTAAAATGTAACAAAAAAGAACTAAGTAAACAAGAACATTGCAAACAACACACATTAGGAGTAGTGAGTCGTTTTTCTCTCTTCTAATTATAAATTGTTTAATTCATATCACAACCTGACCATCTTGACCACTACTTGAAAATTGTTTCTGGGCCACTGGTATGCTAGTATTCAACTGTATTTGGAATTGCTATTCTCTCTCTGTCCTAGTTCCAGCCATTATTATTTCTTTCACAATCTCTTATCTTCCCTCATGCAGTCCCTCCCTCAAACAATCTCTGTTTTGTTTCACATCTGTCTGAGGTTCACTAGTAGTACAGACCTATTTTGCTTTCAAAAAGGAATCAAAGGTTTCTGTATTTTTGAGCAATTGTTAGAGGTGAGCATCTGATTAGCTGAAATGTAGTTATGATTTCTATTAATAAGGAATGTAATGTTAATGTTATGTGAATACAAACCATTTAGTTTATATGATCCTTCACACAAAATAATAATAATAACTCTTTGGCTGAACTTAATTCAGTTATGGACAGTTGTTCCACAAATTGGAAATGGGAATACTTGTGTGGCGGAAACTGAAATGAGAAAAATGCGATAAAATTGAATATGTTAAACAACCAAACTACATTTCTTGCAGTTAACTACTCGCTAGCATACAACTGTATCTTTTTTTTGTTGTTTTTTTTTGTAGTGTATGGTGTTAGCTGGAAGCATAGAAATAAAACAGCAGACGGGGTTCATCTTTCTAAAAGCTGTTTCAAAACAATGTACATTTTTTTTGCAATTCCGTTCAATGGCACATAAATTACACACTTCAGAGCATAGAAAGGAAGCACAATGTAGTAGTTATGTCTGCCTCTTTTCCCCATTTTGGTTATTTGGCTATTTACCCTGCTAATTTTTTGTGATACATCACTAAAGGAACAAGATGATTTTATAACTGCAGCATCCATCAAAAATGGCAACTAAATCAAACTAAAGCATATGGGAAAAAGCCAATATGAGTGTTGTGTTACCTACCACGCCAAACTAAGTGAATATGGCGGCAATAACAGGCCTGTTGGAGGAGTATAGAGCAGCCGTGGCGGCCGTTTGCAGTTTTCTGCTACTTTCCCAGCATGTGCCATAACTTGTGCCCAATCACAGAAACTTGAAAATGTGATTGAGCTTTCTGTTTTCCCCACAGACTGTAGAGTGTGAACTTTACATCAGTACAGTATCATCAGAATTAAATGGCATGAGCAGTAAAGGTAAACTCCCTTTAAAAGTCAATAGAATACAGTTAGCTGCTGCACAACGTTCCGATTTGTCGCTTGCTGCAGGTGTTAGTGGTACTGTAGACAAGGCCCTTGTTCCTCAAATGCCGGTGGGTTATTTTTGGGATGATGAGGTTCTTATGCATTGGTGGAGACCACGTGCTGCAGATGCAGAATGTTTAACTGTGTTTCAAATTGTATTACCTGATGCTTACCGTAATCAGATTTTGAAATTGGCTCACGAACATGTGTGTTCAGGACACTTGGGTGTTACGAAGACGTATCATCGAATTACCAGACAAAAATATATATATATGGATAGATAAAAAGTCTTAAGTAACTTTGCAAATCAAATAATACTTCTATTTAAAGGGAAATGGGAAGTTGACGCATTATATATTGTACGGTAATGTCACGTCTGTCAGTTAGGTGGAAAGCCTAATCAAATAATTCCGCTCGCTCCACTACAGCCCATTCCAGATGTTTGGAGAACCATTTGAGAGGCTCATTATTGACTGTGTAGGCCCATTACCTTAAGCTTAATGATAATACAAGATAACGTGTTAACGTGAACATCGCTACACTCATATTGACTACAATGCTTTTTTACAATGCTAAAATTTCAGTTTCTTGCGCATTAATAAATACTTACATAATGAGTAATTTTCATAGTAGTCTAATGAAAGGAACATTAATTAATAAATGAATCATAAATTCACAGTATGCCCACCACTTCAGACACTACTACACCACTGCTAGTGAGTAAAGCTGAAAGGTTTGCAGAGTTAACAACAGTTTGGCAACCATCTTTACACTAAAAAGGGACCTCAACAATTTACAACTATGTAACTGCTCATTTTCAATGAATATATATATAAATAAAACTAAATGTTACTAACTATAACTACTGTGAATTTATGAGAGAAATTTACATTTGTTAGCAACTTTTGCAGAAGTTGTTGCTACTGCCATTGGAGACAGTGCCAGCTCATATCACATGGCTCAGCTGTACATGGCTGTAGCGTATCAATGAATCATGTAATGCACATTCTTGCTAAAACCCAAAGAGCGTTTGGCCTCTGAACTCAAAAGGTAAATTAGGCCTTCGGCTCCAGCCAGTCTGCAATAGATGGTTCGATGACAACTTCTATGACACCCTTGAGTGTGAACAGACAACACCCACGAGATCTTTCCCTGCCGTTGCGAGCTTCAGAGATCCTAATCTTACCCTCCCAAGTCTAGGAAGGGAGAGTAAGAGACCTCTCTAAGACACACAGATACCCACACACACACACATAAGAACTTTTCAGGAATTTCCTCATTTAAAGACTTTACTGAGATATATTTGATATGTTTTTACGTTTGTCTGTTTGCCCGTGTCCTATTGGAATATCTATGATGTTATCGTAGTATCAAGTGAATTATAAATACTTGTAATTACTAATTACTAATACTTGTAATTTCTTTTGTTTGTTCTAGTTAGTTTTTGTTTTCATTCTTAGATAATTCTCCGTGTTTATTTCCACCTACGAGTGAAAAGAACTTAGTCTGAATTATCTCTGTAGTAACGTCATCTAAGGGACCTTTAAACTTGCTGCGACTTCGTTTGCCCCGGAAAGGAACCAAAAAGAAGACCAACACGCACACACATTCAACACAAGAGAGCTATATATATGCAAGTATTTTATTCCCTCTCAAGATCTAAATGCTGTTACGGTTGTTCGCCCCAAAAGGGTGATTTGTGATTCCTCGGTGGCTCTCGTTTAAGGTTCCATTGTGTGCTTTTGCCATAACTGTTTTCTTACTCCCTCTTTCTATCACCTTCTTTAAGCGTTCACTTTCCGTTTGTGGTTTATTGTGTTTGTAAATACATTTATTCCGTGTAACTGTAGTCACCGATATATACGTAGTTTTCCTGTATTAAATACTATATTCATTGATTGACTCTGCCTATCTGTTCATGATTTCGAGGTCCCTGAGATGTTCGATTTTTAAGCTACGAGCTCTAAAACTGTTGATACTTTAAATAGTATTTTTGTTTAGAAAAGGGAAGCTGTTTTTCATGGCCAAGAGAAATAGTCTGCCTTTCTAAGTTATACGAATAATTTCTTAAGGGTTAATAAAGATTTTACGGTCAGTTTGCTGGCGAGCAGACTATTAGATGACAAATTAATCCCCTTAGGAGTTATC
This sequence comes from Moxostoma hubbsi, assembly GCA_032164185.1. Lineage (NCBI taxonomy): Eukaryota > Metazoa > Chordata > Actinopteri > Cypriniformes > Catostomidae > Moxostoma > Moxostoma hubbsi. The sequence continues at coordinate 12,975,829 of JAVLUX010000005.1, forward strand.
TCGAGAATCGAACGATTCTAGACAATTGATATATTAATGTTTAATTATAATCCGTTGTGATTGAATGTTGATATATACAATTGCTTTATTTTTGCCTGCCTATATGTGTAACAGTGCAACCTGTTGCGTTTAGTGGCCCATATAAGGACCTTGGCAACGTATTCCCTTTTAGGGATAATTTAAAACTGTAAGTGATAACTCATAACCCGTATGATCATTTATTGATTATGAATTATTGATTATACAATTCCCCTTATTTGAGTTTTGACACCTTACATGGCTTTTGAGTACATTTTACAGTTAAATTTGTGGGATTGCGACCAGTAGCCTATGTTAAAAGTTTGAGTACACAAATTCTTTACAATTGTTCAAATTGTGAACTTGATATCTGTTCAGTGTAATTTTAAAAGTGTTTTTAGCGATTTTAGCATTCTGAAGCTTTCAGGTGACTGAGCCGTTAATTAGCCATACCGACTCTTTCCCAAACCCTGCCCTCCAAAGATAATTTTGAGACCAAAATCCAGGGGTGTATAAAGTACTCAAAATTGTTACTCAAGTGGAAGTACAAGTACTGAGGGAAAATTTTACTCAATTAAAAGTAAAAGTATCTGGCCAGAATCGTACTTGAGTAAAAGTAAAAAAGTACCACATTAAAATTGTACTTGAGTATTAAAGAAGTAAAAGTAACAGCAAGAATGAAAACTAGAGATTCCCGTTTAAGATTTTAATCTCTTAAAACAAAGTGAATGAACCACATACAAGGTTTAATCCTGCTTTAGAACTGTATTTAGTTATCAAACTTTAAGACTACTATCTGCCAGTACGCAACATGCTACTCAAAGTTGTAAAACCTCACATTTAACTTAAGCAGAAGCTGATTCTCAAAATTGTGAGAGTGAAGCCTAGCTCTTTTGGGGCTGAAAAGCAATCCTGCAGTGCTGAAAAGCCTCTCACAGGCAGCCGATGCAGGAAGAGGTGTATTAGTCTTGATAGAGAGCCTGCAAATAGCAGCGAACGTGAGCAGAGACTCCCTGGTGTCTGAAACACAGGCCAGATATCCATCCAACTCTTTGCTGGCTTCATGTGTTGTCGGTTTCAAAGAAGCGAAAAAATCTTCATCTTCAGATGAACTGTTGGCCAATTCCTTATTGTGGTGGTCCAAAGGCTCGAGATGCAGTCTGATGTAGTCCATGCCTACAAGCAGAGTGAGCAGACACAGAGAAAGGTATGGTTGAGGGGTTTCTGGGAACAAATTTTATGGGTTTTGTCATTAACTACATTTACGTGCAGTCATCTACATCTAAATGTCTAAAATCATGCAAATCCCTTATTTTAGCATAAATTCTAACAGCATTTCCAAGCCACATATGATATGAGAGTTTTCTTTCAAGAAACACAGGGATAACTACAACCTGCTGCATGAATACTATACATCAATATTCATATTGAGATTACAGCCAAAGAACAGCTCATAATATTAAATATTATATAAAAAATAAATATTGGTATGGCTCAAATGTTGCCCAGATTAGAATTTGTCAAGTGTATGTTCCTTGCATTAATTTACCTCGTTTTATGATGGTTTCATCCTTTGTCCAAGAGGTCCGAAATTTAGGGAGAAGGATGGCAGCTGTGATGATCTCAGGATCTTCAAACATATGCTTGAATCGTGTTTGGATTCCTTGTTGTAGGGCATCCACAAGGTGGCCACAGTACCTAAGAGAATGGTGGATTCGCTGAAGTTTCAAGCTTAACTGGTGGACACTAGGCAGCAACCACACCAGCTGTGTATTCGTTTCCGCTTGCAAGATGTTGAGTACTTTTGCAACTGGACGCATTGTGTTGGCCCACTCTGTCAAGAACAGCATTTCTGCTGGATTAAACCTACAGGAGAAATCGGCATAATCAAAGAGTATACAACAACCCAAATTTGTTTACATAAATAGAGGGGAAAAACACTTACATTGGAACCTCAAGAGAGGTGCATATATTCCTAAGTGCGCCTTCTCCTGCCTCTTTGGAAATTTGAAGAATTCTGTCAACAGCCATGAAAGTTGAATTACACCGCGTTTGGTTTGGCCTTAAAAGCTGAAGCCTGCTTTCTGCTTCAACAGCTTCAGCTGCTAGAGCCGATCGGCTGCTTTTAATCCATAAAGCTTGGCACTTCACTTGCCAAAGACAGATCTGTAAAGTTTCTTGTAGTGTTCATTTGAGAGAGCTTTTTGGGCATCAACACTTGAGACTAGGTTAAGTATGTGGCAGGCACACTTTTGATGCTTTGGTAGCTGGAATCCGAAGCCATCATCATGGTCCAGGACTCGAGAGGCGTCTTGGAATTCCACACCATCACTTCCCTCACCACAGCCTTCAGAATCAGTGTCATCACTTTCACACCTTCTTGCCTCAGTCTCAATATCATTGTTTTCCACACCAAAAATTCTGAAAGCCTTCAGGAAGTTGGAACCACTGTCTGTGGTTGTGCAAACAACCTTGTCACGCATTTCATACTCTGAGTGGATATCATTCATAGCACCGGCCAGTACCTCAAAAGTATGAGAGCCCTTTATTCTTTTGCAGGCAAGTGCAGCGGAATGTCTTTCAAGACTTTCAGGGTTGATCCAGTGAGCAGTTACACCAATGAATGACTTTCTATGTGCAGTCCAACAATCCACTGTGGTTGCAATCCATTCAAGTTCACTCATGGCAGCAGTCACTTTCTGTTTCATGATCAGAGCAGCTTCAGCTATCTTAGAGCGTAAAGTAGGCCTTGTAATGACAGAACTGCCAGGCTGCAGTGTATTAATCAGCTCTTTAAATGATGGCAGATCAACAGTGCTGAAAGGATTAAGTCCTTGAATGATGTACCTTAATATAGCTTTGTTCACAGTGACTGGAGACACATGTTTGACGGGGAAAACTGAGTCAACTTTCAGTTGCTTGCTGCTGGAAGCATGGGTGGAGGTCCCGATCTTTCTCTTCTGTGCTGTCAATTTAGAGTAGTTTTTGAGGTAATTTGGGTGCATTCTCTGTAAAAACAACAAATACATATTTAAAAAGAAGTCTTAATATTGTATGCAATATAAATGTAACAATTACACTTATGCACTCTCTGATTACAGCATTAATAAAATAAATAAAATAAAACTGCCATTTGCACACTTTATAATGTTAAATACTTGTTGATTTTAGAAATACAGTAGCATTCAGTGACTATCAAACATGAATTTTTGGATTGTAAACACAGGACTGTAAGGCTGACATGTAACAGGTTAAATTTATTTCATTACATTAGTTTTGACAATACAACATGATTTTTAGTAATCCAGGTCTTGTAGCAGAAACACATTTTTAGCTCACGGATATCTTTTCTTGTGTTGTGTATGAATTCAAACACAATGAGAGCGCGGAACGATAATGATGAAAGCAATACTGCTATAGGCGCCAAATTTCCCTTGGAGCTACTAACGTTACCATAGCAAATAATTTACAGACAATTACAAAAGCATTCCAAACATTTTATTACGTGAGCCTTATATCATCAATCAATCGCATGCATTAGTGAAAATAGGCCTACTAAACAAGGCGCGCCGCGCCGTCATGGTTAAAAAAAAAAAAAAACACGTAACGTTATCAGTCTCACAAAACACTTAAAGTACTTACCTCAATATGCTTCCTTAGGTTTGATGGCGAACTTTTGAAGGCCGATATTTCTTTATTTAGCGGAAGACAAAGGACACAGACATTTCATCTTGAATGAATCCTTGCTAACACTACTAAAAGAAAAGAATTCACTTAAGTACGGCCACGGGTGCTCTTGATGTGGCTGATTTTGAACTGTGCTCGCAGTCGCAGCTGAGTCACTTTCTTCCTCCATTTTCTTCCACTGATTGACTTATAATTTCTAGGTCAAGGTGCTGTGCATTGTGGTAATAGATGCAACATGACGTCACTTCCAAAGGACCAATGAACATGTCTGAACAATTTCATGGAATTTGAAAACGAATCTCATTGGCAGAATAAATAACATTTAAATTAAACTGGGCATCAGCGCAATTCAATTGGTTTGGTAATAGCAAGGGAAAATAGAATGAAGCGATCTCCAAAAAATAAGTACTTTTTGGCTGTAAATTAAATTATAAGGAGTAAAAAGTACTTTTTTTTCTTAAAAAATGTAATTAAGTAAAAGTAAAAGTATTGATTTTTAATTGTACTCAAGTAAAGTAAAAATCCCCCAAAATAATACTTAAGTACAGTAATCAAGTAAAATTACTCAAGTACTTTACACCTCTGCCAAAATCGAACAAAAGAGCAGCATTGTTTGTTCCTGTGGCACAATAACACCCTCAACTGACAAAAATTATGAATCATAGACTCAGTAATCCGCATCAAATTCAACACTATGAGAACGAGCAAAATTATTGACAGGTGAAAAGTGTCAATGTCTGTGATCCACTTTTGTTTGCTGTTTACAAAGTCTACAGTTATAACAGAGACTGGTGAGATAGCTCAGGACATTTATTTCATTAATAGAGAGTAAAAACATTTTTGCATAATTTTCCATGAAAAAATTCCATACAGCACCTTTAATGTTTTATGTTTCAAATATGTTCATATAGCATTTATGTTTTTGTACTTTGTTATATATTTTTTGCTTGTGAGTGGTGTTAAAAAGTGGCCACTGCATCATTGAGCCGTTTTGTTATGGTGCGGTTAAAGAAATTTATTTGGAGGGTGCATAGTAGGCCTAAGTGAATAAAAAAGAACCTTTAATATGCCACTTCATGAAAAAAAGGTTGCAGGGCCTGCTATATTATTGTTAATGATAGTTTTATTGGCTTTGCAATGTAAGCATCATAAAGTATCATGTAAAAAAAATTATATAGTATACGTGTGTTTTGATAAGCATAACCGCAACACTCATTTGAACACAATTTGTAACAGGCCGGGGGTCCCTGCTTCCACCCTCCAAGGGTGCTTGGCCTGAAAAATGTTAGACGCCTACCCTAAAGGGTTGCTTTGTGTCATAGTCTGTCAGCGCCGGACGCAAAGGGAGGGTCGAGACGCGAAAAAACTCAATAGTTCCCGTGAATGACGCTATCACTATATCAGCAATCCATCGCGTCATCGGCCACTTCCAACAAGATTGGGAGTGACTGTGAAATGAACTCCCTTTCCCGCAGCGCGCGCATACCGCGCATTCTTCAGAGGAGCTAGAGTTCCGCCCGCCGCCGCGCGCTCTATCAAAGTCCCCCGATTAACGGCAGATGCAGCAGAAGTAGTGGATAATGGAGAAGGTCCGGCTAATTGCTCTCTACATTGTGCTCATGGCAGCGGTGAGTGAAAACAAAGTCTATATTGTTTGTAAAAGTGTCTAATGTCCATATAATAGGTGTTCCATGAATATATTCAGTGTTCAGAGTGTTTGTTTTTATCCTGAATGTATCATTTCCGACATGATTCTATACACCCTCTATATCCTTCTGAACTCTCTTGTAGTAATGTTTGTTTCAGAATAACATTGTTTTACATACGACGTGAGGTATGTGTGTAAGGAGAGTTTTCAGTTGTCTTCACAAGTGCTGTGTTTGCATACTGTAAGGCCGTGTGTCCAGCAAACCGTTTTTTCCTGAGACCAGCGATTTTCTTTCAGTTGTTTGTAATGGAAGCGCCCCGTATTTAAAAAAAGCCAGGAGCTTTACGAGGCTCAAAGCGTCTCTTCCACGCTCAGCGCTGCTCCTCCAAAGCGCTCCCAGCTGGGCGTTTTCAGAAGAGCGCCTGGCATTTTCTGCTGGCAAATAAATAAAAAAAAACGCTTTGGTGGACACACGGCTAGTGCATGGTTGCATAGTAACATGGTTGCTATGACAGCATGTCACTCTTTAACAAGTGGAGCGCTTAGAGTGAGAGGGGAACAAAGTCACTTTGAAAGGGAATGTATGATGTCAATTTGAGGAGAGTTCTAATGATGAAGATGAAGATTTTACAGGTGTACTTTTAGTCTATAATACTTTAGTTTAATCACATATTACTATAAATAGACATATATACTCTGCACTCGTTTACTGAAGTACTTCAACTTGGGAATTAACATTACTTGCATTTGAACATCATATTTCGAGCAAATTGGTGTAATTCTATTTAGACAAATGATGTCCATTTCCGCTGAAGCAAAGAATTGTGGGTTGTAAGTGCCCATGAAAGATACACCTCGTGCATCATCCGAATTCCCATGAAAGAATGTTGCATTCAAAGTGTCCTACTGGCTTTTCTGAAACGAGACAGTCTCGATAATGTGTGTGGCCTACCAATGCTACCTGTGGAATAAGCAGCCTGAAGGCTGTTTTGTAAACGAGACACAGCCTAAGAGGTTGCGGGGGTGTTTCAGAGCTCCTTGGTAAGGATGGGTGTGCTCTGGTCATTTTAACACAGATGTGTCACTAAGGGAGAGGCTTATCAAGAATTTATCTTCTAGTTTATGACCTAAAGACAAACAACTACAGTGTAGTTACTAAGAGATGTTGTGTCAAAAGTTTTCGAACAGTATGTTGGTAAGACCTAGTCAAAACCCTCTTAAATTAGAATAATGCTTGTTATTGTTAACTTCCAAAGTAAAATTTCACTATCATCAAATATTTTTGTTAACTAAACCTTGTGGTTAAAGTGTAACCACACTTAAAAGTGAAGTCACTATAGAAAAATATACATAGATGTTCAGGTACATTTAAATACATTCTGAGAACAATTCACTTTTATTCTTATTTGTATTCAACTATATACACAGTAAAGGGAGTATTTCAATTAATAAAATTTTCCTGAATGTTTTTGTATGTTTATGAAAAGTCCATATAAGCGAAAGTGTTTGCATGAGTGTATGTTCCTTTAAGAAATCCTGTGCAGACATTTCAATTCGGTTTAATTTCACTTGTGCAAAACTTTGGTTTTTGCCATCAGATTTGTTTCCTTTTATTTTATTGGATGTTAATTGCGTAAGACTCGCCCTCACACTATTATGCAGATTGTTATTATAATTTTCATGATAAAAGTGTTCATTGTTGTTTGTGTTAGACTGGACGTTTGTAAGTGGCAGACTTCATTATTTGTCTGAGTATTTCTTGTCACCGGTGTTCGACATCGCGGCTTAAAAGCTTAATCACAAACATTTACTGCGTTTTAACGGACAGTTTGTGAGCTGTGATATCGGATCGCTGTGCAAATCGGCGCGCATCCGTTGTTAAATACTTATTTTCGCTCCAGTCCACGAGGTGCGACGAAGAGTGACACGACGCTCCATATAGCGCTACGAGTCCCCGCTCGGCTTGCGGCTCCTCTGGCAGCGAGGGGATAACTTCGCATAAGTTATCGCACTGGTTCGTGAGTGCTTTATGGACCGGGAACTGTCTTGCCTTGTTTTATTTCGCTCAGTTGAGTGAAGAGGCCTTTTTAACGCATACAAGCAACGGCACATGCCTGAATCGGGGTTGTGAGTGAGTGTGTGGGCCCACATTTAAATCATAGTATACTGTTATAGTATCATACTTGAAGTCAGGCACGTGCACACACAGACATCACAGGGGGCTTGAACACTTTCCCTTTTTCTTCCTCGAGAGAAGGTGCCCTTTTTCTGGGGTGCTTTTTTTATTTATTTTTTAATAAACGAATATATATATATATATATTCCTGTTTGTGCACAGCTTCCCTGTCAAACAAATATATTTATTGAATAAAAAAATCTAAATATCTGGTCGGGAGATTTTGTAGAGTTCCGATGCCCTCTCCCTCTCCCTCTCTCTCTCTCCCTCCGGGCAGCAGTGCAGCACACATCGGCACATCAGAAACATAGACAGGCAGGCACCAGCTCCTATCCCAGTTGTGTTTTTCTTGGCTTGTGTGGAGGTGAGTGGTGATGAACAAAAGACTAAGCTAATTAGACAAATATAGTTAACTTGTGTCTTGCTAACATGCATTAGCTACTAGCTAATGTAATAAGTTAGCTAAAGTTTAGGTTAAGGCAATATATCATGGCCATACAGGCTAACGTATTGTACTTAATGGAGACACTACAGGTGAATACAGTAAAATTTGTGTCTTAATAACGTCATCACAATAGCCACATTTATATGCAAATTAGGCGTTATCTAATTAAAATGTACTAATTTGCATTATGTATTCCAATAACAGCAAAATAATTTAATGCCTTGTGCAAAATAAGCAAATTAATAGTGAAACTATGTCCATCTCCTTGGTGCAATCATTTATTCTAAATATATACTTGAAACTAGTAGCATAGAAAACATGCACATTGTGGCATAGTTTCCTTTGCTGTTGTCTGCTCTTGTGATAAACCTAGCGAATACTAAACAAGACCATGGTCTCTGTGTGAACTGATTATTTTGTACAGTAGAAATCTGTTGAGTATAAAACAATTGTGTGAGTGTGAGGGAATTAAAATAACTTGGTAAGGAAGTCAGAGTTGTGTTAATATACAGTAGAGTTGTTTTGTTAAAAAAATAAAAATAAAAATAATGAGAAGTGCCCTTTTTTTCGATTTGAGCCCCTGCCCTCCAAAATGTCTGCGCACGTCCCTGCTTAAAGTTGTGAAAAAGTGTTGACTTGTATTTATCCATATTCACTAGTTAAGTAATATCATTTGAATTCAGTGTTAATTGCACTACAAGTGTTAAGTTTGTACTGTGAATACACAATTTTCTTATAAGTGAGAAGAGTTTGCACTTTATATTGAGTATCTGGTGAAAGTTTATTCAGTGTTTTTTGCACTTAAGAATTCAGTGTATGCTTTTATGCATATTTTGAAATATATTCACTACAGGATGTTTAATAACTAGGGCTGTCAATAGAATAAATAAAATTTGTAATAAAATTAATTAAATGGTGTCCCGATTAATTAATCGCATACAAATATTTGCTGAGAAAGCCCCTCATATAACAATAAATCAATATATAAAGCAGTGTTTCCCCTACCATTATATTAGGGGGCGCCCGCCCCCCCAGCGGCACCCTCCGCCCCCCCTTGAAGGTAAAGTTAATAATATTTTCTATATAGCGCCAGATCACAACAGAAGTAATTTAAGGTTACCTTTCCAATAGAACAGGTCTATACATTGTTCTTTTATTAAACAAACTAAATAGCCCTTAAGTTATTTATCTTATTTACACGACAGCATGTCATTTCTGTCTCTACATGGTCGCACGTTTACTATTCTCCTCAGCTCTCTGTATCGCCCACGGCGGAGTTCCGCCCCTATGCGCGCACACACACGCCTGCACACATACACACGCCTGCACACACACAGACACGTTCGCGCGCACACAGGTGAGCATAGGGGTGTTCGATTCCAGGTTTTCTGGTACGGAGGTATGCATAATTACAAACTAGAGTCACTATGACTGTTATCTATTTCTAAAGAGATAAGCTACATGTAGGATAAATACAAAGTTTCTACGACAGCTCTCTGGCATGGTGTAATGCCGCGGATACACTAGATATACTACACTTTGAGACTACGGTCGTGATATGTAACAAATAGTAATACACTCAAAATGTAAAAAAAATATACACTCTACTCGACTTCACTGCAAAAATATAATTTTTATAGGGATTAGACACTCACAAGTGAGTGATTTCAGACACAGTAACAGAGTCGACACCATGAGTCGATTCCTGTCTGGGGCTATTCAGAGTCGAGGAATCGACTCTTTGGTGTCGACTCCCCATCACACACTCCCACCAGTGGACAGAAAGCGTGCGTCGGAAATATGTTGCGTCAATCACCTGAAAAGAAGACAAAAATCTCTGTGTTTTTTAAACGCTCCCAGGGTGGTGAAGATGGCAACACTCGCTCTCCTGTAAGTAGCACCCTCCTGCTCCGAGTCCAAGTACAGAAAAGAGCCCAAGTGCTGAACGCCCTTTCCCTGACAAGCAGCAAAAGTCCAGTCACTAGTGATGGGTCGTTCGCGAACGAGTCGGTTCTAAGAGCCGACTCTTGTAGGTGAACGTTGGGAGCCGGCTCGCATATCAGAAGAGCCGGATCTATTAATAAAAGTATTTAAAGAAATTAAGATATGAACAATCAAAAGATTAATATAATTAACTAATTCAAAGAACGAAAAAATAAAATAATATAGGCCTTAATGCTCAATCATAGCATGCAGCATGCATGCGGATCTCAATAAATGGGCCAGACGTTTCTGACTTCCCATATCAAGAGGCTCTGGAAATGTTCTTCCAGAACCCCAGAAAGATACACTGCAGTGACAAAAGCTGCACACTTTGTGGATAAATTACATAAAAATAAATGTTCCAATGTTTAGTTTAATGTACAGTTCAAATAATTGTTCAGTTAATATATTCACTGCTGCCATTAAAAGAAACAAATGAACACCATGACTCCTTTAAGTGTTTGTGTCAATTTTCCCCAACCAACCAAACCCCCCCCCCCCCCCCCTCAAAGCTGTAAACCTAGGGGAAACACTGTAAAGATTATACATATTTATATCAATATATAGTTTTAACTATAGATCAAGGCCAGTAGATCAAGGAGACCAGAGCAGATCCGGCGGATGGCCAGGAGACCAAGGGGACCAGAGCTGATCAGGCGGATGGCCAGGAGACCAAGGCGACTAGAGTAGATCCGGGGGATGGCCAGGAGACCAAGGCGACCAGAGCAAATCAGGCGGACGGCCAGGAGACCAAGGGGATGTCCTCAAGGTGGGGACCGGTTCAGGAGGTCTGGGAGGTGGCTGCAGGTCCAAGACAGGGACAGGAGGTCTGGGATGCGGCCGCAGGGCTGAGGCAGTGTCAGAAGGCCTGGGTGGTGTCCACAGAGCATGGAAAGTGTCAGAAGGCCTGGAAGGTGGCCACAGGACAGGAGGCACGGGAGACGGCCACAGGGCCAAGACAGGGTCAGGAAGCCTGAGAGACGGCCACAGAGCAGGGACAGGGTCAGGAGGCCTGGAAGGTGGCTACAGAGCAGGGACAGGGCCAGGAGGCACTGGTAAGGCAGACGGAACAGCAGAAGGAGTGTCTTGGGAAGCGGGCAGAGCCATGGGCGGAATATTCTCTGGGGGAGTGGGCGGACCCGCGGAAGGCTCTGTGGGCGGAGCCGTGGAAGGGAGTACAGGCAGAATCTGGGAAACAGAAGCCCTTCTTTTCCTCCTCCGGATGGCCGAAGTTGGCAACGCTGACTCTGGGACGGATGAGGCTTCTGGCTCGTTGGCTGTGGCAGGTGTGGGCACTGGCTCGTTGGCCGTGGCAGGCGTGGACTCTGGCAATTTGTGGGGTAGGGTCTTCATGGCCCTACGCACAGACATCAGTGGCAGATCATAGAACCTGGAGATAGTAATGCAAAATAATAAAACAAAATCTTGGGTAGCCTTAGCCCACCTTTGTCAATTGGCCTATGTAACTATGCAAATTTAAATGTAATCTGGGTTTACGTTTACCATTCCAACATTTACCATTCCAAATGAAGAACTTCGTTATGCTATCAAATCGCTTGAAATATGAGGGGGGATATCTACCAGGAGAGATTGTAGCAGGTAGTTGAATTTTGGGATACAATTCATTTTAATAACATTAACCTTCCCAATCATAGATAAATGTAATGAAGCTCACCTGCCCAGATCTCTTGAAAAACTTTTTATTAAGAGGTCAAAATTAACTCAAAACAACACAAAAATTGGCTGGGAATCAATTGGCCAAATACATAATTCCCTTTTGGGCTACTGGAAGACGTCTGGATGAAAAGCTCCTGCCCGTACTGGGCAGTACGCTGTCAGAGCCAAAGCTTCGGATTTAGACCAATTGACTCTGTATCCTGTGTAGGGTATTACATATATAATTTAGAGATGTGGACAGGGTCAGTTAAAATGGGTATTTTGCATGCATTTTACCACCATTATATGTAGGGTAATTTGCGCACATGCTAAATTTAGGAGGGAATTTAGGGTTTTGAAATATGTGAGCTATGAACAAAGTTAAACTGTCCTTATTAGGTAATGAAATGTATAACGGAATTAGTCACGTTCGACAACCATTATAAATTAGATAAATAACAAATAACTAGATTATTTGTCTTAATAGTTTCTCCACCATTGAAATCGTAATACAACATCTAGTTGTATTAGCTCACAATTTCTACTGTAAGGATTTAGCTTTAATAAGTGAATTATGATTAATTCACTTATTGGAGTGATATTATTTTCATGGCTTATTGAAAATAATATCACATGTATTTAGGTACAGCTTTGAAATGAAATCTTTTAGAAACAGGGATGAGATTATTTATCAAAATATACCACAGTCAAGTCGTCTTTGAACACAGACAAACTTTATTACTATTCTAAACATAAATCTAATCTAATCTCTCTGCTTTATATATCTAGCCAAAACTTCCATGCTTTGTCCCCCAACCAAAAATCTTGCCCTGAATAGCCAAAACTCCACCTTCCACGACAAAATAGTATTATATCTGTATTTCAGTCGGGTCAATTCTCTGAGGCCATCAGACAACATTTTGGCACTTCAACTCTGGTTCGGCACTTTTAATATTCCCTTCCAACTCCACGAGTTCTCGTGCTTTGGATTTTTCGGTGAATGAGGCATACTGTATGATCCGACCCCTAAGAACCACCTTAAGTGCCTGCCAAGCCCACAGAGGATACCGAGGACCAGTAGGTCTCGTTATAAACATTGATTTCAGTCTTTAACATTTGTTGGAAATCAGGATTTTGCAAAAGGGATACATTAATACATTAAAGCGCTGTAGCAAATTTCAGTTGATGTAGATGTACGCGGTATGGATTAAAGTGCTGCAAGTCTCCACCATTGTCTTGTTGCTCACAATTTCTATTGTAAGGAATTAGCTTTAATAAGGGAATTATGATTCATTCACCGGACAATCCATGTCAGACATTTATTGCTGCACATTTCAGTGTCACACAATAAGACACCAATTTTCAGCAGTACAAAAAAGGTTTTCTTTTCAGCACACACCTCACTGTCACACACAAGCAGCTTCATGCATCTCTCTCTCTCTCAAACTGCGGCTGTGGCTCCACCTCATCCCTCTCCCATCTAATTGCAATCATTTTCCCCCAGCCACGATGCCACTGCACCGTTGAGTGAATTGCATTTTCTTTTTAATTATTATTATTTTAAAAAGTGTATAGTGATTCTCTCTAGATGCACATGGAGCAGCAGGAGGTGGGAGCACAACTGATGGCATAAGACAGACAGTCCGACTAACGGATCCACCAATCAGAACGTTTATTTCAGACTTGTTTGTAAATTTGCATTTTTTCCATTTTAGTAAGGGGTGTGACATTTCCAGCATATACTAATATACTGTGTGTGTGTGTGTGTGTGTGTGTGTGTATATGTATGTATTACTTGTGTCATTTTTCTTTGTGAAAGTACTGCATGTTATTGCACTCGTGCTAGTTTTTGATGCTCTTCGCAGATGCTGGACAACTGTGACCCTTAATTATATAACATTTATTTTCTGTGTGTGCATTTCACTGCTGTCAATGATGCCTTTTTCAAATGATATCAAATAATTCCAATTTATATTTCAAAGTAGGAAAACTATATTTAAATATACACAGAAAAGAACATTATAATTAATTAATCTTATGTAAGCTTAATGATAATACAAGATAACGTGTTAACGTGAACATCGCTACACTCATATTGACTACAATGCTTTTTTACAATGCTAAAATTTCAGTTTCTTGCGTATTAATAAATACTTACATAATGAGTAATTTTCATAGTAGTCTAATGAAAGGAACATTAATTAATAAATGAATCATAAATTCACAGTATGCCCACCACTTCAGACACTACTACACCACTGCTAGTGAGTAAAGCTGAAAGGTTTGCAGAGTTAACAACAGTTTGGCAACCATCTTTACACTAAAAAGGGACCTCAACAATTTACAACTATGTAACTGCTCATTTTCAATGAATATATATAAATAAAACTAAATGTTACAAACTGTAACTACTGTGAATTTATGAGAGAAATTTACATTTGTAGCAACTTTTGAAGATGTTGTTGCTATTGCCATTGGAGACAGTGCCAGCTCATCTCACATGGCTCAGCTGTACATGGCTTTTGAGTACATTTTACAGTTAAATTTGTGGGATTGCGACCAGTAGCCTATGTTAAAAGTTTGAGTACACAAATTCTTTATCTGTTCAGTGTAATTTTAGTGTTTTTAGCGATTTTAGCTAAAAGGGAGGGGGGGGGGGTTTGGTTGGTTGGGGAAAATTGACACAAACACTTAAAGGAGTCATGGTGTTCATTTGTTTCTTTTAATGGCAGCAGTGAATATATTAACTGAACAATTATTTGAACTGTACATTAAACTAAACATTGGAACATTTATTTTTATGTAATTTATCCACAAAGTGTGCAGCTTTTGTCACTGCAGTGTATCTTTCTGGGGTTCTGGAAGAACATTTCCAGAGCCTCTTGATATGGGAAGTCAGAAACGTCTGGCCCATTTATTGAGATCCGCATGCTATGATTGAGCATTAAGGCCTATATTATTTTATTTTTTCGTTCTTTGAATTAGTTAATTATATTAATCTTTTGATTGTTCATATCTTAATTTCTTTAAATACTTTTATTAATAGATCCGGCTCTTCTGATATGCGAGCCGGCTCCCAACGTTCACCTACAAGAGTCGGCTCTTAGAACCGACTCGTTCGCGAACGACCCATCACTAGTGACTGGACTTTTGCTGCTTGTCAGGGAAAGGGCGTTCAGCACTTGGGCTCTTTTCTGTACTTGGACTCGGAGCAGTAGCGCTACTCCGGGTGCTACTTGCAGGAGAGCGAGTGTTGCCATCTTCACCACCCTGGGAGCGTTTAAAAAACACAGATATTTTTGTCTTCTTTTCAGGTGATTGACGCAACATATTTCCGACGCACGCTTTCTGTCCGCTGGTGGGAGTGTGTGATGGGGAGTCGACTCCAAAGAGTCGATTCCTCGACTCTGAATAGCCCCAGACAGGAATCATGGACTCATGGTGTCGACTCTGTTACTGTGTCCGAAATCACTCACTTGTGAGTGTCTAATCCCTATAAAAATTATATTTTTGCAGTGAAGTCGAGTAGATTGTATATTTTTTTTACATTTTGAGTGTATTACTATTTGTTACATATCACGACCGTAGTCTCAAAGTGTAGTATATATAGTGTATCCGCGGCATTACACCATGCCAGAGACCTGTCGTAGAAACTTTGTATTTATCCTACATGTAGCTTGTAGCTTATCTCTTTAGAAATAGATAACAGTCATAGTGACTCTAGTTTGTAATTATGCATACCTCCGTACCAGAAAACCTGGAATCGAACACCCCTATGCTCACCTGTGTGCGCGCGAACATGTCTGTGTGTGTGTGTGCATAGGGGCGGAACTCCGCCATGCGTGATACAGAGAGCTGAGGAGAATAGTAAACGTGCGACCATGTAGAGACACAAATGACATGCTGTCGTGTAAATAAGATAAATAACTTAAGGGCTATTTAGTTTGTTTAATAAAAGAACAATGTATAGACCTGTTCTATTGGAAAGGTAACCTTAAATTACTTCTGTTGTGATCTGGCGCTATATAGAAATTAACTTTACCTTCAAGGGGGGGCGGGGTGCCCCCTAATATAATGGCAGGGGAAACACTGCTCTAGGTGCGCGACAGCACAGCCTGACTGCTCCTGTCTGTACCTTTAACTCAGTGGTTCTCAACTGGTTTTGCTTCAGGACCCAGATTTTACTTTGGAAATCAAGTGGCGACCCACCATAAAATAACCTCTCATTTCCAGGCGGCAGGGTGGTGCAGCGGTTAGCACTGTCACCTCACAGCAAGAAGGTTGTGGGTTCAAACCCCGGTTGCCCTTTCTGTGTGGAGTTTGCATGTTCTCACTGTGTCTGTGTGGGTTCTCTTTGGGTGCTCTGGCTTCCTTCCACCATCCAAAGACATGCAGGCTAGGTTAATTGATGTCTCCAAAAATTGTCCTAGGTGTGGATGTGAGTGTGAGTGGTTGTCTGTATATGTGTGGCCCTGCGATGGACTGGCGACCTGTCCAGGGTGTACCCCGCCTTTTGCCCAATGTTAGCTGGGATAGGCTCCAGCCCCTGCCCCCTGCCCCCTGCGACCCTGTACACAGGATAAGCGGTTGACGATGGATGGATGGATCTCATTTCCTTTTATGTTGCATAGTTTTGTTCATGGTTTTCAAGTACAAGGACACGTGACATTATTTTTGTTGTTAAGTTTTCTCTCCCCCTTTTAAAAATTGAAGAGCATATTTACTTATTTGAGCCCATTATTATACCATTTGTTTCTAATTTCAAGCATAATTCAAACAGAACTTGCATATTACACAGGAGGAAAGGCACATCATAACCATGGTTAGGTCAGTGTAGGTAGTCTTAAATAATAGTAATAATAATAACAAATTAAAGTAACATTAAAGCTGAAACATCTTGAAAAATGCCAATGTTGATATAAAATGAGGTCTAATAGATTCTACCTTTCGATTATTTCATATGAAACTATAACATTTTGTCAAAATATAATTGTTACTTTTTGTCACGAACGCCGAGTTAGGCGTCTCCTCAATCGGCCATCGGAGATCGGAATCACCCGAATATTGACTCTGTCACTACATTTCCCATAAGTCCACATACCTGGCATAATTGCATCACAGCTGTTCCCTATCACTGTCTCTCTCTATTTAAGCCATGCCGGCTGTTTCATTCATTGCGAAGTCTTGTTTGCCCCGGCTGCACTTCTGAGCGTTTATTGTTAATCTATTTGATCATCTGTGTACTGACCTTGCCCTGTTATTCTGACCACGTCTGACTGCCGCCTGCCTTACTGTTATCTCGCCTGTCTCTGGATTTATACTGTTTGCCGCCTGCCCTGATCTTCTGCCTGATCGACCCTGATTCTGCCGGTCTATGATATTCCTGTTTGCCTGTTTCTTGACCATTGCCTGTAAGTACTCTGAACTTACTATTAAACTGCATATGGAGTCTGCGTCACACTTTAACTCATGTAAAAGCGTGAAACAATTTTGTAAAGGTGATGATGCATAATGAAAAAAACATTAGCGCATAGTACTTTGTTGCTCTTTTCCTCAAGTGTGGTTTGGCATGTCAGGGTTGCTACTGTTTGAGAGGTTTGACTTAACTTCCTCTGTTATGCTTTAAACTAGAAAAGTCTCACTAGAATTGAAATTGGTCTCATCAGTTTTGAAGCCTGCTCTCTGCAATATCGAGGGAAGGGTTGTTGCACGCTCATGCCAGAGAACAGAGTATATCATGATCGCGAGCTGGCTCTGTTACACTCGTGCGAAAGTGCAGATGAGAAGCCTTTAGCAGATTGTGAGATTATCATTAAATCTGCCTTGGCAGTCCTAAATAGGCTATCACTTGTGCAGCTGCCGAAATTTCTTCAATGGGAGAACCATGACATTGTTCTTTCCCTGCTGTCTGCAACCCAGTCCGAATATACCTGCAACCCACCAGTTGAGAAACACTGCTTTAACTCACACACACTCACTTATGTCAGACCTCTCGCCTCGCTTCTCTCTGACATTTTCTCCGCTGCATGTGTATGTGGGTCAAGTTGATGAGTCTGACAGGCAGACAAGGAGGAAAGGAGATGCGCACGCGCAGGTGAGATTCTCCGTCCGGTTGTCCCGTCCATTTTTTTTCTCAATACCGTAGATAAGCAAATGCACATGGTATGATAACTGTCAATTCTCATACCTTGGTATACAGTGAAACCGCCTTGAAATGCCTTGTTGATGAGAGAGGTCAACAGTGAATGTCCAGACTGGTTCAAGCTGACAGAAAGGGTATGGTAATTCATATAGCCACTCTGTACAATTGTAGTGAGCAGAATAGCATCTCAGTATGCACATCACGTCGAAACTTGAGGTGGATGGGCTACAACAGCAGAAGACCATGTTGGGTTCCACTTCTGTCAGCCAAGAACAGAAAGCTGAGGCTGCAGTGGACCTACCATATGTGTACCTCAACAGAAATTGAGATTCATCAGACCAGACTATGTCTTTAACTGTCCAGTTTTGGTGAGTCTGTGCCCACTGTAGCCTCAGCTTTCTGTTCTTGGAACATTTTTAAAGTCATGCAATATATAAATATATATATATATAAATATATATTTATTATTATTATTATTATTATTATTTTTTTTTTTATTCTATAAAGGTTGGTCAAAATGTATGTAACCAAATTGGACACAATGATTACATTTCTAATTATCTGACAAGTGTTTAAAACTCAATAATAACTTTAAAAGATATTCGCTCTGCTAGGACTTGTTAAATGTACATTTGTAGACATTTGCTTTTGTGTTTGTGTAGGCACTGGATGCTGAAGCATCAGCAGGACCACAGCACAAAGTCAGACAGAAGAGAGAATGGATTATTCCACCACGCAAACTGAAGGAAAATGTCAATTATATGGATCTGGAATACATTGCCAAAGTAAGATGTTCATCACTCTTTCTTTGCTTCCTTATCTCTTTAAAAAAATGTGTCTGCCGTGTTTCTAGATGGCCAGATGTCATGCGAGGCTACTAATACCTCAACTTAATTACAGAGCAATAGTCAACCTTCTGATAATCATGATTTTCTACATGCTAGTGAGTTGCAAGTGGTATTAGGGGAGAAACATTTTCATTCTACAGAGCACTTGATTGGATAAAAATGCACACTTTGTGGCTGCAGGCCCATGATGTACGAGCCACAAAACTCCAATTTTGATTTCATGCAGTCTTAAAAGGGTCATGACATACATATTTTACATATGTTATCATTTTATTTAATTTTCTTAGGTCTACTTATAATGTTAGAAAAGTTTTTCTTGCAACAAACCAGTCATAATTTTGTAATATATGACCATTTTCCACACTGTCTTTGGCCCTCCGTCTGAAACGCTCGGTTTTCAGTTATCTTGGCCTTGAAGACTTCAGTGTAAATGCCCACTGGCTTTCATCGTCAATCGTTCACTTTTCATTCATCGCCAATACAGCCGAAATGCTGAAATAATATCTGCATTTTTTTTTATGTTGAATTTAGCTTCATCAATATCAAATGTTACTATTTATGTGGTCAAATGTGTATTTATGCAATAAACGCACATTGTTAGCCTTGTGGTTGCATTTTACTTTTTCACATGTATCCAAACAGACAAACAATTATCAAAGATAAGTTACTGCAAGTTTCGAACTTAGGATCTATTTACTCCAGAGGCGAGCATGCAGCCCCAAGGCTATCAGCTCACATGTGTACTTAAGAACTATTATGAACTAACATCTACTCCATACAACATCTGTATCTGTATCTTTAAAAGAATATCATATACTGTATAATAACAACAAAATAAACACATTTAAATGTAATTATGCTTATGAGCGGGAATATAGTTGAACCACTTTATGTAGTCTACCTGTCACGAATCAGTAGAGGCAGGACCCAAACACCTCCACACCCCCCCCCCCCCCCAATCCCTTTACTGGTGCCCATCACAGTATCCCGAAGGTGTGGAAACGTGCCACCGAAGCCAGCTCCCCATTTGCTGGGGTTTGTCCCTCCGCCGGTGGCCCCAGTGTCTCTTCGCTCTGCTCCTGAGTTGGATGTACCTGCCGACACAGGTGCAGGTGTAATGCCTGGGCTGTCCTGCTGGAGTTGTGGGGATCCAGGGCACTTCCAGGGCCAATGCCCAGTGTTGGAGCTGAGATCTGTGGTCTGGGTCCCGACACTCCACAGGCTACCCCCGATCGAGCCGGAGCATACTGAATACTGGTGAGTGTCAAAGGGAGTATACATCAAGCCTTGGTGGATACAGGCTGCAACCAGACCACTATACACCCATGTTTGGTTCAAGATGAGGCTTTGGGCACAAGCAAAATGGTGAGGAACCTGGAGGTGTGTGCATGGGGATATTCACAATTATCCTGTAGAGTCACTCATTCTTAAATTACAGGGACAAAAGCATAGCGGAGGCTGCGGTTAGTTCCCGCCTCACCCATCCACTAATTTTGGGAACTAATTGGCCAGAATGTAAAAAGGTATTAAAGGGAATATGTTTGGATGGACGACACCTTGGCAGGGGAGGCAGAGCCGGGGAGGTCTTCGTCAGCTCCACATCAGGATGACGTAAGGGAGGGGAAGGCTTAGGCCCCTCCCGTCCTTAGAGGATTTTCCGAAAGTGATTTCCCTCTAGAGCAGTCGAGAGATGAAATTCTTAGGCATGCCCTTGACCAAGAGAGAGTTATTGATGGTCAACGACTATAACCAAACTTCGCACTTTTATATCCATATTTCGCTTTTTATATTTATAATATATAATATATTTATATATTTATAAAAGAGCGGTTGTATCGAGTGATGCAGGACACTCAGACTAAAGAGGATACAACCCAATTGTTAATACTGTGGAGCCATTAGGAAATTTTATTACAGATGGCTCATTATAATCTGATTGTGTGACCGACTAATGACCCATGTCTATTAGCTGGGCATTTGCGGGGATGGTCGTAGGTGGTGTTCAGCATGCTGTGAATGTCAGCTGGTGAATCCGCCAGCTACCCCAAGAGCACCATTGCACCCCCTTCGAAACAATTGGCATGGACCTCATTGGGCCATTAGAGCGAACAGAATGCGGATATCGCTTTGTATTGTTTATGGTGGTCTATGCAACGTGATATCCGGAAGCAGTGCCTCTGCACAACATCTCAGCACATAATGTTGCAGAGGCACTCTTTAGAATAATCTCCCGAAAGAAATCCTCGCTGATCAAGGCACTACATTTATGCCATGAACACTACGCAATCTTTTTGAATTATTGGGTATTAAATTAATTAACACCAGTATTTACCATCCACAATCAGATGGGTTTTTTAATAAAACCCTGAAAAATATGATCCATAAATTCATGCTCGAGGATGCTAGAAATTGGGATAAATAGATTGAACCCCTGTTATCCTTCAAGCCTCCACAAGGTTTTCCCCATTCGAGCTGCTGTATGGGCAGTGGCCGCACCATGTGCTCAACGTCATATGGAAGCTTGGGAGGACAGAACTTCAAACAGTAAGAATGAAATTCAATACATTCTTGACACTTTACTCGCCAAGTAGCAAGGGCACTTTGGATCACATGACGAGTGGGAGATCTCGATTATGAGGTAAAACGAACAGATAGAGTTGACGCATGACAAATATACCATCTCATCCTCCTGAAATTATGGAGGGAGGTGGTCCCTGTGATGTTGGCAAAGGTAGTTCAGGAGAGGGTGGAGCTCGGACCGGAGGTGAGCATAAAAGCAATCATGTCACCCCTGTCACTTGTAGAGACCACCTCTCACATATCAAGCCACAGAGTTTGCCAAGTTGCAGAAAGAATTTGTAGATGTGTTTTCTCCTCTGCCTGGTCATACAAACTTCATCCAGCACCACATCGAGACTGCACCCGGGTTAGTGGTATGTAGCCATCTCTACCGACATCCCTAGCACAAAAAGAAAATAGTTTGGGAAGAATTAGATGCAATGCTCAATATGGGAATAATTGAGGAATCCCACAGTGATTGGTCCAACCCTGTTGTTGTAGTTCCTAAGATTGAAGGATCTGTATTGTTCTGTGTGGATTATAAGAAAGTCAATGTGGTGTCTAAATTTGACGCATACCCAATGCCTCGTATTGATGAGTTTCTCGATCGGTTGGACACAGCGCACTTTTACTCGACACTGGATTTGAAAAAGGGTTAGTGGCAGATCCCCTTAACACTAGTGTCCTGGTAAAAACCGGCCTTCTCTGCAACGTTTGGCTAACACCAATTTGTAATCTGGATGACATAATTTTATACAGTAATGATTGGCAGCAGCACATGCAGCATCTGAGGGCTGTTCTGTGTTTGCTGCGATGGGTGCGACTCACAACCCCAAGAAGTGTGCACAACACCGACTCCTACACAAACTCAGAGCAAGCCAAAAAAAAATAAAAAATACATTTATCTGCTGAATCCCATCTGGCTAAGTGGGAATGTGATCATGGTTGAGAGAAAACTAGAGTGAACATCGGCAGGGCATTTGATTCCTGGTGGGACCTTCGTTTGGTTTTGGGGATCAAAACAGACCCTGAATTGATGTTCTTCTTATTGGACAGGTAAGCTTGCATAAATGCGACACATGTGAAATATAGTGCCATATGGATTGATCGGTGTAATTTTAGCTAACTTGATCTTGCCTGCACAGTAACTGTCATAAACAATGTTCATCTGTGATTATCCTCCGAGTTTTTTTCATACACCGCCTGTTATACGCCATGTATACATTCATTCCACACAGACTGATATATTTCAAGTGTTCATTCCTTTTAATTTTGATGATTATAACTGACAACTAATGAAAACCCCAAAATCATTATCTCAGAAAATTTGAATATTGTGAAAAGGTTCAATATTGAAGACACCTGGTGCCACACTCTAATCCGATAATTAACTCAAAACACCTGCAAAGGCCTTTAAATGGTCTCTCAGTCTAGTTCTGTAGGCTACACAATCATGGGGAAGACTGCTGACTTGACAGCTGTCCAAAAGACAACCATTGACATCTTGCACAAGGAGGGCAAGACACAAAAGGTCATTGCTAAAGAGGCTGGCTGTTCACAGAGCTCTGTGTCCAAGCACATTAATAGAGAGGCGAAAGGAAGAAAAAGATGTGGTAGAAAAAAGTGTACAAGCAATAGGTATAACCGCACCCTGGAGAGGATTGTGAAACAAAACCCATTCAAAAATATGGGGGAGATTCACAAAGAGTGGACTGCAGCTGGAGTCAGTGCTTCAAGAACCACCACGCACAGACGTATGCAAGACATGGGTTTCAGCTGTCGCATTCCTTGTGTCAAGCCACTCTTGAACAAGACACAGCGTCAGAAGCGTCTCGTCTGGGCTAAAGACAAAAAGGACTGGACTGCTGCTGAGTGGTCCAAAGTTATGTTCTCCGATGAAAGTAAAGTTTGCATTTCCTTTGGAAATCAAGGTCCCAGAGTCTGGAGGAAGAGAGGAGAGGCACAGAATCCACGTTGCTTGAATTCCAGTGTAAAGTTTCCACAGTCAGTGATGGTTTGGGGTGCCATGTCATCTGCTGGTGTTGGTCCACTGTGTTTTCTGAGGTCCAAGGTCAACGCAGCCGTCTACCAGGAAGTTTTAGAGCACTTGCTGCTTCCTGCTGCTGACCAATTTTATGGAGATGTAGATTCCATTTTCCAACAGGACTTGGCACCTGCACACTGTGCCAAAGCTACCTGGTTTAAGGACCATGGTATCCCTGTTCTTAATTGGCCAGCAAACTCGCCTGACCGTAACCCTATAGAAAATCTATGGGGTATTGTGAAGAGGAAGATGCGATACGCCAGACCCAACAATGCAGAAGAGCTGAAGGCCACTATCAGAGCAACCTGGGCTCTCATAACACCTGAGCAGTGCCACAGACTGATCGACTCCATGCCACACCGCATTGCTGCAGTAATTCAGGCAAAAGGAGCCCCAACTAAGTATTGAGTGCTGTACATGCTCATACTTTTCATGTTCATACTTTTCAGTTGGCCAACATTTCTAAAAATCCTTTTTATGTATTGGTCTTAATTAATATTCTAATTTTCGGAGATACTGAATTTGGGATTTTCATTAGTTGTCAGTTTTAATCATCACAATTAAATGAAATAAACATTTGAAATATATCAGTCTGTGTGTAATGAATGAATATAATATCCAAGTTTCACTTTTTGAATGGAATTACTGAAATAAATCAACTTTTTGATGATATTCTAATTATATAACCAGCACCTGTATGTCCTGGAGGGAGGGGAGCTCACCTCCGATGATGTATCTGGCAGTTCGCACCACCCTTTGCAGGACTTTGCGGTTGTGGGCTGTGCTATTGCTGTACCAGACGTAGATGCAGCCAGTCAGGATGCTCTCTACAGTGCTGGTGTAGAACCATGTGAGGATGTGGTGGTTCATTCAAAAGTTCCTCAGCTGACTCGGGAAGAAGAGGCGCTGGTGAGCCTTCTACACAACGGCCTCAGTGTGGACGGACCATGTGAGTTCCTCAGTGATGTGGACACTGAGGAACTTGAAGCTGCTGACTCTCTCCACCGGTGCTCCATTAATGGTGAAGGGGCTGTGTTCTCTGTCTTTCTTCCTGAAGTCCACTACAAGCTCCTTGGTTTTACTGACATTGAGGGAGAGGTTGTGCTCCTGACACCAGTGTGTCAGAGTGTGCACCTCCTCTCTGTAGGCTGTTTCATCATTGTCAGTGATCAGACCTACCACCGTCGTATCGTCAGGAAACTTAAAAATGGCATTGGAGCTATGTGTTGCCACACAGTCATGTGTGTACAGGGAATACAGGAGTGGGCTGAGAACACAGCCCTGCGGGGCTCCAGTGTTGAGGGTCAGTGATGAGGGGTGTTGCTGCCCATTCTAACCACCTGAAATCTGCCTGACAGGAAGTTCAGGATCCAGCTGCACAGCAAGCTGTTTAAGTCCAGAGCCTGGAGTTTCACATCAAGCTTGGAGGGCACTATGGTGTTAAATGCTGAGCTGTAGTCTACAAACAGCATTCTCACAAATGTGTTCCTTTTTTCCAGGTGGGAGAGAGCAGTGTGTATTGTAGATGCAATGGTATCATCAGTGGAGCGGTTGTTGCGGTAGGCAAACTGCAATGGGTCCAGAGAGGTGGGCAGCACAGAGCAGATGTGATCTCTGATTAACCTCTCAAAGCATTTGCTGATGATGAGGGTCAGAGCAAAAGGATGCCAGTCATTTAAGCAAGTGATTTTTGATTGCTTTGGTACAGGGACAATGGTGGATGTTTTGAAGCATGTGGGGATTACAGACAAGGAGAGGGACAGGTTGAAAATGTCTGTAAAAACACCAGCCAGTTGGTCTGCGCACGTGCCGATGACGCGGCCTGGAATGCCGTCTGGAGCCGTGGCTTTACGGATGTTCACTCGGCGGAAGGATCGGGTTACATCCACAACAGAAGGAGAGTGAACCAACCACTGTAGCGTCAGCCGCGAGTGCTCTCTCCGCGAGGGCATTGTTATTGTCCTCGAAACAAGCATAACATTTTGAGTATACAATATGTGTTAACCCTGAAATGTAGTTTTATAAATTATAATGTGAAGCTTGTTAATTTTCTTCTGATTGAGTTTCAAATATGGCTGAATTTCAGAGGCTGCACGAAGTTAGCCAAACATAACAGTGGGCATTGAAGTCTTAAAGGGCCAGACAGCTTAAAACCAAGCTTTTAGACAGAGGGCCAGAGAAAGGGTTGAAAATTATCAAATATTATTTAATTATGACTGATCTGGTGCATAAAAATCTTTACTCACATTATAAATGGACCTCAGGGAAGATAATACAATTATTTAAATAAAAAAAAAGATCTTTGTGGAATTCAGCTCTGGCCTATTAATATTTTAATGTTATTGCACCCATTAGTGGTTTAGAGCTGCTAATGATTTATCCATGCGGTGACTGCGGTGGTACTAGGCCAATTTTGGAGTACCATCTGTTGAAGAAAAGATGGACAGACAGACAAAACCCATGTCAGGACACCTGAAAAGGTAACACGATGTTGACGCCAGACCTTTTGTATCACTTATTTTTCTCTACTTCTGTATTTCAAAAACTGCAGTACCTTATTTTGTTGTGGATGTTCCAATGTGAATACTTGATTTGCACTTTTCAGAGAGCTCAATAAAATGTTCAGATTATATTTTTGTTGTATTTGTAATAGGAATTTAACTGATTGTGTAAAATAGCACAAACTGTAATATAATTTAATATGGATTGCAGGGCCCTGAATTGAATCAAAATTGAAATCTCATGGCGGCCGACTTTGAGTATCAGTATACATCAGATATAAGATCGAATCGTGGTCTTGTGGCTTACACCCCTTCTATTGAAAGCATTAAGAGCACTAGTGCCCAGTGGAACACTGTAGTTTGACATTGTCACAAATGCACATTATGACCTGTGTGTTATACTTTAAGAGGTCAGGTTAATGTTATTTCCTCTTCCCAATAATAGGATACAGAGCAATATTTGTTCATTATCCTACTAATGCATTGTCAAATGCTGCTGACTTTATGACTGATCTTTGATATCAATCTAGTCTTACAAGATAAGACAATCAAGACCAACTTCCCTCTTGAAAGAAGAATAACATGAAACCCACATAGAATGTAAAACACCGTTATTTTACTTGATAATATTGTGCAAACAGTTTAGTTAAGATAACATTGTGCAAACAGTATATGGTCATCCTGCAACTATCGTCAAATCATGTAAGTTATGACTACTTACATAAACATCTGGAATTTTGTATTATGGAACATCTCTTTACATGCATCTACAAACAAAAAAATTACAGCGACAACTATCCAGCACACTCTCTTCCACTTTCATTCATGGTCCAGGCTTTTTTTCATTCATCGTCTGGGGCTTTTGTAGATCAGTGATTAGATGGACCAATCAGTTGTCTGCATTTATATTTTTTTTACTTAGCGCAAAGGGCAAAATGGCATGTTAACCTATTTAAATAAATGTCAAGTGCTAATACTACATTGCATTAAAGTCCTTACCAGGAATATACTGTAACGTCTGGTGCTGTGTTTGCTTGGGGACTTGCTATTGGGTGTTGTCTTTGCATAATATGCAGATTTTGGTTCATTCAAAGTTACGTCTAGGCTAATAGTGTAACCCCCGTTCCCTGATGGAGGGAATGAGACGTTGTGTCAATTGTAGTGACACAAGGGGCTTCTTTCTGGAGCCTCAGATACCTCTGAATATGAAAAAGGCCAATGCCAATTTGGCAAACAGAATTTGCATGTCCAGCCCACGGACATACGGGTATAAAATGTGGGAATGTGCATCTGTTCAGTCAGGTTCTGCACTGAGGAGCCGAGAATAAGGTTTGGCCATTACAGCGGCTTGGTACAGTGTTGTGGCAAGGGGGACACAATGTCTTGTTCCCTCCATCAGAGAATGGGGGTTAGACTAGTAACCTAGATGTTCCCCTTCTGTCACTCACTCGACGTTGTGTCGATTGTAGTGACACAAGGGTTCCCAATTCAATAGCACCACCTACACTGAACCGCGTTACGTGATCTACTGATGCTAGAGCAGCAAGCTGTAGCATGCCAAAAGGAGCATGTGCATTAGACTGCACGTAACCTTCTCGTGACATGCGATGAGAGCGCACGCTGCCATGGAGATTTATGTACTCTACCATCGCGGTGCTGTCTGAACGGATCATGAAGTACTTGCCTCGGATCAGTGGGAAAAACCTCCACAGATTAAGAAATACAGCCAGCAACTCTAGGCAGTTGATGTGCCAACGTAACCATGGGCCCGACATGGAACTGGACTGCGGCTGAGGATGCCATATGCCCCAGGAGCCTCTGCAACTGTTTTAGAGGGACCGCAGTGCCTATTTTGAACGACGAGAGGTAGTTCAGCACTGACTGTAGATGCCCGTTTGTGAGGCATGCTATCATTGAGACTGAGTCTAACTCCATGCCAACAAAAGAGATGCTCTGAACCGGGGAGAGCTTGCTCTTTTCCCAGCTGACCTGAAGCCCTAGTAGGCTGAGGTGCCTGAGCACCTGGTCCCTGTGAGTGCATAGTGCTTCTCGAGAGTGAGCTAGGATCAGCCAATCATTGAGGTTGTTAAGTATGCGGATGCCCACTTCCCTTAGCGCAAGGACGGCCTCTGCGACCTTCGTGAAGAGGCGAGGGGACAGTGACAGGCTGAAGGGGAGGACCTTGTACTGGTACACCCGGCCCTCGAGCGTGAACCGGCAAAATCTCAGCTGGAGGGACAGGCTCTATCTAGCAATTGCAGGGTGCTGGCTTTTTTGCTGTGCACCAAAGTGGGGTGGATGCCGCTGAAACAGGGCAGATGCCTGGCGAACTGAGTAGCCGAGTCGGATGGTCCTGGCCAGTCCAAGCTCTGCATGAGGGGCACTAAGGGGATGATCATTTTTTTCTATACCCTGAGGGGCTTCGCAGTGGCGGGAGCAGGTAGTGTTGAGTCGGTAGGCAAAGTTGCGTCCTGAGGCATGTGTGCTGAAAAAGTGCACCCAAGCATATCGGAGATCTGGGCGTCAGCCTCGAACTGGGCAGGCAAACCCGAAGGTGTTTTTTCCGATGCAGCAGCGACGTCATCATCCTGCTCCATTGCACCAATGGAGACATCAGACTGGCCATGAGGTGAGCCGGTCTCACATCGAGCCCGGACGGAAGCAATCAAGCGTGCTGGGGGCGGGTAGTTTGTGGGGATTTACCCAACGAAACTGCACCAGCTGCACTCCCCATATCACCTCCATCGGCAGCCGGGTCGTCCTCAATCCCTTGGGAAGAAGGAACAATGCGGGGGGCAGCTGGAGTGGCGTTCCCTTTAAGGAAGGAAAGCCATGACCGCAACGATGCCATGGTTAAGTTCTCGTAATGAGTATATGAGAAATCCACAAATGCTGCCTCTGTGTGATCGCGACCCAGACACTCGAGGCAGCGCCTATGACCGTCAGAAGCGGAGAGATATCTGCTGCATCCAGGAACAACACAAAGGCGAAAGGGCATCTTGACAAAGACGCGTCTTTAAAAAGACGTTTGACACTAACGTGTTAACTCTTTTAGAGACAATAGTACCCTTTGGAGGAGTTGTTTGCTCTTTTAGGAAGCTGTCGAAGCGCTCAGGGGCATGGACTGCACTGGCGTGCAGAGGCAGGAGAAAGCCGCTGGCAATGCGCCGTAGATCCAACAGCAAAGCTCTCTTAGAGGTGAGTGGAACTGTAGTGAGTTTTTCAGCTCACTGATAACACAACTGCTCGGCTCTGAAGAAAGAATCTGACTGAACAGATGCACGATCCCTGCCTTTTATACCCGTATGTCCGGGGGCGGGCCATGCAAATTCTGTGCACCAATTTGGCATTGGCCTTTTTCATATTCAGAAGTATCCAAGGCTCCCCAAACAAGCCCCTTGTGTCACTACAATCAACATAACGTTGATTGAGTGACAGAAGGGGAACTATGGGTTATAGTTTGTTTCAAGTTCTGTTTCAAGTAAATTATTTTGTTTTATGTTATGACGGGTTTATTTTTTAGTTACCCTGGGTGATGTAAGTCTTCCCTTGGTTTAGGTGTGATCCTGTTTAAAGGTTGATACATTTATTGCTAGTGCAATTCATCAGTGTGATCATGACTTACTAGGACTAGTAATTTCTATCTAGTCAACTTCCACTGTATTCCAAATATGTGCTAGAAGTGCACATATTTGGATTACATTTACATTTATGCATTTGGCAGACGCTTTTATCCAAAGCGACTTACAGTGCACTTATTACAGGGACAATCCCCCCAGAGCAACCTGGAATTAAGTGCCTTGCTCAAGAACACAGTGGTGGTGGCCGTGGGGATCGAACCATCGACCTTCTGACAGTTATGTGCTTTAGCCCACTACGCCACCACCACTCCACTCCATATTTTCATGTCAGACAAATTTCTCCTGATTTCTGCACTCCAATATGTAGTAAGTAGGGCTGGGACAACGCATCGAAGTCATCGATGACGTCGACACAAAAAATACGTTGACGCAAAATATGTGCGTCGATTCGTCAGACCCAAAACAAAGAGGGCGGCGCCGGAGAGTATTAGCAACTCGAGTGACTCCTCAGACTATCAGAAGTGCATGGCGGCACGCACTCGTTCCTCTAAAGTATGGGAATTCTTTAATTTAAAAGGAAACAATTCCGTGATATGTCGTCTTTGCAAAATGGAGATGGCCTTCCATTCTAGCACCACGGCTATGCACCAGCACCTGAAGAGGTGCCACCCGGGAGCAGCTGCAGATGACAGAGCACCGTTAAGTTTTTTTTCAACTCCCCACTTTTGCACTCGATGTTGGAGTAGGCTATAATACGTTGTCGACACCTAAAGTTTTCGTTTATAGCTATTAATAATGCGCTTATAGCTATGAATGTCGTAAAAAATACATAGAGGACACTGACAACGCGCTGACAGACAGGACCAAGCAGGTAACATTTAATAAAGTCTCAACTTTCAAATTTGGTCAGTCAAATAAAATTAAACCATAAATAGGCCTACTATTTTGTGGCTCTTTAATGTGTCCTGACAGATTGCCTCAGTTAAAGCTGCTCGTGAACCGATCATCTTTTTCTTGGTTAATTTATAGCATCAAATAGGCTAAACATGAATGTAGTGTAACTGATATTCCACCGTGGTGATTTATTATCAGCTGTCGTCGGTTCCACATACACATGGGCAGTTTGCAAAACACACAGCTAACAACAACTGCGTTACTGGTTAGAAATAAAAACAGAATAAGAGCAACAGAAACACAAAACGGGCTTACACGCATACATGCGATGTTCACAGCTCGCTCTTCCCATATCAACTGCCCACTCTGAGCGAGGGAGTAACAGAGTACGTTCCATCTTAAAGGCGCAGTACCTAATTCTACTTGTTACAGTAGCCTACATCAGAAGGACTGATGTTTTAACCGCGGAAAGACGTCAGTACAGTAGCTTACAATCCATTATTTAAATTATAATACACCGACGTTAATCTTCTCTCTCCTGACTACTTTGTCGGACAAAAATGGCGTATTATGATTGATTGATCATATCGCCTGTCAATCAAACTCCTGGCGATTGTTTTTTTTATTATTTTTTTTTTTTTTTACATTTTATAATCGAATCGAAATTGAATCGGACCGAAAAATGAATCATTAGATTAATCGATGCATCGAAAAAAATAATCGCTAGATTAATCGTTTAAAAAATAATCGTTTATCCCAGCCCTAGTAGTAAGTGATCATTAGATAAACAAGTGTTCCCTTGAAGTGGAGTTAGATGTTCTTTTGTGTTTCAGATTCGATCAGATGAGGAGACCAGGACCACGATACGATATTCTTTGACTGGACCAGGGGCTGATCGGGACCCTGTCAAATTGTTTACTGTTGGACGTGAGAATGGCTTGGTCAAAATCCATGGAGTGTTAGACAGAGAGAAAACACCCACTTACCACGTGAGCATACCCTCTTTCATTTGTTCTACCTGATTATAAAAATTTATTACATGTGTGCCAGTCCTGCCCTCACTAATCAGTAATAATATAAAGCACTAAAGATAGCGGCTCCCAGCTACATTTGACATGAGTGCAACACCCGTGCTATATTTAGAATGGAATACTTACTGAATGCTGTGCAGTATGCACAGTATGCTCCCTGTTTTTTTATGTATTTATTTATTTTTATAGTAGTTGAAACAGCAGGGATTATTCCAAAATAAACTATACATTGTTGTCATATGAGTGGCATCCAGTTACTATTTTTAACTATGTAATAAAAATGGGTATTTTGCCTTTTATTTTATTCAATTAGAGATTTAATAAAGTGTGGCAGAAATTACTTCTGGTTCTGCATCACACTGGAAATGGAAGCTCAATGTGAGCATATTGCACCGTGGTATACAGTGTTCCATGCAGTGTGCTCTGTTGTCTACTGCACATTTTTGCCATTTTAATAGGTCATCTGGGTAGTGTATGTATACAGAAAATGTGCATACTGTGCACAAAAACACACTTTACATTTAGCATTAAACAGCACAAGCGCTCTGTCAACGCAATACAACTGTAACACAGATCAAATTCATGGGCAAGGAAGAGGCGAGAAACCGGCTTAACATATAACTTAAAGGTTTAATGGAGAACTCAAAAGACAAACACATAAGATAACGGACGTCCGTAATTGAGCTCTCTCTCTCGATCGCCGTCTGCGAGTGGCCTTTATCCCTCTTGACGGCTTAATTAGCCTAATACGGGACCGGGCGTGTGTAATCACGCGCCGGTCCCGCCCTCCACCGTGCCACAACAACATAATGCAACATAAAGTGCACCCATGCCCTCAGCCAATTTACAAATGAGTTACTGCATGCAAACACTCTTTTCACTACAGTAAAGTGACAGAGCCTCTCCTTGCACAACGTACATATCCAAAAGATTTAAATTTGTTGTCACAGGAGGTATTCATGATTGATTATATCGATTAGTTGATGCAGCACTAAATTATGTACATGTATAATGTAAAAAATGACATCTTATTGTATTTCATCAAGACTGTCCTGTATTTCAGCTTCGAGGGGTGGCCAAGTTTCTGAATGGCAGTTACGCTGAGAAAGATATTGACTTGAGGATAGTGGTGCTGGATGAGAATGATTGTCCTCCTGTATTTAACATTCGGATGGTTGGAGCCATTCATGAGCTCAGTGCACAAGGTACTAAGATCATTCATCATACTGTGTATTGAATTCAATATGACAATTTAACTGAAGCTTTTTCTCAGATTAGTGAACATTTTTTTTTATGTATTCATGAAAATTAAATAATGTAAACACATAAATTGATTATTTCATGAATCAAATAAAGACTAAAATAAATCACAATATAATCGAGCAAGGCAAAATACTGTACAAAACAAAGTTGAACTTCTGAATACAATGGAATATGTCTCCCTAAAGACAAATGCTTGAAGTGCAACAAACATCTCAGATCAATTCCAATGTTCAATTAGCTTTATAAATCATAAATGGCTACATACAGGGGCCCCAAAAAGTAATTGGTTACTTATACGTAAAAATGTCTAAATGCCATTGCTGTCACAGGGCGAGACAGAGACCAGAGAGCAGAGGAACATTTCAAAGGATTTATTAATAAATAGCAACTTAAACTGTGCTGGTGAAGAATGGAGAACACAGTAACGGCTGCAGTAGCAAAGGGAGAAGCTCGTAGATGTGTGCGCGCCATGGCCGTGCAGTGGGCAGATCCGTGAGGACTCGGATAGTGTGTTTGTAGTTTGAGTGTGTGCTTGGTGGTAGTCAGGAGCAGATTCATAAGGTGAGTTGCAGATAACCAGTGCACAGCAGATTGGAAGGCAATCAATCTCTGGACATGCGGGCAGAGATAGGAATCCTCTGTTTAAAATTTGTGAGCACAGAGAACAAGCATACAGCAAACTGGAATGCAACCACACTCCCAACATGCAGGCAGGGACGGGCAACCAAACAGATACATGAGACAGGACCAAATAGGCAGAGAGAGTGAGATAAAATTACTTAACACCAAACAACAATCTAGCAAAGATACTGAGAACACAAAGGGATTAAGTAGGGAGTGAATCAGTGGAGAACCAAGTGCTGAGAAGAGAAATAACAAAACAAGCAGAACATACCAACACACTCACTGGAGCTGTGACTGTGTTAAATACCGAGCCTACCACTCGTGTGGCGGGTAGAATGGTATCCGGTGTGACGGAAGACGCCTTGACCACAAAACATCGAGATGAGACGGCCTTGATGTTTTTAGAGCCTGGGTGATATGAGAAAACTAAATTGAAAGAGTTAAGACATTTGTTACTGCGAATGTACTCTAGTTTCTGATGATCAGTCCAGACCACGAAAGGTACACCTGAACCCTCTAACCAATGACACCACTTGCCCAAAGCCAGCTTGACAGCCAGCAATTCTCGGTTACTGGCATCGTAGTTCCGTTCTGCTGGTGTTAAGCAGAGCAAAAAAGGCTCATGGATGTATCATTCCATCCAAGAAAGAACGCTGTGATAGGACCACTCCGAAACCAACCTCAGAAGTATCCACCTCCACCACAAACTGACATGCAGGGTGGGAGTTACTAGGATGTGTGTGGTAGAAAACCGCTTCTTTAATTTAGAAAATGTGGCCTCAGCCCGGGTGTACAAAAAAAAAAAATAAAAATCAGTGCGAGTGGAGGTGAGATCCATCAGAGGCATGGCGTGTTGAAATTAGCAAACCCCATAAACCTCTGCAAAGCCTTGGAGGCATTCACTCTCCCAACACGCGGGAAGAGACGAGCAAACAAACAGATATACAAGACAGGACCAGCTAGTCAGAGAGAGTGAGGTAAGTGCTTCACATCAAACAACAATCTAGCAAAGATACTGACAACATGAAGAGATTTAAGTAGGGAGTGAATCAGTGGAGAACCAGTTGCTGCTAGCACGCTAATTAATGGCATGATCAGCGTTCCCCTGGGAACATTCAGTGTTCCCATGGAAACATTGATCATGCATGCCAGCAGTGCCTGTGGGAGAGAAATAACAAAACAAACAGAACAAACCAACAAACTCACCGGAGTCGTGATAATTGCATTATATAGAAATGATAAAAGTAGCAAGTGAAAAAAACATTGCAATGGCTATTTAAAAACTAGTGTCAGTGTGATTTTTAGTAGATGTAAGTCAGTTTCCCTCAAGTTCAAACAGGTGTCCAAACAGAGTAACCACATGTGGAGTTCTTCATTTTTGTAGTTTCTTCATTTTCAATAATATATCTGTTGTTTTATGATTTGAAACCTAACAAACTTATTATCAAACATTGTGCTTGACAAGTGTGCTTTCTTGACAATAAATGTTACTTTGATATTTTATCTAATGCATTTCATAAATCTTTAAGTGTCAAGTAATTTATGGGATACTGTATTTAGGAGTCTACAAAGGTTGCAGCTATTGATCAAACCTAATTTTATGTTGGTATCAGGGTCACATTTCAATAATATTGTGATGTATATTGTGTAGAGTATTGTGATTAAAAACTGTTCTATTTATTTACTAGAATGTTTTGCCATCTTTACTCACTTGCTTACTTATAATTAAAACAAGGTATAGATGAATAGTGTCCAAAAATATTCATGTGAAAAGTGTAACTGAAGATATAGATGTTTGGTGTTAGAAAATCAATACAGTACCATGTGTAAACATATTGTTATAAATTGAAATACTGACCCCCCCCCCCCCCCCCCCCCCCTCCCCCCTGTACTCTGCATGTTTTTCAGACACATTTGTAATCACCATTACAGCAACAGATGCAGATGAGGCAGGAACACTGCATTCCAAAATTGCCTACAGTATCATTGAACAGAGTCATGATAACATGTTCTACATTAACCGAGAGACTGGTGGGATATATGTCAAGTACAACTCACTTGACAGAGAGGTTTGCAAACACTAACATAAGTTCACTGAATTTGAAGGAATGTGTTTTGGAAAAAACAAAACAACTTGTTTTATCTGCCTGTGAATGTTTGCTCGTTGTGTGAATGCCTTCATAGGAGTCTATTGTTTCTTTCCAAAATGTTCATTGAGGTGAGAAAACGTGACGCAAAATCACATTTTGAAGCAGGGCATTCGTTTATTTCATACAGGCAAATAATTTGCTTACGTTCACAGAAAACTGCTTAAATGAAGTAGTATGTGACAAGCATATCCTATTGCTCTGGCCTTCTGCTCCTTTGCTGGATATTTCTTTTGTAGCCTTGCATGCACTGCTGTTTCCTCAAGGAATTACAAAACTATCTTTAATTCAATTAAAACCAGACATTTGTCAAAAACATATTTTCAAATATATAAATATAGCTTGGTAGGGTAATTTTGCATTGACTATCAGAATTGTTAATAATAATGCTTGGTTAAAATAGTTGAAAATAATCAAAATATTTATTGTATGTAGTACCTTTCCTTAGGTTTCTGTTTTGTAATATTTCAAAGCATTGTTCTTACTAAAAGTTACCAGAAAATGCTGAGATATATCATAATTGTTGTGTTGATAATAAATTACTGTATAACAAATGAGTTGTCAGAACAGGCAAATATTTGTCAGGAAGGTAGTTTGTTTTACTTTCACATGAGAGAGATGTTTGTGTTTTTCTGATGACAGAAACAAGACACATACACACTGACCATTAAAGGGACAGATATGCATGGAGCTTCAAACGGAATGACAGGAACGGGGAAAGTTGTCATCAGTATTCTTGACGTCAATGACAACATTCCTACTTTGGAGAAAAACTCTGTAAGATATTTTTTGTGTTTTGTACTCAAGTGAATTTATTAGTGGCTGACCAATATGGGTTTTTTAATGGCCAATACCAATATCTAGAGAGCAGGGTGGCCTATGCAATGCTGACATACTGTATACTGTTCAATTTTTTGTTTATCAGATTAATGACATGAGATTCTGATTAATTAATGATGTATAATTTATCATATAATACAATTCATAAAATAATATATATATATATATATATATATATATATAATTCAAAGACAGATAGAGAAAGTTGCTTAAGATGTAAATATATTGTTTGGTTTATTTCCTTATCTTTGACCATCATTCTATTACTGGTCTGCAGTCCACAGCAATCCAGTTTGCAATTGATTTCATAAATCTGTCTGCGCGTTCTTGCATTTGTCTACGCTATTTTTGTTTGTCTATGTTCATGTGTCAGATGAATGCTTTTGTAGCATCTCTGGTTGCGCCACCTTTTTTGCTGGTTTGCAGGGTCATTGACAAAAAATGATTTTTGAGGTGAAGTTTTTAAAGATCTACATTTTAAGAGCACAAGCGCTAAGCGCAGCACTATGCTTTAAGTTATAAGTGCAAAGTCAATGGGCTTGGCCATGAAGTTTTGGTGTTTTCATTCAAGCATGCCGTAAGTCTAGGCACAAGCGAAATTATGCATGCAAAGCTCTAATGGGCTGGGTCTAGTTCAATTTATTTCAGAGGTTCTTCTCCAGTTATTGCACCGTCTGCGTCACATTATATAGTCCATTCCCTGTCAAGTACCAGCGATATAAACAAAGATTTGTGGAAAAAACATTTGTAGAATTTTCTACAAAACATTTTGTATTAATGACTTAAAAAATGTCATGTGTTGTAATCATCAGGTAAAAAGTATTAAAGTACTTTCCTTGCAGCTTGAATACGTGAGAGTGAATGCGATGTTTTAAGTTTTCAAAATATATTTTCAAGGTTAATTTTTTTTATTTATACAAATATCATGAAAGTTTG
Source organism: Moxostoma hubbsi (assembly GCA_032164185.1). Classification (NCBI taxonomy): domain Eukaryota; kingdom Metazoa; phylum Chordata; class Actinopteri; order Cypriniformes; family Catostomidae; genus Moxostoma; species Moxostoma hubbsi. The sequence goes on from JAVLUX010000005.1 coordinate 13,012,852, forward strand.
AGTCAAGAAGTCTCAGGGTTACTCCATATGACCTGAACAAAATGGGCTTTTGAATGTTTTGTATATTTTTTTAATGATATGACAAAATAAAGTTGTTGTTGTTTTTTTTTTTTTATGGTTATATCTCTGTTTTGTGTATATATATATATATATATACACTACCGTTCAAAAGTTTGGGGTCACTTGTCTGAAATGTTTCTCATGATCTTAAAAATCTTTTGATCTGAAGGTGTATGCTTAAAAGTTTGAAATTAACTTTGTAGACAAAATATTATTCTGCCAAAACATATACATTTATTTAATTACAAATCTAAAATTTCCTAAAAAAAAAAAAGTTTTTGAAATGGATGACTTGGATCAAAATATGAAGAAAAGAAGCCAATAAGTGCCCAACATAGATGGGAACTCCTTCAATACTGTTTAAAAAGCATCCCGGGGTGATTCCTCAAGAAGTTGGTTGAGAAAATGTCACGAGTACATGTCTGCAAAATCTAGGCAAAGGGTGACTACTTTGAAGATGCTAAAATATTACATAGTTTTGGATTTATTTTGGATTTTTTGGTCACAAAATAATTCCCATATTTCCATTTCTATTATTCCATAGTTTTGCTGACTACTATTATTCTAAAATGTGAAATAAATAAATAAATAAAGAATGAGTAAGTGACCCCAAACTTTTGAACGGTAGTGTATATATATATATATATATATATATATATATATATATATATAATTATTTTATTTTTGTAACATGACAACACAATGTCTACCTACTGTACATGTTGATTACACCACATGATTTGGTGGGGTAATATTTTAACATTTCAATTATTTTATATTATGTATTCCATTTTAAGAGTGTAGTCCACCATTAGACCAAGGTGATGCAGGCAGAGATCAGTGAGGTGCATCGCAGTTCAACCGGCAGGTCATTTCGTTGAGGTCTATACTAAGCCCAGGGTTCAGGCTGTGGCATATGAAGTATCCCATGTCTTTTGGTTGGAGTTGGCATCAGTTCATCCTCTGAAGTCCATCGTAATAGATTGAAGTGATGTCTGGCTGGCACCAGCTGCATTTTGTTTTCATCACTCAGAGACAATCAGAGACAGTGGAGTCCGAAACCAAACAGGAATGGAGCTGGATCTGACCTGCTCTGGTATCCTCGGATATGAATCTTGAGGTTGAGACAGGGAAACAAATCTAATAATATTAATGTAGATGCCATTACATTTTTTGCAGTTATAGATTATGATAAATGTTTCTGGTTTCGGCAGACCTAACTAAAGCAGCCTAATTGTGGGTTGAAGGATAAATTAGGTGTATGCCTGGCTAAATTGAGTCTTTAGTCTAGATTTAAAATCTAGTGTGTCTGCATTCCGAGCATTGTTAGGGAGACTATTAAAGGAGCCAAATAGGAAAAGAATCCTTTTGTAGATTTTGATATTCTAGGAACTATTAACAGGCCAGAATTTGTGATCGTAATGAACGTGATGGAATATAGCTTGGTAGAAGGTCACTTAAGTACTGTGGAGCTAGACCATTCAAAGCTTTGTATGTTGTTAACAGAATTTTAAAATTAATATGAAACTTAACATGCAGCCAATGTAACGATGATAAAATGGGGCTAATATGATCATATTTCTTGGTTCTAGTCAGCACTCTGGCTGCTGCATTTTGAACCAATTGAAGTTTGTTTATTGAACTTGCTGGACATCCTCCCAGTAAGTTAAGTCATTTAACTTTGTCATGTTAAGTAATTTTTATTTGTATTGTGCTTTTCACAATACACATTGTTTCAAAGCAATGTTTTAATGTCGGTAATGTCTTAAAGTCCCCATTGAGCAGTTTCATTGAAAAAACGTAATTGAAAGTGCCTTAAAAAATGTTGTCTTTAGCTTTCCAGTGAGCAAGCCAAAGGTGGCTGTGGTGAGGAACGAAAAACTCCAAAAGATGCTAATTTGGTGCAAAGACAAACTCCATAAGATTTTAGTTTGTGGAGAATAAAACCTTGGGAGAAACCAGGCTCAGCTGGGATTGCCAGTCCCCTCTGGATATACAGCATTAGTTAGTTATATAATACAATTCATATATTTATTGAGTAAACAGAGTATATTTTAGGTAGGCTATGTTAAAATCTAAATTATATGAATTGAACTGTAAGAATAATGTTTAAGCATCTTTGAAGTCCATTCCAATTTGTCTCTGGAAGTTTACATAGAAGCAGCACTCCCGCTGTTTGGCTGGTAAAGGCTTTAGTTGACAATAATTTATTGTCTGTGTATTCCATTTTAAGAAGTAATGTAAGCAGTGATCAGTGAATTGTACTTGCTGTTTGATTGGATTGTGATTGATAGGAGCTTATTTTACATCCATTCTAAGACACAAAGGCATTGGTCGTGAAGTATACCATGGTGTCCGGCTGGAAGCTAGCTGTGGTTCATTTTTGGTGAAGTCCATCCTAAAACCGAATTGCAGGCAACGGCCTGTGAAGTATCCCTTGTTGTCTGGCTGTAGTTGGCAGCAGTTCATCTTCTGTGAAGTCCATCGTGGACTGAAGCCATTGTGTGATTGCAGCCTATGACACATGACGACTGATTTGGAAATGATATATCTGTAGTTGATTAGAATACTTCTGTGGCCATTTTAGCTGTTAAAAGACAAAGCATTATACTCTGTATTCATTATTTATATTGCACTTTATAAGCATCAAAAGGACTGGAAGAGTTATTTATATGAAATGTTTTATAATTTAGAGTTCATTTTATTAACTGTAACATATCCTGTCATTACAGTATGAGTGCAGTGTTGAGGAAAACACTAAGAATGTGGAAGTGGTGAGAATTCAAGTGATTGATGCTGATCTCATCCATACTGACAACTGGCTGGCTGTCTTTAGCATTATTTCAGGAAATGAGGGTGGTTATTTCTTCATAACCACAGATGTGAACACCAATGAAGGCATCCTCAGGCTCATAAAGGTATATTGATCAGGCTGTCATTGTCAATGAAAGGTTTATGTAATACATACATTTTAAAAGAAACAACTGCATTTTTAATTAAACAGGACATTTTCACATTTGAAAGGAGAAATTTGCTGTGGGTTTGCTGTCTATTCCAATTTAGTTTTTAACTACCCATCCTGCACTACGCACAGGAAACAGCAACATTTTTGAGCAGCATTGTATTTAGTTCTTAGCAGGATGTGTGCTTGCTACACTGGCCTTTAATTTAACTCCAGCTTTTCCTGCTATTTTCATGGATCTGTGTTTGCTTTCACAGGAAGTGGACTATGAAGAACTGAAGCAAATCAACCTGGTGGTGTCCGTCTCAAACAAGGCCGAATATCACTCATCAGTGATCATAACAGAACGCACAACCTATCCCATCAGAGTGAGCGTGATTAATCAACCCGAGGGCCCACGCTTCAAACCTGCGGTCAAAGTCATTACCATCTCTGAAGACAGGACCTCTGTTGACATCACCAGAGTCATCACCAACTACGCAGCCATCGACAGTGACACACTGCAGATTGCTACTAATGTGAGGTGAGAATAAAGTAATCAGGCATGTTATGAATATGCCTTCATGAAGAAAACGTGTTTATGTTTAGATACATTAGTAACAATGTTCGTGTATTGTAGGTATGCAAAGGGACAAGATATTGACAACTGGCTGCGTATAGATGAACGCACAGCGGATATAAAACTCAATAAATTCCCAGATTATGAGTCCAAGTTTGTCATCAATGGCACATATTCCGCTCAGATTATCTGCATCACCAAAGGTCAGTGCCAGTGGCTTCCTTTGAGGGAGTAGAACATTTTTAAATGTGATTTGTTTAAAATTCAACACATCTTAAATAATTCCCAGCTCAGTGACCTTGAAAACAGTCGAATGTGCTCTGTTAAACATTTCCTCATCAAAACTGGTTCTTTGTATTTATATTTTATTCAGACATGTGATTTTTCCAGATGAATTCATAATTCCATATTTTCTGTGGCCCAAATGAATCATGTAAATACATTTTGAAAAATACAAACGGGGTGGGGTCCATATCAGTGTTGTCAAGTTTCCTTATTAAAAGTGGCTTATTAATATGGGTAGTCAAATGTTTGCGTTATTTTGGGCTCATTTGGTCCCATTTTTGGCTTGCTGGTGCACGGCACCCAGAACACAATAATGAGTGACTACTAATTGTAGCTGTCAAATATCCTACCTATACTGTTCCTCTTGCCCTCACACCTTTCATCTGAAATGATAAATGGTCAGCACCTTTTATAAACCTTAGATGTTACCAAAGCACTTTACACTGTGTCCCATTCACACACACATTCATACACCAATGGCGGCAGAGCTGCCATGCAAGGCGCTAGCCTGCCATTGGGAGCAACTTTGGGTTCAGTGCCCAAGGACACTTCAGCATGTGGAGTCGTGTGGGCCGGGACCATGCGATTAGCGGCCAACGCGCTCTACCACCTGAGCCAACTGAAACTGGATTTATGAGTGACATTCATTTCTCCCCACTCATGGCAATACTGACAAAATGGATGATGGAAACATTCTAGGAAAAACAATAGAGGTCAAACGTTTTTTCTCAGTTTTTTTCAGTTTTTATTAGATATGATGCAGCAGTATAGATTGCTGTCGGATTTTGACTGAGAAGCATACTGTTAATTAAAATGATCCATATAGTTTATTTATTTTGTGAAAAGCCTTACTTTGTTTCATATGGCTTGTTCCAGCTAGCCAAGGTGGTGTGGCTATCCTTATGAGGACTCTCCATAGACATCATCATTATTCTGATACTATACAAACTGTAGATTCTATCCCCTAACACTTACAAAATAACTTTCTGTATTTTTACATTTTAAAATAAACAAAAACATTGTTTAGTATGTTTTTTTTTTTTTTTTAAGTGATTTGAATTATGGGGACACTAGAAATGTCCTCATAAACCACATTTAGATTTGAGTAGTCTTGCAACAGAGCCTTGATGTAAAAGCATCCCTGTGACTTGATCAATAAAACAGTTTCTATATTATTCAAAATAACTTTTAATATCTGTGAAAAGTATCCATGCGTTCCCCCTCCCTTTCGCTCTAGTCTCACCCACAGTCATACACGCTGACACGCACACATACTGTGACAGTATGTCTTGAGCCGGACACATGCCTTGGTGTCAACGGAGCCCTGCAATTTAATAAAAGATGTGTCGCAATGGGAAAGCTATATACAAGAATTTCTGCTGAGAACTATGTTTAAATGTACATTTTGAAGCAAGCCGCACAAACAGATGTAATAATCCCACACGCAATATCTGTCTGCCCAAGCCTTAAACCTCTGTTATTAGCTCTAAAGTGCCGTTTTTTAATTAGCAACGTAGGCTTGGTCTGTGTCAAACCGTCTCGGGTTACTTGTGTAACCCTTGTTCCCTGAAAAAAGCGGAACGAGATGCTGCTAAGCGCTATGGGGAAACAATCTTATTGTGAGCTGCTCTGAACATGTGTGTAACACGTCAATGAAATTGACTGGAATTTATAGCCTCGGTCGGTGAGATCATTGGACGCACCTGTGGCCAGGCTATAAATAGGAGGCGTCACCAGAGTGTCGTCAGATTATTTTTCTGAAGAGCTGTCCTGGGACGTCCCAGTGCGGCAAAAGAAGCGCAGCATCTCGTTCCGCTTTTTTCAGGGAACAAGGGTTACACAAGTAACCCGAGACGTTCCCTTTACAAAAAGCTTCACTTTGATGCTGCGCTGCTAAGCGCTATGGGGAACGAAATGCCCACGCTGCCGCACTGGGGCTGTCCGGATCCCTGATCGTTGTGAAGTGTTTTCACAGAACGCGAGAGGTTCCAGACATGAGCTCGAGATGTCGACTCAAGGGCATAAGCCCGGAGTAGCAGAAAATCTAACGCCATAAAATCCGAAGAGTGTGTGCGGAAAGGACTAGCCTGCCGTATCACAAACCTGGTTTAGACATGAGCTTGAGATGTCGACTCAAGGACATAAGAGTCCGGAGTAGCGGAGCATCTAGCCACAAAGTCAAAAGATGAGTTTGAGAAGCTGACCCAAGGGTTCTAACTCAAAAGTTCGTACCATGAACTTGGATTTGGCATGAGCCTGGGATGTCGACCCAAGGACATAGTCCGGGGTAGCAAAAACATCCTAGCCCATGTAGAAAATTGTAGAACGTGAGTGGAGAGGACCAGCCCGCCACGTCACAAACTTATTCCTGCATGAGTTTGAGATGTCGACTCAAGGGCATAAGAGCCCGGAGTAGCAAAACATCTAACACCATAAAATCCGAAGAATGTGTGCGGAAAGGACTAGCCTGCCGTACCACAAACCTGTTCAGACATGAGCTTGAGATGTCGACTCAAGCACATAAAAGTCCGGAGTAGCGAAGCATCTAGCCCACAAAGTCAGAAATGAGTTTGAGATGCCGACCCAAGGACATAAGAGTCCGGGGTAAAGCATCTAACTCAGAAAGTTCGTACCACGAACTTGATTTGGTATGAGCCTGAGATGTCGACCCAAGGACATAAGAGTCCGGGGTAGCAGAGCATCCAGCCCATGAAGAAAATTGTAGAATGTGCGTGGAGAGGACCAGCCCGCCGCGTCACAAACTTGTTCCGGCATGAGTTTGAGATGTAGACTCAAGGATGTAAGAGCCCGGAGTAGCACAAACATCCAAACTATAGAATCTAATGAATGTGTGCGGAGAGGACCAGCCTGCCGCATCACAAACTTGCTTAGACATCAGCGTAGATGTTGACCCAAGGGCATAAGAGCCCGGGGTAGCAGGAACATCTAGCCAAACCATAGATCCTGAAGAATGTGTGCGGAGAGGACCAGCCTGCCGCATCACAAACTTGCTTAGACATGAGCATAGATGTTGACTCAGGGGCGTAAGAGCCCGGAGTAGCATGAACATCCAAACCATAGATCCTGAAGAATGTGTGCGGAGAGGACCAGCCTGCCGCATCACAAACTTGCTTAGACATGAGCGTTGATGTCGACCCAAGGGCATAAGAGCCCGGGGTAGCATGAACATCTAGAAACATGACCATGAAACCAGATGAAAGTGTGCGGAGAGGACCAGCCTGCCGCATCACAAACTTGCTGCAGAGAGAGACCTCTAGCCAAGGCTTTAGAGGAGGACAGCCCTCTGGTAGAGTGCGCCCTAAAACCTACTGGCGAAGCTTGACCGCGTGCCTCGTAGGCCGGGGCAAAAATGTACCTCACCCAAAGTGACATAGTCTGCCAAGAAGTGACTGCCCCCCGGTCATGGCTTCCAAGTGAAGAATTGCTGCCCTGACTTTACGCCACTAGCAAAAGCGGTGGACATAAGTCTGAAGGGTACAGACTGGACAAAGTCTGAGAAGTCTTAGCTGCTCCGGCGTTACAAACGGCAGGGAGCAGAAGGCTTAGAAAATAACCGGCCAAGGGACGCTAAAGACACCTTGGGCAGGTAGTTAGGGTGAGGGTGCAAAGAATGCTTTTGGTCATTCTGGGGCAAACTCTAAACAGGCCGGCAAAAGAGACAGAGCCTGTAGGTACCCAAGTCTCCTTAGAGACGTAATTGCCATAAGAAAAACCATCCGGAGAGTCAGAAGTCTACCAAACGCTGACTCTAGAGGTCTAAAAAGGGGTCTTACCCTGTGAAGAGGTCCTAGCAAGGACGCCTCTCAGGGGGCACCCCGCCCACCAAGGCATGGCAAACCGGAGTGGAAGCCACATAGAACCTGGCAGTGGCGAGGCAAGTGCCCGCTGACAGTTCTTTCTACAGAAAATCCAGAACTGAAGCAAACTGGCAGTTAGCTGGTTCTGTAATATGAACTTAGGGGGGGGGGGGGGGGGGGGAAACTGGGCAACTCGGGGAGAAGTAGAGGAGACATTGCGCTATCAAGAGAGGCGAAGAGGTCCTCTTCTGCCCTGTAAAATCTACCCAGATCAGTTCCAAGTGGAGGGAGCCGTAGCACTTGAAATGTTCTCGGAAACTTCAATAGAAAGCCCTGTGAACCTCAGTTGGTACCCTTAGGGGCCAAGCATGAGAGTTATCACAATTCGGACCAGTGATGAGAAGGTCCTTCCTGTCCGGAATCGCCCAAGGCGAGCCGTCAAGGAGAGGAATTCGAGAAACATATCCTGTTCGGCCAGCGCAGCGCCATTAAAAGGAGGCAAGACCCTTGCTGGCGAACCTTACCAAGACTCCCGGGAGCAGAAGAACCGGGAGACACGTAAGTGCCTTTGAGCCCAGACCCAAGGGGGCTGGGTGACTTAGGGAGAAGTAGAGGAGACATTGCGCTATCATAGAGGCGAAGAGGTCCTCTTCTACCCTAGATTAGTAAATCTGCTCCCACACATACGGGCATCCAGGGACGAAACTGCCCTGAGCTGCCCTGAGCCCCAAGGAGGATCGAACGTGTCAGAAATTCAGCTGACGTGAACGTGGATCCACGATGGTTTATGTAAGAGGCTACCACTGTATTGCCCACCCGCACCAAGACATGGCAGCCTCAGGAGGAAGTATTTCAGGGCCAGAAATACGGCCATCAGCTCGAGACAGTTACTGTGACAACCGAACTGACGACCCTCCTATCCCTTTAAGCCGGACGACCACTTAAGGCCGCTACCCAGCCCGTCAGGGAGGCGTCTGTCGTTAGCAGCCTGCGACGACAAGACGCACCTAGAGTGGGACCCAAGGTAAGAACCGGGGTCTGAACCACATAGAAAGGGAACGAAGCACTGGGCGCGTAACCCTTATTTGCCTGAGGGGAATGGCCCTTGGATGAAAACCCCCTGGCTTTTAGCCACAGCTGAAACGGTCTCATATGGAGAAGGCCCAAAGGAATCACCGTGGACGCAGACGCCATGAGACCTAATATTCGTTGATACTGAGAACAGTGCAACCTTGACCTAGCCTGAGATTGCTCAGGGAGTTCTGAATGGAGATGACACGAGTGGGAGACAACTGTGCCTGCATCGTGATCAAATTCCATATGACCCCTAAATAGGAGATTTTCTGGGTCGGGGAAAGAACGCTCCTTTGGCGTTGAGTCTCAGACCCAGGGAACCTAGATGAGCCAAGACGATATCCCTGTGCTGAACTGCCAGTTTCTGAGACTGGGCTAGGATCAGCCAGTCGTCTAGATAATTCAGAATGCGGATGCCCTGGAGTCGCAAAGGAGCCAGTGCTGCATCCATGCATTTCGTGAATGTGCGGGGTGATAGGGCTAGGCCGGACCAGGAAGTATCTGCAGTTCTACCTGAAGTAGACATGCCTGTTCCGGGCTTACGGTAGTGGAAATCACGCCGTTGAAGCTCGGAGGGCGGCAAGCCTTTTCTACTGTTTTAGAACCCACATAGAAATACCTGGCAGAAGTTTCCACACTGCCAGGTTCTCGGAGATGGTATTATTTCTGACACTTCCTGTTGAGGGGATGTCGAGTGTTCCGCGTCCTGGATCAAGGCAGGAAGCAACGGTACACCCAACTCTATGATGGAAGCCTCTATCACCGAAACACCAAAGGCGGTGGGAGTGAAGAGGTTTCGTAAGGGCATCGGGAGGGCCGAAGTGGATGATACACACGCCCCGTCCCGAAGGAGACTACCCCCACAAGGCTGGGTACAAGAATGTCAGGGTTTCTTTCTCTTAGAAATCACACCCTGAGGTCTTGCATTGGGGGCTGCTGAGGGTGACGAACTGGACCCCAGTCTTTACGAGGGGGAGCACGATTCGCCACGTCTTGTTTTAGAGCCTCCCGTCTGGAAGGGCCGGGACGGGGCTGGGTGGCCGATGGCCCCTCCCCCTGAGTGAGATGCCCACGCTCAGGTCCTTCAACAAAAGCCTAGTGCGCTTGAAACACTGCCATAGTGTGCAGAGCAACACCAGCCTGACCTGCTGTCTGATAAGCTTTCCCCACAAGCGTGGAGGTGGTCCTGCACAGCTTTGTGGGGAGAGTAGGTCTCTTTAGTGATGATGCCAAGCCAGGCGAGAGAAAACACGCAGGTGTCTCTTCTACCGGCGGCATCACCAAATACCCCCGAGCTTCAGCACCCACGATATTTGAATACACCAACGTCGAGGGCACGAAGATACGGGAAGTATACATTTTTATAAGGAACATAGAAGAAAGGAAGGGACTGATATATAGTTCCATTCCCTCTTTTATTTCTTTATTTTGGCCACCAGACAGAAATTTGTCTTATAGTTTGGAGCGTTTGGGGGAGGGTCTCTTGTTCGCGTGCCCAGTCTAGCTTTAGTCTGGCCACAGCCCGCATAATACCTCGTCATTTCTCAGCCGTTTTATTATGTGCGTGAAAAAGTACAGAGGTTCAGCGCTCCGCCCCCCTCGTGAACTGAAGAGGCGCCGAAGCGCGCTTTGAGATCACGGGAAGGACCAGATGGGTCTGGGGAGAGAGCCCTGAATGAAATATGGCGACTCCCGGAAGTAAGGGAGGCGAGCGCGAAACATTTTGCCCGAAAGCAGACAGCAATGCTCGCATTTGTCTCTTAATTCTGCAGCCGCTTTATTATCGCGGGATTTACAGAGATTCAGTGTCCTCGTGAACCGAAGAGGCGCCGAGGCGCGCTTCAGGCTTACGAGGATCAGCTGAGTCTGGGGAGAGTGCGAGTGAAAGGGACAAACCCGTCTCTCGCGTCTCAGCCAGATCAATATGAGAGCCCCACAAATTAAGTGAGAGTGCTGACTCCCGGAAGCAAGCGAGGCGAACACGAAGCACTTTGCCTGAAGCAAATAACAGTGCTCGCACCCCCACTGCTGCAACGCGAGAGCAGCGTGCTCTTCCCCCCTTCTTTTTTTTTATTTTTTTTTTTTATATATATATATATAGAGAGAGAGAGAAAGAAAGGAAAGGAAAGTTCTTTTAAAAAGACTTAGATTTTAACAAATTTCTAACAAAGAGTTTCGTGAAAACACACAGAGAGAAAGCTCTGAAGAAAAATGTCTGACGACACTCTGGTGACGCCTCCTATTTATAGCCTGGCCACAGGTGCGTCCAATGATCTCACCGACCGAGGCTATAAATTCCAGTCAATTTCATTGACGTGTTACACACATGTTCAGAGCAGCTCACAATAAGATTGTTTCCCCATAGCGCTTAGCAGCGCAGCATCAAAGTGAAGCTTTTTGTAAAGGGAACAAGACAAATCCATGGTGGAAGAAAAAGGCCTCACTCACAAGATTTCGGGATGAAAAAAGAAAATGCCTTGAGAGAAAACCCTGAAAGCTGTTAAAGGTATAATGACCATAGTATAAGCAGAATAATTATCTCTGGCCCATTTAATTATTAAAAATAACACTCTGTGGCTGCATCACCACCTCAGGGTGTGCATTATATTTCAATAATTCAATGCTCGACAATTATTCCTTACTTATAAATAGTACCATAACATCCAGACATGTCGTACAGTCTGACATAATGTCACACAGTGTGCCATGCTGTTACCAATGCGTTCATATCGTACAGACTGACAAGCAACAATCCTAAAGGACTGTAAAAATCCTACAGTGTATAGCAGGCTTAAGGGAAGACATTTTTGTTTGTTAGCTTCGGAGCGAGAACAAGAGTGAAGCATGGCGAGAGCCACAGAAAACATTTGAAATTGGCACAGAATTCACTGGTGCAAACCTCTATGAAAACACTCGGCAAGTAAACCCTCACAAAAATCGAGAGTTCATTTCAAACTTGCAGCAAATTTGCCATGAACTGTGGATTTTTGTAAGGGGAGTAAGGAATATTTGACGACGGACCATTGAATTATTAAAAAATTATTGTAGATTACGTGTCCCCGCTCATGAGTATGTGTGTGCGTACAATATGTGTGATTGTCAATAAAGTGATTTGATTTGATTTGATTGTCCGTTTATGAGAGCAAGAGAGGGGGAGCGCGAGGGTGCTTTTTACAGATATTAAACGTTATTTTGAATAATATAGAAACTGTCGTATTGATCAAGACAATAATAAAAGTATGAAATATTATTGGTAATTGCACATAGCTTTGGAATCTAATAATAATATCACTTTTTTTATTAGTTTCTGTCTTTACATTTTCATTTTAAGGGCCACAGACCCCCACCCTTCACCAGTTCTATACCTAATGAGGTGCGGATGGGTGCCAACAACAATCGACCTTCTCAAATGTTATTCAGGAGCCCGTTTAAAAAAAATTATCATTTGAATTTCAAAAGTATAGTTTTATGTGTTGCAAAAGTTTAAAATGCCATTTAAAGTTGTGACAACATATTGTGTGTAATACAGTATATCAACTCTGTTACAGATTACCCAGCTAAAACTGCTACAGGCACCATAGCCATTCAGGTGCAGGACTTTAATGACCACTGTCCCGTCCTGAGCAGAGTGTCTCAAACACTGTGCTACAAAGAGCATGTGCTGTATATCACTGCTGAGGACAGAGATCATTTCCCCAATGCAGCACCCTTTGAATTCAAAGTGAACACAAAGAGCAAACTGCAGTCATGGAGTGTCGAGCACCTCAACGGTAACAAACAACCAGAAAACAGAAAACACTACAATAGCTTATTGTCTTTTTCTAAGTGCAACGTGTAATTTTTTTGGATGTTAAAATACTTACTTGTATCCCAGTTTAAACACTAAAAGTAAGCCCCCAAGTATTAAACACCATTATCTAATCTGCATGGAAATGAATGATACCTCAAATCATAGCCATAACTAGAAAATAAAATATCATAGAAACTCGTGGGCTCTCTTGACTAGCAACTATCAAGATCAAATTAGCAACTGCATAGCAACACCCTGCCAACCCCTCACAATGATGGGCATTTGTTGTATTGCACAGGAAAACAACACTCACATTTGACTAAATCTAATTTAGTTGCTTCTGCTACATTTAAGCACATCTTTCCTGAAATAGAAAATATATTTGACCTTAAAGGAATATTCCAGGTTCAATACAATTATGCTCAATCGACAGCATTTGTTAAATAATGTTGTTTTGTGTGTACATAATTTTGACTCCTCAAATCCTTTTCTTTATAAGAAAAACAAAGGTCGAGGTCACAGTGAGGCACTTACAATGGAAGTGAATGGGGCCAATTTTTGGAGGGTTTAAAAGCAGAAATGTAAAGCTTATAATTTTATAAAAACACTTACATTAATTGTTCTGTCAATAGTCATGTATTATTTGAGCTGCAAATTTGTTTAAATAGTCATTTTTACAGTCGTTTTATGATTTTTTGACATTACATCGTCATGGCAACCAAGTTGTAAAATTGGCTATAACTTTACACTGAAAAGGTTAAGTGATTTTATCACACTAAAATCATGTTAACACTCATATTATTTACGCCTTGTGGCTATACTTTTGAAAAAGTGACTATTTTAATATTTACGGATTGGCTCCCATGCACTTCCATTGTAAGTGCCTCACTGTAACCCAGATTGTTTTTTTTGTTTTTTTTAAGAAAACGAGCAAAGGGGCAAGTCAAAATAATTTTTTGCGCTTACCAATATTATGCCACATATGTTGTCAGTTGAGCTTAACTTGTATGGAACCCATACACAGTTCGTACCTTAGTGAAATGATGAATATCTGTTTTCAACTCAACTATATATAAAGTCAACAGAAGACATTAATTATTTAATTTATGTTGTAAGTTTTTTGTGCCGCTATACCTGTAGTACAGCTTATGACTTATCTCAGCTTTGTAGGACCATTCAATGCAAGTGAGTGGTGGCCAGAACTTTGAAGCTACAAAAGCACATAAAGGCAGCATAAAAGTAATCCATAAGACTCCAGTGATTAAGTCCATATCTTCAGAAGCGACATGATTGGTGTGGCTGAGAAACAGATCAATACTTAAGTCCTTTTTTACTCTAAATCTCCACACCCACATCTGAAAGTGAAAGGAGATTTAGAGTAAAAAGGGATTTCAATTTTGCACAATTAAATTATAGAGTCAATAAATAAAGAAAATGGCAGAATACTAACAGATTGCTGCTCCTAAGCACATTCATTTGTTCCTGTTGTTTATGTCATCTGCATTAATATTTTCCTCTCAGACACTACAGCGATCTTGCGCTCTCACGAGATGCTGTGGCCGGGCCAGTACCATGTGTTTGTGGAGGTGAGGGACCAGCAGGGGAAGTTCTGTGCTGGTCAGGTACTTCAGGTAGATGTCTGCACGTGTGACGCGACTAAAAATTGTCTAAGAGAGCGGAAGACTAGATTTGGAGCATCTGGTGTACTTCTAATGCTGCTGGGACTGTTGCTCCTCCTGTGTGAGTCCCGTCTCATCCATCCACTGCAATTCAAACATGTTACACATACATTCAGCAGCACGTCAGCCTGTGGCTTAATGTGGGGGGGAAACAAATCCTGGCTACCATAGTTTGCCATTTGTTTACTAAAAGAGTGCAATTCTTATATGTAATTCTTAATTCTTACAAGCATTAACTTATATGTTTGAGCATTGTCTGAAAGTGCTATATAGAGTATAGCATATACATGTTATTATTGTCATTATTGGTGGTAGTAACTCGGTTAAACAAAACAAGCAAACCAAAAGTCAATAGTATTGTCCAGAGTGATGGTATGGTTTTGATAAAGAGGAATGTGATTTAGCAGACAGTATGAACAGAATGAGTGCAAGTGGAAAGATAACATTTCCAAAGAAGAGGTCTCTGCTGGAGTCATGAAAGCTGGAGCACAAGGCGGTTTTCAGCTGGGAGCTTGCGAGCTGCAGCTGCAGTGTCACAGTTTAGAGCGCAACAACGCATGAACATTTGTTTGGATTGGATACAAGAATGTCCATTATAGGGATGTGTGTGTTATGAGATAGATAAAAACAAACTAAAAGTAACAAAATGTAAGATAAACAAACAGACATATTCTGTGTAAAGCAGTAGCATTTTGTAAACAAACTTCCAGTGTTCAGAACGATGGGTGTCAGTATAGAGTACAAAATCACAAGTACTTCTGGAACTGATGGGATGAGTAAAAGCCAGCTAAAATCTTACTGTAGTGCACCTTTAACCTGTGTCAATCCTCATTCCAAAATTAATTGGACTATGTCTAACATCAGTAAGGACAACTATATTTGTTCCAAGGTATGGTAATAAGTTAAATGTGCTGTAAGCAATTTTAGCATTCTGAAGCTTTCACGTGACTGAGCTGTTGAATTAGCCAAGCCCCCTCATTCAAAAACCCTGCATTCCAAAGATCATTAGCGCAATAGCGCTCTCAACTGACAAACATTATGAATCATAGCCTCAATGATCAGCATCAAATAAGACACTATATGTGAACAAGCAAAATGACTGACAGGTGTCAATGTCTGCGGTTCGCGGTCATATTTTTGTTCCCTTACGACTTCAGTCCATTTGAAATTGCGTTTACTAACACATATTGGGAGTGCCCTCATACACAACCTATTTGAAACCTCTCTACAATAACGCCAATATTCTAATATTGGCTATGGTGTTTGAGCCCCACCTGTTTTGGCGCGCTATAATACTGGTGCACAGACACCATTTCCTCAGAATTTCTTCCTTCAAGACAGCGATTACCTCTTGTCTCGAAGCCCTCTACCTTCGCCGTCGATTCACACCAGTCAACAGACGGAATCTTCACGGCAGCAAGAAGATTCTCCACTCCCCTGCAGTGCTCTTTTGAACATCACTCCGCCTCGCCGCTTGAAGCTTCGCTGGTGAACGGACCTCAGCATCCTGATTCTTTGCAGTGCGTTGGCAGGTGTAGAGTATCCTTTTAAAGCAAAATTATGCTTGTGTGTATAAATATGAGTTATACAAGTTATGCTTATATTAATATTCTATATTTATATTTATATATCTAGAAGAGCCACTTACGGATTTGCGTCTTTTTCAAGATGCCGTTCCGTAAATGTTGCTTGTGCGAGAGACACATCCTGCTGTCAGACAAGCATGAGAGCTGTGTTTTCTGTCTGGACCGCGCCTACGCAGAGTCAGCTCTCATGGAGACAGACTGTGAGGACATGAGCCTCAAGTCGCTTTGCTCACGAATAGTCCTCGTTCTGAGGGACGATTCAGCCTCTCGTGCCCTCCCACCTGCCTCTTCTGTGATTCCCAGGGGTTCATACGAGGGAGCACGGCGGGGCCGCAAGGTCGAACTTGAGTTGGATCTCAATCTCCACAAAGCGCATATTTCCCCATACGCTATGTGCGAGACGTGCTCCGGCCATCTGAAGGAGCATGTGGCCTCGTCTCGTTTAGTGGATCTGACGCTGGGGATGATAACGATGATAATGACGATTTCATGTCTCTCGCCGCATCAGGCGTCTAGTCAATGGATGATGCTACTGCCCCTGCCCCCAGCGAGGGAGAGGACCGTGTACGCACCACTGACAGGGACATGCTTCATGTCTTTGCAAGGGCGGTCAAAGAACTCAGTCTCGAGTGGTGTCCCCCAGAGGTACCTGGACAGTCTCGCCTTGAGTGGTTCTTGCAGTCCAGACGCCGTCAAGTGACCGTGCCTCGCAGAACTGCCCCGTTGTTCCCTGAGGTGCACAGCTAACAAGTCCTGGCATGCTCCCCTCTCAGCGTGCACGCGCAGTGACTGCGTTCTCACGAACGTGGACCACGGGGAAAAGAATGGCTATGCCCAACTACCCCTGGTGGAGGTAGTTGGGCATAGTCCTTTGCCCAACGAGTAGCAGGGCATGGAAATCTCGCCCTGCTACCCTAATGGGCATTTCAGATTGGGTGTAAAAAACGATCGAACATGGCTATACAATCCAATTTGCCCACCGGCTACCCCGTTTCAATGGCGTTCTGTCTTCCATGGTTCCGTCCAAAGACGCGCCAGTGTTATGAGCCGAAATACACAATCAAATCGTGAAAAACACGATAGAGATTATGCCAAATTGTCAAGCACAAAAAGGGTTTTACAGCCATTATTTGAGATTCGCGTTCGAGGGAACAGCGTATTAATTCAAAGCCCTACCCTTCGGACTGACTCTGGTGCATCGAAGCGGTTCTTGCCCCTCTGAGACTGAGCGGCGTACGCATCTTGAACTACCTCGATGATTGGCTGTTACTAGCACAATCAGAGGCTCTGTTATGCACACACAGAGACTTACTGCTTCAGCATCTAAACAGCTTGGGCCTCAATGTAAAGAGCACACTCTCTCCCAGACAAAATATCTCCTTTTTCCATGTGCGCACGCACCTCACGAACAAGCATGTTCGGGCCATTTTGCAGTGTCTGTCTCAGTTCAGACTGGGGATAACACTTCCTCTGAAGCTGTTTCAGAAAGCATTTATGGCGGCATCGGCCGTCAATTCTAGCCTTAAAGGCTTTTCAGTCAGAAATAGCAAACTGTCATGTCCTGGTTCGCTCAGACAACAGTTGTGGCATCTATAAACCGCAAAGGTGGAATTCATTCACCGCCACTGTTGAGACAGACACCTCCTCCAATGGAGTGAATGTCATCTCCTCTCCCTGAGAGCGACATATGTCCCAGGCCACCTGAATTACGGCATGGACCTACTGTCATGCCAAGGGGTGATACCAGGCGATTGGAGACTTGTTGAAGATAAGACGGTGTTGAGGATTTGGGAAATATTTGGCAAAGCAGAAATCGACCTATTTGCCTCAGTGGAGAAGTCCCACTGTCCCGTTTGGTATTCGAAGTCCAAAGCCCCGTTGGGAACGGATGCAATGGCACACAAATGGCTGGCGAAACGCAAATACATGTTTCCTCCAGTATGCCTGATCCACTCTGTCATATGCAAAGTCCGGGAGGACAAGGAAATGGTTCTATTAATTGCACCGAGATGGCCATGATAGAGATGCTGTACAGTCCACCATGGGAAATACCAATGAGGAGGGATCTCCTCTCGCAGGCGCACGGCACAATCTGGCCATCAGCCCCAGCTGTGGAACCTGCATGTGTAGCCACTGAATGGGACCCACTATACGCATCAGAACTGACGCGTTCAGTCATGAACACCATTTTACAAGCCAGAGCACCGTCCAAAATACGCCTCTATGCACTAAAATGTAAGGTTTTCACTGATTGGTGTCTCTCACATAGTAAGGACCCAGTAAACTGCCCCATACATGAAATCCTAATATTTCTTCAAGAGCGATTAGACGCAGGACTCACTCCGTCAACGCTCAAAGTGTATGTGGCAACTATATCTGTGTATCACGCACATGAAGTTGGCACCTCTATAGGCAAGCATGATTTAATCATAAAGTTCCTAAAAGGAGTAAGACGATTAAACCTGCCTCGGCCAGCTACAGTCCTGACTTGGGACTTAACTTTAGTCCTAAAAGGTCTTTGAGCCTTTGGATTCTGTTGATTTGCACACTCTTTCCATTAAGACCACACTACTGCTGGCTCTGGCCTCAGTAAAATGAGTTGGTGACCTAAATGCGTTATCAGTCGACCAGTCGACAGAAGCAAATTGGATTCTTGTCTGGAGTTTGGCCCCGGTCTTTCAAGAGCCACTGTCAAACCCAGAATAGGCTATGTACCCAAGGTCCTGACCACACCCTTCAAAGCTCAGGTGGTTCACCTTCAGGCCTGCTTCCCCCCTCTATTTAATTCAGATGAGGAACAATCTTTGCATTTGTTATGCCCTGTGTGGGCGCTACATACATACGTTGAGCGTACTTGCCAGTTCCGACTGTCTGATCAGCTCTTTATATGCTATGGAGGACACACAAAAGGAATGTCTGTCTCCAAGCAAAGACTTTCTCAATGGATTGTCGATTCTATTACACTGGCTTATGAATTGCAGGGTCAGACTTGCCCAATTGGTGTTAAATCACACTCAACTAGAGGCATGGCCTACTCATGGGCATGGACGAATGGTGTGTCCTTACAAGACATATGTTTTGCAGCAGGATGGTCCATGCAAAACACGTTTGCAAGGTTTTACAACCTAGACGTAACGTCTCTTTCTTCACAAGTCCTCTCTGTTTAGAGCACTTGCTATTCTTTGGCCATATATATATATAGATAGATAGATAGATAGATAGATACTTATGCCCCCTTTTTAAGTACGGGCTCTGCATCATTTACACAACCGCCTGCATTCAGGCTGTTATAATTCCATAAGTCACAAGCACTTCATTATAAATAAACTCCCTTCCCGGCTGGGTTCATAAGGAGTAGTTCATACTATATGGCTATAGCTCATATATTCATTATGAGTGCTCTCCTCTTGGCCATCATGAGGATCACTCACTGCGGCATACACATGTCGGTCATCATCCCATAAGACTGCGCCGCCATATTTCCTCCTTAGGAAGTTATGTCCTGTAGTGAGGCATGATGGGATTCTGGTCCCCATATGCGTTTGTAAACACAATGTCAAGTGGACTGAAGTCGTAGGAACGCCTCGGTTACGTAGGGAACGAGACATTGCGAACGCTAGCCACACCACAAGACTCCCAAGTTCTTGAGGCACGAGCAATGCGCTCCTTGTTATCAGTCAGAAATTCTGAGGAAATGGTGTCTGTGCACCTGTTTTATAGTGGTCAGTTCGTGCCAAAACGAGTGGTCCGTTTCACCCTAAAACAGGTGGGGCTCAAACACCATAGCCAATATTAGAATATTGCCGTTATTGTAGAGGGGTTACAAATAGGTTGTGTATGAAGGCACTCCTCATATGCATTAGTAAACGCATTGTCTCGTTCCCTTCGTCTCAGGGAACCAAGGTTATGTACGTAACTGAGACGTTTGCTGTTTACAAAGTCTACAGCTGTCACAGAGACCGGTGAGTTATCTCTGGAGACTTATTTCATTAATATATTTAAGGGAGTAGGAAAAATTTTTGAATACTTTTCCATGAAAAAAAATCACTTACAGCACCTTAAATTGATCACATGTACTATGTAAACACAACTTTTTTTCAAGGTGGACTAATATAAAAATAACCCTGTACCCTTACTCGTAGAAGTTGTGTAAAGCCTGGCAGTCAAATTAGCACAATATAGATAAAAAAAGTACTTTTCAGTTCTGAGTGCAATATGCATCAGATGGTCAGTGAATATCTGCTACACGACGATAGGCTATTTCAATTGACCCTTCACTAAACCCCACCTTAAATGTGTTTCTGACCAATCCTATCTTAGCAACTGTTGCTGCATGCCATTTCTCTGAGAAGCACTAGTGGAATAATGTGTGTTTGAGCAGTTTTAAGTGAAATTTCACAGAAATGTTCCACAAAATTAAAAAAGTTGTTGCTGGGTCACTTTTTATAGTGACACGAGGTACCAAAACATTTTCAATACATTTTCTGTGTAATTTAACAATTTCTTTAACAAGTAACATCAGATAAATGTGCTTTACAATGTTACCCTTCATTACAGCCCATGTAAGAATATTGTCAATTCTGTTATTGAGAATATTTTGCCAAAGACCACACCATTCATGGCAATCTCCCATTCTTTCGCACGGGAATTTAAGCAAAGTTCTGCTAGCAACAGTAGCCAAGGGGGGTGGAGCTTAGTAAAGTGTCAACTACAAAAATCATCAATTTGGAATGCTCCAATAAAACAGAGGATTTGGAAAACTTCTAATAAAAATTTTAAGTTTACTGTTCCCATATCGAGGGATATGAAGTACAGCACACTGACTGTGGGATTTCATGCTCTCTCACTTGTACTCGAAGACACCTCAAGTCTGAAAGGCCACTCACGCAAGGCAACACTGGATAGCCCAGCCAACCTGGATAATTCTGTTGCTTATGTCATTCCAGCTGTTCAAATAGGCTCTTCTGTGTTGCCAAAGTTGAATGTGGCTGTGATGTGTTTTACCTAGTTTCCCTTCTTCTGGGAACAGTCGTTATATGCATAACTTTATGTTCCCATTCAGTCGGTTCATGCGGTACAACACATGGACTATGGGACCTATACTGTAAACTATGAATGGGTATAAATAAAACAACCTGGTTAGCCTAGCAGGGTGAATGTCGCCTTTGTACATGCAAGCCACTGTATGTCAGCTCTAGAAAAGGATAGAAAATAAACTTAAACCAAAAAATGATCTATTCATTTAAATTTGTTGATTATAAGTAATGAACAATGTATATCACGTTTATTGCAAAATATTCAGATATAAACAAACAAACAAGTAATTTGCGATTAGCTACAAAGATCTTTTGAGTACGATTTTCTGATTGGTGGATCTTTCTCTTCAGGATTCATGGGTAGTGTAGTTCTTCACCAGAAATTCTGCTAATTAAACACAATTTTTAAATCATGTTGAAATTGAAATAACAGACTGATGGCTTCAAGAGAAGGCCTTTGATTAACAACCTCAGAGTTCACTGCAGGTCTTTTAAGGTTTCTAATTTATTGTTAAAAATTAATTTGCCCATAGAGAAAATGAATGTGATTTTTTTACTTCCAGAAATAGACTGTTGTGCTCTATTGTGTTGGGCTTAACCACAATCACTGCTGATCTACATAAGTGTACTGTGTTCTTTCAGCTAGGCAAGGAGCTGAAGATTGATAGGAATGACGCAGGTTTTTCAGATGGGTTCAGGACGAGTACGCAAGAGTACGATATCCCATAGTCAGTGTATTGAGTGAACTGACTGAATGGGAACATGTGAATATAGCGGAAGATGTTGGTTAGCTGTTGACTGCATTTGTTGAATTGGTCTGTTTTTCTGAATAACATTCTGTTGACTATATGACAAATGTTTGCAGATGTTTATTGAAGTTTCTCTCTGTTGTTTCCTGATGTCCGTTATGTTGCAGTGGTACCTCTCCTGCTCCTGTTCTGTCTTTGTGGTGGCGCGGCAACTGCAATAGATTTCAAAAGCATTCCTTTTGATGCTAAAGAGCATCTCATCCTGTATAACACTGAAGGACAGGGAGAGGACAAGGTATGTAATGCTACAAGCTAGATGTTTTTACTGTAAAATCTCGGCTCATATTCACAAAGATTTTTATCTTACCACTAGTAGTTCTCTTAAGAGTTCCTAGCTAAGAGTTTTTGCTTAAAACATGTTCACAAAACTGCAAAGAGCAAGTTTTACCAAATAAACTTTAAGGTAAGTGTAATGTGGAGTTGACCTTATTGCTTTGGATGATGTCACATTCTATGAGCGTGCTTTGATATACAGGGAAGCGCTATTTGTCAGCAAATTCATTATAGACAGGAAGTGTATATTATTATATTTATTTATTCATTTATTACTGGCTTTTAGAAAACTACATGCATAAGATCGGTATGGATAATACAGAACCCACATCAAAGAAAAGAGAGGGAAGAAGCATGGTTGTTGCTTTTTACTCAATTTACTGTATATATGGAAACACATATGTAACACAGTTCAAATTCGTGGGCAAGGAAGAGGCGAGAAACCGGCTTAACATATAAATAATAATAATTTAATGAAAAACTTAAAACAAACATTTAGGACAGCAGACGTCTGCTGATTAAGCTCTCTCTCCCGATCGCCGTCTGCGAGTGGCCTTTTAACCCTCTTGCCGGCTCAATCAGCCCGATACGGGACCGGGCGTGCGCAATCACGCGCCGGTCCCGCCCTCCACCGTGACACATTCCTCCCCCGTTCTCTCAGGCTGGGGACCCCCGGCCTGACGTACATCCCCTGGGGGGGGGCGCCTCCCGCGCGGTCTGCCGGCGGGTCATCCCCATCAACCTGGACGAGGGAGGGGCAAGGGGAGGGAAAACAACCATTAAAAATAAGGGGAGGAGGGTTCCTGCACTGGGCAGTACCTCCCCTCCCATAAACACCATAATTTAAAAAAAAGAGGGAAAAGGCCACCGCAGAGCGGTATCGAGAGAGAGGAGAGAGAGATTAAAGAAACGAAAGAGAAAAAAAAAAAACGTACTCGCCGGTTCTCTGATACGCCGTAGCTCGTTCCTCAGCCACTTCTCCACCCTCTTCAGGACAACAGCCGTGCCTCTCCGGGCAGATCGGAGGCAGTCCTCAGCCCCTGGCGGACGGAACGCCCCGCCGCGTTCCCGGGGTGTCGAAGGGGCCTCCCCCCGCCCCTGGCAGCGGTTCTCCCGCTCCAGGCAGTCGGCGGTGAGCCCCTCCCCACACGCGGTCGGCAGTCTCCAACCCCGCCGCGTTCCAGCGGCTAGTAGGTGACTCCCCCGCCTCTGGCAGCGGCCCTAACCGCTCCAGGCGGTCGGCCAGGAGCCCCTCCTCCCCTCGCGGTCGGCGGCCGTTCCTCCGCGTCCAGGTGGCTGGGCTCCTCCGTCTCCCGGCAGATGGCCGCGGCTGCTCCATTGAGAAGTGGCGAGAACTCCGCTACGGCGTATCCCTCTTCCTTCCCGGGTTTTGGCACCAATGTAACACAGATTATTTCATGGGCAAGGAAGAGGCGAGAAACCGGCTTAACATATAAATAATAATAATTTAATGAAAAACTTAAAACAAACATTTAGGACAGCAGACGTCTGCTGATTAAGCTCTCTCTCCCGATCGCCGTCTGCGAGTGGCCTTTTAACCCTCTTGCCGGCTCAATCAGCCCGATACGGGACCGGGCGTGCGCAATCACGCGCCGGTCCCGCCCTCCACCGTGCCACAACATAATTTAAGGAAATTTGGAGGTTGCATCAACGTAAAAGGGGGCATGGGAATTGGGAACAAATTTTTCCACATCAATGTGGCATTTCCTTTGTTTTTGATATTTTGATATGGTAAAATGTGGGAACCTTTAGTTCCCCGTCTGTCACTCACTTCGACGTTGTGTCAAAGAAGCGACACTAGGGGTCTCTCTTGAGCGCCTTTTCCATCTCTGATCTATGAGAAAAGGCCAACGAGAAATTGGCAGACATAATTTGCATGTCCCGCCCCCGGACATACAGTATAAAGGAGGGGAAATGCATCTGTTTCATTCAGAAATTTTCTTCGGAGCCTATGGTTGTGTATGCAGCGAGCTGCGAGTCACACACTGTTCCTCTCATCTCTGAGTGATTGGATCTACATTGGATTGACTGTTGGATCTACGGCGCATATCAGCGGCTTTCTCCCTTCTCTGCACGGTAGTGCAGCTTGCCCCTGGGCGCTTCAACGGCACAGTTAAGAGTTATTTTCTCTAAAAGAGTTATTTTCTCTAAAAGAGCAAATACACAGCTGCCGTTGAACGTACTTTTCAGGATGTGTCTTTATAAAGATGCCCTTCCGCCCCTGTGTAGTTCCTGGATGCGGTAGAGTGCTCTCGGTCTCGTGTGTCTGGGCTGCAATCACACCGAGGCAGCATTTGTGGATGGTTCATGTTCTCACTGCGAGAACATGACCATGGCAACGTTGCGGTCAGGGCTGTCCTTCAACAGAAGGAACACCACTCCAGCCGCCCCCCACCTTGCACCTTCTTCCCATGGGATTGAGGATGACGTGGCTGGTGATGGAGGCGATCTGGGGATGGCAGTGGGCTCGGTTTCGCCAGAGTACGCCCCCGCGAACCACCCACCCCCCCGGCATGCTCGTTGACTTCCTTCCGGGCTCAAGGCAACAGCGGCTCGCCTCACAGCCAGCCTGCATATCCTCTTGAGCCCCCCGAGCTGGATGAGCTCGCCGCTGCATCGGAGAGCGGTCCGGCGTCTGATGCAGATGACTCAACTAGGCTGCCGCCTTCGGGCCAGCACGCCCAGTCTGAGGCTGACGCCCAGATGTCTGACATGCTTGCCCGGGCCGTCAACGTGGGGCTGGACTGGAACACCCCCCCCCCACACAGCCTTCGTGGCTGGATGATTGGTTCCTCGGGTCGCCCTGAGCTCCCCTCCAAGGCATGTAGGATGACGTCTTCACTGACCTCCAAAGCCTACTGCGTCACCGGACAGGCCATTTCTGCCCTGCATTCCATGGCCCTCCTGCAAGTCCACCAGGCCAAGGCACTTAAAGATCTGCACTTGGGTAGTCCTGATCCCAACGTGCTGCAGGAACTGCGCTCAGCAACCGACCTTGCTCTCAGGGCCACGAAGGTCACAGCACGGTCACTCGGGCAGGCGATGGCCACAATCGTGATTTAGGAACGTCATCTGTGGCTGAACTTGGTCGAGATGCGCGAAGTGGACAAGACACGCTTCCTCGACGCGCCTGTCTCCCAGTTCAATCTTTTCGACGACACCGTCGAGTACTTCGCCCAGCAGTTCTCTGCAGTGAAAAAGCAGACGGAGGCCATTTCACACATCCTGCCCCGCCGCAAACCTGCAGCCATGGGACAGGCTCTGTCTGCTCATTGAGGGTGTCCTCCTGCAGCTAAGAAATGTGCAGCTTCGCATCAACCCGGGCCTAGCTCTCCGCCCCCTGTTTCGCGGACCCCTTCGAGGACCCGGAAGGCTCCCAAGCAGTCCTGAGACGCCCGACCAAGAGACCAAGACGTTCGCTCCAGAGCTGGTAAGAAGACCACTCCATCCCCTGGTGGAGGGCCAGGAGGAGAATCCTTTGTTGAATTTATTTCATTTGCCGCACCCCCTTCGGGCTGCGGTACCCACATTCTCAATAAAAGAGCTTTACTGCAGTACACAGTGAACATGCCAAATCCCTGCATGGAAATCACAACCCTCTTACTCAAAGACGCGATAGAGTCTGTCCCTCCAACCGAGATGAAGAAGGGTTTCTACAGCCCTTCATCATACCCAAGAAAGGCGGCGGCTTACGACCAATCTTGGACTTTTCAAATGGGAGTTTTCAACCGGGCCTTGCACAAACTCCCGTTCAAAATGCTCACGCAAAGACACATTTTAACTTGCTTCTGGCATCTAGATTGGTTTGCAGCGGTAGACCTGAAGGACGCGTACTTCCACTTCTCAATATTGCCTCAACATCGACCCTTCCTATGGTTCGCGTTTGACAGCCAGGCGTATCAGTACAAGGTCCTCCCCTTCGGCATGTCCCTGTCCCCTCGTCTTTACGAAGGTCACAGAGGCACCCCTTGCCCCACTTCGGGAAGCGGGCGTCTGCATACTCATCTACCTTGACGACTGGCTCATCCTGGCCCATCCTGCTGTATTTTTCGGCATTAAAGTGGAAACAACATAAAATTGCCATCTTGGGGCAAATCGTCATTTTGGGGCATACAGATAAGTTTAAGACATCATTAGAGACTATAAAGGGTCTACTTTTATTTGTATACACTCACAATATAACCATTATGCTTGTGCTTTTTAAAATCAAAACCTTGTGCTTTTTAAAATAAAGAAAATATAAAGGGTGAGCTTTCAGCAGTCTCTGTGCAAACAAGCATATTTCTGAAACACGTCAGAAAAATGAACTGAAACTTTGCAAACATGAAACATATGTCTAAATAAAGCTTAAAATGTCTACTTTTAAATAAAACAATTCAAATTTAAAACAAATATTCTCCTGCAATGTAATCTGTATGAAACAAAGCGATGTACAATTTCTCCTGGCTCAGCTAATTATCCCTAATATGATCACACCCACCAGCAGAGGGCGCTATTCATACGGTAATGTGCTGAGACGATCAATGCAAATGGTAAATGCCCCCGACTGTGCCTTAAAAACATGTAGTTCATTCACTTTTATGCGCATTTGAAAGATAGCATGATATACAGGTGAGAAAACTCCTGGATAGTTACGAAGAGTTAACATTTTCCTCAGAAGAAGAGCGGAACTCCAATGAACATTTGTATTTTGAAGAGATACTTGATCCAGCCGAGGATACAATTTCGGATGAGTAAGTCATTTAGTTTTACTTACATATTAGTTGACATGCTATTTTATATAAACATGTACATATTTTACTAGTGGGACGGTTTCCAGACTTGCCAGCCAGGATTCAGAGTATTGAAATTTTAAATATGTCCTAATAGGCAAGTTTTAGTTATATTTAAATGCTGTTTCGGCTAAAGCAAGTATTTAAATTGTATGCTGTATGATATAAATATGATATGTAATATGATGTAAAAAATAATATGAATGTTTAGATTACATTTTATCTAGTGTTTATGCTGCCTCATTATCATCAACAAAGCTTGTGCTTGAAAATTTGTGTTCAGGTGTAAATATGCAAATATTAGAAAATCAGCATATTATAATGATATCTGAAGGATCATGTGACACTAAAGACTACAGTAATGATGCTCAAAATACAGCTTTGATCACAAATTGCATTTTACAATATATCCAAAAAGAAAACTGTTCACAATATCAATATTTTTACTGTATTTTGGATCAAATAAATGCAGCCTTGGTGAGCAGAAGAGACTTCTTTTAAACTGTAGTGTAGGTCTAAAATTAAGTAAAGTCTTTATGTAAAGAAAATATATAGTCAGATTACTTCTTTTAACTTAAAACTTGATTTTGATCATTAAGTCTCCTCACATTCATTCTTTCTGTCACATTCCTCATTGAATAGGCCCAGGGGAGGGGTCTTTTGTCTCCTCAGGTGTGAATTACAATATTCATGATAATTCAGGCCTCCTCACATATGACCTTTCTAACACTAAAAGTGTCTTACAAAAGCAAAATTACTATATTAGATTGTATGAATGAGTGACGGTTTTCACATCATTTTGTAGCAAAACCTCTAGGCTACAAGATCCAGTTCTCAAAAGTATTGTGGAAAAATGTTTAGTATGTGTTATATGACCTTATTTCAGTGACTTAAAATTGTAGTTTTTTCAAAAACCATGCATAAACGTTATTTTCTCAAAAATACAAACATGTACACACATGTTGCTCACATATTATTATAGTCCAGTTTGTGCTGAATACAATGTTATCAGACTTTAGCCATTAATGTGTGTTTTAAGCAACTGAAAAAAGCACAAATGTCAAAGCATGTCAAAACCTCTCCAGGGCCCAAAACACCCTTAGACCCAAGAGCATTAAATTGCAAACTATTAGAAGTATGGATGCTGTTGTAAATCCACATTACAATTGAGTCACTTTATTAGAATATTTATGACATAGGCCTTTTTTACACTTCCACATTTCTCACTTCCTGGGGTGGCCCTCTCAGGGTAAACTTTCTTCCTGTATCAACAATGTTCCATTGAAACTTGAGCAAGATCTGCTGAAATCAAAGTTTTCAATCAAATTAAATAGCATGTAAATGTTTCAGCTGACTTTATTCATTGTTGCCGGCATTACAGAGCTCTAATTAAGATCTTTATTATGGGACAAGAACATTCTGACATTCTCTTTGAGGAAGGCATAATATGACTGAATCCAGCATATTCACACTGAGATATTCGAGCTGCAAGTAGTCCTACTACACTGGTAATAGAAATCTTAAGTGTGTTTTCAATATTGTAAACTTAGTTTCACAAATCAAAACAGACCAATTATATGGAGATAAAGGTTTTTAGCAATATACAAGAATAAGAGAACCTAGCCTACCATTTAAGTGTGATTTTAAGTGTCAAGTTCAAGTAGCCAGTGTAGCATAAATCAATATTCATTTTGTATACATACAAAACATCACATCAAATGATAGTGAAAAATATGATTTTGCTGTGTATGATTACAATTACCCAGAATGAACAAACCAATTAGCTGTAGCTGATGTTTGTCACTTAAAGTCCGTGATCTCTGATCTTGACTGAGATGAGAGTACCACCATTTCTCACTCTCTTCGATATTTTGCTAAATCAAAATAAATGACACATTGATGTGGAAAAATGCTTGCCGGCATGCTTTTTTTTTCACTTTAATGGTGATGCTACCTCCAAATTTCCTTTATAAATAAGTTAAAGATGCACTCAGTAATTTTTTACTCATTAATTACATTTACTACATTAAGACATGAATTGTAATTTTGCAATATATGTAGAAATCATGGCCACTCACATTAAAATTAAGACTCAGTCAAATCAGTAACCTTTTAAAAGCTGTTTTATGCTACATGGAGAGGGTCCGCACATGGGGGGCTGCCATGTTAGAATCACATGACCAGCAGAACTAGCTTAATCTGAGTAACCGTCCTGTTATTTGACACTTTCACTCATTGATTAAAGTAAAAATGGCTGATTGTGAATAGTGAATTTCTATAATGGCATCTGAAACTGAAAACTGTTGATTTTAAATGATGCAGTATAAGTCCAAGACGACACAAATAGAAAAGTTACTTAGTGCACCTTTAAGCAAGAACAACAACCTTCCTTTTTCTTTTCTTTGGTGTGGGTTCTGTATTAACATAGCTATTTTATGCTTGTTGCAAAGAGAGAGAGGCCCATAGATTAAAATAAAACTGATGTGCTACTGTAGGTTTAAATGGCTTTTTTATGGCAAAAACGCACAGTTGTGACGACAGTACTGAGCACATCAAAGCCAAAACAAAGCCAAATTCCAGACATTTAAGCAATTTGGAAGTCCTGGTCAGAAGCTCTCTCAGAAAGTCCAAAAAAAAGGACATGTTCAGGAAAAAGAGGACATATAATTAGGCACCCTTATACCCTATTACTGTACCCTGGCCCACATGTGGTACTGTAGACTAGCGCCTAGTTTTTCAAAGTTGTTTGCAGGAAGATTGTTACAATAATCTTTGAGAACTTGCCACAGTTCTTTTACTGTATGTATTTAGGCTGTCTCAATTGCTTCTGTCTCTTAATGAAATCCCAGACTAACTCGTTGTTGAGATCCTGGCTCTGTGAGGGTCATACCATCTGTTGCAGGACTTCTAGTTTTTCTTCTATTTGCAAAAGGAATTTTTGAAAACATAAAATGTATATTTCCTATTGTCACACTAAGCAGAAGATATACAACCATCATAAGACATGTTTTTGTGAAACATCTATAGATATTTGCACTGTAGCAGAATCTCACTCAAGTCAAGAGTTCATTGTTTTCCCACACATGCAAGGTGATGCTAGATTAGTCATAATAATTGTTTGCAGTATTTATTCAGTAAATCTGAGCTATAGTCTTTTCTCTCTCAGACAGACTCCATCAGACAAATGGAATTTGGAGTCTATCAAGGAATTACAATAAAAAGATGAATGGAAATTCCCACCCTTCAGACCAACAAATCACATTTATTAATCCCCATCCATAAAATAAGCAATTCTTTCTCTTTTTAAGTGATCTGAGAGGTACTTTGCTTTGTGAAAAGCACAACTCTTCTCTGCTTACGGGTTGCAACAGTTAAAGGATAGAAAATAACTTGCCACTGAACATATCCAGAAATGCCAGTGAGTGACCAGAAGGCCACAAGATAAGCACAGCACAAATAACAATGACATCACTAGAGTACATTTTTAAGTGACAGTAACAAGTAACAATTTTTGTTTCTCAGATAAAGACTCAATCAGACAAATGGAAATTGGAGTATATCATACCACCAACACAGCACATTTAACCACCACCCATAAAATCAGCAATGCATTGTCTTTTTAAGTTTTCTGAAAGGTACTTTGCATTGTGGAAAGCAATATTTCCTGCTTACAGGATCTCAGTTTTGATCTCAGTAACAAATTTAGTAACATAAATGAGACCAGAAATTACTACTCAAGATAAAAGTCAGAAGTTTGCAATACAGTCTACAAACCAGCTTCAGAAGATGGACCAATTGTCACATATACCCAGTCCCAAATTTACTGTAACTTGTGGTGGAAATTTGGGAATTAATGTTTTGGTATGAATAAAAACTCTTACACACAAGGTTTTTCTTTCTCTAGTTTATTAAAAAAGCTCTGTGGAGTGTCTCTGTGTTCCAACATACACAATATTTATACTCGTGCATTTTGCTTAAACAAGGTAGCCTGTTTTTATGGGTTCAAAAACATTCTCTTTCCTTGTATAGTATGAGATAGCATTTTCCCTTAAACTATACTCTTAAGACATTAAGATAATTATTTGACTCTTCCTGTTGTTTAAAACTAGAAGTCTCTCTCTCTCTCCTTCCTGACTCACTTAGAAACAAACGCACACACACATAGACAACATCTACTTCCTCTCATTCGTACACCACAACAACTGAAGCAGAAAACTTTGTGAAACACAAAATGTATTTCACTGCCAATACTTTTGGCCATGGCTGTAAGTCTCCGGTGCCCCCAGAATGTGTCTGTGAAGTAGATACTTACATCTTTAGGATGTAAAGCTGGAACACGAACAGTTGGTACTGATCCATGCTTGAGTATCACATTTTTTTAAAACTCATTCACAAAGCAGTTTGGTGTCAAATTATTTCCTTCAACAAAAACAAAACAAACAAAACTTGTCCACTGGGTCTTCAGTAGCTCTGATGTCAGGAGTACATGAAGACTCTTATGTTCACTTTTACAGCCAACAACAGAACACTTATGACACTTACAAAGCTGAGACATTCTTCTCACTGTATCCACTCCTGCGCAGAAAAAATGGTGGACTGTGTGTAGATCACTCTGGGGAGGATCATTGATAATAGCGTGGAGTCTGTCACCAGTCGTGGGTGATGTGTAATGAGTGAATGTGACGTCACGTTAGAGCAGAAACGAAAACCATTCATTTTGGCACACTGTTTTTGATTAATAGAAATATAAGAAAGAGGAGTGGGTGGACTTTTAACATTGTAGGGTGGTTGTGTACACACACTGCCGACTCACATTTATGTACAAACACCATGTAAAAGTGAATTTTGCAGAATAGGTCCCGTTTAAAAAAAATAAAATAAAAAAATTGTCATTATTGCAATGGGGTTATTGTTGTTTAATTTATTATTGGTTGGCAGCATTGTGATAATTGTTGTTTGTTTTTCCTTGCATATTTGTGCCAAACAGTGTTTGCAACTCTAGGTGTCTTATTCAAGAGCTAGTCTCCATATTTTAGTGAAACTGCACCTGTCACAAAAACACAAACACACATTGTGATTTTGTTCCTTATATTTTTGTGTTGCTGCCTTAAAACAAGGAATATTCCACATATGTAACATGTGAATCGCTCACGCCACTTACATGAGCAAGAGTCAGACTATCTTTCTTAGTTCAATTTAAACCATGTATTATGCTGCAGTTCCTTATAATGGTACTGGCAAGTATCAGTACCGGCATCTGTCCATCAGTGTAAGAAGAAATAACCCTGTGAAGTGTCCTCCTGTAGTGAACATTGTTGTACTCTGCCCACAGGAGATGGCCTGGTTACAGATGTCTAAAAAGTCAGATCACCTCAAGCACAGTAAAGTGGACACTGTGACTCAAGCACAAAAAGGGACTGATGGAGTAGATGGTGCTGCAGGAGCACTGGACTCCCATCAGTCCTCTTTCTACTGGTATGACCTGCATGGTAAAACACACCATCATGCGCATCAGCAGAATGGGATGAATATATATACACAAGGAAAAGACGAACACATGAAGAGGAGCTTTGAAGGGCACAACGCATATGAGGGGCTCACACTATCTGATGCTTTCTTAGCCAGCTACTATTCTCAAGTAAGTATCAGTTCATACAACTGAAGAACTTGTACACTCAATGAGTTTTGGCTAATTAAAAATTGTTTACACACAGACATGAATAGCATTTTTTTGAAATATGATGAAAATGATGTGTACATTAGATTGCAGTCATGTCAGGAACCCAATAAAAGCTGTTAAATTTAACATTGAGCAGGTCGCCCCCTCATGAGTGCTGCCATGTTGACAGCACATGACAAGTTACTACCACTAAGAATGACAATTATAGTAACATGTATACTTTA
Organism: Moxostoma hubbsi; assembly: GCA_032164185.1. Lineage (NCBI taxonomy): Eukaryota > Metazoa > Chordata > Actinopteri > Cypriniformes > Catostomidae > Moxostoma > Moxostoma hubbsi. Next base: position 13,045,480 of record JAVLUX010000005.1, read on the forward strand.
TAAAGCTCTTTTGGTCAATGCTCAAAAATAAAAGCACATGAAAACAAAACAAACAATATAACAACAACACAATATACTTATTGCAATGGAGACCAAGTCAACAGTATAGTCCAGAGTGGTTGTATGGATCAGCAGCAGTGTGAGCCACTACACAGTCCAAACAGAATGAGGGCAAGTAAAAAGATAAAATGTTGAAACAAAAGGTCCCTGCTGGAGTGATGAAACTGTTACGGCCTGCAGTTCTCACAGCGCGGCTCACGGATAAACGGTGCAACTTCAAAAATGCAAGCGCAAGCACGCAGTGGTGTTCAAGAGAGCTCACCTGTCAGGCTAGCCAGTCACAGTCCTGAGCACTGAGAAAATCACAAAGTTAAAAAAAAGAAACATCTTTAGTGTCAAGTGGCAAAACGTAGCAATCAAGCTTCCAGTATCTAGTAGTTATGCTTGTCCGTGAATGAATCTGTCTTTTTGAACAAATCTTTTAAGTGAACAAACTGTTCTTGTTCACCTCCATACACAAAGTCATATTTCTCGTTCACGAGAAATGGCTTTACGTGCCTGTAAAGACTCACTATAGCGTGAACCAGTAGCATTTGAGTGCGGAATGTGAAGGAGGATATCATGGGTTTCACCTGCAGAAGCAATAATCCCCTTTATGACTCCTACACACTACACAATTTTCAAAGATATTACACAACTGTCCGTCTTGTCATGGAAGTTGTAGCGTTCTCAAATTACATGACGTATCAGTGACAGGGGTGAACACGTTACAAAACATTTCACTATTGACTAATCCCTGATGACTCTGCCAGGACTCCAAATTACGATTTCACAGCAGAGTACATGCGAGAAGTTAAATGAGATATGAAAACAAATGCATGATCATATGTTATGCATTTCAGAATATGATGTGTATGTTTTAATCATATATTTTATTGGTTACAATATGAAAAAGTACCTCCAACTGAAAAATCTACCTATTTGCTTACCTGACTGTCCAAGAGAATTGGCAATTTCTCTCCAACACTTCTCTTTCTCCACCCGGTTGTGGTACAGTTCAGATGAAACATCAAATAGGCACTGGTGCTCCTGCCAATTTTCCACAAATGTTGCCATCATTTCTTCAGTCCAGTGAGACTTTCTTGATATCGCAGCCATTGATGTTCTGTTGCAGGTACATCAGGACTCCTCCCACTGAAACTTCCCTGTTTCTTGCTCTCTCATTGGCTGTAGGTCAACACTGCAGTTGTATTCAGTCAAAACACATTTCACATTGTGTGATTTGGAGTCACAGACAGGTCCAGATATTTAACATTCTAGATATCTCACTGACATCGGCGCGTCTCTCAGATCATGTCTTTGATAGTTCATTCATTGCTTTCGTCTCTCCTGGAGCGAGCTCTGATTTGCCTACGATTTCAGGCTTTTGTCTGCAATCTCCAGAAACCTGTCTGCGATCGAAAATCGGGCTTAAAATCGTGTAGTGTAAACTCGGCATTACTGAACTAGAAGTCAGTCATTTGAGTCTGAATGAGGTGAAAGGTGTCGTTCATGAACAAACTGAATGAACTGACAAACTTGTTCGCAAACTAAATGAACGACTTGGTCATCTCGTTCATGAATGAGTATCTGCTGAACTACTGAATAAGAGAAGACATGCCTCTGAAGAGAGGTATGTCTTGCAAGGCATTATGTACAATTTATTTTATTTAATTTACAGTTTCAACCATTAACACAAAAACCTTAATAATGGTGACAATCAACAAACCTGGTGAAGGTTCACCCAAAAAAAGAAAATGTTTCTTTTTTTTTCATCAGTAGAACACAAATGAAGATTTTTAAAAGAATTTTTCATTTTTCATCTCTGTACAATGCAAGTGAATAGGTGTCAAAATTTAGAGGCTCCAAAATCCACTTAAAGGCAGCATAAAAGTCATCCATTTGACTCCAGTGATTAAATCAATGTGTCCAGACATGATATGGTAGGTGTAGGTGAGATTAATTTGTCATTTTGAATGTACTGTTAAACTTGTTCGCGAACAACATGAATGAATCAGTCACCATAAACAAAGATCTGCTCACCGGCTAAACTAAATGAGGAGCAGCATCTGTTCGTTCAGTTCATCAATCTCATTCTGAGAGAAAATGCGCCGGATTAATATGACTAAAAAAGATATATATATGAATGTTTTTGAAACTCATGTTTATTTTGTAGGCTTATATTGTTGTCTTTTTTTGTATAGTTTGATAAATAGTCATCCTCAGCCGTTCAAAGTATGATAAATATGCTGTTTTTGGAGAAATGCTTATGATGTTCAAACACTCTGCAGTGCTGAAGTGTCTTTGTAGAATTGTAGATACACATTTAATTTAAGGATAATTAGACTTGTTCTGGACATGAATGAATGCTTTTGGTTCCATGAAATTAATTAAAAGACGGTCATTTGGTGCTATCTACAGGCTCAAAGGCGTAACTTGCAAATATGGTCAATGAACCAATTTGAACAAATCTTTTTTGTGAACGGAGTCAAGAGAATAGAGTTAGTGAAATGAATCAAAATAACCACCAATAGTATCTAGGACGATAGGTCCTAGATAGGAGTCCAAAATCACAACCTACCCTCCGGAAGAATCACATCCCTTCGTTGTGATGATTGAATTTAGGTGTCCTCTGCACTACAGTCATTTTGAAGTAGGTTCAAGACTTTTGCACCCGAATAATCTGATCAATTGCTCATTACAGATAGTGGACTGTTAAAATTCAAGGAGTCTTAAGTACGTCAGTAATATAGGGTAATACATTTTTATTATTATTACATATACAGTTGAAGTCAGAAGTTTACATACACCTTAGCCAAATACATTTAAACTCACAATTCCTGACATTTAATCTTAGAAAAACCTGTCTTAAATTAGTTAGGATCACTACTACACTACTAAGAAGGTGAAATGTCAGAATATTAGTAGAGAGAATGATTTATTTCAGCTTTTATTTCTTTCATCATATTCCCAGTGGTTCAGAAGTTTACATACACTTTGTTAGTATTTGGTAGCATTGCATTTATATTGTTTGTACTTGGGTCAAATGTTTTGGATATCCTTCCACAAGCTTCCTCACAATAAGTTGCTGGAATTTTGGCCCATTCCTCCAGACAGAACTGGCGTAACTGAGTCAGGTTTGTAGGCCTCCTTGCTTTTCCAGTTCTGCCCACAAATGTTCTATTGGATTGAGGTCAGGTTTTCGTGATGGCCACTCCAACATCTTTACTTTGTTACCCTTAAGCCATTTTGCCACAGCTTTGGAGGTATGCTTGGGGTCATTGTCCATTTTGAAGACCCATTTGCGACGAGCTTTAACTTCCTGGCTGAAGTCTTGCTATGTTGCTTCAATATGTCCACATAATTTTCCTTCTTATTTATTTATTTATTTATTTAACAGGAACAGTGTATGGCACTCAGCCATATTTGAATTAGCTACAAGCTAAATTTCATCTGTAGTCCCTGGGCAGGAAGAGGTAACATACAATTAACAATCCAACAAACACATATAAATATACCATAAAACGTCATCACGCAAGTTCATGATGCCATCTATTTTGTGAAGTGCACCAGTCCCTCCTGCAGCAAAGCACCCCATAACATGATGCTGCCACCCCAATGCTTCACGGTTGGGATGTGTTCTCCTGCTTGCAAGCCTCACCCTTTTTCCTCCAAACATTACAATGGTCATTATGGCCAAAAAGTTAAATATTTGTTTCATCAGACCAGAGGAAATTTCTCCAAACAGTAAGATCTTTGTCCCCATGTGCACTTTTAAACTGCCTGGCTTTTTTTTGGCAGTTTTGGAGCATTGGCGTCTTCCTTGCTGAGCAGCCTTTTCAGCTATGTTGATATAGGACTCGTTTTACTGTGGATATAGATACTTGTCTACCGGTTTCCTCCAGGCGTTTGGAAATTGTGGAGGTTAAAAAAAAATTTCTGAGGTCTTGGATGATTTCTTTTAATTTTCCCATGATGTCAAGCAAAGAGGCACTGAGTTTGAAGGTAGGCCTTAAAATAAATTTATATGCACCTCAAATCTAATTGCCTAAAGTCTTGACATTATTTTCTAGAATTTTCCAAGCTGCTTAAAGGCACAGATAACTTGTGAATGTAAACTTCTAACTCACTGGATTTGTGATAGGTGAATTGTTTCAAAGTTAAACAATCTATCTGTAAACAATTGTTGGACAAATGACTTGTCATGCAAAAATAGATGTCCTAAATGACTTGCCAAAGCTATAGTTTGCTAATATGAAATCTGTAGATTGGTTAAAAAAAATAATTGTAATTACTTCAACCTAAGTGTATGTAAACTTCTGACTTCAACTGTAAAAAATTGCATTTTGTGAGAGGTGTAAGTTTTGCTTGGGTTAATTACCTCAAGCAAAAGCTTTCTTTAAATATGATTTAAAGAAACAAACCATCACCAGGTTTGTTGATTGTCACCATTATTAAGGTTTTTGTCTTAATGGTTGAAACTGTAAATTAAATAAAATAAATTGTACTTAATGCCTTGCAAGACATACCTCTTTTCAGAGGCATGTCTTCTCTTATTCAGTAATTCAGCATATTCTTCAGTTCTTCAAATTGCATATTATTTGGTGTTTGCTTTTTCACATATACTCTTAGTAAATCACCAACAGTAAGTGCTTGAAGATCACACGCAATTTGATATATTGCAAAAGCAAATAGCAACCTTTTATTTGTTATCTTAGTAAATCTCTGCCTAAAATGTAATTGCATTTTATCCAATTTATTATTATTTTTTTGTCACAGTTACAATGGAATGAGAATAACATTTCATCAACATAAAACCACGTTAGACCAACAGAGTTGTCTGAACAAACAATTTCATATTAAACAATGTAGCTGATTTGTGAGTTCCCAGCATTCATTGCAACATAAATAAATTAGGGTTTATATAGTGTTATAGGCTTATTTTTTGCTGATGTTAGTTGTGTTGTTATTGTTTTAGTTACCACTGTTTGTCAAATATTGTGTGGTGATGTTAGGAGCTAATTTTTTACTAGTTCATCCATTTACATTTATGCATTTGGCAGACGCTTTTATCCAAAGCGACTTACAGTGCACTTATTACAGGGACAATCCCCCCGGAGCAACCTGGAGTTAAGTGCCTTGCTCAAGGACACAATGGTGGTGGGTGTGTGGTTTGAACCAGCAACCTTCTGATTAGCAGCCCTGTGCTCTAGCCACTACACCACCACCACTCCAAAAATATCCAAAAATAAAAACATTTACTCACCCTCCTGCCAAGATTTTTTTAAGAATATCTCAGCTCTGTAGGTCCATACAAATCCCCAAAAAGGGCAACATAAAAGTGCTCCAGATAACTCTGGTGGTTAAATCCATATATTCTGAATCGATACGATAGGTGTGGGTGAGAGACAGATAATTATTTGTCATTTTTCCTTCACTTTCACTTTCTCCTTTTGTTTTTGGTGATTCACATTCTTCGTGCATATTGCCCCCTACTGGTAAGGAAGGAAAATGTGTTAAAAAAATGACAAATTAATCTCACCCACACCTACCATATCATGTCAAATGGATTACTTTTATGCTCCCTTTATGTGGATTTTGGAGCTTCTAAATTTTGCCACCCATTCACTTGCATTGTATGGACCTACAAAGCTGAGATATTCTTCTAAAAATCTTCGTTTGTGTTCTGCTGAAGAACGAAAATACACATCTGGGATGCCTAGAGGGTGAGTAAACCATGAGGGAATTTTCATTTTTGGGTGATCTATCCCTTAATGAGATTTGTTGATTGTCACCATTATTAAGGTTTTTGTGTTGAGGTTTGAGGTCTATTGTGTGTCTGTGTAAAACAATTGTATGTACTCCCATGCATGACATACCTCTCTCTTCAGAGGAAAAGACAGCAGTTAACATAATGTAAAAGTAATTCAAATGGTGACAAAAAGAAAGCTCTTGTATTTGCAAATTGATAGTTGGCAGAACAAGAGAAATATTAGACATATTTTTGCATATAGCGAACAAACATATTTACATTGAATAAAAAAGCAATGCTTCTGAGGATAATTTTTAAGAGTTTTTGAGAGAAATCAAAAATGTTACTGCATAATGATTTTTTGCATTTGCTCAATAACTCTTTTTAGAGAATGAGTGCTTTAGCCAACTGAGAGTATAAAAGTATCTAACATGTTATTTTCCATAAGTTACAATGTAACATAATTAGTAAGTTTTATTAGGAGTAACACAGTAATGTAATGTGTTGCTTTTAAAACTTGTGCTCCATAACACTGTAAATATACCCTTCTAAATGTATGTTTGGATCATTGGTTACAAGAGTTTTTGAAATGGTAAATGTGTTATGATTTGTGTTACTTCAGAAGGCAAGCTGTGTGTCTAAGAAGACCGATTTAGAAGACTGTCTGCGAGTGTTTGCCTACGAGGGTGAGGAAGAATCTTGCACTGGCTCGTTTGAAGACATATGCAGTCTCATGCATGAGGGAGACAACCTTGCCTTTCTGAATGACCTTGACCTGAAGTTCAAGACCCTGGCTGAGATCTGCTCTAGCTCCATAATGGAGACTGAAATTAGCTCAAGACTCCAGGTGACCTCCAAACCTGTGCTTCCCACCACACACATTGATGTCAGCAAACAAGGGGCAGTTAGTAGCGTACACTCTGAGGAAACGGTCTCGTCCTCCATCATTCATGCTTCAGGAGCAAAGCAGGCAAGTGGAGTGTCTTCTTCAGGGGTCTACATCCAGGAAAAGGTGGTGGTTCCCAACACGACCCTGCTAGTCCAGCAGCCCGCACTATACTACACCACTGCCTCCCCGGTTTATGTGCAAGTCCTGGGCATAGAAGAGAGAATGCTGCAAGTGGGGCAGAATTCTAATGCTGCCCAGTGTAGTGCTGGAAGTGTGCAGGCACATGGTGATGTGTTGGGAGCGCTGCAGATCGAATCTGAAAAAATGCAGTCCACAGAAGCTCATGGCATTGGACGGGCACTCTATCACACCAGCAGTTATGCCAGCAGGGCTCCAAGATAGGAAGTCTGTGTTGATCAAGTAGAGGAAGTGTGTTGATCTTTGGATATGGTGGATATGGAGTCTGTAAACAGCCCCATGAAGTCACAGTCTGTTTGAACTCACACAGTTCCAAGCAGGACTGATATGTCTATCCACTCTAGTGAGTTTATCCCAAAATACTCTTGTGTCTGCCCACTCAAGATTTTTCTCAATAATGTAAAAAAAGAAAAGTATTTTATAACAAGCAGAATTTTTGTAGGTAAGTCAGATTCATTTAATTGGATGACCATGTAAACAGACTAAATCACTTTGAATCTGACATTTTTCAATCCGATCTGGGTCACTTTCATATGTGGAAACAAATCAGATACATATCTGATTTATTCCAACGTGCCTTCAGTGTGAACAGCCAGGTCAGATTTTATGTGATTTTTACATCAATCTAACTCACATTTGTCACTTGATTTCCATTATATATATATATATATATATATATATATATATATATATATATATATATAGGGGTGTTATGGTTTAAAACGTATAATTGCGAGTCATATCTTTTCTAGTTAATGCATTCATTTATTTTTTTCAACAGTTGGGGTCAGTGATTCGTTTGGCCCACATATTGTCAAATAAGAGCATGAAAAGATGCAGAGATAGATTTTAAGTGCTCTACTCATGTCAGTTGCACAAAAACAGTTTCTGCATTTCTCAAACTGCATCAAAATGTGAATGCAAGCAAGTCAATGGAAATCTGAAATAATTATAGACAACAACTCTTCTTACCTTACATATGTGGTGCTGTTTTTCCTGTTGCCCTACGATTTAATGGTGTGTTTCGCTCTTAAGTAATATCACACTCTGATAATTAAATTGGACCATACAAAAGCAAATGACTTTTTAAAAAAAAATATATCCATCAAGACTTTCTTCAAGACACCTTTTGCCATCACTTGCTGAAATATTATTAGATAGCCATTAAGTGTCCTATCTGCTTAAAGTTTACTTAGTCATTTTTTTTGTTCAAGTCATATCAGTAACCTTATTTGTCTAACAAAGAGATTAGTCATTAAACTTACCATTCTTATAAAATCGATGTTTAAACACTGACCCATAACACTTAATAAGGTTAATAATTTTACACCATGACTTTAACTATACATAAGTAATATTTACATTATATTCATGACGTTAGTCAGAGGGGAACTGTCCCCCACAGTGAGTCTGGTTTCTCCCAAGGTTATTTTTCTCCATTAATCAACATCTTATGGAGTTTTGTGTTCCTTGCCACAGTCACCTTCAGCTGCTCATTGGGGTTATTAATACAAGTATTATTTAATTACTTATTTTTAAACACAATTCACAATCATATTTTAATCAAACTACACAATGATGATTCATAGACATTATAGACATTACAGATTTATCGTCTGTTAATGCCTGATCTTCTGTAAAGCTGCTTTGAAACAATGTGTGTTGTGAAAGGCGCTATACAAATAAAATTGACTTGACTTATAAAAGCTGTTTTATTTTACATGGAGAGGGTCCACTCATGGGGACTGCCATGTTAGGAGCACATGACCTACTGCATATTACTTGCTTTATCTCCTTAATCACCTTGTTATTGGATACATTAACTTGTGGGTTAAATGAATCATAGCTAACTGAATAGCGAATTTCTACAATCTGTAATTGAAAATTACACTGTTTGAATTATGCTGCATCCAGGCCCCTAGGTGTCAGTGTCCAAGATCACAAAAAAAATTGTTTAGAAAATACAATTTATTAGATTATTCATATTATAATATTGAACATGCCAGAGTTTGATACTTAGGCTCAAGGAGTGTTATACACATGTGGGTCAGTCAATGAGTGTTGGCTGTTCAGACCAGTATTTGATATGGGCTACTTTTAAAATGTCATGTGAACAACCTTTTGATTTGAGCAGAAAATCTGATTTGGGTCACATTCAGCTGCAGTGTCAATGTAGCAGAAAAGATTCCAGACTCACCTTTTCCATGACCACTTCACTAAACCATTCCCAGGAATCTATCAAGACATTTTCTCATAAATTACCATTAAAAGTAAAAAAATAAAATAAAAAAAAGAGTACTGTTCTGTTCTGCACTTTTGCTCAAACTGTGTACTTACTATGGTATAGAATTTAAATTCAATGCAGTGATAATGTTGTTGCTCCTTATTGATCAATCGCTTGTTTTTCCTCATTTGTTAGTTGCCTTGTATAAAAGCATCTGCTTAATGAACATGATTGTCTGATAGTCTAGCACCATATAAATAAAGGCTGTAATGATCATCCTTCAATGTTCTCCTGCACATATGACATCTGAATGTTTGTGAAAATTTGTTGTGATACTAGACAGTTTAAATCATCCAAATTGAACCCCTTTTCTAAATAAATTTCTACAACACCATAGAATTTTATGTTGTTCAAAGCTGCAGGATTTGTCATTTCCACCAACCACGCAAAATATCATGTCTGTCATTGTGTTGATTAACTACTTAATGAGACTGTTTTTCATTCAGATCATGTTTAAACTGTTCATTTGTTTAAATATAGTACCTTTTAATGATGGCATGTATTAATAGCGTTTTAAATTCAGGCAGATGCTATTGGCACCCTGGTGCAGATAATGGTTGATACTAATTGCATTCTGGTGCAAATAGAGTCAAGTAAATAGTATTAAAGAAAATAATAAGAGACAAAATTGGATGGGGAAAAGAGTGGGACAAAATGCAGATTCAAACCTTTGACGCTAGGACAACAGTTCATATTCACACACCGTCTTTACACCCCAAGCCGTTGCAATGACGTCTGTTTTTTTAGTTTTATGTATATTTCTGTGGTTTCAGCAGACTCTTGGGGTGAAAATAACTGCACTGTGTGGCACATGCTGTTTACACCAGGTTACAAATAGACTCTCTGTTAAAGACATTAATGACAATTACTCCACAATGAAAATGAACAGCACATTGGCCACAGAAACACTACAAAGATTCGGTAGAGACAATCGCATTTAAATACGAGAGTGAATGCCTTAAATTATGGTTCCATGTGTTTACAAAATACAGGACTGACTCCTGAGTGCAACAGTGCCCTGCCCATTTATTCAGTGTCTGGGTTCCGGAAGTATTTTTCCCATTTCTTCCATAGACTTAAGAATTGCAGCCAAAAGGGTGTCTGAGATGACAACATCCACAACACCAGGTTAGTAATTAGTTTGCAATTGATGCTGATGTTGTTGCCTGGTTTGAATTATTTGCTTAACGTTATGTGGTTTCAAGCCATTGTATAATGTGAAGATGAATCGTATTTCTCAAACAGTGCTAACATACACTCATGGTGTGCTGTAGTACTACCGAAAAATCATGATCCTGAGCTTGCCTTTATTGCCATACTGAAATGTTAGCTGGCCAGACAGTGCTTTATCTTTCTGAAGCGTTAAATATTGGTGTCTGGGACACCGTGATCCTGGAGGCTTTAATGTAATCCATGAGTTTTTAAAAGGTTAGCTTAAAGGAGTGCAGAAAATTATTAGGTTGCTAAAACTAAATGGCCTGGAACAAAAAAGATAATATCGAGCGAACACCACATCTTCTGCTCCGGAGGAGAAGAAAACACCAAACAAATATACGGTGTCGCCTTTATAGTACACAAGAAATTAGCAAATAAAGTCATCAACTTTACCCCAGTATCAGAACGAATGGCACTATTACAATTAGCAGGCAACAAAGTCAATGTGAACATTCTACAGGTTTATGCTCCCACAGCAGACAAACAAGATCATGAAATCGAATCGTTCTATGAGCAACTAACCAACATACTGAAACCGCTGAAGAAACAAGACATCACTATAATCCTCGGCGACTTCAACGCCAAGGTTGGTCACGGTCGAATGCAGAACATTGTCGGAGAGCACGGACTAGGAATAAGGAATGGACGAGGCGACAGACTGGTTCAATTCTGCCAAGAAGAACGCTTCAGTATTGCTAATACGTGGTTCCAATTACCATCTCGGCGACTGTATACGTGGACCTCGCCGCAAGACTCTGACAATAACATCGTCAGGAACCAAATCGATTATATCCTAATTAACACCAGGTTTAAGTCCAGTGTGCTTACAGCAAAAACCTACCCTGGAGCCGATATATCGTCAGACCACAACCCAGTAATAGCTACAATAAGACTCAAATTGCGATCAATACAATGTACAAAGACGAGACGAATAGACCTGGAGAAACTGAAGAACAGCGCCGACAAAAGACAAGTACAGAAACATCTCAATGATAGTATTCACTCAATAACAACAGAAACAGCAGATGTTCAGGAGTACTGGCGCTCGTTCAAACAATGCATCACAGAAACAACAGAAGTCATGCTGGGACACCACTCACCGAAAAAGAAACAACGATGGATGACACAATATATTCTCGATCTAATGAGCAAACGAAGAATATACAAAAATAACAACTTGGAGAAGTACAAACAAATGCAACAGAAGATCAGAGAAGCAATTCGACAGGCAAAAGAAAAGTGGATGGAGGAACAATGCGCCGAAATTGAAGAATTAATTAAAAACCATGACAATTTTAACCTACACAAGAAGCTCAAAGGAGCTGGTAATATCTACAGACCAGCCCCAACAGCAATCTTGTATGCGGACAACAACCAACTAATCCTAAATAAACAAGAAAAAATGGACACCTGGACAAACTATATACACAAGCTCTTTGGTGCCGCAAGAACATCTGCAGGAAAAGACCAACAGACGTCAAAAGACGCTTTACTCATTTTAACCTCAGAAGTAGAACATGCAATCAAAACAGCTAAGCCAGGCAAAGCGTGCGGGCCCGATACAATCCATGTCGAATTGCTCAAGTTATTAGACAGCAATAACATGCGACAACTGACTAATTGGTACAATGAAATATACAACGGCAACAAAATTCCATCCGACTGGCTACAATCCATCTTTGTGGCCATACCAAAGAAAGCAACAAGCCGGAAATGTGAAGACTATAGACTGTTAAGCTTGATGAGCCACGTGCTGAAAGTCTTCCTAAAAGTGATCCAACAGCGCATACGCTCCACATGCGAGGGTGCACTGAGGAACACACAGTTTGGCTTCTGCAAAGGACTAGGCACAAGAGAAGCAATTTTCTGTTTACAGATACTACTACAGCGATGCTACGAACATCAGAAAGAAGTGTACATCTGCTTCATAGATTACGAGAAAGCCTTTGACTCAGTAGACCACGACCGACTAGCAGCTCTATTAAAACAACTGGGACTAGATAAAAACGACTCCAATTTCATCATTGCTCTTTATTGGAAGCAAACAGCCCAACTCCGATATAACAATGAACTGACAGACCCAATACCAATACAAAAAGGTGTACGACAAGGCTGTCCACTGTCACCGATTCTTTTCAACATCTACTCGGAGCAGATTTTTGATCGAACACTAGCAGACAAAAACATTGGTATTAAAGTCAATGGACAATACATCAATAACATCAGATATGCTGACGACACTGCACTGCTGGCCGATTCGGAACAAGATCTACAACAAATCTTGGATGAAGTTGCCGCAGAAAGTAAAATATGGGGTCTACGAATTAACAAAAAGAAAACAAAGGTTATGAAGGTCAGCCGAACTTTAAGTGAAACAACAATCAAGCTGGGCACTGAAAAATTGGAACAAGTACACCGATTCAAATACCTTGGCGTAATTATTGACGATCAGCTGAACCATGAAGTCGAAATCAAGAGCAGAATTGAACAAGCAAGGCAAGCATTTATTAAATGGAAAACACTCCTTGCAGACCGCAATTTGAGTACACCACTGAAACTGCGCACACTGAAATGTTACATCTGGTCAATTTTGCTGTACGGAGTAGAGACGTGGACATTAACAACAACAGCAACAAAAAGGCTCGAAGCTTTCGAAATGTGGCTGTATCGAAGAATGCTGAAAATCCCATGGGCAGCCAAAATCACCAATACACAAGTTCTGCGAGACATGGGCACTGACAGGCAACTGCTGAAGACCATCATTAGCAGGAAGTGTCACTACTTAGGCCACATTGCCCGAAACGGCCACAGATACCAGCTATTAAAGCAAATCCTGCAAGGAAAAATTGAAGGGAAAAAACGACCAGGACGGCCAAAAACGACATGGCTCAGTAACATCAAAACATGGCTACAATTAACAACAGCACAAACTCTACACGCCGTGCTAGACCGAGACCAATATCATCGTGAAGTCGCAAACGCCGTTAGGCAGCACTAAAGAAGAAGAAGTTTTCCTTTTAAAAAATAGTAAGTATAAGCAACAAATAAAACCACAAAATTAACCATAGATATTATATGTCTACTATTACTAAAACTAAGTTACAGTATGATACTACAGTAATGCTGTAGCAAAACTATGTTTAATTGTATCAAAATTCAAAACCAGTCTACTACAGGTTACTAAAGTCATGGTTACTACAATATTACTACAGTAAATCCATGGGTAGTTTTCATAAGGGTATCATTTATTAACAAGGATTAAAGATCATTATTTTAATGATATTTTTTTATACCTGAATGAATACCTGAATACGTGAATACCTGAATACGTTTTAATACCTGAATGAAATAATCCTGTAAAAATGGTCACACAAGCCCATTATAATACATGTCACCTCTAGACTTGTCATTGCTTAGTATGAATAACTCCAGATGCTGTTTTTCTGTCATTGTCTCAGGAAAACACTGCTCCCTCTTTGAACAAGCACTGTGACTGAAAGTGTGAGCGATGTCTGTGACTGAAAGGGTGAGTGTGACTGAAAGGGTGAGCACTGTCTGTGACTGAAAGGGTGAGTGTGACTGAAAGGGTGAGCACTGTCTGTGACTGAAAGGGTGAGTGTGACTGAAAGGGTGAGCACTGTCTGTGACTGAAAGGGTGAGCGCTGTCTGTGACTGAAAGGGTGAGTGTGACTGAAAGGGTGAGCACTATCTGTGACTGAAAGGGTGAGTGTGATTGAAAGGGTGAGCACTGTCTGTGACTGAAAGGGTGAGTGTGACTGAAAGGGTGAGCACTGTCTGTGACTGAAAGGGTGAGTGTGATTGAAAGGGTGAGCACTGTCTGTGACTGAAAGGGTGAGTGTGACTGAAAGGGTGAGCACTGTCTGTGACTGAAAGGGTGAGCGCTGTCTGTGACTGAAAGTGTGAGCACTGTCTGTGACTGAAAGGGTGAGCGCTGTCTGTGACTGAAAGGGTGAGTGTGACTGAAAGGGTGAGCACTGTCTGTGACTGAAAGGGTGAGTGTGACTGAAAGGGTGAGCACTGTCTGTGACTGAAAGGGTGAGTGTGACTGAAAGGGTGAGCACTGTCTGTGACTGAAAGGGTGAGTGTGACTGAAAGGGTGAGCACTGTCTGTGACTGAAAGGGTGAGTGTGACTGAAAGGGTGAGCACTGTCTGTGACTGAAAGGGTGAGTGTGACTGAAAGGGTGAGCGCTGTCTGTGACTGAAAGGGTGAGCGCTGTCTGTAACTGAAAGGGTGAGCGCTGTCTGTGACTGAAAGGGTGAGCGCTGTCTGTGACTGAAAGGGTGAGTGTGACTGAAAGGGTGAGCACTGTCTGTGACTGAAAGGGTGAGCGCTGTCTGTGACTGAAAGGGTGAGTGACTGAAAGGGTGAGCACTGTCTGTGACTGAAAGGGTGAGTGTGATTGAAAGGGTGAGCACTGTCTGTGACTGAAAGGGTGAGTGTGACTGAAAGGGTGAGTGTGACTGAAAGTGTGAGAACTGTCTGTGACTGTAAGGGTGAGTGTGATTGAAAGGGTGAGCACTGTCTGTGACTGAAAGGGTGAGTGTGACTGAAAGGGTGACCACTGTCTGTGACTGAAAGGGTGAGCGCTGTCTGTGACTGAAAGGGTGAGTGTGACTGAAAGGGTGAGCACTGTCTGTGACTGAAAGGGTGAGTGTGACTGAAAGGGTGAGCACTGTCTGTGACTGAAAGGTTGAGTGTGACTGAAAGGGTGAGCACTGTCTGTGACTGAAAGGGTGAGTGTGACTGAAAGGGTGAGCACTGTCTGTGACTGAAAGGGTGAGTGTGACTGAAAGTGTGAGCACTGTCTGTGACTGAAAGGGTGAGCGCTGTCTGTGACTGAAAGAGTGAGTGTGACTGAAAGGGTGAGCACTGTCTGTGACTGAAAGGGTGAGTGTGACTGAAAGGGTGAGCGCTGTCTGTGACTGAAAGGGTGAGTGTGACTGAAAGGGTGAGCACTGTCTGTGACTGAAAGGGTGAGTGTGATTGAAAGGGTGAGCACTGTCTGTGACTGAAAGGGTGAGTGACTGAAAGGGTGAGCGCTGTCTGTGACTGAAAGGGTGAGTGTGACTGAAAGTGTGAGCACTGTCTGTGACTGAAAGGGTGAGCGCTGTCTGTGACTGAAAGGGTGAGTGTGACTGAAAGGGTGAGCACTGTCTGTGACTGAAAGGGTGAGTGTGATTGAAAGGGTGAGCACTGTCTGTGACTGAAAGGGTGAGTGTGACTGAAAGGGTGAGCACTGTCTGTGACTGAAAGGGTGAGTGTGACTGAAAGGGTGAGCACTGTCTGTGACTGAAAGGGTGAGTGTGACTGAAAGGGTGAGCACTGTCTGTGACTGAAAGGGTGAGTGTGACTGATAGGGTGAGCACTGTCTGTGACTGAAAGGGTGAGTGTGACTGAAAGGGTGAGCGCTGTCTGTGACTGAAAGTGTGAGCGCTGTCTGTGACTGAAAGGGTGAGCAATGTCTGTGACTGAAAGGGTGAGCGCTGTCTGTGACTGAAAGGGTGAGCGCTGTCTGTGACTGATGGTGTGAGCGTTGTCTGTGACTGAAAATGTGAGCGCTGTCTGTGACTGAAAGGGTGAGCGCTGTCTGTGACTGAAAGTGTGAGCGCTGTCTGTGACTGAAAGGGTGAGTGTGACTGAAAGGGTGAGCACTGTCTGTGACTGAAATGGTGAGCGCTGTCTGTGACTGAAAGGGTGAGTGTGACTGAAAGGGTGAGCACTGTCTGTGACTGAAAGTGTGAGCAATGTCTGTGACTGAAAGTGTGAGCGCTGTCTGTGACTGAAAGTGTGAGCGCTGTCTGTGACTGAAAGGGTGAGCGCTGTCTGTGACTGAAAGGGTGAGCAATGTCTGTGACTGAAAGGGTGAGCGCTGTCTGTGACTGAAAGGGTGAGCGCTGTCTGTGACTGATGGTGTGAGCGCTGTCTGTGACTGATGGTGTGAGTGCTGTCTGTGACTGAAAATGTGAGCGCTGTCTGTGACTGAAAGGGTGAGCGCTGTCTGTGACTGAAAGGGTGAGCGCTGTCTGTGACTGAAAGGGTGAGCGCTGTCTGTGACTGAAAGGGTGAGTGTGACTGAAAGTGTGAGCACTGTTGTGACTGAAAGGGTGAGCGCTGTCTGTGACTGAAAGGGTGAGTGTGACTGAAAGGGTGAGCACTGTCTGTGACTGAAAGGGTGAGTGTGATTGAAAGGGTGAGCACTGTCTGTGACTGAAAGGGTGAGTGTGACTGAAAGGGTGAGCACTGTCTGTGACTGAAAGGGTGAGTGTGACTGAAAGGGTGAGCACTGTCTGTGACTGAAAGGGTGAGTGTGACTGAAAGTGTGAGCATCTCTCTGTGACTGAAAGGGTGAGCGCTGTCTGTGACTGAAAGGGTGAGTGTGACTGAAAGGGTGAGCATTGTCTGTGACTGAAAAGGTGAGTGTGATTGAAAGGGTGAGCACTGTCTGTGACTGAAAGGGTGAGTGTGACTGAAAGGGTGAGCACTGTCTGTGACTGAAAGGGTAAGTGTGACTGAAAGTGTGAGCGCTGTCTGTGACTGAAAGGGTGAGTGTAACTGAAAGGGTGAGCACTGTCTGTGACTGAAAGTGTGAGTGCTGTCTGTGACTGAAAGGGTGAGTGTGACTGAAAGGGTGACCACTGTCTGTGACTGAAAGGGTGAGCGCTGTCTGTGACTGAAAGGGTGAGTGTGACTGAAAGGGTGAGCACTGTCTGTGACTGAAAGGGTGAGTGTGACTGAAAGGGTGAGCACTGTCTGTGACTGAAAGGTTGAGTGTGACTGAAAGGGTGAGCACTGTCTGTGACTGAAAGGGTGAGTGTGACTGAAAGGGTGAGCACTGTCTGTGACTGAAAGGGTGAGTGTGACTGAAAGTGTGAGCACTGTCTGTGACTGAAAGGGTGAGCGCTGTCTGTGACTGAAAGAGTGAGTGTGACTGAAAGGGTGAGCACTGTCTGTGACTGAAAGGGTGAGTGTGACTGAAAGGGTGAGCGCTGTCTGTGACTGAAAGGGTGAGTGTGACTGAAAGGGTGAGCACTGTCTGTGACTGAAAGGGTGAGTGTGATTGAAAGGGTGAGCACTGTCTGTGACTGAAAGGGTGAGTGACTGAAAGGGTGAGCGCTGTCTGTGACTGAAAGGGTGAGTGTGACTGAAAGTGTGAGCACTGTCTGTGACTGAAAGGGTGAGCGCTGTCTGTGACTGAAAGGGTGAGTGTGACTGAAAGGGTGAGCACTGTCTGTGACTGAAAGGGTGAGTGTGATTGAAAGGGTGAGCACTGTCTGTGACTGAAAGGGTGAGTGTGACTGAAAGGGTGAGCACTGTCTGTGACTGAAAGGGTGAGTGTGACTGAAAGGGTGAGCGCTGTCTGTGACTGAAAGGGTGAGTGTGACTGAAAGGGTGAGCACTGTCTGTGACTGAAAGTGTGAGCACTGTCTGTGACTGAAAGGGTGAGCGCTGTCTGTGACTGAAATGGTGAGCACTGTCTGTGACTGAAAGGGTGAGTGTGACTGAAAGGGTGAGCACTGTCTGTGACTGAAAGGGTGAGTGTGACTGAAAGGGTGAGCACTGTCTGTGACTGAAAGGGTGAGTGTGACTGATAGGGTGAGCACTGTCTGTGACTGAAAGGGTGAGTGTGACTGAAAGGGTGAGCGCTGTCTGTGACTGAAAGTGTGAGCGCTGTCTGTGACTGAAAGGGTGAGCAATGTCTGTGACTGAAAGGGTGAGCGCTGTCTGTGACTGAAAGGGTGAGCGCTGTCTGTGACTGATGGTGTGAGCGTTGTCTGTGACTGAAAATGTGAGCGCTGTCTGTGACTGAAAGTGTGAGCGCTGTCTGTGACTGAAAGGGTGAGCGCTGTCTGTGACTGAAAGTGTGAGCGCTGTCTGTGACTGAAAGGGTGAGTGTGACTGAAAGGGTGAGCACTGTCTGTGACTGAAATGGTGAGCGCTGTCTGTGACTGAAAGGGTGAGTGTGACTGAAAGGGTGAGCACTGTCTGTGACTGAAAGTGTGAGCAATGTCTGTGACTGAAAGTGTGAGCGCTGTCTGTGACTGAAAGTGTGAGCGCTGTCTGTGACTGAAAGGGTGAGCGCTGTCTGTGACTGAAAGGGTGAGCAATGTCTGTGACTGAAAGGGTGAGCGCTGTCTGTGACTGAAAGGGTGAGCGCTGTCTGTGACTGATGGTGTGAGCGCTGTCTGTGACTGATGGTGTGAGTGCTGTCTGTGACTGAAAATGTGAGCGCTGTCTGTGACTGAAAGGGTGAGCGCTGTCTGTGACTGAAAGGGTGAGCGCTGTCTGTGACTGAAAGGGTGAGCGCTGTCTGTGACTGAAAGGGTGAGTGTGACTGAAAGTGTGAGCACTGTTGTGACTGAAAGGGTGAGCGCTGTCTGTGACTGAAAGGGTGAGTGTGACTGAAAGGGTGAGCACTGTCTGTGACTGAAAGGGTGAGTGTGATTGAAAGGGTGAGCACTGTCTGTGACTGAAAGGGTGAGTGTGACTGAAAGGGTGAGCACTGTCTGTGACTGAAAGGGTGAGTGTGACTGAAAGGGTGAGCACTGTCTGTGACTGAAAGGGTGAGTGTGACTGAAAGTGTGAGCATCTCTCTGTGACTGAAAGGGTGAGCGCTGTCTGTGACTGAAAGGGTGAGTGTGACTGAAAGGGTGAGCATTGTCTGTGACTGAAAAGGTGAGTGTGATTGAAAGGGTGAGCACTGTCTGTGACTGAAAGGGTGAGTGTGACTGAAAGGGTGAGCACTGTCTGTGACTGAAAGGGTAAGTGTGACTGAAAGTGTGAGCGCTGTCTGTGACTGAAAGGGTGAGTGTAACTGAAAGGGTGAGCACTGTCTGTGACTGAAAGTGTGAGTGCTGTCTGTGACTGAAAGGGTGAGCGCTGTCTGTGACTGATGGTGTGAGCACTGTCTGTGACTGATGGTGTGAGTGCTGTCTGTGACTGAAAATGTGAGCGCTGTCTGTGACTGAAAGGGTGAGCGCTGTCTGTGACTGAAAGGGTGAGCGCTGTCTGTGACTGATGGTGTGAGCGCTGTCTGTGACTGATGGTGTGAGTGCTGTCTGTGACTGAAAATGTGAGCGCTGTCTGTGACTGAAAGGGTGAGCGCTGTCTGTGACTGAAAGTGTGAGCGCTGTCTGTGACTGAAAGGGTGAGCGCTGTCTGTGACTGAAAGGGTGAGCACTTTCTGTGACTGAAAGGGTGAGCGCTGTCTGTGACTGAAAGGGTGAGTGTGACTGAAAGTGTGAGCACTGTTGTGACTGAAAGGGTGAGCGCTGTCTGTGACTGAAAGGGTGAGTGTGACTGAAAGGGTGAGCACTGTCTGTGACTGAAAGGGTGAGTGTGATTGAAAGGGTGAGCACTGTCTGTGACTGAAAGGGTGAGTGTGACTGAAAGGGTGAGCACTGTCTGTGACTGAAAGGGTGAGTGTGACTGAAAGGGTGAGCACTGTCTGTGACTGAAAGGGTGAGTGTGACTGAAAGTGTGAGCATCTCTCTGTGACTGAAAGGGTGAGCGCTGTCTGTGACTGAAAGGGTGAGTGTGACTGAAAGGGTGAGCATTGTCTGTGACTGAAAAGGTGAGTGTGATTGAAAGGGTGAGCACTGTCTGTGACTGAAAGGGTGAGTGTGACTGAAAGGGTGAGCACTGTCTGTGACTGAAAGGGTAAGTGTGACTGAAAGTGTGAGCGCTGTCTGTGACTGAAAGGGTGAGTGTAACTGAAAGGGTGAGCACTGTCTGTGACTGAAAGTGTGAGTGCTGTCTGTGACTGAAAGGGTGAGCGCTGTCTGTGACTGAAAGGGTGAGCACTGTCTGTGACTGAAAGGGTGAGTGTGACTGAAAGGGTGAGCACTGTCTGTGACTGAAAGGGTGAGTGTGACTGAAAGGGTGAGCACTGTCTGTGACTGAAAGGGTGAGTGTGACTGAAAGGGTGAGCACTGTCTGTGACAGAAAGGGTGAGTGTGACTGAAAGGGTGAGTGCTGTCTGTGACTGAAAGGGTGAGCGCTGTCTGTGACTGAAAGTGTGAGCGCTGTCTGTGACTGAAAGGGTGAGCGCTGTCTGTGACTGAAAGGGTGAGTGTGACTGAAAGGGTGAGCACTGTCTGTGACTGAAAGGGTGAGCGCTGTCTGTGACTGAAAGGGTGAGCAATGTCTGTGACTGAAAGTGTGAGCGCTGTCTGTGACTGAAAGTGTGAGTGTGACTGAAAGGGTGAGCGCTGTCTGTGACTGAAAGGGTGAGTGTGACTGAAAGGGTGAGCACTGTCTGTGACTGAAAGGGTGAGTGTGATTGAAAGGGTGAGCACTGTCTGTGACTGAAAGGGTGAGTGTGACAGAAAGGGTGAGCACTGTCTGTGACTGAAAGGGTGAGTGTGACTGAAAGTGTGACCACTGTCTGCGACTGAAAGGGTGAGCGCTGTCTGTGACTGAAAGGGTGAGTGTGACTGAAAGGGTGAGCACTGTCTGTGACTGAAAGGGTGAGTGTGACTGAAATGGTGAGCACTGTCTGTGACTGAAAGGTTGAGTGTGACTGAAAGGGTGAGCACTGTCTGTGACTGAAAGGGTGAGTGTGACTGAAAGGGTGAGCACTGTCTGTGACTGAAAGGGTGAGTGTGACTGAAAGTGTGAGCACTGTCTGTGACTGAAAGGGTGAGCGCTGTCTGTGACTGAAAGGGTGAGTGTGACTGAAAGGGTGAGCACTGTCTGTGACTGAAAGGGTGAGCGCTGTCTGTGACTGAAAGGGTGAGCAATGTCTGTGACTGAAAGGGTGAGAGCTGTCTGTGACTGATGGTGTGAGCGCTGTCTGTGACTGAAAATGTGAGCGCTGTCTGTGACTGAAAGTGTGAGCGCTGTCTGTGACTGAAAGGGTGAGTGTGACTGAAAGGGTGAGCGCTGTCTGTGACTGAAAGTGTGAGCGCTGTCTGTGACTGAAAGGGTGAGTGTGACTGAAAGGGTGAGCACTGTCTGTGACTGAAATGGTGAGCGCTGTCTGTGACTGAAAGGGTGAGTGTGACTGAAAGGGTGAGCACTGTCTGTGACTGAAAGTGTGAGCAATGTCTGTGACTGAAAGTGTGAGCGCTGTCTGTGACTGAAAGTGTGAGCGCTGTCTGTGACTGATGGTGTGAGTGCTGTCTGTTACTGAAAGGGTGAGCAATGTCTGTGACTGAAAGGGTGAGCGCTGTCTGTGACTGAAAGTGTGAGCGCTGTCTGTGACTGAAAGGGTGAGCGCTGTCTGTGACTGAAAGGGTGAGCACTGTCTGTGACTGAAAGGGTGAGTGTGACTGAAAGGGTGAGCACTGTCTGTGACTGAAAGGGTGAGTGTGACTGAAAGGGTGAGCACTGTCTGTGACAGAAAGGGTGAGTGTGACTGAAAGGGTGAGTGCTGTCTGTGACTGAAAGGGTGAGCGCTGTCTGTGACTGAAAGTGTGAGCGCTGTCTGTGACTGAAAGGGTGAGCGCTGTCTGTGACTGAAAGGGTGAGTGTGACTGAAAGGGTGAGCACTGTCTGTGACTGAAAGGGTGAGCGCTGTCTGTGACTGAAAGGGTGAGCAATGTCTGTGACTGAAAGTGTGAGCGCTGTCTGTGACTGAAAGTGTGAGTGTGACTGAAAGGGTGAGCGCTGTCTGTGACTGAAAGGGTGAGTGTGACTGAAAGGGTGAGCACTGTCTGTGACTGAAAGGGTGAGTGTGATTGAAAGGGTGAGCACTGTCTGTGACTGAAAGGGTGAGTGTGACTGAAAGGGTGAGCACTGTCTGTGACTGAAAGGGTGAGTGTGACTGAAAGGGTGAGCACTGTCTGTGACTGAAAGGGTGAGTGTGACTGAAAGTGTGAGCATCTCTCTGTGACTGAAAGGGTGAGCGCTGTCTGTGACTGAAAGGGTGAGTGTGACTGAAAGGGTGAGCATTGTCTGTGACTGAAAAGGTGAGTGTGATTGAAAGGGTGAGCACTGTCTGTGACTGAAAGGGTGAGTGTGACTGAAAGGGTGAGCACTGTCTGTGACTGAAAGGGTAAGTGTGACTGAAAGTGTGAGCGCTGTCTGTGACTGAAAGGGTGAGTGTAACTGAAAGGGTGAGCACTGTCTGTGACTGAAAGTGTGAGTGCTGTCTGTGACTGAAAGGGTGAGCGCTGTCTGTGACTGATGGTGTGAGCACTGTCTGTGACTGATGGTGTGAGTGCTGTCTGTGACTGAAAATGTGAGCGCTGTCTGTGACTGAAAGGGTGAGCGCTGTCTGTGACTGAAAGGGTGAGCGCTGTCTGTGACTGAAAGGGTGAGCGCTGTCTGTGACTGATGGTGTGAGCGCTGTCTGTGACTGATGGTGTGAGTGCTGTCTGTGACTGAAAATGTGAGCGCTGTCTGTGACTGAAAGGGTGAGCGCTGTCTGTGACTGAAAGTGTGAGCGCTGTCTGTGACTGAAAGGGTGAGCGCTGTCTGTGACTGAAAGGGTGAGCACTTTCTGTGACTGAAAGGGTGAGCGCTGTCTGTGACTGAAAGGGTGAGTGTGACTGAAAGTGTGAGCACTGTTGTGACTGAAAGGGTGAGCGCTGTCTGTGACTGAAAGGGTGAGTGTGACTGAAAGGGTGAGCACTGTCTGTGACTGAAAGGGTGAGTGTGATTGAAAGGGTGAGCACTGTCTGTGACTGAAAGGGTGAGTGTGACTGAAAGGGTGAGCACTGTCTGTGACTGAAAGGGTGAGTGTGACTGAAAGGGTGAGCACTGTCTGTGACTGAAAGGGTGAGTGTGACTGAAAGTGTGAGCATCTCTCTGTGACTGAAAGGGTGAGCGCTGTCTGTGACTGAAAGGGTGAGTGTGACTGAAAGGGTGAGCATTGTCTGTGACTGAAAAGGTGAGTGTGATTGAAAGGGTGAGCACTGTCTGTGACTGAAAGGGTGAGTGTGACTGAAAGGGTGAGCACTGTCTGTGACTGAAAGGGTAAGTGTGACTGAAAGTGTGAGCGCTGTCTGTGACTGAAAGGGTGAGTGTAACTGAAAGTGTGAGCACTGTCTGTGACTGAAAGTGTGAGTGCTGTCTGTGACTGAAAGGGTGAGCGCTGTCTGTGACTGAAAGGGTGAGCACTGTCTGTGACTGAAAGGGTGAGTGTGACTGAAAGGGTGAGCACTGTCTGTGACTGAAAGGGTGAGTGTGACTGAAAGGGTGAGCACTGTCTGTGACTGAAAGGGTGAGTGTGACTGAAAGGGTGAGCACTGTCTGTGACAGAAAGGGTGAGTGTGACTGAAAGGGTGAGTGCTGTCTGTGACTGAAAGGGTGAGCGCTGTCTGTGACTGAAAGTGTGAGCGCTGTCTGTGACTGAAAGGGTGAGCGCTGTCTGTGACTGAAAGGGTGAGTGTGACTGAAAGGGTGAGCACTGTCTGTGACTGAAAGGGTGAGCGCTGTCTGTGACTGAAAGGGTGAGCAATGTCTGTGACTGAAAGTGTGAGCGCTGTCTGTGACTGAAAGTGTGAGTGTGACTGAAAGGGTGAGCGCTGTCTGTGACTGAAAGGGTGAGTGTGACTGAAAGGGTGAGCACTGTCTGTGACTGAAAGGGTGAGTGTGATTGAAAGGGTGAGCACTGTCTGTGACTGAAAGGGTGAGTGTGACAGAAAGGGTGAGCACTGTCTGTGACTGAAAGGGTGAGTGTGACTGAAAGTGTGACCACTGTCTGCGACTGAAAGGGTGAGCGCTGTCTGTGACTGAAAGGGTGAGTGTGACTGAAAGGGTGAGCACTGTCTGTGACTGAAAGGGTGAGTGTGACTGAAATGGTGAGCACTGTCTGTGACTGAAAGGTTGAGTGTGACTGAAAGGGTGAGCACTGTCTGTGACTGAAAGGGTGAGTGTGACTGAAAGGGTGAGCACTGTCTGTGACTGAAAGGGTGAGTGTGACTGAAAGTGTGAGCACTGTCTGTGACTGAAAGGGTGAGCGCTGTCTGTGACTGAAAGGGTGAGTGTGACTGAAAGGGTGAGCACTGTCTGTGACTGAAAGGGTGAGCGCTGTCTGTGACTGAAAGGGTGAGCAATGTCTGTGACTGAAAGGGTGAGAGCTGTCTGTGACTGATGGTGTGAGCGCTGTCTGTGACTGAAAATGTGAGCGCTGTCTGTGACTGAAAGTGTGAGCGCTGTCTGTGACTGAAAGGGTGAGTGTGACTGAAAGGGTGAGCGCTGTCTGTGACTGAAAGTGTGAGCGCTGTCTGTGACTGAAAGGGTGAGTGTGACTGAAAGGGTGAGCACTGTCTGTGACTGAAATGGTGAGCGCTGTCTGTGACTGAAAGGGTGAGTGTGACTGAAAGGGTGAGCACTGTCTGTGACTGAAAGTGTGAGCAATGTCTGTGACTGAAAGTGTGAGCGCTGTCTGTGACTGAAAGTGTGAGCGCTGTCTGTGACTGATGGTGTGAGTGCTGTCTGTTACTGAAAGGGTGAGCAATGTCTGTGACTGAAAGGGTGAGCGCTGTCTGTGACTGAAAGTGTGAGCGCTGTCTGTGACTGAAAGGGTGAGCGCTGTCTGTGACTGAAAGGGTGAGCACTTTCTGTGACTGAAAGGGTGAGCGCTGTCTGTGACTGAAAGTGTGAGCGCTGTCTATGACTGAAAGGGTGAGTGTGACTGAAAGTGTGAGCACTGTCTGTGACTGAAAGGGTGAGCGCTGTCTGTGACTGAAAGGGTGAGTGTGACTGAAAGGGTGAGCACTGTCTGTGACTGAAAGGGTGAGTGTGATTGAAAGGGTGAGCACTGTCTGTGACTGAAAGGGTGAGTGTGACTGAAAGGGTGAGCACTGTCTGTGACTGAAAGGGTGAGTGTGACTGAAAGGGTGAGCACTGTCTGTGACTGAAAGGGTGAGTGTGACTGAAAGTGTGAGCATCTCTCTGTGACTGAAAGGGTGAGCGCTGTCTGTGACTGAAAGGTTGAGTGTGACTGAAAGGGTGAGCATTGTCTGTGACTGAAAGGGTGAGTGTGATTGAAAGGGTGAGCACTGTCTGTGACTGAAAGGGTGAGTGTGACTGAAAGGGTGAGCACTGTCTGTGACTGAAAGGGTAAGTGTGACTGAAAGTGTGAGCGCTGTCTGTGACTGAAAGGGTGAGTGTAACTGAAAGGGTGAGCACTGTCTGTGACTGAAAGTGTGAGCGCTGTCTGTGACTGAAAGGGTGAGCACTGTCTGTGACTGAAAGGGTGAGTGTGACTGAAAGGGTGAGCACTGTCTGTGACTGAAAGGGTGAGTGTGATTGAAAGGGTGAGCACTGTCTGTGACTGAAAGGGTGAGTGTGACTGAAAGGGTGAGCACTGTCTGTGACAGAAAGGGTGAGTGTGACTGAAAGGGTGAGTGCTGTCTGTGACTGAAAGGGTGAGCGCTGTCTGTGACTGAAAGTGTGAGCGCTGTCTGTGACTGAAAGGGTGAGCGCTGTCTGTGACTGAAAGGGTGAGTGTGACTGAAAGGGTGAGCACTGTCTGTGACTGAAAGGGTGAGCGCTGTCTGTGACTGAAAGGGTGAGTGTGATTGAAAGGGTGAGCACTGTCTGTGACTGAAAGGGTGAGTGTGACTGAAAGGGTGAGCGCTGTCTGTGACTGAAAGGGTGAGTGTGACTGAAAGGGTGAGCACTGTCTGTGACTGAAAGGGTGAGTGTGATTGAAAGGGTGAGCACTGTCTGTGACTGAAAGGGTGAGTGTGACTGAAAGGGTGAGTGTGACTGAAAGTGTGAGAACTGTCTGTGACTGAAAGGGTGAGTGTGATTGAAAGGGTGAGAACTGTCTGTGACTGAAAGGGTGAGTGTGACTGAAAGGGTGAGCACTGTCTGTGACTGAAAGGGTGAGCGCTGTCTGTGACTGAAAGGGTGAGTGTGACTGAAAGGGTGAGCACTGTCTGTGACTGAAAGGGTGAGTGTGACTGAAAGGGTGAGCACTGTCTGTGACTGAAAGGTTGAGTGTGACTGAAAGGGTGAGCACTGTCTGTGACTGAAAGGGTGAGTGTGACTGAAAGGGTGAGCACTGTCTGTGACTGAAAGGGTGAGTGTGACTGAAAGTGTGAGCACTGTCTGTGACTGAAAGGGTGAGCGCTGTCTGTGACTGAAAGGGTGAGTGTGACTGAAAGGTTGAGCACTGTCTGTGACTGAAAGGGTGAGTGTGACTGAAAGGGTGAGCGCTGTCTGTGACTGAAAGGGTGAGTGTGACTGAAAGGGTGAGCACTGTCTGTGACTGAAAGGGTGAGTGTGACTGAAAGGGTGAGCACTGTCTGTGACTGAAAGGTTGAGTGTGACTGAAAGGGTGAGCACTGTCTGTGACAGAAAGGGTGAGTGTGACTGAAAGGGTGAGCACTGTCTGTGATTGAAAGGGTGAGTGTGACTGAAAGTGTGAGCACTGTCTGTGACTGAAAGGGTAAGCGCAGTCTGTGACTGAAAGGGTGAGTGTGACTGAAAGGGTGAGCACTGTCTGTGACTGAAAGGGTGAGTGTGATTGAAAGGGTGAGCACTGTCTGTGACTGAAAGGGTGAGTGTGACTGAAAGGGTGAGTACTGTCTGTGACTGAAAGGGTGAGTGTGACTGAAAGGGTGAGCGCTGTCTGTGACTGAAAGGGTGAGTGTGACTGAAAGGGTGAGCACTGTCTGTGACTGAAAGTGTGAGCGCTGTCTGTGACTGAAAGGGTGAGCGCTGTCTGTGACTGAAAGGGTGAGTTTGACTGAAAGGGTGAGCACTGTCTGTGACTGAAAGGGTGAGTGTGATTGAAAGGGTGAGCACTGTCTGTGACTGAAAGGGTGAGTGTGACTGAAAGTGTGAGCACTGTCTGTAACTGAAATGGTGATTGTGACTGAAAGGGTGAGCGCTGTCTGTGACTGAAAGGGTGAGTGTGACTGAAAGGGTGAGCACTGTCTGTGACTGAAAGTGTGAGCACTGTCTGTGACTGAAAGGGTGAGCGCTGTCTGTGACTGAAATGGTGAGCACTGTCTGTGACTGAAAGGGTGAGTGTGACTGAAAGGGTGAGCACTGTCTGTGACTGAAAGGGTGAGTGTGACTGAAAGGGTGAGCACTGTCTGTGACTGAAAGGGTGAGTGTGACTGAAAGGTTGAGCACTGTCTGTGACTGAAAGGGTGAGTGTGACTGAAAGGGTGAGCGCTGTCTGTGACTGAAAGGGTGAGCGCTGTCTGTGACTGAAAGTGTGAGCACTGTCTGTGACTGATGGTGTGAGCGCTGTCTGTGACTGAAAATGTGAGCGCTGTCTGTGACTGAAAGTGTGAGCGCTGTCTGTGACTGAAAAGGTGAGCGCTGTCTGTGACTGAAAGTGTGAGCGCTGTCTGTGACTGAAAGGGTGAGTGTGACTGAAAGGGTGAGCACTGTCTGTGGCTGAAATGGTGAGCGCTGTCTGTGACTGAAAGTGTGAGCGCTGTCTGTGACTGAAAGGGTGAGCGCTGTCTGTGACTGAAAGGGTGAGCGCTGTCTGTGACTGAAAGGGTGAGCGCTGTCTGTGACTGAAAATGTGAGCGCTGTCTGTGACTGAAAGTGTGAGCGCTGTCTGTGACTGAAAGGGTGAGCGCTGTCTGTGACTGAAAGTGTGAGCGCTGTCTGTGACTGAAAGGGTGAGTGTGACTGAAAGGGTGAGCACTGTCTGTGACTGAAATGGTGAGCGCTGTCTGTGACTGAAAGTGTGAGCGCTGTCTGTGACTGAAAGGGTGAGCGCTGTCTGTGACTGAAAGTGTGAGCGCTGTCTGTGACTGAAAGGGTGAGCGCTGTCTGTGACTGAAAGGGTGAGTGTGACTGAAAGGGTGAGCACTGTCTGACTGAAAGGGTGAGCACTGTCTGTGACTGAAAGGGTGAGCGCTGTCTGTGACTGAAAGGGTGAGTGTGACTGAAAGGGTGAGCACTGTCTGTGACAGAAAGGGTGAGTGTGATTGAAAGGGTGAGCACTGTCTGTGACTGAAAGGGTGAGCGCTGTCTGTGACTGAAAGGGTGAGTGTGACTGAAAGGGTGAGCACTGTCTGTGACTGAAAGGGTGAGTGTGACTGAAAGTGTGAGCGCTGTCTGTGACTGAAAGGGTGAGCGCTGTCTGTGACTGAAAGGATGAGTGTGACTGAAAGGGTGAGCACTGTCTGTGACTGAAAGAGTGAGTGTGATTGAAAGGGTGAGCACTGTCTGTGACTGAAAGGGTGAGTGTGACTGAAAGGGTGAGCACTGTCTGTGACTGAAAGGGTGAGTGTGATTGAAAGGGTGAGCACTGTCTGTGACTGAAAGGGTGAGTGTGACTGAAAGGGTGAGCACTGTCTGTGACAGAAAGGGTGAGTGTGACTGAAAGGGTGAGTGCTGTCTGTGACTGAAAGGGTGAGCGCTGTCTGTGACTGAAAGGGTGAGTGTGACTGAAAGGGTGAGCACTGTCTGTGACTGAAAGGGTGAGCGCTGTCTGTGACTGAAAGGGTGAGCAATGTCTGTGACTGAAAGTGTGAGTGCTGTCTGTGACTGAAAGTGTGAGTGTGACTGAAAGGGTGAGCGCTGTCTGTGACTGAAAGGGTGAGTGTGACTGAAAGGGTGAGCACTGTCTGTGACTGAAAGGGTGAGTGTGATTGAAAGGGTGAGCACTGTCTGTGACTGAAAGGGTGAGTGTGACAGAAAGGGTGAGCACTGTCTGTGACTGAAAGGTTGAGTGTGACTGAAAGTGTGACCACTGTCTGCGACTGAAAGGGTGAGCGCTGTCTGTGACTGAAAGGGTGAGTGTGACTGAAAGGGTGAGCACTGTCTGTGACTGAAAGGGTGAGTGTGACTGAAATGGTGAGCACTGTCTGTGACTGAAAGGTTGAGTGTGACTGAAAGGGTGAGCACTGTCTGTGACTGAAAGGGTGAGTGTGACTGAAAGGGTGAGCACTGTCTGTGACTGAAAGGGTGAGTGTGACTGAAAGTGTGAGCACTGTCTGTGACTGAAAGGGTGAGCGTTGTCTGTGACTGAAAGGGTGAGTGTGACTGAAAGGGTGAGCACTGTCTGTGACTGAAAGGGTGAGCGCTGTCTGTGACTGAAAGGGTGAGCAATGTCTGTGACTGAAAGGGTGAGAGCTGTCTGTGACTGATGGTGTGAGCGCTGTCTGTGACTGAAAATGTGAGCGCTGTCTGTGACTGAAAGTGTGAGCGCTGTCTGTGACTGAAAGGGTGAGCGCTGTCTGTGACTGAAAGTGTGAGCGCTGTCTGTGACTGAAAGGGTGAGTGTGACTGAAAGGGTGAGCACTGTCTGTGACTGAAATGGTGAGCGCTGTCTGTGACTGAAAGGGTGAGTGTGACTGAAAGGGTGAGCACTGTCTGTGACTGAAAGTGTGAGCAATGTCTGTGACTGAAAGTGTGAGCGCTGTCTGTGACTGAAAGTGTGAGCGCTGTCTGTGACTGATGGTGTGAGTGCTGTCTGTTACTGAAAGGGTGAGCAATGTCTGTGACTGAAAGGGTGAGCGCTGTCTGTGACTGAAAGTGTGAGCGCTGTCTGTGACTGAAAGGGTGAGCGCTGTCTGTGACTGAAAGGGTGAGCACTTTCTGTGACTGAAAGGGTGAGCGCTGTCTGTGACTGAAAGTGTGAGCGCTGTCTATGACTGAAAGGGTGAGTGTGACTGAAAGTGTGAGCACTGTCTGTGACTGAAAGGGTGAGCGCTGTCTGTGACTGAAAGGGTGAGTGTGACTGAAAGGGTGAGCACTGTCTGTGACTGAAAGGGTGAGTGTGATTGAAAGGGTGAGCACTGTCTGTGACTGAAAGGGTGAGTGTGACTGAAAGGGTGAGCACTGTCTGTGACTGAAAGGGTGAGTGTGACTGAAAGGGTGAGCACTGTCTGTGACTGAAAGGGTGAGTGTGACTGAAAGTGTGAGCATCTCTCTGTGACTGAAAGGGTGAGCGCTGTCTGTGACTGAAAGGTTGAGTGTGACTGAAAGGGTGAGCATTGTCTGTGACTGAAAGGGTGAGTGTGATTGAAAGGGTGAGCACTGTCTGTGACTGAAAGGGTAAGTGTGACTGAAAGGGTGAGCACTGTCTGTGACTGAAAGGGTAAGTGTGACTGAAAGTGTGAGCGCTGTCTGTGACTGAAAGGGTGAGTGTAACTGAAAGGGTGAGCACTGTCTGTGACTGAAAGTGTGAGCGCTGTCTGTGACTGAAAGGGTGAGCACTGTCTGTGACTGAAAGGGTGAGTGTGACTGAAAGGGTGAGCACTGTCTGTGACTGAAAGGGTGAGTGTGATTGAAAGGGTGAGCACTGTCTGTGACTGAAAGGGTGAGTGTGACTGAAAGGGTGAGCACTGTCTGTGACAGAAAGGGTGAGTGTGACTGAAAGGGTGAGTGCTGTCTGTGACTGAAAGGGTGAGCGCTGTCTGTGACTGAAAGTGTGAGTGCTGTCTGTGACTGAAAGGGTGAGCGCTGTCTGTGACTGAAAGGGTGAGTGTGACTGAAAGGGTGAGCACTGTCTGTGACTGAAAGGGTGAGCGCTGTCTGTGACTGAAAGGGTGAGTGTGATTGAAAGGGTGAGCACTGTCTGTGACTGAAAGGGTGAGTGTGACTGAAAGGGTGAGCGCTGTCTGTGACTGAAAGGGTGAGTGTGACTGAAAGGGTGAGCACTGTCTGTGACTGAAAGGGTGAGTGTGATTGAAAGGGTGAGCACTGTCTGTGACTGAAAGGGTGAGTGTGACTGAAAGGGTGAGTGTGACTGAAAGTGTGAGAACTGTCTGTGACTGAAAGGGTGAGTGTGATTGAAAGGGTGAGAACTGTCTGTGACTGAAATGGTGAGTGTGACTGAAAGGGTGACCACTGTCTGTGACTGAAAGGGTGAGCGCTGTCTGTGACTGAAAGGGTGAGTGTGACTGAAAGGGTGAGCACTGTCTGTGACTGAAAGGGTGAGTGTGACTGAAAGGGTGAGCACTGTCTGTGACTGAAAGGTTGAGTGTGACTGAAAGGGTGAGCACTGTCTGTGACTGAAAGGGTGAGTGTGACTGAAAGGGTGAGCACTGTCTGTGACTGAAAGGGTGAGTGTGACTGAAAGTGTGAGCACTGTCTGTGATTGAAAGGGTGAGCGCTGTCTGTGACTGAAAGGGTGAGTGTGACTGAAAGGTTGAGCACTGTCTGTGACTGAAAGGGTGAGTGTGACTGAAAGGGTGAGCGCTGTCTGTAACTGAAAGGGTGAGTGTGACTGAAAGGGTGAGCACTGTCTGTGACTGAAAGGGTGAGTGTGACTGAAAGGGTGAGCACTGTCTGTGACTGAAAGGGTGAGTGTGACTGAAAGGGTGAGCACTGTCTGTGGCAGAAAGGGTGAGTGTGACTGAAAGGGTGAGCACTGTCTGTGATTGAAAGGGTGAGTGTGACTGAAAGTGTGAGCACTGTCTGTGACTGAAAGGGTAAGCGCTGTCTGTGACTGAAAGGGTGAGTGTGACTGAAAGGGTGAGCACTGTCTGTGACTGAAAGGGTGAGTGTGATTGAAAGGGTGAGCACTGTCTGTGACTGAAAGGGTGAGTGTGACTGAAAGGGTGAGTACTGTCTGTGACTGAAAGGGTGAGTGTGACTGAAAGGGTGAGCGCTGTCTGTGACTGAAAGGGTGAGTGTGACTGAAAGGGTGAGCACTGTCTGTGACTGAAAGTGTGAGCGCTGTCTGTGACTGAAAGGGTGAGCGCTGTCTGTGACTGAAAGGGTGAGTTTGACTGAAAGGGTGAGCACTGTCTGTGACTGAAAGGGTGAGTGTGATTGAAAGGGTGAGCACTGTCTGTGACTGAAAGGGTGAGTGTGACTGAAAGTGTGAGCACTGTCTGTAACTGAAATGGTGATTGTGACTGAAAGGGTGAGCGCTGTCTGTGACTGAAAGGGTGAGTGTGACTGAAAGGGTGAGCACTGTCTGTGACTGAAAGTGTGAGCACTGTCTGTGACTGAAAGGGTGAGCGCTGTCTGTGACTGAAATGGTGAGCACTGTCTGTGACTGAAAGGGTGAGTGTGACTGAAAGGGTGAGCACTGTCTGTGACTGAAAGGGTGAGTGTGACTGAAAGTGTGAGCACTGTCTGTGACTGAAAGGGTGAGCGCTGTCTGTGACTGAAAGGGTGAGTGTGACTGAAATGGTGAGCACTGTCTGTGACTGAAAGGGTGAGCGCTGTCTGTGACTGAAAGGGTGAGCAATGTCTGTGACTGAAAGGGTGAGAGCTGTCTGTGACTGATGGTGTGAGCGCTGTCTGTGACTGAAAATGTGAGCGCTGTCTGTGACTGAAAGTGTGAGCGCTGTCTGTGACTGAAAGTGTGAGCGCTGTCTGTGACTGAAAGTGTGAGCGCTGTCTGTGACTGAAAGGGTGAGTGTGACTGAAAGGGTGAGCACTGTCTGTGACTGAAATGGTGAGCGCTGTCTGTGACTGAAAGGGTGAGTGTGACTGAAAGGTTGAGCACTGTCTGTGACTGAAAGTGTGAGCAATGTCTGTGACTGAAAGTGTGAGCGCTGTCTGTGACTGAAAGTGTGAGCGCTGTCTGTGACTGATGGTGTGAGTGCTGTCTGTTACTGAAAGGGTGAGCAATGTCTGTGACTGAAAGGGTGAGCGCTGTCTGTGACTGAAAGTGTGAGCGCTGTCTGTGACTGAAAGGGTGAGCGCTGTCTGTGACTGAAAGGGTGAGCACTTTCTGTGACTGAAAGGGTGAGCGCTGTCTGTGACTGAAAGTGTGAGCGCTGTCTATGACTGAAAGGGTGAGTGTGACTCTAAGTGTGAGCACTGTCTGTGACTGAAAGGGTGAGCGCTGTCTGTGACTGAAAGGGTGAGTGTGACTGAAAGGGTGAGCACTGTGTGTGACTGAAAGGGTGAGTGTGATTGAAAGGGTGAGCACTGTCTGTGACTGAAAGGGTGAGTGTGACTGAAAGGGTGAGCACTGTCTGTGACTGAAAGGGTGAGTGTGACTGAAAGGGTGAGCACTGTCTGTGACTGAAAGGGTGAGTGTGACTGAAAGTGTGAGCATCTCTCTGTGACTGAAAGGGTGAGCGCTGTCTGTGACTGAAAGGTTGAGTGTGACTGAAAGGGTGAGCATTGTCTGTGACTGAAAGGGTGAGTGTGATTGAAAGGGTGAGCACTGTCTGTGACTGAAAGGGTGAGTGTGACTGAAAGGGTGAGCACTGTCTGTGACTGAAAGGGTAAGTGTGACTGAAAGTGTGAGCGCTGTCTGTGACTGAAAGGGTGAGTATAACTGAAAGGGTGAGCACTGTCTGTGACTGAAAGTGTGAGCGCTGTCTGTGACTGAAAGGGTGAGCACTGTCTGTGACTGAAAGGGTGAGTGTGACTGAAAGGGTGAGCACTGTCTGTGACTGAAAGGGTGAGTGTGATTGAAAGGGTGAGCACTGTCTGTGACTGAAAGGGTGAGTGTGACTGAAAGGGTGAGCACTGTCTGTGACAGAAAGGGTGAGTGTGACTGAAAGGGTGAGTGCTGTCTGTGACTGAAAGGGTGAGCGCTGTCTGTGACTGAAAGTGTGAGTGCTGTCTGTGACTGAAAGGGTGAGCGCTGTCTGTGACTGAAAGGGTGAGTGTGACTGAAAGGGTGAGCACTGTCTGTGACTGAAAGGGTGAGCGCTGTCTGTGACTGAAAGGGTGAGTGTGATTGAAAGGGTGAGCACTGTCTGTGACTGAAAGGGTGAGTGTGACTGAAAGGGTGAGCGCTGTCTGTGACTGAAAGGGTGAGTGTGACTGAAAGGGTGAGCACTGTCTGTGACTGAAAGGGTGAGTGTGATTGAAAGGGTGAGCACTGTCTGTGACTGAAAGGGTGAGTGTGACTGAAAGGGTGAGTGTGACTGAAAGTGTGAGAACTGTCTGTGACTGAAAGGGTGAGTGTGATTGAAAGGGTGAGAACTGTCTGTGACTGAAAGGGTGAGTGTGACTGAAAGGGTGACCACTGTCTGTGACTGAAAGGGTGAGCGCTGTCTGTGACTGAAAGGGTGAGTGTGACTGAAAGGGTGAGCACTGTCTGTGACTGAAAGGGTGAGTGTGACTGAAAGGGTGAGCACTGTCTGTGACTGAAAGGTTGAGTGTGACTGAAAGGGTGAGCACTGTCTATGACTGAAAGGGTGAGTGTGACTGAAAGGGTGAGCACTGTCTGTGACTGAAAGGGTGAGTGTGACTGAAAGTGTGAGCACTGTCTGTGACTGAAAGGGTGAGCGCTGTCTGTGACTGAAAGGGTGAGTGTGACTGAAAGGTTGAGCACTGTCTTTGACTGAAAGGGTGAGTGTGACTGAAAGGGTGAGCGCTGTCTGTGACTGAAAGGGTGAGTGTGACTGAAAGGGTGAGCACTGTCTGTGACTGAAAGGGTGAGTGTGACTGAAAGGGTGAGCACTGTCTGTGACTGAAAGGGTGAGTGTGACTGAAAGGGTGAGCACTGTCTGTGACAGAAAGGGTGACTGTGACTGAAAGGGTGAGCACTGTCTGTGATTGAAAGGGTGAGTGTGACTGAAAGTGTGAGCACTGTCTGTGACTGAAAGGGTAAGCGCAGTCTGTGACTGAAAGGGTGAGTGTGACTGAAAGGGTGAGCACTGTCTGTGACTGAAAGGGTGAGTGTGATTGAAAGGGTGAGCACTGTCTGTGACTGAAAGGGTGAGTGTGACTGAAAGGGTGAGTACTGTCTGTGACTGAAAGGGTGAGTGTGACTGAAAGGGTGAGCGCTGTCTGTGACTGAAAGGGTGAGTGTGACTGAAAGGGTGAGCACTGTCTGTGACTGAAAGTGTGAGCGCTGTCTGTGACTGAAAGGGTGAGCGCTGTCTGTGACTGAAAGGGTGAGTTTGACTGAAAGGGTGAGCACTGTCTGTGACTGAAAGGGTGAGTGTGATTGAAAGGGTGAGCACTGTCTGTGACTGAAAGGGTGAGTGTGACTGAAAGTGTGAGCACTGTCTGTAACTGAAATGGTGATTGTGACTGAAAGGGTGAGCGCTGTCTGTGACTGAAAGGGTGAGTGTGACTGAAAGGGTGAGCACTGTCTGTGACTGAAAGTGTGAGCACTGTCTGTGACTGAAAGGGTGAGCGCTGTCTGTGACTGAAATGGTGAGCACTGTCTGTGACTGAAAGGGTGAGTGTGACTGAAAGGGTGAGCACTGTCTGTGACTGAAAGGGTGAGTGTGACTGAAAGGGTGAGCACTGTCTGTGACTGAAAGGGTGAGTGTGACTGAAAGGTTGAGCACTGTCTGTGACTGAAAGGGTGAGTGTGACTGAAAGGGTGAGCGCTGTCTGTGACTGAAAGGGTGAGCGCTGTCTGTGACTGAAAGTGTGAGCACTGTCTGTGACTGATGGTGTGAGCGCTGTCTGTGACTGATGGTGTGAGCGCTGTCTGTGACTGAAAATGTGAGCGCTGTCTGTGACTGAAAGTGTGAGCGCTGTCTGTGACTGAAAGGGTGAGCGCTGTCTGTGACTGAAAGTGTGAGCGCTGTCTGTGACTGAAAGGGTGAGTGTGACTGAAAGGGTGAGCACTGTCTGTGACTGAAATGGTGAGCGCTGTCTGTGACTGAAAGTGTGAGCGCTGTCTGTGACTGAAAGGGTGAGCGCTGTCTGTGACTGAAAGTGTGAGCGCTGTCTGTGACTGAAAGGGTGAGCGCTGTCTGTGACTGAAAATGTGAGCGCTGTCTGTGACTGAAAGTGTGAGCGCTGTCTGTGACTGAAAGGGTGAGCGCTGTCTGTGACTGAAAGTTTGAGCGCTGTCTGTGACTGAAAGGGTGAGTGTGACTGAAAGGGTGAGCACTGTCTGTGACTGAAATGGTGAGCGCTGTCTGTGACTGAAAGTGTGAGCGCTGTCTGTGACTGAAAGGGTGAGCGCTGTCTGTGACTGAAAGTGTGAGCGCTGTCTGTGACTGAAAGGGTGAGCGCTGTCTGTGACTGAAAGGGTGAGTGTGACTGAAAGGGTGAGCACTGTCTGACTGAAAGGGTGAGCACTGTCTGTGACTGAAAGGGTGAGCGCTGTCTGTGACTGAAAGGGTGAGTGTGACTGAAAGGGTGAGCACTGTCTGTGACAGAAAGGGTGATTGTGATTGAAAGGGTGAGCACTGTCTGTGACTGAAAGGGTGAGCGCTGTCTGTGACTGAAAGGGTGAGTGTGACTGAAAGGGTGAGCACTGTCTGTGACTGAAAGGGTGAGTGTGACTGAAAGTGTGAGCGCTGTCTGTGACTGAAAGGGTGAGCGCTGTCTGTGACTGAAAGGATGAGTGTGACTGAAAGGGTGAGCACTGTCTGTGACTGAAAGAGTGAGTGTGATTGAAAGGGTGAGCACTGTCTGTGACTGAAAGGGTGAGTGTGACTGAAAGGGTGAGCACTGTCTGTGACTGAAAGGGTGAGTGTGATTGAAAGGGTGAGCACTGTCTGTGACTGAAAGGGTGAGTGTGACTGAAAGGGTGAGCACTGTCTGTGACAGAAAGGGTGAGTGTGACTGAAAGGGTGAGTGCTGTCTGTGACTGAAAGGGTGAGCGCTGTCTGTGACTGAATGTGTGAGCGCTGTCTGTGACTGAAAGTGTGAGCGCTGTCTGTGACTGAAAGGGTGAGTGTGACTGAAAGGGTGAGCACTGTCTGTGACTGAAAGGGTGAGCGCTGTCTGTGACTGAAAGGGTGAGCAATGTCTGTGACTGAAAGTGTGAGCGCTGTCTGTGACTGAAAGTGTGAGTGTGACTGAAAGGGTGAGCGCTGTCTGTGACTGAAAGGGTGAGTGTGACTGAAAGGGTGAGCACTGTCTGTGACTGAAAGGGTGAGTGTGATTGAAAGGGTGAGCACTGTCTGTGACTGAAAGGGTGAGTGTGACAGAAAGGGTGAGCACTGTCTGTGACTGAAAGGGTGAGTGTGACTGAAAGTGTGACCACTGTCTGCGACTGAAAGGGTGAGCGCTGTCTGTGACTGAAAGGGTGAGTGTGACTGAAAGGGTGAGCACTGTCTGTGACTGAAAGGGTGAGTGTGACTGAAATGGTGAGCACTGTCTGTGACTGAAAGGTTGAGTGTGACTGAAAGGGTGAGCACTGTCTGTGACTGAAAGGGTGAGTGTGACTGAAAGGGTGAGCACTGTCTGTGACTGAAAGGGTGAGTGTGACTGAAAGTGTGAGCACTGTCTGTGACTGAAAGGGTGAGCGCTGTCTGTGACTGAAAGGGTGAGTGTGACTGAAAGGGTGAGCACTGTCTGTGACTGAAAGGGTGAGCGCTGTCTGTGACTGAAAGGGTGAGCAATGTCTGTGACTGAAAGGGTGAGAGCTGTCTGTGACTGATGGTGTGAGCGCTGTCTGTGACTGAAAATGTGAGCGCTGTCTGTGACTGAAAGTGTGAGCGCTGTCTGTGACTGAAAGGGTGAGCGCTGTCTGTGACTGAAAGTGTGAGCGCTGTCTGTGACTGAAAGGGTGAGTGTGACTGAAAGGGTGAGCACTGTCTGTGACTGAAATGGTGAGCGCTGTCTGTGACTGAAAGGGTGAGTGTGACTGAAAGGGTGAGCACTGTCTGTGACTGAAAGTGTGAGCAATGTCTGTGACTGAAAGTGTGAGCGCTGTCTGTGACTGAAAGTGTGAGCGCTGTCTGTGACTGATGGTGTGAGTGCTGTCTGTTACTGAAAGGGTGAGCAATGTCTGTGACTGAAAGGGTGAGCGCTGTCTGTGACTGAAAGTGTGAGCGCTGTCTGTGACTGAAAGGGTGAGCGCTGTCTGTGACTGAAAGGGTGAGCGCTGTCTGTGACTGAAAGTGTGAGCGCTGTCTGTGACTGAAAGGGTGAGTGTGACTGAAAGGGTGAGCACTGTCTGTGACTGAAATGGTGAGCGCTGTCTGTGACTGAAAGGGTGAGTGTGACTGAAAGGGTGAGCACTGTCTGTGACTGAAAGTGTGAGCAATGTCTGTGACTGAAAGTGTGAGCGCTGTCTGTGACTGAAAGTGTGAGCGCTGTCTGTGACTGATGGTGTGAGTGCTGTCTG
This sequence comes from Moxostoma hubbsi, assembly GCA_032164185.1. Taxonomy (NCBI): domain Eukaryota; kingdom Metazoa; phylum Chordata; class Actinopteri; order Cypriniformes; family Catostomidae; genus Moxostoma; species Moxostoma hubbsi. The sequence goes on from JAVLUX010000005.1 coordinate 13,083,715, forward strand.
TTACTGAAAGGGTGAGCAATGTCTGTGACTGAAAGGGTGAGCGCTGTCTGTGACTGAAAGTGTGAGCGCTGTCTGTGACTGAAAGGGTGAGCGCTGTCTGTGACTGAAAGGGTGAGCACTTTCTGTGACTGAAAGGGTGAGCGCTGTCTGTGACTGAAAGTGTGAGCGCTGTCTATGACTGAAAGGGTGAGTGTGACTGAAAGTGTGAGCACTGTCTGTGACTGAAAGGGTGAGCGCTGTCTGTGACTGAAAGGGTGAGTGTGACTGAAAGGGTGAGCACTGTCTGTGACTGAAAGGGTGAGTGTGATTGAAAGGGTGAGCACTGTCTGTGACTGAAAGGGTGAGTGTGACTGAAAGGGTGAGCACTGTCTGTGACTGAAAGGGTGAGTGTGACTGAAAGGGTGAGCACTGTCTGTGACTGAAAGGGTGAGTGTGACTGAAAGTGTGAGCATCTCTCTGTGACTGAAAGGGTGAGCGCTGTCTGTGACTGAAAGGTTGAGTGTGACTGAAAGGGTGAGCACTGTCTGTGACTGAAAGGGTGAGTGTGATTGAAAGGTTGAGCACTGTCTGTGACTGAAAGGGTGAGTGTGACTGAAAGTGTGAGCACTGTCTGTAACTGAAATGGTGATTGTGACTGAAAGGGTGAGCGCTGTCTGTGACTGAAAGGGTGAGTGTGACTGAAAGGGTGAGCACTGTCTGTGACTGAAAGTGTGAGCACTGTCTGTGACTGAAAGGGTGAGCGCTGTCTGTGACTGAAATGGTGAGCACTGTCTGTGACTGAAAGGGTGAGTGTGACTGAAAGGGTGAGCACTGTCTGTGACTGAAAGGGTGAGTGTGACTGAAAGGGTGAGCACTGTCTGTGACTGAAAGGGTGAGTGTGACTGAAAGGTTGAGCACTGTCTGTGACTGAAAGGGTGAGTGTGACTGAAAGGGTGAGCGCTGTCTGTGACTGAAAGGGTGAGCGCTGTCTGTGACTGAAAGTGTGAGCACTGTCTGTGACTGATGGTGTGAGCGCTGTCTGTGACTGATGGTGTGAGCGCTGTCTGTGACTGAAAATGTGAGCGCTGTCTGTGACTGAAAGTGTGAGCGCTGTCTGTGACTGAAAGGGTGAGCGCTGTCTGTGACTGAAAGTGTGAGCGCTGTCTGTGACTGAAAGGGTGAGTGTGACTGAAAGGGTGAGCACTGTCTGTGACTGAAATGGTGAGCGCTGTCTGTGACTGAAAGTGTGAGCGCTGTCTGTGACTGAAAGGGTGAGCGCTGTCTGTGACTGAAAGTGTGAGCGCTGTCTGTGACTGAAAGGGTGAGCGCTGTCTGTGACTGAAAATGTGAGCGCTGTCTGTGACTGAAAGTGTGAGCGCTGTCTGTGACTGAAAGGGTGAGCGCTGTCTGTGACTGAAAGTTTGAGCGCTGTCTGTGACTGAAAGGGTGAGTGTGACTGAAAGGGTGAGCACTGTCTGTGACTGAAATGGTGAGCGCTGTCTGTGACTGAAAGTGTGAGCGCTGTCTGTGACTGAAAGGGTGAGCGCTGTCTGTGACTGAAAGTGTGAGCGCTGTCTGTGACTGAAAGGGTGAGCGCTGTCTGTGACTGAAAGGGTGAGTGTGACTGAAAGGGTGAGCACTGTCTGACTGAAAGGGTGAGCACTGTCTGTGACTGAAAGGGTGAGCGCTGTCTGTGACTGAAAGGGTGAGTGTGACTGAAAGGGTGAGCACTGTCTGTGACAGAAAGGGTGATTGTGATTGAAAGGGTGAGCACTGTCTGTGACTGAAAGGGTGAGCGCTGTCTGTGACTGAAAGGGTGAGTGTGACTGAAAGGGTGAGCACTGTCTGTGACTGAAAGGGTGAGTGTGACTGAAAGTGTGAGCGCTGTCTGTGACTGAAAGGGTGAGCGCTGTCTGTGACTGAAAGGATGAGTGTGACTGAAAGGGTGAGCACTGTCTGTGACTGAAAGAGTGAGTGTGATTGAAAGGGTGAGCACTGTCTGTGACTGAAAGGGTGAGTGTGACTGAAAGGGTGAGCACTGTCTGTGACTGAAAGGGTGAGTGTGATTGAAAGGGTGAGCACTGTCTGTGACTGAAAGGGTGAGTGTGACTGAAAGGGTGAGCACTGTCTGTGACAGAAAGGGTGAGTGTGACTGAAAGGGTGAGTGCTGTCTGTGACTGAAAGGGTGAGCGCTGTCTGTGACTGAATGTGTGAGCGCTGTCTGTGACTGAAAGTGTGAGCGCTGTCTGTGACTGAAAGGGTGAGTGTGACTGAAAGGGTGAGCACTGTCTGTGACTGAAAGGGTGAGCGCTGTCTGTGACTGAAAGGGTGAGCAATGTCTGTGACTGAAAGTGTGAGCGCTGTCTGTGACTGAAAGTGTGAGTGTGACTGAAAGGGTGAGCGCTGTCTGTGACTGAAAGGGTGAGTGTGACTGAAAGGGTGAGCACTGTCTGTGACTGAAAGGGTGAGTGTGATTGAAAGGGTGAGCACTGTCTGTGACTGAAAGGGTGAGTGTGACAGAAAGGGTGAGCACTGTCTGTGACTGAAAGGGTGAGTGTGACTGAAAGTGTGACCACTGTCTGCGACTGAAAGGGTGAGCGCTGTCTGTGACTGAAAGGGTGAGTGTGACTGAAAGGGTGAGCACTGTCTGTGACTGAAAGGGTGAGTGTGACTGAAATGGTGAGCACTGTCTGTGACTGAAAGGTTGAGTGTGACTGAAAGGGTGAGCACTGTCTGTGACTGAAAGGGTGAGTGTGACTGAAAGGGTGAGCACTGTCTGTGACTGAAAGGGTGAGTGTGACTGAAAGTGTGAGCACTGTCTGTGACTGAAAGGGTGAGCGCTGTCTGTGACTGAAAGGGTGAGTGTGACTGAAAGGGTGAGCACTGTCTGTGACTGAAAGGGTGAGCGCTGTCTGTGACTGAAAGGGTGAGCAATGTCTGTGACTGAAAGGGTGAGAGCTGTCTGTGACTGATGGTGTGAGCGCTGTCTGTGACTGAAAATGTGAGCGCTGTCTGTGACTGAAAGTGTGAGCGCTGTCTGTGACTGAAAGGGTGAGCGCTGTCTGTGACTGAAAGTGTGAGCGCTGTCTGTGACTGAAAGGGTGAGTGTGACTGAAAGGGTGAGCACTGTCTGTGACTGAAATGGTGAGCGCTGTCTGTGACTGAAAGGGTGAGTGTGACTGAAAGGGTGAGCACTGTCTGTGACTGAAAGTGTGAGCAATGTCTGTGACTGAAAGTGTGAGCGCTGTCTGTGACTGAAAGTGTGAGCGCTGTCTGTGACTGATGGTGTGAGTGCTGTCTGTTACTGAAAGTGTGAGCGCTGTCTGTGACTGAAAGGGTGAGCGCTGTCTGTGACTGAAAGGGTGAGTGTGACTGAAAGGGTGAGCACTGTCTGACTGAAAGGGTGAGCACTGTCTGTGACTGAAAGGGTGAGCGCTGTCTGTGACTGAAAGGGTGAGTGTGACTGAAAGGGTGAGCACTGTCTGTGACAGAAAGGGTGATTGTGATTGAAAGGGTGAGCACTGTCTGTGACTGAAAGGGTGAGCGCTGTCTGTGACTGAAAGGGTGAGTGTGACTGAAAGGGTGAGCACTGTCTGTGACTGAAAGGGTGAGTGTGACTGAAAGTGTGAGCGCTGTCTGTGACTGAAAGGGTGAGCGCTGTCTGTGACTGAAAGGATGAGTGTGACTGAAAGGGTGAGCACTGTCTGTGACTGAAAGAGTGAGTGTGATTGAAAGGGTGAGCACTGTCTGTGACTGAAAGGGTGAGTGTGACTGAAAGGGTGAGCACTGTCTGTGACTGAAAGGGTGAGTGTGATTGAAAGGGTGAGCACTGTCTGTGACTGAAAGGGTGAGTGTGACTGAAAGGGTGAGCACTGTCTGTGACAGAAAGGGTGAGTGTGACTGAAAGGGTGAGTGCTGTCTGTGACTGAAAGGGTGAGCGCTGTCTGTGACTGAATGTGTGAGCGCTGTCTGTGACTGAAAGTGTGAGCGCTGTCTGTGACTGAAAGGGTGAGTGTGACTGAAAGGGTGAGCACTGTCTGTGACTGAAAGGGTGAGCGCTGTCTGTGACTGAAAGGGTGAGCAATGTCTGTGACTGAAAGTGTGAGCGCTGTCTGTGACTGAAAGTGTGAGTGTGACTGAAAGGGTGAGCGCTGTCTGTGACTGAAAGGGTGAGTGTGACTGAAAGGGTGAGCACTGTCTGTGACTGAAAGGGTGAGTGTGATTGAAAGGGTGAGCACTGTCTGTGACTGAAAGGGTGAGTGTGACAGAAAGGGTGAGCACTGTCTGTGACTGAAAGGGTGAGTGTGACTGAAAGTGTGACCACTGTCTGCGACTGAAAGGGTGAGCGCTGTCTGTGACTGAAAGGGTGAGTGTGACTGAAAGGGTGAGCACTGTCTGTGACTGAAAGGGTGAGTGTGACTGAAATGGTGAGCACTGTCTGTGACTGAAAGGTTGAGTGTGACTGAAAGGGTGAGCACTGTCTGTGACTGAAAGGGTGAGTGTGACTGAAAGGGTGAGCACTGTCTGTGACTGAAAGGGTGAGTGTGACTGAAAGTGTGAGCACTGTCTGTGACTGAAAGGGTGAGCGCTGTCTGTGACTGAAAGGGTGAGTGTGACTGAAAGGGTGAGCACTGTCTGTGACTGAAAGGGTGAGCGCTGTCTGTGACTGAAAGGGTGAGCAATGTCTGTGACTGAAAGGGTGAGAGCTGTCTGTGACTGATGGTGTGAGCGCTGTCTGTGACTGAAAATGTGAGCGCTGTCTGTGACTGAAAGTGTGAGCGCTGTCTGTGACTGAAAGGGTGAGCGCTGTCTGTGACTGAAAGTGTGAGCGCTGTCTGTGACTGAAAGGGTGAGTGTGACTGAAAGGGTGAGCACTGTCTGTGACTGAAATGGTGAGCGCTGTCTGTGACTGAAAGGGTGAGTGTGACTGAAAGGGTGAGCACTGTCTGTGACTGAAAGTGTGAGCAATGTCTGTGACTGAAAGTGTGAGCGCTGTCTGTGACTGAAAGTGTGAGCGCTGTCTGTGACTGATGGTGTGAGTGCTGTCTGTTACTGAAAGGGTGAGCAATGTCTGTGACTGAAAGGGTGAGCGCTGTCTGTGACTGAAAGTGTGAGCGCTGTCTGTGACTGAAAGGGTGAGCGCTGTCTGTGACTGAAAGGGTGAGCGCTGTCTGTGACTGAAAGTGTGAGCGCTGTCTGTGACTGAAAGGGTGAGTGTGACTGAAAGGGTGAGCACTGTCTGTGACTGAAATGGTGAGCGCTGTCTGTGACTGAAAGGGTGAGTGTGACTGAAAGGGTGAGCACTGTCTGTGACTGAAAGTGTGAGCAATGTCTGTGACTGAAAGTGTGAGCGCTGTCTGTGACTGAAAGTGTGAGCGCTGTCTGTGACTGATGGTGTGAGTGCTGTCTGTTACTGAAAGGGTGAGCAATGTCTGTGACTGAAAGGGTGAGCGCTGTCTGTGACTGAAAGTGTGAGCGCTGTCTGTGACTGAAAGGGTGAGCGCTGTCTGTGACTGAAAGGGTGAGCACTTTCTGTGACTGAAAGGGTGAGCGCTGTCTGTGACTGAAAGTGTGAGCGCTGTCTATGACTGAAAGGGTGAGTGTGACTGAAAGTGTGAGCACTGTCTGTGACTGAAAGGGTGAGCGCTGTCTGTGACTGAAAGGGTGAGTGTGACTGAAAGGGTGAGCACTGTCTGTGACTGAAAGGGTGAGTGTGATTGAAAGGGTGAGCACTGTCTGTGACTGAAAGGGTGAGTGTGACTGAAAGGGTGAGCACTGTCTGTGACTGAAAGGGTGAGTGTGACTGAAAGGGTGAGCACTGTCTGTGACTGAAAGGGTGAGTGTGACTGAAAGTGTGAGCATCTCTCTGTGACTGAAAGGGTGAGCGCTGTCTGTGACTGAAAGGTTGAGTGTGACTGAAAGGGTGAGCATTGTCTGTGACTGAAAGGGTGAGTGTGATTGAAAGGGTGAGCACTGTCTGTGACTGAAAGGGTAAGTGTGACTGAAAGGGTGAGCACTGTCTGTGACTGAAAGGGTAAGTGTGACTGAAAGTGTGAGCGCTGTCTGTGACTGAAAGGGTGAGTGTAACTGAAAGGGTGAGCACTGTCTGTGACTGAAAGTGTGAGCGCTGTCTGTGACTGAAAGGGTGAGCACTGTCTGTGACTGAAAGGGTGAGTGTGACTGAAAGGGTGAGCACTGTCTGTGACTGAAAGGGTGAGTGTGATTGAAAGGGTGAGCACTGTCTGTGACTGAAAGGGTGAGTGTGACTGAAAGGGTGAGCACTGTCTGTGACAGAAAGGGTGAGTGTGACTGAAAGGGTGAGTGCTGTCTGTGACTGAAAGGGTGAGCGCTGTCTGTGACTGAAAGTGTGAGTGCTGTCTGTGACTGAAAGGGTGAGCGCTGTCTGTGACTGAAAGGGTGAGTGTGACTGAAAGGGTGAGCACTGTCTGTGACTGAAAGGGTGAGCGCTGTCTGTGACTGAAAGGGTGAGTGTGATTGAAAGGGTGAGCACTGTCTGTGACTGAAAGGGTGAGTGTGACTGAAAGGGTGAGCGCTGTCTGTGACTGAAAGGGTGAGTGTGACTGAAAGGGTGAGCACTGTCTGTGACTGAAAGGGTGAGTGTGATTGAAAGGGTGAGCACTGTCTGTGACTGAAAGGGTGAGTGTGACTGAAAGGGTGAGTGTGACTGAAAGTGTGAGAACTGTCTGTGACTGAAAGGGTGAGTGTGATTGAAAGGGTGAGAACTGTCTGTGACTGAAATGGTGAGTGTGACTGAAAGGGTGACCACTGTCTGTGACTGAAAGGGTGAGCGCTGTCTGTGACTGAAAGGGTGAGTGTGACTGAAAGGGTGAGCACTGTCTGTGACTGAAAGGGTGAGTGTGACTGAAAGGGTGAGCACTGTCTGTGACTGAAAGGTTGAGTGTGACTGAAAGGGTGAGCACTGTCTGTGACTGAAAGGGTGAGTGTGACTGAAAGGGTGAGCACTGTCTGTGACTGAAAGGGTGAGTGTGACTGAAAGTGTGAGCACTGTCTGTGACTGAAAGGGTGAGCGCTGTCTGTGACTGAAAGGGTGAGTGTGACTGAAAGGTTGAGCACTGTCTGTGACTGAAAGGGTGAGTGTGACTGAAAGGGTGAGCGCTGTCTGTAACTGAAAGGGTGAGTGTGACTGAAAGGGTGAGCACTGTCTGTGACTGAAAGGGTGAGTGTGACTGAAAGGGTGAGCACTGTCTGTGACTGAAAGGGTGAGTGTGACTGAAAGGGTGAGCACTGTCTGTGGCAGAAAGGGTGAGTGTGACTGAAAGGGTGAGCACTGTCTGTGATTGAAAGGGTGAGTGTGACTGAAAGTGTGAGCACTGTCTGTGACTGAAAGGGTAAGCGCTGTCTGTGACTGAAAGGGTGAGTGTGACTGAAAGGGTGAGCACTGTCTGTGACTGAAAGGGTGAGTGTGATTGAAAGGGTGAGCACTGTCTGTGACTGAAAGGGTGAGTGTGACTGAAAGGGTGAGTACTGTCTGTGACTGAAAGGGTGAGTGTGACTGAAAGGGTGAGCGCTGTCTGTGACTGAAAGGGTGAGTGTGACTGAAAGGGTGAGCACTGTCTGTGACTGAAAGTGTGAGCGCTGTCTGTGACTGAAAGGGTGAGCGCTGTCTGTGACTGAAAGGGTGAGTTTGACTGAAAGGGTGAGCACTGTCTGTGACTGAAAGGGTGAGTGTGATTGAAAGGGTGAGCACTGTCTGTGACTGAAAGGGTGAGTGTGACTGAAAGTGTGAGCACTGTCTGTAACTGAAATGGTGATTGTGACTGAAAGGGTGAGCGCTGTCTGTGACTGAAAGGGTGAGTGTGACTGAAAGGGTGAGCACTGTCTGTGACTGAAAGTGTGAGCACTGTCTGTGACTGAAAGGGTGAGCGCTGTCTGTGACTGAAATGGTGAGCACTGTCTGTGACTGAAAGGGTGAGTGTGACTGAAAGGGTGAGCACTGTCTGTGACTGAAAGGGTGAGTGTGACTGAAAGTGTGAGCACTGTCTGTGACTGAAAGGGTGAGCGCTGTCTGTGACTGAAAGGGTGAGTGTGACTGAAATGGTGAGCACTGTCTGTGACTGAAAGGGTGAGCGCTGTCTGTGACTGAAAGGGTGAGCAATGTCTGTGACTGAAAGGGTGAGAGCTGTCTGTGACTGATGGTGTGAGCGCTGTCTGTGACTGAAAATGTGAGCGCTGTCTGTGACTGAAAGTGTGAGCGCTGTCTGTGACTGAAAGTGTGAGCGCTGTCTGTGACTGAAAGTGTGAGCGCTGTCTGTGACTGAAAGGGTGAGTGTGACTGAAAGGGTGAGCACTGTCTGTGACTGAAATGGTGAGCGCTGTCTGTGACTGAAAGGGTGAGTGTGACTGAAAGGTTGAGCACTGTCTGTGACTGAAAGTGTGAGCAATGTCTGTGACTGAAAGTGTGAGCGCTGTCTGTGACTGAAAGTGTGAGCGCTGTCTGTGACTGATGGTGTGAGTGCTGTCTGTTACTGAAAGGGTGAGCAATGTCTGTGACTGAAAGGGTGAGCGCTGTCTGTGACTGAAAGTGTGAGCGCTGTCTGTGACTGAAAGGGTGAGCGCTGTCTGTGACTGAAAGGGTGAGCACTTTCTGTGACTGAAAGGGTGAGCGCTGTCTGTGACTGAAAGTGTGAGCGCTGTCTATGACTGAAAGGGTGAGTGTGACTCTAAGTGTGAGCACTGTCTGTGACTGAAAGGGTGAGCGCTGTCTGTGACTGAAAGGGTGAGTGTGACTGAAAGGGTGAGCACTGTCTGTGACTGAAAGGGTGAGTGTGATTGAAAGGGTGAGCACTGTCTGTGACTGAAAGGGTGAGTGTGACTGAAAGGGTGAGCACTGTCTGTGACTGAAAGGGTGAGTGTGACTGAAAGGGTGAGCACTGTCTGTGACTGAAAGGGTGAGTGTGACTGAAAGTGTGAGCATCTCTCTGTGACTGAAAGGGTGAGCGCTGTCTGTGACTGAAAGGTTGAGTGTGACTGAAAGGGTGAGCATTGTCTGTGACTGAAAGGGTGAGTGTGATTGAAAGGGTGAGCACTGTCTGTGACTGAAAGGGTGAGTGTGACTGAAAGGGTGAGCACTGTCTGTGACTGAAAGGGTAAGTGTGACTGAAAGTGTGAGCGCTGTCTGTGACTGAAAGGGTGAGTGTAACTGAAAGGGTGAGCACTGTCTGTGACTGAAAGTGTGAGCGCTGTCTGTGACTGAAAGGGTGAGCACTGTCTGTGACTGAAAGGGTGAGTGTGACTGAAAGGGTGAGCACTGTCTGTGACTGAAAGGGTGAGTGTGATTGAAAGGGTGAGCACTGTCTGTGACTGAAAGGGTGAGTGTGACTGAAAGGGTGAGCACTGTCTGTGACAGAAAGGGTGAGTGTGACTGAAAGGGTGAGTGCTGTCTGTGACTGAAAGGGTGAGCGCTGTCTGTGACTGAAAGTGTGAGTGCTGTCTGTGACTGAAAGGGTGAGCGCTGTCTGTGACTGAAAGGGTGAGTGTGACTGAAAGGGTGAGCACTGTCTGTGACTGAAAGGGTGAGCGCTGTCTGTGACTGAAAGGGTGAGTGTGACTGAAAGGGTGAGCGCTGTCTGTGACTGAAAGGGTGAGTGTGACTGAAAGGGTGAGCACTGTCTGTGACTGAAAGGGTGAGTGTGATTGAAAGGGTGAGCACTGTCTGTGACTGAAAGGGTGAGTGTGACTGAAAGGGTGAGTGTGACTGAAAGTGTGAGAACTGTCTGTGACTGAAAGGGTGAGTGTGATTGAAAGGGTGAGAACTGTCTGTGACTGAAAGGGTGAGTGTGACTGAAAGGGTGACCACTGTCTGTGACTGAAAGGGTGAGCGCTGTCTGTGACTGAAAGGGTGAGTGTGACTGAAAGGGTGAGCACTGTCTGTGACTGAAAGGGTGAGTGTGACTGAAAGGGTGAGCACTGTCTGTGACTGAAAGGTTGAGTGTGACTGAAAGGGTGAGCACTGTCTGTGACTGAAAGGGTGAGTGTGACTGAAAGGGTGAGCACTGTCTGTGACTGAAAGGGTGAGTGTGACTGAAAGTGTGAGCACTGTCTGTGACTGAAAGGGTGAGCGCTGTCTGTGACTGAAAGGGTGAGTGTGACTGAAAGGTTGAGCACTGTCTGTGACTGAAAGGGTGAGTGTGACTGAAAGGGTGAGCGCTGTCTGTGACTGAAAGGGTGAGTGTGACTGAAAGGGTGAGCACTGTCTGTGACTGAAAGGGTGAGTGTGACTGAAAGGGTGAGCACTGTCTGTGACTGAAAGGGTGAGTGTGACTGAAAGGGTGAGCACTGTCTGTGACAGAAAGGGTGAGTGTGACTGAAAGGGTGAGCACTGTCTGTGATTGAAAGGGTGAGTGTGACTGAAAGTGTGAGCACTGTCTGTGACTGAAAGGGTAAGCGCAGTCTGTGACTGAAAGGGTGAGTGTGACTGAAAGGGTGAGCACTGTCTGTGACTGAAAGGGTGAGTGTGATTGAAAGGGTGAGCACTGTCTGTGACTGAAAGGGTGAGTGTGACTGAAAGGGTGAGTACTGTCTGTGACTGAAAGGGTGAGTGTGACTGAAAGGGTGAGCGCTGTCTGTGACTGAAAGGGTGAGTGTGACTGAAAGGGTGAGCACTGTCTGTGACTGAAAGTGTGAGCGCTGTCTGTGACTGAAAGGGTGAGCGCTGTCTGTGACTGAAAGGGTGAGTTTGACTGAAAGGGTGAGCACTGTCTGTGACTGAAAGGGTGAGTGTGATTGAAAGGGTGAGCACTGTCTGTGACTGAAAGGGTGAGTGTGACTGAAAGTGTGAGCACTGTCTGTAACTGAAATGGTGATTGTGACTGAAAGGGTGAGCGCTGTCTGTGACTGAAAGGGTGAGTGTGACTGAAAGGGTGAGCACTGTCTGTGACTGAAAGTGTGAGCACTGTCTGTGACTGAAAGGGTGAGCGCTGTCTGTGACTGAAATGGTGAGCACTGTCTGTGACTGAAAGGGTGAGTGTGACTGAAAGGGTGAGCACTGTCTGTGACTGAAAGGGTGAGTGTGACTGAAAGGGTGAGCACTGTCTGTGACTGAAAGGGTGAGTGTGACTGAAAGGTTGAGCACTGTCTGTGACTGAAAGGGTGAGTGTGACTGAAAGGGTGAGCGCTGTCTGTGACTGAAAGGGTGAGCGCTGTCTGTGACTGAAAGTGTGAGCACTGTCTGTGACTGATGGTGTGAGCGCTGTCTGTGACTGATGGTGTGAGCGCTGTCTGTGACTGAAAATGTGAGCGCTGTCTGTGACTGAAAGTGTGAGCGCTGTCTGTGACTGAAAGGGTGAGCGCTGTCTGTGACTGAAAGTGTGAGCGCTGTCTGTGACTGAAAGGGTGAGTGTGACTGAAAGGGTGAGCACTGTCTGTGACTGAAAGTGTGAGCGCTGTCTGTGACTGAAAGGGTGAGCGCTGTCTGTGACTGAAAATGTGAGCGCTGTCTGTGACTGAAAGTGTGAGCGCTGTCTGTGACTGAAAGGGTGAGCGCTGTCTGTGACTGAAAGTTTGAGCGCTGTCTGTGACTGAAAGGGTGAGTGTGACTGAAAGGGTGAGCACTGTCTGTGACTGAAATGGTGAGCGCTGTCTGTGACTGAAAGTGTGAGCGCTGTCTGTGACTGAAAGGGTGAGCGCTGTCTGTGACTGAAAGTGTGAGCGCTGTCTGTGACTGAAAGGGTGAGCGCTGTCTGTGACTGAAAGGGTGAGTGTGACTGAAAGGGTGAGCACTGTCTGACTGAAAGGGTGAGCACTGTCTGTGACTGAAAGGGTGAGCGCTGTCTGTGACTGAAAGGGTGAGTGTGACTGAAAGGGTGAGCACTGTCTGTGACAGAAAGGGTGATTGTGATTGAAAGGGTGAGCACTGTCTGTGACTGAAAGGGTGAGCGCTGTCTGTGACTGAAAGGGTGAGTGTGACTGAAAGGGTGAGCACTGTCTGTGACTGAAAGGGTGAGTGTGACTGAAAGTGTGAGCGCTGTCTGTGACTGAAAGGGTGAGCGCTGTCTGTGACTGAAAGGATGAGTGTGACTGAAAGGGTGAGCACTGTCTGTGACTGAAAGAGTGAGTGTGATTGAAAGGGTGAGCACTGTCTGTGACTGAAAGGGTGAGTGTGACTGAAAGGGTGAGCACTGTCTGTGACTGAAAGGGTGAGTGTGATTGAAAGGGTGAGCACTGTCTGTGACTGAAAGGGTGAGTGTGACTGAAAGGGTGAGCACTGTCTGTGACAGAAAGGGTGAGTGTGACTGAAAGGGTGAGTGCTGTCTGTGACTGAAAGGGTGAGCGCTGTCTGTGACTGAATGTGTGAGCGCTGTCTGTGACTGAAAGTGTGAGCGCTGTCTGTGACTGAAAGGGTGAGTGTGACTGAAAGGGTGAGCACTGTCTGTGACTGAAAGGGTGAGCGCTGTCTGTGACTGAAAGGGTGAGCAATGTCTGTGACTGAAAGTGTGAGCGCTGTCTGTGACTGAAAGTGTGAGTGTGACTGAAAGGGTGAGCGCTGTCTGTGACTGAAAGGGTGAGTGTGACTGAAAGGGTGAGCACTGTCTGTGACTGAAAGGGTGAGTGTGATTGAAAGGGTGAGCACTGTCTGTGACTGAAAGGGTGAGTGTGACAGAAAGGGTGAGCACTGTCTGTGACTGAAAGGGTGAGTGTGACTGAAAGTGTGACCACTGTCTGCGACTGAAAGGGTGAGCGCTGTCTGTGACTGAAAGGGTGAGTGTGACTGAAAGGGTGAGCACTGTCTGTGACTGAAAGGGTGAGTGTGACTGAAATGGTGAGCACTGTCTGTGACTGAAAGGTTGAGTGTGACTGAAAGGGTGAGCACTGTCTGTGACTGAAAGGGTGAGTGTGACTGAAAGGGTGAGCACTGTCTGTGACTGAAAGGGTGAGTGTGACTGAAAGTGTGAGCACTGTCTGTGACTGAAAGGGTGAGCGCTGTCTGTGACTGAAAGGGTGAGTGTGACTGAAAGGGTGAGCACTGTCTGTGACTGAAAGGGTGAGCGCTGTCTGTGACTGAAAGGGTGAGCAATGTCTGTGACTGAAAGGGTGAGAGCTGTCTGTGACTGATGGTGTGAGCGCTGTCTGTGACTGAAAATGTGAGCGCTGTCTGTGACTGAATGTGTGAGCGCTGTCTGTGACTGAAAGGGTGAGCGCTGTCTGTGACTGAAAGTGTGAGCGCTGTCTGTGACTGAAAGGGTGAGTGTGACTGAAAGGGTGAGCACTGTCTGTGACTGAAATGGTGAGCGCTGTCTGTGACTGAAAGGGTGAGTGTGACTGAAAGGGTGAGCACTGTCTGTGACTGAAAGTGTGAGCAATGTCTGTGACTGAAAGTGTGAGCGCTGTCTGTGACTGAAAGTGTGAGCGCTGTCTGTGACTGATGGTGTGAGTGCTGTCTGTTACTGAAAGGGTGAGCAATGTCTGTGACTGAAAGGGTGAGCGCTGTCTGTGACTGAAAGTGTGAGCGCTGTCTGTGACTGAAAGGGTGAGCGCTGTCTGTGACTGAAAGGGTGAGCACTTTCTGTGAATGAAAGGGTGAGCGCTGTCTGTGACTGAAAGTGTGAGCGCTGTCTATGACTGAAAGGGTGAGTGTGACTGAAAGTGTGAGCACTGTCTGTGACTGAAAGGGTGAGCGCTGTCTGTGACTGAAAGGGTGAGTGTGACTGAAAGGGTGAGCACTGTCTGTGACTGAAAGGGTGAGTGTGATTGAAAGGGTGAGCACTGTCTGTGACTGAAAGGGTGAGTGTGACTGAAAGGGTGAGCACTGTCTGTGACTGAAAGGGTGAGTGTGACTGAAAGGGTGAGCACTGTCTGTGACTGAAAGGGTGAGTGTGACTGAAAGTGTGAGCATCTCTCTGTGACTGAAAGGGTGAGCGCTGTCTGTGACTGAAAGGTTGAGTGTGACTGAAAGGGTGAGCATTGTCTGTGACTGAAAGGGTGAGTGTGATTGAAAGGGTGAGCACTGTCTGTGACTGAAAGGGTGAGTGTGACTGAAAGGGTGAGCACTGTCTGTGACTGAAAGGGTAAGTGTGACTGAAAGTGTGAGCGCTGTCTGTGACTGAAAGGGTGAGTGTAACTGAAAGGGTGAGCACTGTCTGTGACTGAAAGTGTGAGCGCTGTCTGTGACTGAAAGGGTGAGCACTGTCTGTGACTGAAAGGGTGAGTGTGACTGAAAGGGTGAGCACTGTCTGTGACTGAAAGGGTGAGTGTGATTGAAAGGGTGAGCACTGTCTGTGACAGAAAGGGTGAGTGTGACTGAAAGGGTGAGCACTGTCTGTGACAGAAAGGGTGAGTGTGACTGAAAGGGTGAGTGCTGTCTGTGACTGAAAGGGTGAGCGCTGTCTGTGACTGAAAGTGTGAGTGCTGTCTGTGACTGAAAGGGTGAGCGCTGTCTGTGACTGAAAGGGTGAGTGTGACTGAAAGGGTGAGCACTGTCTGTGACTGAAAGGGTGAGCGCTGTCTGTGACTGAAAGGGTGAGTGTGATTGAAAGGGTGAGCACTGTCTGTGACTGAAAGGGTGAGTGTGACTGAAAGGGTGAGCGCTGTCTGTGACTGAAAGGGTGAGTGTGACTGAAAGGGTGAGCACTGTCTGTGACAGAAAGGGTGAGTGTGACTGAAAGGGTGAGTGCTGTCTGTGACTGAAAGGGTGAGCGCTGTCTGTGACTGAATGTGTGAGCGCTGTCTGTGACTGAAAGGGTGAGCGCTGTCTGTGACTGAAAGGGTGAGTGTGACTGAAAGGGTGAGCACTGTCTGTGACTGAAAGGGTGAGCGCTGTCTGTGACTGAAAGGGTGAGCAATGTCTGTGACTGAAAGTGTGAGCGCTGTCTGTGACTGAAAGTGTGAGTGTGACTGAAAGGGTGAGCGCTGTCTGTGACTGAAAGGGTGAGTGTGACTGAAAGGGTGAGCACTGTCTGTGACTGAAAGGGTGAGTGTGATTGAAAGGGTGAGCACTGTCTGTGACTGAAAGGGTGAGTGTGACAGAAAGGGTGAGCACTGTCTGTGACTGAAAGGGTGAGTGTGACTGAAAGTGTGACCACTGTCTGCGACTGAAAGGGTGAGCGCTGTCTGTGACTGAAAGGGTGAGTGTGACTGAAAGGGTGAGCACTGTCTGTGACTGAAAGGGTGAGTGTGACTGAAATGGTGAGCACTGTCTGTGACTGAAAGGTTGAGTGTGACTGAAAGGGTGAGCACTGTCTGTGACTGAAAGGGTGAGTGTGACTGAAAGGGTGAGCACTGTCTGTGACTGAAAGGGTGAGTGTGACTGAAAGTGTGAGCACTGTCTGTGACTGAAAGGGTGAGCGCTGTCTGTGACTGAAAGGGTGAGTGTGACTGAAAGGGTGAGCACTGTCTGTGACTGAAAGGGTGAGCGCTGTCTGTGACTGAAAGGGTGAGCGCTGTCTGTGACTGAAAGGGTGAGCGCTGTCTGTGACTGAAAGTGTGAGCGCTGTCTGTGACTGAAAGGGTGAGTGTGACTGAAAGGGTGAGCACTGTCTGTGACTGAAAGTGTGAGCAATGTCTGTGACTGAAAGTGTGAGCGCTGTCTGTGACTGAAAGTGTGAGCGCTGTCTGTGACTGATGGTGTGAGTGCTGTCTGTTACTGAAAGGGTGAGCAATGTCTGTGACTGAAAGGGTGAGCGCTGTCTGTGACTGAAAGTGTGAGCGCTGTCTGTGACTGAAAGGGTGAGCGCTGTCTGTGACTGAAAGGGTGAGCACTTTCTGTGACTGAAAGGGTGAGCGCTGTCTGTGACTGAAAGGGTGAGCGCTGTCTGTGACTGAAAGGGTGAGTGTGACTGAAAGGGTGAGCACTGTCTGTGACTGAAAGGGTGAGTGTGATTGAAAGGGTGAGCACTGTCTGTGACTGAAAGGGTGAGTGTGACTGAAAGGGTGAGCACTGTCTGTGACTGAAAGGGTGAGTGTGACTGAAAGGGTGAGCACTGTCTGTGACTGAAAGGGTGAGTGTGACTGAAAGTGTGAGCATCTCTCTGTGACTGAAAGGGTGAGCGCTGTCTGTGACTGAAAGGTTGAGTGTGACTGAAAGGGTGAGCATTGTCTGTGACTGAAAGGGTGAGTGTGATTGAAAGGGTGAGCACTGTCTGTGACTGAAAGGGTGAGTGTGACTGAAAGGGTGAGCACTGTCTGTGACTGAAAGGGTAAGTGTGACTGAAAGTGTGAGCGCTGTCTGTGACTGAAAGGGTGAGTGTAACTGAAAGGGTGAGCACTGTCTGTGACTGAAAGTGTGAGCGCTGTCTGTGACTGAAAGGGTGAGCACTGTCTGTGACTGAAAGGGTGAGTGTGACTGAAAGGGTGAGCACTGTCTGTGACTGAAAGGGTGAGTGTGATTGAAAGGCTGAGCACTGTCTGTGACTGAAAGGGTGAGTGTGACTGAAAGGGTGAGCACTGTCTGTGACAGAAAGGGTGAGTGTGACTGAAAGGGTGAGTGCTGTCTGTGACTGAAAGGGTGAGCGCTGTCTGTGACTGAAAGTGTGAGTGCTGTCTGTGACTGAAAGGGTGAGCGCTGTCTGTGACTGAAAGGGTGAGTGTGACTGAAAGGGTGAGCACTGTCTGTGACTGAAAGGGTGAGCGCTGTCTGTGACTGAAAGGGTGAGTGTGATTGAAAGGGTGAGCACTGTCTGTGACTGAAAGGGTGAGTGTGACTGAAAGGGTGAGCGCTGTCTGTGACTGAAAGTGTGAGTGTGACTGAAAGGGTGAGCACTGTCTGTGACTGAAAGGGTGAGTGTGATTGAAAGGGTGAGCACTGTCTGTGACTGAAAGGGTGAGTGTGACTGAAAGGGTGAGTGTGACTGAAAGTGTGAGAACTGTCTGTGACTGAAAGGGTGAGTGTGATTGAAAGGGTGAGAACTGTCTGTGACTGAAAGGGTGAGTGTGACTGAAAGGGTGACCACTGTCTGTGACTGAAAGGGTGAGCGCTGTCTGTGACTGAAAGGGTGAGTGTGACTGAAAGGGTGAGCACTGTCTGTGACTGAAAGGGTGAGTGTGACTGAAAGGGTGAGCACTGTCTGTGACTGAAAGGTTGAGTGTGACTGAAAGGGTGAGCACTGTCTGTGACTGAAAGGGTGAGTGTGACTGAAAGGGTGAGCACTGTCTGTGACTGAAAGGGTGAGTGTGACTGAAAGTGTGAGCACTGTCTGTGACTGAAAGGGTGAGCGCTGTCTGTGACTGAAAGGGTGAGTGTGACTGAAAGGGTGAGCACTGTCTGTGACTGAAAGGGTGAGTGTGATTGAAAGGGTGAGCACTGTCTGTGACTGAAAGGGTGAGTGTGACTGAAAGGGTGAGCACTGTCTGTGACTGAAAGGGTGAGTGTGACTGAAAGGGTGAGCACTGTCTGTGACTGAAAGGGTGAGTGTGACTGAAAGTGTGAGCATCTCTCTGTGACTGAAAGGGTGAGCGCTGTCTGTGACTGAAAGGTTGAGTGTGACTGAAAGGGTGAGCATTGTCTGTGACTGAAAGGGTGAGTGTGATTGAAAGGGTGAGCACTGTCTGTGACTGAAAGGGTGAGTTTGACTGAAAGGGTGAGCACTGTCTGTGACTGAAAGGGTAAGTGTGACTGAAAGTGTGAGCGCTGTCTGTGACTGAAAGGGTGAGTGTAACTGAAAGGGTGAGCACTGTCTGTGACTGAAAGTGTGAGCGCTGTCTGTGACTGAAAGGGTGAGCACTGTCTGTGACTGAAAGGGTGAGTGTGACTGAAAGGGTGAGCACTGTCTGTGACTGAAAGGGTGAGTGTGATTGAAAGGGTGAGCACTGTCTGTGACTGAAAGGGTGAGTGTGACTGAAAGGGTGAGCACTGTCTGTGACAGAAAGGGTGAGTGTGACTGAAAGGGTGAGTGCTGTCTGTGACTGAAAGGGTGAGCGCTGTCTGTGACTGAAAGTGTGAGTGCTGTCTGTGACTGAAAGGGTGAGCGCTGTCTGTGACTGAAAGGGTGAGTGTGACTGAAAGGGTGAGCACTGTCTGTGACTGAAAGGGTGAGCGCTGTCTGTGACTGAAAGGGTGAGTGTGATTGAAAGGGTGAGCACTGTCTGTGACTGAAAGGGTGAGTGTGACTGAAAGGGTGAGCGCTGTCTGTGACTGAAAGGGTGAGTGTGACTGAAAGGGTGAGCACTGTCTGTGACTGAAAGGGTGAGTGTGATTGAAAGGGTGAGCACTGTCTGTGACTGAAAGGGTGAGTGTGACTGAAAGGGTGAGTGTGACTGAAAGTGTGAGAACTGTCTGTGACTGAAAGGTTGAGTGTGATTGAAAGGGTGAGAACTGTCTGTGACTGAAAGGGTGAGTGTGACTGAAAGGGTGACCACTGTCTGTGACTGAAAGGGTGAGCGCTGTCTGTGACTGAAAGGGTGAGTGTGACTGAAAGGGTGAGCACTGTCTGTGACTGAAAGGGTGAGTGTGACTGAAAGGGTGAGCACTGTCTGTGACTGAAAGGTTGAGTGTGACTGAAAGGGTGAGCACTGTCTGTGACTGAAAGGGTGAGTGTGACTGAAAGGGTGAGCACTGTCTGTGACTGAAAGGGTGAGTGTGACTGAAAGTGTGAGCACTGTCTGTGACTGAAAGGGTGAGCGCTGTCTGTGACTGAAAGGGTGAGTGTGACTGAAAGGTTGAGCACTGTCTGTGACTGAAAGGGTGAGTGTGACTGAAAGGGTGAGCGCTGTCTGTAACTGAAAGGGTGAGTGTGACTGAAAGGGTGAGCACTGTCTGTGACTGAAAGGGTGAGTGTGACTGAAAGGGTGAGCACTGTCTGTGACTGAAAGGGTAAGTGTGACTGAAAGTGTGAGCGCTGTCTGTGACTGAAAGGGTGAGTGTAACTGAAAGGGTGAGCACTGTCTGTGACTGAAAGTGTGAGCGCTGTCTGTGACTGAAAGGGTGAGCACTGTCTGTGACTGAAAGGGTGAGTGTGACTGAAAGGGTGAGCACTGTCTGTGACTGAAAGGGTGAGTGTGATTGAAAGGGTGAGCACTGTCTGTGACTGAAAGGGTGAGTGTGACTGAAAGGGTGAGCACTGTCTGTGACAGAAAGGGTGAGTGTGACTGAAAGGGTGAGTGCTGTCTGTGACTGAAAGGGTGAGCGCTGTCTGTGACTGAAAGTGTGAGTGCTGTCTGTGACTGAAAGGGTGAGCGCTGTCTGTGACTGAAAGGGTGAGTGTGACTGAAAGGGTGAGCACTGTCTGTGACTGAAAGGGTGAGCGCTGTCTGTGACTGAAAGGGTGAGTGTGATTGAAAGGGTGAGCACTGTCTGTGACTGAAAGGGTGAGTGTGACTGAAAGGGTGAGCGCTGTCTGTGACTGAAAGGGTGAGTGTGACTGAAAGGGTGAGCACTGTCTGTGACTGAAAGGGTGAGTGTGATTGAAAGGGTGAGCACTGTCTGTGACTGAAAGGGTGAGTGTGACTGAAAGGGTGAGTGTGACTGAAAGTGTGAGAACTGTCTGTGACTGAAAGGTTGAGTGTGATTGAAAGGGTGAGAACTGTCTGTGACTGAAAGGGTGAGTGTGACTGAAAGGGTGACCACTGTCTGTGACTGAAAGGGTGAGCGCTGTCTGTGACTGAAAGGGTGAGTGTGACTGAAAGGGTGAGCACTGTCTGTGACTGAAAGGGTGAGTGTGACTGAAAGGGTGAGCACTGTCTGTGACTGAAAGGTTGAGTGTGACTGAAAGGGTGAGCACTGTCTGTGACTGAAAGGGTGAGTGTGACTGAAAGGGTGAGCACTGTCTGTGACTGAAAGGGTGAGTGTGACTGAAAGTGTGAGCACTGTCTGTGACTGAAAGGGTGAGCGCTGTCTGTGACTGAAAGGGTGAGTGTGACTGAAAGGTTGAGCACTGTCTGTGACTGAAAGGGTGAGTGTGACTGAAAGGGTGAGCGCTGTCTGTAACTGAAAGGGTGAGTGTGACTGAAAGGGTGAGCACTGTCTGTGACTGAAAGGGTGAGTGTGACTGAAAGGGTGAGCACTGTCTGTGACTGAAAGGGTGAGTGTGACTGAAAGGGTGAGCACTGTCTGTGGCAGAAAGGGTGAGTGTGACTGAAAGGGTGAGCACTGTCTGTGATTGAAAGGGTGAGTGTGACTGAAAGTGTGAGCACTGTCTGTGACTGAAAGGGTAAGCGCTGTCTGTGACTGAAAGGTTGAGTGTGACTGAAAGGGTGAGCACTGTCTGTGACTGAAAGGGTGAGTGTGATTGAAAGGGTGAGCACTGTCTGTGACTGAAAGGGTGAGTGTGACTGAAAGGGTGAGTACTGTCTGTGACTGAAAGGGTGAGTGTGACTGAAAGGGTGAGCGCTGTCTGTGACTGAAAGGGTGAGTGTGACTGAAAGGGTGAGCACTGTCTGTGACTGAAAGTGTGAGCGCTGTCTGTGACTGAAAGGGTGAGCGCTGTCTGTGACTGAAAGGGTGAGTTTGACTGAAAGGGTGAGCACTGTCTGTGACTGAAAGGGTGAGTGTGATTGAAAGGGTGAGCACTGTCTGTGACTGAAAGGGTGAGTGTGACTGAAAGTGTGAGCACTGTCTGTAACTGAAATGGTGATTGTGACTGAAAGGGTGAGCGCTGTCTGTGACTGAAAGGGTGAGTGTGACTGAAAGGGTGAGCACTGTCTGTGACTGAAAGTGTGAGCACTGTCTGTGACTGAAAGGGTGAGCGCTGTCTGTGACTGAAATGGTGAGCACTGTCTGTGACTGAAAGGGTGAGTGTGACTGAATGGGTGAGCACTGTCTGTGACTGAAAGGGTGAGTGTGACTGAAAGGGTGAGCACTGTCTGTGACTGAAAGGGTGAGTGTGACTGAAAGGTTGAGCACTGTCTGTGACTGAAAGGGTGAGTGTGACTGAAAGGGTGAGCGCTGTCTGTGACTGAAAGGGTGAGCGCTGTCTGTGACTGAAAGTGTGAGCACTGTTTGTGACTGATGGTGTGAGCGCTGTCTGTGACTGATGGTGTGAGCGCTTTCTGTGACTGAAAATGTGAGCGCTGTCTGTGACTGAAAGTGTGAGCGCTGTCTGTGACTGAAAGTGTGAGCGCTGTCTGTGACTGAAAGGGTGAGTGTGACTGAAAGGGTGAGCACTGTCTGTGACTGAAATGGTGAGCGCTGTCTGTGACTGAAAGTGTGAGCGCTGTCTGTGACTGAAAGTGTGAGCGCTGTCTGTGACTGAAAGGGTGAGCGCTGTCTGTGACTGAAAATGTGAGCGCTGTCTGTGACTGAAAGTGTGAGCGCTGTCTGTGACTGAAAGGGTGAGCGCTGTCTGTGACTGAAAGTGTGAGCGCTGTCTGTGACTGAAAGGGTGAGTGTGACTGAAAGGGTGAGCACTGTCTGTGACTGAAATGGTGAGCGCTGTCTGTGACTGAAAGTGTGAGCGCTGTCTGTGACTGAAAGGGTGAGCGCTGTCTGTGACTGAAAGTGTGAGCGCTGTCTGTGACTGAAAGGGTGAGCGCTGTCTGTGACTGAAAGGGTGAGTGTGACTGAAAGGGTGAGCACTGTCTGACTGAAAGGGTGAGCACTGTCTGTGACTGAAAGGGTGAGCGCTGTCTGTGACTGAAAGGGTGAGTGTGACTGAAAGGGTGAGCACTGTCTGTGACAGAAAGGGTGAGTGTGATTGAAAGGGTGAGCACTGTCTGTGACTGAAAGGGTGAGCGCTGTCTGTGACTGAAAGGGTGAGTGTGATTGAAAGGGTGAGCACTGTCTGTGACTGAAAGGGTGAGTGTGATTGAAAGGTTGAGCACTGTCTGTGACTGAAAGGGTGAGTGTGACTGAAAGTGTGAGCGCTGTCTGTGACTGAAAGGGTGAGCGCTGTCTGTGACTGAAAGGATGAGTGTGACTGAAAGGGTGAGCACTGTCTGTGACTGAAAGAGTGAGTGTGATTGAAAGGGTGAGCACTGTCTGTGACTGAAAGGGTGAGTGTGACTGAAAGGGTGAGCACTGTCTGTGACTGAAAGGGTGAGCGCTGTCTGTGACTGAAAGGGTGAGTGTGACTGAAAGGGTGAGCACTGTCTGTGACTGAAAGGGTGAGTGTGATTGAAAGGGTGAGCACTGTCTGTGACTGAAATGGTGAGTGTGACTGAAAGGGTGAGCACTGTCTGTGACTGAAAGGGTGAGTGTGACTGAAAGGGTGAGCGCTGTCTGTGACTGAAAGGGTGAGTGTGACTGAAAGGGTGAGCACTGTCTGTGACTGAAAGTGTGAGCGCTGTCTGTGACTGAAAGGGTGAGCGCTGTCTGTGACTGAAATGGTGAGCGCTGTCTGTGACTGAAAGGGTGAGCGCTGTCTGTGTCTGAAAGGGTGAGCATGACTGAAAGTGTGAGCACTGTCTGTGACTGAAAGGGTGAGCGCTGTCTGTGACTGAAAGGGTGAGTGTGACTGAAAGGGTGAGCACAGTCTGTGACTGAAATGGTGAGTGTGATTGAAAGGGTGAGCACTGTCTGTGACTGAAAGGGTGAGTGTGACTGAAAGGGTGAGCACTGTCTGTGACTGAAATGGTGAGTGTGATTGAAAGGGTGAGCACTGTCTGTGACTGAAAGGGTGAGTGTGACTGAAAGGGTGAGCACTGTCTGTGACTGAAAGGGTGAGTGTGACTGAAAGTGTGAGCAATGTCTGTGACTGAAAGGGTGAGCGCTGTATGTGACTGAAAGGGTGAGTGTGACTGAAAGGGTGAGCACTGTCTGTAACTGAAAGGGTGAGTGTGATTGAAAGGGTGAGCACTGTCTGTGACTGAAAGGGTGAGTGTGACTGAAAGGGTGAGCACTGTCTGTGACTGAAAGGGTGAGTGTGACTGAAAGGGTGAGCGCTGTCTGTGACTGAAAGGGTGAGTGTGACTGAAAGGGTGAGCACTGTCTGTGACTGAAAGTGTGAGCGCTGTCTGTGACTGAAAGGGTGAGCGCTGTCTGTGACTGAAAGGGTGAGCACTGTCTGTGACTGAAAGGGTGAGTGTGACTGAAAGGGTGAGCACTGTCTGTGACTGAAAGGGTGAGTGTGACTGAAAGGGTGAGCACTGTCTGTGACTGAAAGGGTGAGTGTGACTGAAAGGGTGAGCACTGTCTGTGACTGAAAGGGTGAGTGTGACTGAAAGGGTGAGCGCTGTCTGTGACTGAAAGGGTGAGCGCTGTCTGTGACTGAAAGTGTGAGCGCTGTCTGTGACTGAAAGGGTGAGCGCTGTCTGTGACTGAAAGGGTGAGTGTGACTGAAAGGGTGAGCACTGTCTGTGACTGAAAGGGTGAGTGCTGTCTGTGACTGAAAGGGTGAGTGTGACTGAAAGGGTGAGCACTGTCTGTGACAGAATGGGTGAGTGTGACTGAAAGGGTGAGCTCTGTCTGTGACTGAAAGGGTGAGTGTGAATGAAAGGGTGAGCACTGTCTGTGACTGAAAGGGTGAGTGTGACTGAAAGTCAAGTCAAGTCAAGTCAATTTTATTTGTATAGCGCCTTTCACAACACACATCGTTTCAAAGCAGCTTTACAGAAGTTCAGCATTAACAGACGATAAAAATGTAATGTCTATAAAGTCGATAAATCATCATCCTTGTGCAGGGCTCCAAACTGCGACTAAAAATGTTCGCATTTGTGACCAAATAAATTTATTTGTGAGTGTAATTTCTGTCAAGGTCGCCATTGGCGACAGTAAAAGTTTACTCCCTTTGATTTTAAAATTTGCATTACATTTCCCGAGATACATTACAAAAGTTTATATCAAAGAAATAGCGGGGAAAACGGAGTTCATTGCAGGAACTAACCATTTCAAAAAAGAGACTGTTAGAAAACACGGTGACAGTAACAAGCATAAAAAATGCACGTGATCACAAAATTGCGAAGAATGCTCCACAGACTACACTGTTAGCGAGCTGCGGGACGAAAAGGAATGGAAGGAGTTAAAAATGAAAAAAATTTGGCGCCTGTTTTTTTCCCCCTATAGCAGCCAATCGCTCCTTAATTGATTTTTTTTTTGTTTGTTTGGAGCCCTGTTGTGGAATTAGATAAGATATGATTCTTTATCGTGTTTAAAAATAATCAAATAATAATTGTATTAATAACCCCGAAAGTGTGAGCAATGTCTGTGACTGAAAGGGTGAGCGCTGTCTGTGACTGAAAGGTTGAGTGTGACTGAAAGGGTGAGCACTGTCTGTGACTGAAAGGGTGAGTGTGATTGAAAGGGTGAGCACTGTCTGTGACTGAAAGGGTGAGTGTGACTGAAAGGGTGAGCACTGTCTGTGACTGAAAGGGTGAGTGTGACTGAAAGGGTGAGCGCTGTCTGTGACTGAAAGGGTGAGTGTGACTGAAAGGGTGAGCACTGTCTGTGACTGAAAGGGTGAGTGTGATTGAAAGGGTGAGCACTCTCTGTGACTGAAAGGGTGAGTGTGACTGAAAGGGTGAGCGCTGTCTGTGACTGAAAGGGTGAGTGTGACTGAAAGGGTGAGCACTGTCTGTGACTGAAAGGGTGAGCACTGTCTGTGACTGAAAGGGTGAGTGTGACTGAAAGGGTGAGCACTGTCTGTGACTGAAAGGGTGAGTGTGACTGAAAGGGTGAGCGCTGTCTGTGACTGAAAGTGTGAGCGCTGTCTGTGACTGAAAGGGTGAGCGCTGTCTGTGACTGAAAGGGTGAGTGTGACTGAAAGGATGAGCACTGTCTGTGACTGAAAGGGTGAGTGCTGTCTGTGACTGAAAGGGTGAGTGTGACTGAAATTGTGAGCACTGTCTGTGACAGAATGGGTGAGTGTGACTGAAAGGGTGAGCTCTGTCTGTGACTGAAAGGGTGAGTGTGAATGAAAGGGTGAGCACTGTCTGTGACTGAAAGGGTGAGTGTGACTGAAAGTCAAGTCAAGTCAAGTCAATTTTATTTGTATAGCGCCTTTCACAACACACATCGTTTCAAAGCAGCTTTACAGAAGTTCAGCATTAACAGACGATAAAAATGTAATGTCTATAAAGTCGATAAATCATCATCCTTGTGCAGGGCTCCAAACTGCGACTAAAAATGTTCGCATTTGTGACCAAATAAATTTATTTGTGAGTGTAATTTCTGTCAAGGTCGCCATTGGCGACAGTAAAAGTTTACTCCCTTTGATTTTAAAATTTGCATTACATTTCCCGAGATACATTACAAAAGTTTATATCAAAGAAATAGCGGGGAAAACGGAGTTCATTGCAGGAACTAACCATTTCAAAAAGAGACTGTTAGAAAACACGGTGACAGTAACAAGCATAAAAAATGCACGTGATCACAAAATTGCGAAGAATGCTCCACAGACTACACTGTTAGCGAGCTGCGGGACGAAAAGGAATGGAAGGAGTTAAAAATGAAAAAAATTTGGCGCCTGTTTTTTTCCCCCTATAGGAGCCAATCGCTCCTTAATTGATTTTTTTTTTTTGTTTGTTTGGAGCCCTGTTGTGGAATTAGATAAGATATGATTCTTTATCGTGTTTAAAAATAATCAAATAATAATTGTATTAATAACCCCGAAAGTGTGAGCAATGTCTGTGACTGAAAGGGTGAGCGCTGTCTGTGACTGAAAGGGTGAGTGTGACTGAAAGGGTGAGCACTGTCTGTGACTGAAAGGGTGAGTGTGACTGAAAGGGTGAGCGCTGTCTGTGACTGAAAGGGTGAGTGTGACTGAAAGGGTGAGCACTGTCTGTGACTGAAAGTGTGAGCGCTGTCTGTGACTGAAAGGGTGAGCACTGTCTGTGACTGAAAGGGTGAGTGTGACTGAAAGGGTGAGCACTGTCTGTGACTGAAAGGGTGAGTGTGACTGAAAGGGTGAGCACTGTCTATGACTGAAAGGGTGAGTGTGACTGAAAGGGTGAGCACTGTCTGTGACTGAAAGGGTGAGTGTGACTGAAAGGGTGAGCGCTGTCTGTGACTGAAAGGGTGAGCGCTGTCTGTGACTGAAAGGGTGAGTGTGACTGAAAGGGTGAGCACTGTCTGTGACTGAAAGGGTGAGTGCTGTCTGTGACTGAAAGGGTGAGTGTGACTGAAAGGGTGAGCACTGTCTGTGACTGAATGGGTGAGTGTGACTGAAAGGGTGAGCGCTGTCTGTGACTGAAAGGGTGAGTGTGAATGAAAGGGTGAGCACTGTCTGTAACTGAAAGGGTGAGTGTGATTGAAAGGGTGAGCACTGTCTGTGACTGAAAGGGTGAGTGTGACTGAAAGGGTGAGCACTGTCTGTGACTGAAAGGGTGAGTGTGACTGAAAGGGTGAGCACTGTCTGTGACTGAAAGGGTGAGTGTGACTGAAAGTGTGACCACTGTCTGTGACTGAAAGGGTGAGCGCTGTCTGTGACTGAAAGGGTGAGCACTGTCTGTGACTGAAAGGGTGAGTGTGACTGAAAGGGTGAGCACTGTCTGTGACTGAAAGGGTGAGTGTGACTGAAAGGGTGAGCACTGTCTGTGACTGAAAGGGTGAGTGTGACTGAAAGGGTGAGCACTGTCTGTGACTGAAAGGGTGAGTGTGACTGAAAGGGTGAGCGCTGTCTGTGACTGAAAGGGTGAGCGCTGTCTGTGACTGAAAGTGTGAGCGCTGTCTGTGACTGAAAGGGTGAGCACTGTCTGTGACTGAAAGGGTGAGTGTGACTGAAAGGGTGAGCACTGTCTGTGACTGAAAGGGTGAGTGTGACTGAAAGGGTGAGCACTGTCTGTGACTGAAAGGGTGAGTGTGACTGAAAGGGTGAGCACTGTCTGTGACTGAAAGGGTGAGTGTGACTGAAAGGGTGAGCGCTGTCTGTGACTGAAAGGGTGAGCGCTGTATGTGACTGAAAGTGTGAGCGCTGTCTGTGACTGAAAGGGTGAGCGCTGTCTGTGACTGAAAGGGTGAGTGTGACTGAAAGGGTGAGCACTGTCTGTGACTGAAAGGGTGAGTGCTGTCTGTGACTGAAAGGGTGAGTGTGACTGAAAGGGTGAGCACTGTCTGTGACTGAATGGGTGAGTGTGACTGAAAGGGTGAGCGCTGTCTGTGACTGAAAGGGTGAGTGTGAATGAAAGGGTGAGCACTGTCTGTGACTGAAAGGGTGAGTGTGATTGAAAGGGTGAGCACTGTCTGTGACTGAAAGGGTGAGTGTGACTGAAAGGGTGAGCACTGTCTGTGACTGAAAGGGTGAGTGTGACTGAAAGGGTGAGCACTGTCTGTGACTGAAAGGGTGAGTGTGACTGAAAGTGTGACCACTGTCTGTGACTGAAAGGGTGAGCGCTGTCTGTGACTGAAAGGGTGAGTGTGACTGAAAGGGTGAGCACTGTTTTTGACTGAAAGGGTGAGTGTGATTGAAAGGGAGAGCACTGTCTGTGACTGAAAGGGTGAGTGTGACTGAAAGGGTGAGCACTGTCTGTGACTGAAAGGGTGAGTGTGACTGAAAGGGTGAGCGCTGTCTGTGACTGAAAGGGTGAGTGTGACTGAAAGGGTGAGCACTGTCTGTGACTGAAAGTGTGAGCGCTGTCTGTGACTGAAAGGGTGAGCGCTGTCTGTGACTGAAAGGATGAGTGTGACTGAAAGGGTGAGCACTGTCTGTGACTGAAAGGGTGAGTGTGATTGAAAGGGTGAGCACTGTCTGTGACTGAAAGGGTGAGTGTGACTGAAAGGGTGAGCACTGTCTGTGACTGAAAGGGTGAGTGTGACTGAAAGGGTGAGCGCTGTCTGTGACTGAAAGGGTGAGTGGGACTGTAAGGGTGAGCACTGTCTGTGACTGAAAGTGTGAGCACTGTCTGTGACTGAAAGGGTGAGCGCTGTCTGTGACTGAAAGGGTGAGTATGACTGAAAGGGTGAGCGCTGTCTGTGACTGAAAGGGTGAGTGTGACTGAAAGGGTGAGCACTGTCTGTGACTGAAAGGGTGAGTGTGACTGAAAGTGTGAGCACTGTCTGTGACTGAAAGGGTGAGCACTGTCTGTGACTGAAAGGGTGAGTATGACTGAAAGGGTGAGCGCTGTCTGTGACTGAAAGGGTGAGTGTGACTGAAAGGGTGAGCGCTGTCTGTGACTGAAAGGGTGAGTGTGATTGAAAGGGTGAGCACTGTCTGTGACTGAAAGGGTGAGCACTGTCTGTGACTGAAAGGGTGAGTGTGACTGAAAGGGTGAGCGCTGTCTGTGACTGAAAGGGTGAGAACTGTCTGTGACTGAAAGTGTGAGCGCTGTCTGTGACTGAAAGGGTGAGCGCTGTCTGTGATTGAAAGGGTGAGTGTGACTGAAAGGGTGAGCACTGTCTGTGACTGAAAGGGTGAGCACTGTCTGTGACTGAAAGGGTGAGCACTGTCTGTGACTGAAAGTTTGAGCGCTGTCTGTGACTGAAAGTGTGAGCACTGTCTGTGACTGAAAGTGTGAGCGCTGTCTGTGACTGAAAGGGTGAGCGCTGTCTGTGACTGAAAGGGTGAGCACTGTCTGTGATTGAAAGGGTGAGCGCTGTCTGTGACTGAAAGGTTGAGCGCTGTCTGTGACTGATAGTGTGAGCGCTGTCTGTGACTGAAAATGTGAGTGCTGTCTGTGACTGAAAGTGTGAGCGCTGTATGTGACTGAAAGTGTGAGCGCTGTATGTGACTGAAAGTGTGAGCGCTGTCTGTGACTGAAAGGGTGAGCGCTGTCTGTGACTGAAAGGGTGAGTGTGACTGAAAGGGTGAGTGTGACTGAAAGGGTGAGCGCTGTCTGTGACTGAAAGGGTGAGCGCTGTATGTGACTGAAAGTGTGAGCGCTGTCTGTGACTGAAAGGGTGAGCGCTGTCTGTGACTGAAAGGGTGAGTGTGACTGAAAGGGTGAGCACTGTCTGTGACTGAAAGGGTGAGTGCTGTCTGTGACTGAAAGGGTGAGTGTGACTGAAAGGGTGAGCACTGTCTGTGACTGAATGGGTGAGTGTGACTGAAAGGGTGAGCGCTGTCTGTGACTGAAAGGGTGAGTGTGAATGAAAGGGTGAGCACTGTCTGTGACTGAAAGGGTGAGTGTGATTGAAAGGGTGAGCACTGTCTGTGACTGAAAGGGTGAGTGTGACTGAAAGGGTGAGCACTGTCTGTGACTGAAAGGGTGAGTGTGACTGAAAGGGTGAGCACTGTCTGTGACTGAAAGGGTGAGTGTGACTGAAAGTGTGACCACTGTCTGTGACTGAAAGGGTGAGCGCTGTCTGTGACTGAAAGGGTGAGTGTGACTGAAAGGGTGAGCACTGTTTTTGACTGAAAGGGTGAGTGTGATTGAAAGGGAGAGCACTGTCTGTGACTGAAAGGGTGAGTGTGACTGAAAGGGTGAGCACTGTCTGTGACTGAAAGGGTGAGTGTGACTGAAAGGGTGAGCGCTGTCTGTGACTGAAAGGGTGAGTGTGACTGAAAGGGTGAGCACTGTCTGTGACTGAAAGTGTGAGCGCTGTCTGTGACTGAAAGGGTGAGCGCTGTCTGTGACTGAAAGGGTGAGTGTGACTGAAAGGGTGAGTGTGACTGAAAGGGTGAGCGCTGTCTGTGACTGAAAGGGTGAGCGCTGTATGTGACTGAAAGTGTGAGCGCTGTCTGTGACTGAAAGGGTGAGCGCTGTCTGTGACTGAAAGGGTGAGTGTGACTGAAAGGGTGAGCACTGTCTGTGACTGAAAGGGTGAGTGCTGTCTGTGACTGAAAGGGTGAGTGTGACTGAAAGGGTGAGCACTGTCTGTGACTGAATGGGTGAGTGTGACTGAAAGGGTGAGCGCTGTCTGTGACTGAAAGGGTGAGTGTGAATGAAAGGGTGAGCACTGTCTGTGACTGAAAGGGTGAGTGTGATTGAAAGGGTGAGCACTGTCTGTGACTGAAAGGGTGAGTGTGACTGAAAGGGTGAGCACTGTCTGTGACTGAAAGGGTGAGTGTGACTGAAAGGGTGAGCACTGTCTGTGACTGAAAGGGTGAGTGTGACTGAAAGTGTGACCACTGTCTGTGACTGAAAGGGTGAGCGCTGTCTGTGACTGAAAGGGTGAGTGTGACTGAAAGGGTGAGCACTGTTTTTGACTGAAAGGGTGAGTGTGATTGAAAGGGAGAGCACTGTCTGTGACTGAAAGGGTGAGTGTGACTGAAAGGGTGAGCACTGTCTGTGACTGAAAGGGTGAGTGTGACTGAAAGGGTGAGCGCTGTCTGTGACTGAAAGGGTGAGTGTGACTGAAAGGGTGAGCACTGTCTGTGACTGAAAGTGTGAGCGCTGTCTGTGACTGAAAGGGTGAGAGCTGTCTGTGACTGAAAGGATGAGTGTGACTGAAAGGGTGAGCACTGTCTGTGACTGAAAGGGTGAGTGTGATTGAAAGGGTGAGCACTGTCTGTGACTGAAAGGGTGAGTGTGACTGAAAGGGTGAGCACTGTCTGTGACTGAAAGGGTGAGTGTGACTGAAAGGGTGAGCGCTGTCTGTGACTGAAAGGGTGAGTGGGACTGTAAGGGTGAGCACTGTCTGTGACTGAAAGTGTGAGCACTGTCTGTGACTGAAAGGGTGAGCGCTGTCTGTGACTGAAAGGGTGAGTATGACTGAAAGGGTGAGCGCTGTCTGTGACTGAAAGGGTGAGTGTGACTGAAAGGGTGAGCACTGTCTGTGACTGAAAGGGTGAGTGTGACTGAAAGTGTGAGCACTGTCTGTGACTGAAAGGGTGAGCACTGTCTGTGACTGAAAGGGTGAGTATGACTGAAAGGGTGAGCGCTGTCTGTGACTGAAAGGGTGAGTGTGATTGAAAGGGTGAGCACTGTCTGTGACTGAAAGGGTGAGCACTGTCTGTGACTGAAAGGGTGAGTGTGACTGAAAGGGTGAGCGCTGTCTGTGACTGAAAGGGTGAGAACTGTCTGTGACTGAAAGTGTGAGCGCTGTCTGTGACTGAAAGGGTGAGCGCTGTCTGTGATTGAAAGGGTGAGTGTGACTGAAAGGGTGAGCACTGTCTGTGACTGAAAGGGTGAGCACTGTCTGTGACTGAAAGGGTGAGCACTGTCTGTGACTGAAAGTTTGAGCGCTGTCTGTGACTGAAAGTGTGAGCACTGTCTGTGACTGAAAGTGTGAGCGCTGTCTGTGACTGAAAGGGTGAGCGCTGTCTGTGACTGAAAGGGTGAGCACTGTCTGTGATTGAAAGGGTGAGCGCTGTCTGTGACTGAAAGGTTGAGCGCTGTCTGTGACTGATAGTGTGAGCGCTGTCTGTGACTGAAAATGTGAGCGCTGTCTGTGACTGAAAGTGTGAGCGCTGTCTGTGACTGAAAGGGTGAGCGCTGTCTGTGACTGAAAGTGTGAGCGCTGTCTGTGACTGAAAGGGTGAGTGTGACTGAAAGGGTGAGCACTGTCTGTGACTGAAATGGTGAGCGCTGTCTGTGACTGAAAGTGTGAGCGCTGTCTGTGACTGAAAGCGTGAGCGCTGTCTGTGACTGAAAGTGTGAGCGCTGTCTGTGACTGAAAGGTGAGCGCTTTCTGTGACTGAAAGGGTGAGTGTGACTGAAAGGGTGAGCACTGTCTGTGACTGAAAGGGTGAGCGCTGTCTGTGACTGAAAGGGTGAGTGTGAATGAAAGGGTGAGCACTGTCTGTGACTGAAAGGGTGAGTGTGACTGAAAGGGTGAGCACTGTCTGTGACTGAAAGGGTGAGTGTGACTGAAAGGGTGAGCACTGTCTGTGACTGAAAGGGTGAGTGTGACTGAAAGTGTGACCACTGTCTGTGACTGAAAGGGTGAGCGCTGTCTGTGACTGAAAGAGTGAGCGCTGTCTGTGACTGAAAGGGTGAGTGTGACTGAAAGGGTGAGCGCTGTCTGTGACTGAAAGGGTGAGTGTGACTGAAAGGGTGAGCACTGTCTGTGACTGAAAGGGTGAGTGTGACTGAAAGGGTCAGCACTGTCTGTGACAGAAAGGGTGAGTGTGACTGAAAGGGTGAGCGCTGTCTGTGACTGAAAGGGTGAGTGTGACTGAAAGGGTGAGCACTGTCTGTGACTGAAAGTGTGAGCGCTGTCTGTGACTGAAAGGGTGAGCGCTGTCTGTGATTGAAAGGATGAGTGTGACTGAAAGGGTGAGCACTGTCTGTGACTGAAAGGGTGAGTGTGATTGAAAGGGTGAGCACTGTCTGTGACTGAAAGGGTGAGTGTGACTGAAAGGGTGAGCACTGTCTGTGACTGAAATGGTGAGTGTGACTGAAAGGGTGAGCGCTGTCTGTGACTGAAAGGGTGAGTGTGACTGAAAGGGTGAGCACTGTTTGTGACTGAAAGGCTGAGCGCTGTCTGTGACTGAAAGGGTGAGTGTGACTGAAAGGGTGAGCACTGTTTTTGACTGAAAGGGTGAGTGTGACTGAAAGGGTGAGCACTGTCTGTGACTGAAATGGTGAGCGCTGTCTGTGACTGAAAGTGTGAGCGCTGTCGGTGACTGAAAGCGTGAGCGCTGTCTGTGACTGAAAGTGTGAGCGCTGTCTGTGACTGAAAGGGTGAGCACTTTCTGTGACTGAAAGGGTGAGTGTGACTGAAAGTGTGAGCACTGTCTGTGACTGAAAGGGTGAGCGCTGTCTGTGACTGAAAGGGTGAGCGCTGTCTGTGACTGAAAGTGTGAGCACTGTCTGTGACTGAAAGGGTGAGCGCTGTCTGTGACTAAAAGGGTGAGCGCTGTCTGTGACTGAAAGTGTGAGCACTTTCTGTGACTGAAAGGGTGAGCGCTGTCTGTGACTGAAAGTGTGAGCGTTGTCTGTGACGGAAAGGGTGAGCGCTGTCTGTGACTGAAAGGGTGAGCACTGTCTGTGACTGAAAGGGTGAGCACTGTCTGTGACTGAAAGGGTGAGCGCTGTCTGTGACTGAAAGGGTGAGCTCTTTCTGTGACTGAAAGGGTGAGTGTGACTGAAAGGGTGAGCGCTGTCTGTGACTGAAAGGGTGAGCGCTGTCTGTGACTGAAAGTGTGAGCGCTGTCTTTGACTGAAAGGGTGAGTGCTGTCTGTGACTGAAAGGGTGAGTGTGACTGAAAGGGTGAGCACTGTCTGACTGAAAGGGTGAGAACTGTCTGTGACTGAAAGGGTGAGCGCTGTCTGTGACTGAAAGGGTGAGTGTGACTGAAAGGGTGAGCACTGTCTGTGACTGAAGGGGTGAGTGTGTATGAAAGGGTGAGCGCTGTCTGTGACTGAAAGGGTGAGTGTGAATGAAAGGGTGAGCACTGTCTGTGACTGAAAGGGTGAGTGTTATTGAAAGGGTGAGCGCTGTCTGTGACTGAAAGGGTGAGTGTGACTGAAAGGGTGAGCACTGTCTGTGACTGAAAGGGTGAGTGTGACTGAAAGGGTGAGCACTGTCTGTGACTGAAAGGGTGAGTGTGACTGAAAGGGTGAGCACTGTCTGTGACTGAAAGGGTGAGCGCTGTCTGTGACTGAAAGTGTGAGCGCTGTCTGTGACTGAAAGGGTGAGCACTGTCTGTGACTGAAAGGGTGAGTGTGACTGAAAGGGTGAGCACTGTCTGTGACTGAAAGGGTGAGTGTGACTGAAAGGGTGAGCACTGTCTGTGACTGAAAGGGTGAGTGTGACTGAAAGGGTGAGCACTGTCTGTGACTGAAAGGGTGAGTGTGACTGAAAGGGTGAGCGCTGTCTGTGACTGAAAGGGTGAGCGCTGTCTGTGACTGAAAGTGTGAGCGCTGTCTGTGACTGAAAGGGTGAGCGCTGTCTGTGACTGAAAGGGTGAGTGTGACTGAAAGGGTGAGCACTGTCTGTGACTGAAAGGGTGAGTGCTGTCTGTGACTGAAAGGGTGAGTGTGACTGAAAGGGTGAGCACTGTCTGTGACTGAATGGGTGAGTGTGACTGAAAGGGTGAGCGCTGTCTGTGACTGAAAGGGTGAGTGTGAATGAAAGGGTGAGCACTGTCTGTGACTGAAAGGGTGAGTGTGATTGAAAGGGTGAGCACTGTCTGTGACTGAAAGGGTGAGTGTGACTGAAAGGGTGAGCACTGTCTGTGACTGAAAGGGTGAGTGTGACTGAAAGGGTGAGCACTGTCTGTGACTGAAAGGGTGAGTGTGACTGAAAGTGTGACCACTGTCTGTGACTGAAAGGGTGAGCGCTGTCTGTGACTGAAAGGGTGAGTGTGACTGAAAGGGTGAGCACTGTTTTTGACTGAAAGGGTGAGTGTGATTGAAAGGGAGAGCACTGTCTGTGACTGAAAGGGTGAGTGTGACTGAAAGGGTGAGCACTGTCTGTGACTGAAAGGGTGAGTGTGACTGAAAGGGTGAGCGCTGTCTGTGACTGAAAGGGTGAGTGTGACTGAAAGGGTGAGCACTGTCTGTGACTGAAAGTGTGAGCGCTGTCTGTGACTGAAAGGGTGAGCGCTGTCTGTGACTGAAAGGATGAGTGTGACTGAAAGGGTGAGCACTGTCTGTGACTGAAAGGGTGAGTGTGATTGAAAGGGTGAGCACTGTCTGTGACTGAAAGGGTGAGTGTGACTGAAAGGGTGAGCACTGTCTGTGACTGAAAGGGTGAGTGTGACTGAAAGGGTGAGCGCTGTCTGTGACTGAAAGGGTGAGTGGGACTGTAAGGGTGAGCACTGTCTGTGACTGAAAGTGTGAGCACTGTCTGTGACTGAAAGGGTGAGCGCTGTCTGTGACTGAAAGGGTGAGTATGACTGAAAGGGTGAGCGCTGTCTGTGACTGAAAGGGTGAGTGTGACTGAAAGGGTGAGCACTGTCTGTGACTGAAAGGGTGAGTGTGACTGAAAGTGTGAGCACTGTCTGTGACTGAAAGGGTGAGCACTGTCTGTGACTGAAAGGGTGAGTATGACTGAAAGGGTGAGCGCTGTCTGTGACTGAAAGGGTGAGTGTGACTGAAAGGGTGAGCGCTGTCTGTGACTGAAAGGGTGAGTGTGATTGAAAGGGTGAGCACTGTCTGTGACTGAAAGGGTGAGCACTGTCTGTGACTGAAAGGGTGAGTGTGACTGAAAGGGTGAGCGCTGTCTGTGACTGAAAGGGTGAGAACTGTCTGTGACTGAAAGTGTGAGCGCTGTCTGTGACTGAAAGGGTGAGCGCTGTCTGTGATTGAAAGGGTGAGTGTGACTGAAAGGGTGAGCACTGTCTGTGACTGAAAGGGTGAGCACTGTCTGTGACTGAAAGGGTGAGCACTGTCTGTGACTGAAAGTTTGAGCGCTGTCTGTGACTGAAAGTGTGAGCACTGTCTGTGACTGAAATTGTGAGCGCTGTCTGTGACTGAAAGTGTGAGCGCTGTCTGTGACTGAAAGGGTGAGCACTGTCTGTGATTGAAAGGGTGAGCGCTGTCTGTGACTGAAAGGTTGAGCGCTGTCTGTGACTGATGGTGTGAGCGCTGTCTGTGACTGAAAATGTGAGCGCTGTCTGTGACTGAAAGTGTGAGCGCTGTCTGTGACTGAAAGGGTGAGCGCTGTCTGTGACTGAAAGTGTGAGCGCTGTCTGTGACTGAAAGGGTGAGTGTGACTGAAAGGGTGAGCACTCTCTGTGACTGAAATGGTGAGCGCTGTCTGTGACTGAAAGTGTGAGCGCTGTCTGTGACTGAAAGCGTGAGCGCTGTCTGTGACTGAAAGTGTGAGCGCTGTCTGTGACTGAAAGGTGAGCGCTTTCTGTGACTGAAAGGGTGAGTGTGACTGAAAGGGTGAGCACTGTCTGTGACTGAAAGGGTGAGCGCTGTCTGTGACTGAAAGGGTGAGTGTGAATGAAAGGGTGAGCACTGTCTGTGACTGAAAGGGTGAGTGTGACTGAAAGGGTGAGCACTGTCTGTGACTGAAAGGGTGAGTGTGACTGAAAGGGTGAGCACTGTCTGTGACTGAAAGGGTGAGTGTGACTGAAAGTGTGACCACTGTCTGTGACTGAAAGGGTGAGCGCTGTCTGTGACTGAAAGAGTGAGCGCTGTCTGTGACTGAAAGGGTGAGTGTGACTGAAAGGGTGAGCGCTGTCTGTGACTGAAAGGGTGAGTGTGAATGAAAGGGTGAGCACTGTCTGTGACTGAAAGGGTGAGTGTGACTGAAAGGGTCAGCACTGTCTGTGACAGAAAGGGTGAGTGTGACTGAAAGGGTGAGCGCTGTCTGTGACTGAAAGGGTGAGTGTGACTGAAAGGGTGAGCACTGTCTGTGACTGAAAGTGTGAGCGCTGTCTGTGACTGAAAGGGTGAGCGCTGTCTGTGATTGAAAGGATGAGTGTGACTGAAAGGGTGAGCACTGTCTGTGACTGAAAGGGTGAGTGTGATTGAAAGGGTGAGCACTGTCTGTGACTGAAAGGGTGAGTGTGACTGAAAGGGTGAGCACTGTCTGTGACTGAAATGGTGAGTGTGACTGAAAGGGTGAGCGCTGTCTGTGACTGAAAGGGTGAGTGTGACTGAAAAGGTGAGCACTGTTTGTGACTGAAAGGCTGAGCGCTGTCTGTGACTGAAAGGGTGAGTGTGACTGAAAGGGTGAGCACTGTTTTTGACTGAAAGGGTGAGTGTGACTGAAAGGGTGAGCACTGTCTGTGACTGAAATGGTGAGCGCTGTCTGTGACTGAAAGTGTGAGCGCTGTCTGTGACTGAAAGCGTGAGCGCTGTCTGTGACTGAAAGTGTGAGCGCTGTCTGTGACTGAAAGGGTGAGCACTTTCTGTGACTGAAAGGGTGAGTGTGACTGAAAGTGTGAGCACTGTCTGTGACTGAAAGGGTGAGCGCTGTCTGTGACTGAAAGGGTGAGCGCTGTCTGTGACTGAAAGTGTGAGCACTGTCTGTGACTGAAAGGGTGAGCGCTGTCTGTGACTAAAAGGGTGAGCGCTGTCTGTGACTGAAAGTGTGAGCACTTTCTGTGACTGAAAGGGTGAGCGCTGTCTGTGACTGAAAGTGTGAGCGTTGTCTGTGACGGAAAGGGTGAGCGCTGTCTGTGACTGAAAGGGTGAGCACTGTCTGTGACTGAAAGGGTGAGCACTGTCTGTGACTGAAAGGGTGAGCGCTGTCTGTGACTGAAAGGGTGAGCTCTTTCTGTGACTGAAAGGGTGAGTGTGACTGAAAGGGTGAGCGCTGTCTGTGACTGAAAGGGTGAGCGCTGTCTGTGACTGAAAGTGTGAGCGCTGTCTTTGACTGAAATGGTGAGTGCTGTCTGTGACTGAAAGGGTGAGTGTGACTGAAAGGGTGAGCACTGTCTGACTGAAAGGGTGAGCACTGTCTGTGACTGAAAGGGTGAGCGCTGTCTGTGACTGAAAGGGTGAGTGTGACTGAAAGGGTGAGCACTGTCTGTGACTGAAGGGGTGAGTGTGTATGAAAGGGTGAGCGCTGTCTGTGACTGAAAGGGTGAGTGTGAATGAAAGGGTGAGCACTGTCTGTGACTGAAAGGGTGAGTGTTATTGAAAGGGTGAGCGCTGTCTGTGACTGAAAGTGTGAGCACTTTCTGTGACTGAAAGGGTGAGCGCTGTCTGTGACTGAAAGTGTGAGCGTTGTCTGTGACGGAAAGGGTGAGCGCTGTCTGTGACTGAAAGGGTGAGCACTGTCTGTGACTGAAAGGGTGAGCACTGTCTGTGACTGAAAGGGTGAGCGCTGTCTGTGACTGAAAGGGTGAGCTCTTTCTGTGACTGAAAGGGTGAGTGTGACTGAAAGGGTGAGCGCTGTCTGTGACTGAAAGGGTGAGCGCTGTCTGTGACTGAAAGTGTGAGCGCTGTCTTTGACTGAAATGGTGAGTGCTGTCTGTGACTGAAAGGGTGAGTGTGACTGAAAGGGTGAGCACTGTCTGACTGAAAGGGTGAGCACTGTCTGTGACTGAAAGGGTGAGCGCTGTCTGTGACTGAAAGGGTGAGTGTGACTGAAAGGGTGAGCACTGTCTGTGACTGAAGGGGTGAGTGTGTATGAAAGGGTGAGCGCTGTCTGTGACTGAAAGGGTGAGTGTGAATGAAAGGGTGAGCACTGTCTGTGACTGAAAGGGTGAGTGTTATTGAAAGGGTGAGCGCTGTCTGTGACTGAAAGGGTGAGTGTGACTGAAAGGGTGAGCACTGTCTGTGACTGAAAGGGTGAGTGTGACTGAAAGGGTGAGCACTGTCTGTGACTGAAAGGGTGAGTGTGACGGAAAGGGTGAGCACTGTCTGTGACTGAAAGGGTGAGCACTGTCTGTGACTGAAAGGGTGAGTGTGACTGAAAGGGTGAGCACTGTCTATGACTGAAAGGGTGAGTGTGACTGAAAGGGTGAGCACTGTCTGTGACTAAAAGGGTGAGCACTGAGTGTGACTGAAAGGGTGAGCGCTGTCTGTGACTGAAAGGGTGAGTGTGACTGAAAGGGTGAGCACTGTCTGTGACTGAAAGTGTGAGCGCTGTCTGTGACTGAAAGGGTGAGCGCTGTCTGTGACTGAAAGGATGAGTGTGACTGAAAGGGTGAGCACTGTCTGTGACTGAAAGGGTGAGTGTGATTGAAAGGGTGAGCACTGTCTGTGACTGAAAGGGTGAGTTTGACTGAAAGGGTGAGCACTGTCTGTGACTGAAAGGGTGAGCACTGTCTGTGACTGAAAGGGTGAGTGTGACTGAAAGGGTGAGTGCTGTCTGTGACTGAAAGTGTGAGCGTTGTCTGTGACTGAAAGGGTGAGCGCTGTCTGTGACTGAAAGGGTGAGTGTGACTGAAAGAGTGAGCACTGTCTGTGACTGAAAGGGTGAGCACTGTCTGTGACTGAAAGGGTGAGCACTGTCTGTGACTGAAAGTGTGAGCGCTGTCTGTGACTGAAAGTGTGAGCGCTGTCTGTGACTGAAAGTGTGAGCACTGTCTGTGACTGAAAGTGTGAGCGCTGTCTGTGACTGAAATTGTGAGCGCTGTCTGTGACTGAAAGGATGAGCACTGTCTGTGACTGAAAGGGTGAGCGCTGTCTGTGACTGAAAGGGTGAGCGCTGTCTGTGACTGAAAGGGTGAGCACTTTCTGTGACTGAAAGGGTGAGCGCTGTCTGTGACTGAAAGGGTGAGCGCTGTCTGTGACTGATAGGGTGAGTGTGACTGAAAGGGTGAGCGCTGTCTGTGACTGAAAGGGTGAGTGTGACTGAAAGGGTGAGCACTGTCTGTGACTGAAAGGGTGAGTGTTATTGAAAGGGTGAGCACTGTCTGTGACTGAAAGGGTGAGTGTGACTGAAAGGGTGAGCACTGTCTGTGACTGAAAGGGTGAGTGTGACTGAAAGGGTGAGCACTGTCTGTGACTGAAAGGGTGAGCGCTGTCTGTGACTGAAAGGGTGAGTGTGACTGAAAGGGTGAGCACTGTCTGTGACTGAAAGGGTGAGTGTGATTGAAAGGGTGAGCACTGTCTGTGACTGAAAGGGTGAGTGTGACTGAAAGGGTGAGCACTGTCTGTGACTGAAAGGGTGAGCACTGAGTGTGACTGAAAGGGTGAGCGCTGTCTGTGACTGAAAGGGTGAGTGTGACTGAAAGGGTGAGCACTGTCTGTGACTGAAAGTGTGAGCGCTGTCTGTGACTGAAAGGGTGAGCGCTGTCTGTGACTGAAAGGATGAGTGTGACTGAAAGGGTGAGCACTGTCTGTGACTGAAAGGGTGAGTGTGATTGAAAGGGTGAGCACTGTCTTTGACTGAAAGGGTGAGTTTGACTGAAAGGGTGAGCACTGTCTGTGACTGAAAGGGTGAGCACTGTCTGTGACTGAAAGGGTGAGTGTGACTGAAAGGGTGAGTGCTGTCTTTGACTGAAAGTGTGAGCGCTGTCTGTGACTGAAAGGGTGAGCGCTGTCTGTGACTGAAAGGGTGAGTGTGACTGAAAGAGTGAGCACTGTCTGTGACTGAAAGGGTGAGCACTGTCTGTGACTGAAAGGGTGAGCACTGTCTGTGACTGAAAGTGTGAGCGCTGTCTGTGACTGAAAGTGTGAGCGCTGTCTGTGACTGAAA
The DNA here is from genome assembly GCA_032164185.1 of Moxostoma hubbsi. Lineage (NCBI taxonomy): Eukaryota > Metazoa > Chordata > Actinopteri > Cypriniformes > Catostomidae > Moxostoma > Moxostoma hubbsi. The sequence continues at coordinate 13,123,406 of JAVLUX010000005.1, forward strand.
GTGTGAGCACTGTCTGTGACTGAAAGTGTGAGCGCTGTCTGTGACTGAAATTGTGAGCGCTGTCTGTGACTGAAAGGGTGAGCACTGTCTGTGACTGAAAGGGTGAGCGCTGTCTGTGACTGAAAGGGTGAGCGCTGTCTGTGACTGAAAGGGTGAGCACTTTCTGTGACTGAAAGGGTGAGCGCTGTCTGTGACTGAAAGGGTGAGCGCTGTCTGTGACTGAAAGGGTGAGTGTGACTGAAAGGGTGAGCACTGTCTGTGACTGAAAGGGTGAGTGTGACTGAAAGGGTGAGCGCTGTCTGTGACTGAAAGGGTGAATGTGACTGAAAGGGTGAGCACTGTCTGTGACTGAAAGGGTGAGTGTTATTGAAAGGGTGAGCACTGTCTGTGACTGAAAGGGTGAGTGTGACTGAAAGGGTGAGCACTGTCTGTGACTGAAAGGGTGAGTGTGACTGAAAGGGTGAGCACTGTCTGTGACTGAAAGGGTGAGCGCTGTCTGTGACTGAAAGGGTGAGTGTGACTGAAAGGGTGAGCACTGTCTGTGACTGAAAGGGTGAGTGTGACTGAAAGGGTGAGCACTGTCTGTGACTGAAAGGGTGAGCGCTGTCTGTGACTGAAAGGATGAGTGTGACTGAAAGGGTGAGCACTGTCTGTGACTGAAAGGGTGAGTGTGATTGAAAGGGTGAGCACTGTCTGTGACTGAAAGGGTGAGTGTGACTGAAAGGGTGAGCACTGTCTGTGACTGAAAGGGTGAGAACTGTCTGTGACTGAAAGGGTGAGTGTGACTGAAAGGGTGAGTGCTGTCTGTGACTGAAAGTGTGAGCGCTGTCTGTGACTGAAAGGGTGAGCGCTGTCTGTGACTGAAAGGTTGAGTGTGACTGAAAGAGTGAGCACTGTCTGTGACTGAAAGGGTGAGCACTGTCTGTGACTGAAAGGGTGAGCACTGTCTGTGACTGAAAGTGTGAGCGCTGTCTGTGACTGAAAGTGTGAGCGCTGTCTGTGACTGAAAGTGTGAGCACTGTCTGTGACTGAAAGTGTGTGCGCTGTCTGTGACTGAAATTGTGAGCGCTGTCTGTGACTGAAAGGGTGAGCGCTGTCTGTGACTGAAAGGGTGAGCGCTGTCTGTGACTGAAAGGGTGAGCACTTTCTGTGACTGAAAGGGTGAGCGCTGTCTGTGACTGAAAGGGTGAGCGCTGTCTGTGACTGAAAGTGTGAGCGCTGTCTTTGACTGAAAGGGTGAGCGCTGTTTGTGACTGAAAGGGTGAGTGTGATTGAAAGGGTGAGCACTGTCTGACTGAAAGGGTGAGCACTGTCTGTGACTGAAAGGGTGAGCGCTGTCTGTGACTGAAAGGGTGAGTGTGACTGAAAGGGTGAGCACTGTCTGTGATTGAAAGGGTGAGTGTGATTGAAAGGGTGAGCACTGTCTGTGACTGAAAGGGTGAGTGTGACTGAAAGGGTGAGCACTGTCTGTGACTGAAAGGGTGAGTGTGACTGAAAGGGTGAGCTCTGTCTGTGACTGAAAGGGTGAGTGTGACTGAAAGGGTGAGTGCTGTCTGTGACTGAAAGTGTGAGCGCTGTCTGTGACTGAAAGGGTGAGCGCTGTCTGTGACTGAAAGGGTGAGTGTGACTGAAAGGGTGAGCACTGTCTGTGATTGAAAGGGTGAGTGTGACTGAAAGTGTGAGCACTGTCTGTGACTGAAAGGGTGAGCACTGTCTGTGACTGAAAGGGTGAGTGTGACTGAAAGGGTGAGCACTGTCTGTGACTGAAAGGGTGAGCACTGTCTGTGACTGAAAGGGTGAGTGTGACTGAAAGGGTGAGCACTGTCTGTGACTGAAGGGGTGAGTGTTATTGAAAGGGTGAGCACTGTCTGTGACTGAAAGGGTGAGCGCTGTCTGTGACTGAAAGGGTGAGCGCTGTCTGTGACTGAAAGGGTGAGCACTTTCTGTGACTGAAAGGGTGAGCACTTTCTGTGACTGAAAGGGTGAGCGCTGTCTGTGACTGAAAGGGTGAGCGCTGTCTGTGACTGAAAGGGTGAGTGTGACTGAAAGGGTGAGCACTGTCTGTGACTGAAAGGGTGAGTGTGACTGAAAGGGTGAGCGCTGTCTGTGACTGAAAGGGTGAGTGTGACTGAAAGGGTGAGCACTGTCTGTGACTGAAAGGGTGAGTGTTATTGAAAGGGTGAGCACTGTCTGTGACTGAAAGGGTGAGTGTGACTGAAAGGGTGAGCACTGTCTGTGACTGAAAGAGTGAGTGTGACTGAAAGGGTGAGCACTGTCTGTGACTGAAAGGGTGAGCGCTGTCTGTGACTGAAAGGGTGAGTGTGACTGAAAGGGTGAGCACTGTCTGTGACTGAAAGGGTGAGTGTGATTGAAAGGGTGAGCACTGTCTGTGACTGAAAGGGTGAGTGTGACTGAAAGGGTGAGCACTGTCTGTGACTGAAAGGGTGAGCACTGTCTGTTACTGAAAGGGTGAGTGTGACTGAAAGGGTGAGTGCTGTCTGTGACTGAAAGTGTGAGCGCTGTCTGTGACTGAAAGGGTGAGCGCTGTCTGTGACTGAAAGGGTGAGTGTGACTGAAAGAGTGAGCACTGTCTGTGACTGAAAGGGTGAGCACTGTCTGTGACTGAAAGGGTGAGCGCTGTCTGTGACTGAAAGTGTGAGCGCTGTCTGTGACTGAAAGTGTGAGCGCTGTCTGTGACTGAAAGTGTGAGCGCTGTCTGTGACTGAAATTGTGAGCGCTGTCTGTGACTGAAAGGGTTAGCACTGTCTGTGACTGAAAGGGTGAGCGCTGTCTGTGACTGAAAGGGTGAGCGTTGTCTGTGACGGAAAGGGTGAGCGCTGTCTGTGACTGAAAGGGTGAGCACTGTCTGTGACTGAAAGGGTGAGCACTGTCTGTGACTGAAAGGGTGAGCGCTGTCTGTGACTGAAAGGGTGAGCTCTTTCTGTGACTGAAAGGGTGAGTGTGACTGAAAGGGTGAGTGTGACTGAAAGGGTGAGCACTGTCTGTGACTGAAAGGTTGAGCACTGTCTGTGACTGAAAGGGTGAGTGTGATTGAAAGGGTGAGCACTGTCTGTGACTGAAAGGGTGAGCACTGTCTGTGACTGAAAGGGTGAGTGTGACTGAAAGGGTGAGCACTGTCTGTGACTGAAAGGGTGAGTGTGATTGAAAGGGTGAGCACTGTCTGTGACTGAAAGGGTGAGTGTGACTGAAAGGGTGAGCAATGTCTGTGACTGAAAGGGTGAGTGTTATTGAAAGGGTGAGCACTGTCTGTGACTGAAAGGGTGAGCGCTGTCTGTGACTGAAAGGGTGAGCGCTGTCTGTGACTGAAAGGGTGAGCACTTTCTGTGACTGAAAGGGTGAGCACTTTCTGTGACTGAAAGGGTGAGCGCTGTCTGTGACTGAAAGGGTGAGCGCTGTCTGTGACTGAAAGGGTGATTGTGACTGAAAGGGTGAGCACTGTCTGTGACTGAAAGGGTGAGTGTGACTGAAAGGGTGAGCACTGTCTGTGACTGAAAGGGTGAGTGTTATTGAAAGGGTGAGCACTGTCTGTGACTGAAAGGGTGAGTGTGACTGAAAGGGTGAGTGTGACTGAAAGGGTGAGCGCTGTCTGTGACTGAAAGGGTGAGTGTGACTGAAAGGGTGAGCACTGTCTGTGACTGAAAGTGTGAGCGCTGTCTGTGACTGAAAGGGTGAGCGCTGTCTGTGACTGAAAGGATGAGTGTGACTGAAAGGGTGAGCACTGTCTGTGACTGAAAGGGTGAGTGTGATTGAAAGGGTGAGCACTGTCTGTGACTGAAAGGGTGAGTGTGACTGAAAGGGTGAGCACTGTCTGTGACTGAAAGGGTGAGCACTGTCTGTGACTGAAAGGGTGAGCACTTTCTGTGACTGAAAGGGTGAGCACTTTCTGTGACTGAAAGGGTGAGCGCTGTCTGTGACTGAAAGGGTGAGCGCTGTCTGTGACTGAAAGGGTGATTGTGACTGAAAGGGTGAGCACTGTCTGTGACTGAAAGGGTGAGTGTGACTGAAAGGGTGAGCACTGTCTGTGACTGAAAGGGTGAGTGTTATTGAAAGGGTGAGCACTGTCTGTGACTGAAAGGGTGAGTGTGACTGAAAGGGTGAGCGCTGTCTGTGACTGAAAGGGTGAGTGTGACTGAAAGGGTGAGCACTGTCTGTGACTGAAAGTGTGAGCGCTGTCTGTGACTGAAAGGGTGAGTGTGACTGAAAGGGTGAGCACTGTCTGTGACTGAAAGGGTGAGTGTGATTGAAAGGGTGAGCACTGTCTGTGACTGAAAGGGTGAGTGTGACTGAAAGGGTGAGCACTGTCTGTGACTGAAAGGGTGAGCACTGTCTGTTACTGAAAGGGTGAGTGTGACTGAAAGGGTGAGTGCTGTCTGTGACTGAAAGTGTGAGCGCTGTCTGTGACTGAAAGGGTGAGCGCTGTCTGTGACTGAAAGGGTGAGTGTGACTGAAAGAGTGAGCACTGTCTGTGACTGAAAGGGTGAGCACTGTCTGTGACTGAAAGGGTGAGCGCTGTCTGTGACTGAAAGTGTGAGCGCTGTCTGTGACTGAAAGTGTGAGCGCTGTCTGTGACTGAAAGTGTGAGCGCTGTCTGTGACTGAAATTGTGAGCGCTGTCTGTGACTGAAAGGGTGAGCACTGTCTGTGACTGAAAGGGTGAGCGCTGTCTGTGACTGAAAGGGTGAGCGTTGTCTGTGACGGAAAGGGTGAGCGCTGTCTGTGACTGAAAGGGTGAGCACTGTCTGTGACTGAAAGGGTGAGCACTGTCTGTGACTGAAAGGGTGAGCGCTGTCTGTGACTGAAAGGGTGAGCTCTTTCTGTGACTGAAAGGGTGAGTGTGACTGAAAGGGTGAGTGTGACTGAAAGGGTGAGCACTGTCTGTGACTGAAAGGTTGAGCACTGTCTGTGACTGAAAGGGTGAGTGTGATTGAAAGGGTGAGCACTGTCTGTGACTGAAAGGGTGAGCACTGTCTGTGACTGAAAGGGTGAGTGTCACTGAAAGGGTGAGCACTGTCTGTGACTGAAAGGGTGAGTGTGATTGAAAGGGTGAGCACTGTCTGTGACTGAAAGGGTGAGTGTGACTGAAAGGGTGAGCACTGTCTGTGACTGAAAGGGTGAGTGTTATTGAAAGGGTGAGCACTGTCTGTGACTGAAAGGGTGAGCGCTGTCTGTGACTGAAAGGGTGAGCGCTGTCTGTGACTGAAAGGGTGAGCACTTTCTGTGACTGAAAGGGTGAGCACTTTCTGTGACTGAAAGGGTGAGCGCTGTCTGTGACTGAAAGCGTGAGCGCTGTCTGTGACTGAAAGGGTGATTGTGACTGAAAGGGTGAGCACTGTCTGTGACTGAAAGGGTGAGTGTGACTGAAAGGGTGAGCACTGTCTGTGACTGAAAGGGTGAGTGTTATTGAAAGGGTGAGCACTGTCTGTGACTGAAAGGGTGAGTGTGACTGAAAGGGTGAGTGTTACTGAAAGGGTGAGCGCTGTCTGTGACTGAAAGGGTGAGTGTGACTGAAAGGGTGAGCACTGTCTGTGACTGAAAGTGTGAGCGCTGTCTGTGACTGAAAGGGTGAGCGCTGTCTGTGACTGAAAGGATGAGTGTGACTGAAAGGGTGAGCACTGTCTGTGACTGAAAGGGTGAGTGTGATTGAAAGGGTGAGCACTGTCTGTGACTGAAAGGGTGAGTGTGACTGAAAGGGTGAGCACTGTCTGTGACTGAAAGGGTGAGCACTGTCTGTGACTGAAAGGGTGAGCACTTTCTGTGACTGAAAGGGTGAGCACTTTCTGTGACTGAAAGGGTGAGCGCTGTCTGTGACTGAAAGGGTGAGCGCTGTCTGTGACTGAAAGGGTGATTGTGACTGAAAGGGTGAGCACTGTCTGTGACTGAAAGGGTGAGTGTGACTGAAAGGGTGAGCACTGTCTGTGACTGAAAGGGTGAGTGTTATTGAAAGGGTGAGCACTGTCTGTGACTGAAAGGGTGAGTGTGACTGAAAGGGTGAGCGCTGTCTGTGACTGAAAGGGTGAGTGTGACTGAAAGGGTGAGCACTGTCTGTGACTGAAAGTGTGAGCGCTGTCTGTGACTGAAAGGGTGAGCGCTGTCTGTGACTGAAAGGATGAGTGTGATTGAAAGGGTGAGCACTGTCTGTGACTGAAAGGGTGAGTGTGATTGAAAGGGTGAGCACTGTCTGTGACTGAAAGGGTGAGTGTGACTGAAAGGGTGAGCACTGTCTGTGACTGAAAGGGTGAGTGTGACTGAAAGGGTGAGTGTGACTGAAAGGGTGAGCGCTGTCTGTGACTGAAAGGGTGAGTGTGACTGAAAGGGTGAGCACTGTCTGTGACTGAAAGTGTGAGCGCTGTCTGTGACTGAAAGGGTGAGCGCTGTCTGTGACTGAAAGGATGAGTGTGACTGAAAGGGTGAGCACTGTCTGTGACTGAAAGGGTGAGTGTGATTGAAAGGGTGAGCACTGTCTGTGACTGAAAGGGTGAGTGTGACTGAAAGGGTGAGCACTGTCTGTGACTGAAAGTGTGAGCGCTGTCTGTGACTGAAAGGGTTAGCGCTGTCTGTGACTGAAAGGGTGAGTGTGACTGAAAGAGTGAGCACTGTCTGTGACTGAAAGGGTGAGCACTGTCTGTGACTGAAAGGGTGAGCGCTGTCTGTGACTGAAAGTGTGAGCGCTGTCTGTGACTGAAAGTGTGAGCGCTGTCTGTGACTGAAAGTGTGAGCACTGTCTGTGACTGAAAGTGTGAGCGCTGTCTGTGACTGAAATTGTGAGCGCTGTCTGTGACTGAAAGGGTGAGCACTGTCTGTGACTGAAAGGGTGAGCGCTGTCTGTGACTGAAAGGGTGAGTGTGACTGAAAGGGTGAGCACTGTCTGTGATTGAAAGGGTGAGTGTGATTGAAAGGGTGAGCACTGTCTGTGACTGAAAGGGTGAGTGTGACTGAAAGGGTGAGCACTGTCTGTGACTGAAAGGGTGAGTGTGACTGAAAGGGTGAGCGCTGTCTGTGACTGAAAGGGTGAGTGTGACTGAAAGGGTGAGTGCTGTCTGTGACTGAAAGTGTGAGCGCTGTCTGTGACTTTAAGGGTGAGCGCTGTCTGTGACTGAAAGGGTGAGTGTGACTGAAAGGGTGAGCACTGTCTGTGACTGAAAGTGTGAGCGCTGTCTGTGACTGAAAGGGTGAGTGTGACTGAAAGGGTGAGCACTGTCTGTGACTGAAAGGGTGAGTGTGATTGAAAGGGTGAGCACTGTCTGTGACTGAAAGGGTGAGTGTGACTGAAAGGGTGAGCACTGTCTGTGACTGAAAGGGTGAGCACTGTCTGTTACTGAAAGGGTGAGTGTGACTGAAAGGGTGAGTGCTGTCTGTGACTGAAAGTGTGAGCGCTGTCTGTGACTGAAAGGGTGAGCGCTGTCTGTGACTGAAAGGGTGAGTGTGACTGAAAGAGTGAGCACTGTCTGTGACTGAAAGGGTGAGCACTGTCTGTGACTGAAAGGGTGAGCGCTGTCTGTGACTGAAAGTGTGAGCGCTGTCTGTGACTGAAAGTGTGAGCGCTGTCTGTGACTGAAAGTGTGAGCGCTGTCTGTGACTGAAAGTGTGAGCGCTGTCTGTGACTGAAATTGTGAGCGCTGTCTGTGACTGAAAGGGTGAGCACTGTCTGTGACTGAAAGGGTGAGCGCTGTCTGTGACTGAAAGGGTGAGCGTTGTCTGTGACGGAAAGGGTGAGCGCTGTCTGTGACTGAAAGGGTGAGCACTGTCTGTGACTGAAAGGGTGAGCACTGTCTGTGACTGAAAGGGTGAGCGCTGTCTGTGACTGAAAGGGTGAGCTCTTTCTGTGACTGAAAGGGTGAGTGTGACTGAAAGGGTGAGTGTGACTGAAAGGGTGAGCACTGTCTGTGACTGAAAGGTTGAGCACTGTCTGTGACTGAAAGGGTGAGTGTGATTGAAAGGGTGAGCACTGTCTGTGACTGAAAGGGTGAGCACTGTCTGTGACTGAAAGGGTGAGTGTGACTGAAAGGGTTAGCACTGTCTGTGACTGAAAGGGTGAGTGTGATTGAAAGGGTGAGCACTGTCTGTGACTGAAAGGGTGAGTGTGACTGAAAGGGTGAGCACTGTCTGTGACTGAAAGGGTGAGTGTTATTGAAAGGGTGAGCACTGTCTGTGACTGAAAGGGTGAGCGCTGTCTGTGACTGAAAGGGTGAGCGCTGTCTGTGACTGAAAGGGTGAGCACTTTCTGTGACTGAAAGGGTGAGCACTTTCTGTGACTGAAAGGGTGAGCGCTGTCTGTGACTGAAAGCGTGAGCGCTGTCTGTGACTGAAAGGGTGATTGTGACTGAAAGGGTGAGCACTGTCTGTGACTGAAAGGGTGAGTGTGACTGAAAGGGTGAGCACTGTCTGTGACTGAAAGGGTGAGTGTTATTGAAAGGGTGAGCACTGTCTGTGACTGAAAGGGTGAGTGTGACTGAAAGGGTGAGTGTGACTGAAAGGGTGAGCGCTGTCTGTGACTGAAAGGGTGAGTGTGACTGAAAGGGTGAGCACTGTCTGTGACTGAAAGTGTGAGCGCTGTCTGTGACTGAAAGGGTGAGCGCTGTCTGTGACTGAAAGGATGAGTGTGACTGAAAGGGTGAGCACTGTCTGTGACTGAAAGGGTGAGTGTGATTGAAAGGGTGAGCACTGTCTGTGACTGAAAGGGTGAGTGTGACTGAAAGGGTGAGCACTGTCTGTGACTGAAAGGGTGAGCACTGTCTGTGACTGAAAGGGTGAGCACTTTCTGTGACTGAAAGGGTGAGCACTTTCTGTGACTGAAAGGGTGAGCGCTGTCTGTGACTGAAAGGGTGAGCGCTGTCTGTGACTGAAAGGGTGATTGTGACTGAAAGGGTGAGCACTGTCTGTGACTGAAAGGGTGAGTGTGACTGAAAGGGTGAGCACTGTCTGTGACTGAAAGGGTGAGTGTTATTGAAAGGGTGAGCACTGTCTGTGACTGAAAGGGTGAGTGTGACTGAAAGGGTGAGCGCTGTCTGTGACTGAAAGGGTGAGTGTGACTGAAAGGGTGAGCACTGTCTGTGACTGAAAGTGTGAGCGCTGTCTGTGACTGAAAGGGTGAGCGCTGTCTGTGACTGAAAGGATGAGTGTGATTGAAAGGGTGAGCACTGTCTGTGACTGAAAGGGTGAGTGTGATTGAAAGGGTGAGCACTGTCTGTGACTGAAAGGGTGAGTGTGACTGAAAGGGTGAGCACTGTCTGTGACTGAAAGGGTGAGTGTGACTGAAAGGGTGAGTGTGACTGAAAGGGTGAGCGCTGTCTGTGACTGAAAGGGTGAGTGTGACTGAAAGGGTGAGCACTGTCTGTGACTGAAAGTGTGAGCGCTGTCTGTGACTGAAAGGGTGAGCGCTGTCTGTGACTGAAAGGATGAGTGTGACTGAAAGGGTGAGCACTGTCTGTGACTGAAAGGGTGAGTGTGATTGAAAGGGTGAGCACTGTCTGTGACTGAAAGGGTGAGTGTGACTGAAAGGGTGAGCACTGTCCTTGACTGAAAGTGTGAGCGCTGTCTGTGACTGAAAGGGTTAGCGCTGTCTGTGACTGAAAGGGTGAGTGTGACTGAAAGAGTGAGCACTGTCTGTGACTGAAAGGGTGAGCACTGTCTGTGACTGAAAGGGTGAGCGCTGTCTGTGACTGAAAGTGTGAGCGCTGTCTGTGACTGAAAGTGTGAGCGCTGTCTGTGACTGAAAGTGTGAGCACTGTCTGTGACTGAAAGTGTGAGCGCTGTCTGTGACTGAAATTGTGAGCGCTGTCTGTGACTGAAAGGGTGAGCACTGTCTGTGACTGAAAGGGTGAGCGCTGTCTGTGACTGAAAGGGTGAGTGTGACTGAAAGGGTGAGCACTGTCTGTGATTGAAAGGGTGAGTGTGATTGAAAGGGTGAGCACTGTCTGTGACTGAAAGGGTGAGTGTGACTGAAAGGGTGAGCACTGTCTGTGACTGAAAGGGTGAGTGTGACTGAAAGGGTGAGCGCTGTCTGTGACTGAAAGGGTGAGTGTGACTGAAAGGGTGAGTGCTGTCTGTGACTGAAAGTGTGAGCGCTGTCTGTGACTTTAAGGGTGAGCGCTGTCTGTGACTGAAAGGGTGAGTGTGACTGAAAGGGTGAGCACTGTCTGTGATTGAAAGGGTGAGTGTGACTGAAAGTGTGAGCACTGTCTGTGACTGAAAGGGTGAGCACTGTCTGTGACTGAAAGGGTGAGTGTGACTGAAAGGGTGAGCACTGTCTGTGACTTAAAGGGTGAGTGTGACTGAAAGGGTGAGCACTGTCTGTGACTGAAAGGGTGAGTGTGATTGAAAGGGTGAGCACTGTCTGTGACTGAAAGGGTGAGTGTGACTGAAAGGGTGAGCACTGTCTGTGACTGAAAGGGTGAGTGCGACTGAAAGTGTGAGCACTGTCTGTGACTGAAAGGGTGAGCACTGTCTGTGACTGAAAGGGTGAGTGTGACTGAAAGGATGTGCACTGTTTGTGACTGAAAGGGTGAGCGCTGTCTGTGACTGAAAGGGTGAGCGCTGTCTGTGACTGAAAGTGTGAGCGCTGTCTGTGACTGAAAGGGTGAGCGCTGTCTGTGACTGAAAGGGTGAGCACTGTCTGTGACTGAAAGGGTGAGTGTGACTGAAAGGGTGAGCACTGTCTGTGATTGAAAGGGTGAGTGTGACTGAAAGGGTGAGCACTGTCTGTGACTGAAAGGGTGAGTGTGACTGAAAGTGTGAGCGCTGTCTGTGACTGAAAGGGTGAGTGTGACTGAAAGTGTGAGCACTGTCTGTGACTGAAAGGGTGAGCGCTGTCTGTGACTGAAAGGGTGAGTGTGACTGAAAGGGTGAGCACTGTCTGTGACTGAAAGGGTGAGTGTGACTGAAAGTGTGAGCAATGTCTGTGACTGAAAGGGTGAGCGCTGTCTGTGACTGAAAGGGTGAGTGTGACTGAAAGGGTGAGCACTGTCTGTGACTGAAAGTGTGAGCACTGTCTGTGACTGAACGTGTGAGCGCTGTCTGTGACTGAAAGTGTGAGCGCTGTCTGTGACTGAAAGGGTGAGCTCTGTCTGTGACTGAAAGGGTGAGCGCTGTCTGTGACTGAAAGGTGTGTGTGACATTATTATACTAGTCAAGATGGTAGTCAAGATGGCGCCGGTGTATATGGCATGCCGTCGGTCTCAGAGCTCATTATTTGTATTGTTTGTTTTATTTTGTTTTATTTTAAAGGTAACGCAATGTGCAAGATTGGTCTATGATAAATCAACTATCTTAAGTCTTCGGACCCGTGCAAACAATTTGTTGATCTATGTCTCAAATGGTTCATATTATCCACCTCCTCCTTTTTTGTCGTCGATACCTGGTTATCTCCAGCGATGGCCATGCTCATTACCAGTTAAGAGACAGAGGAAGAAATGCGGAAAACGCGGTGGCTTTGCTGTTAGGCTGAAGTCCTGCCTGGTTCTGCAGTCTGGTGTGCGGACCTTGGGACGTCGAGGGAGGTGTTTGGCCGGCGACTATTTTGTTTGCTGGCGTTCCCTGGACCTGTCATATGAGCGGAGTGCTCCCCTGGTCCCAGCCACAGTGACCTCTGGTATGTGGGGTTCTCCCCGTATCTACAGACGTCGAGGTGTGTGCACCAAACATCTGCGTACTTTACCCCAGGTGCGGGAGTCTGAGGAGCTGATGGAGACGGATAGTCCGCGTTTGTTCAAGCTGGGTCTATTAAATTCGAGATCGGTGGTAAATAAGACTTTTATTATAAACGACTTTTTTATTTCGCGTGAATTGGACTGCTTATTTATTACGGAAACCTGGCTCGCCATCGGCGATACAAGCCCTCTGTCAGAACTTTTACCCTCAAACTGTTTGTTTTTAAATTCGCCTTGCTTAACTGGCAGGGGTGGCGGATTACTCTCTATTTTTAAAGACACATTTTCATATCATCAAATAGTACAAAATGACTACAGAAGTTTTGAGCTGCAACTATTTGTATTTGAACTGAATAGTCCAATGTTGATTGCCTTGATATATCGTCCTCCTAAACACAATGCAGACTTTTTAAACGAGCTTGCAGATTTTTTGGGTCAATTTGTACCAAAGTATGATAAATTGTTAATCTTAGGAGATATTAATGTGCATGTATGTTGCCCAACAGACTCTTTAGCTAAAGAGTTTATTACCTTGATAAATGCCTTTGATTTAAATCAACATGTAAATGTCCCTACCCATCAAGGTGGACATACACTTGATCTGGTGTTATCATATGGTATCTTGCTGTCTGATCTGGAGATAGTAGATAATGGGTTTTCAGATCATAAATGTGTTTTGTTTTCTATCCCTACACCATCAAACTCTGTGAAACCCAAAAGGCTAGTCCGTAAATCCCGATTAATTAATTCGGATACTTGTACAATTTTCTCATCAGCTTTTTGTGATACTATGCACAGTATGGATACAAACCAGTATGCATTAAGTGCTGAGGAGCTTTTGTATGATTTTAATTCTAAATGTGTGAATGTCTTAAATACAGTAGCTCCAGTAAAGACCTTAAAACCTAAGCCAAGAGTTGACCCTTGGGTTGACGATAACATACGTTCCTTGAGGCAGTCCTGCAGAAAAGCAGAACGTAGATGGAAGAAGGATAAGCTTCATGTTTCCTTTGAAATGCTAAGTTATTCGCTGTTAAAATACCAAAAGGCTGTGAGAGCAGCAAGATCTGATTATTTCACAAAGCTCATTACTAAAAATTATCACAGACCAAGAACTCTTTTTACTGTTTTTAACTCTGTTATTAATCCACCTGTTTATGAGTATCCTGATGCATCATGGACATGCGATGACTTTCTCAATTTTTTTGTGAATAAGATCAATGACATTAGATTGGGGATATGCTGTCCTTCTTTTGACCCGTCTACCTTGGTGGCTTGTTCGGCGGAGCTGAAGCAATTTGAACCTATTTCTCTTTCCCATCTGCAAGAAATAGTGGGTCAGTTAAAGCCGTTGGGCTCTTCTATGGATGCCGTCCCTCCTTTTCTGTTGAAAAAAGTTATTGATGCTGTGGGGCCTTATCTGTTAAACATTATAAATCAATGTCTGGAAACCTCCATGGTACCAGAAGCATTGAAACATGCTATAGTTCGACCGCTGTTAAAGAAACCCAACTTAGACTTAAATGTAATGGACAATTTTAGACCAGTTTCAAATTTGCCTTTTATCTCTAAGATTTTAGAGAAGATAGTTTTGAAACAGTTGCAGAGTTTTCTGGATGAAAATAAGGTATTTGAGTTTTTTCAATCTGGTTTTAAAAAATACCACTCGACAGAGACTGCACTCCTGAAAGTCCTAAACGATGTTTTAATTGCTGCCGACTCTGGGGTTTCGACTGTACTCTTATTATTAGATCTGAGTGCTGCCTTTGATACGGTTGATCATTCTATTCTTCTTGCTCGTCTGGAGCATTGGGTGGGTATCAAAGGTCCTGCCTTAGAATGGTTTAGGTCTTATTTGTCAAATAGGAAGTTTAGTGTTAATATTGGGGAATATATGTCAAAGACTGCTTTTCTGTCTTGTGGGGTCCCGCAGGGTTCCATTTTAGCTCCAATCCTTTTTTCGCTATACATGCTTCCATTAGGGTCTATTTTCAGGAAACATGGGTTGTCGTTCCACTGCTATGCGAACGACACTCAAGTTTATTTGTCCCTAAAACCAAATTGCGATGGACTGGAAAAAATCAGGGCCTGTATATCTGATGTGAAAGCTTGGTTATCTCTAAATTTCCTTAATTTTAATGAAAATAAAACCGAAATTATAGTGTTTGGCTCATCATATTCACTTAGTCAGATAACCCTAGGTAATCTAACACTGCCTGTAAAGACTTGGGTAAATAACTTGGGTGTTATTTTTGATGATGGTCTGAAATTTGATAAGCAGATAAGCTCAGTGGTCAAATCCTGCTTTTTCCAGCTCCGTCTTTTAGCCAGAGTAAAACCTATTTTATCTTTTAATAATCTTGAAAGACTAATTCATGCATTTCTGACATCGAGGCTTGACTATTGTAACTCACTGTATTGTGGGATCAGCAAATCAGCTTTATCCCGGTTACAGATGGTACAAAATGCGGCGGCAAGACTTCTAACAGGTACTAGAAAACGGGACCATATTACTCCAGTGCTACGTCATTTGCACTGGTTGCCTGTACGATATCGTGTAGATTTTAAAATTCTTTTGTTGGTTTTTAAATCCTTAAATGGTCTGGCCCCTACTTATCTTTCGGATCTACTGGTAGAGCATCGTCTAGTTATGTCTCTCCGGTCGTCAAACCAGAGATTTTTAAGTATACCGAAATCAAAGTTGAAGAGTAGGGGTGATCGCGCGTTTTCAGCTGTGGCTCCAAGACTGTGGAATGCGTTAGCTTTTAGTATTAGATTTGCTCCATCCTTGTCTGTTTTTAAGTCTAGGCTAAAAACATATTTATTTGATTTACCATATGGCTAAGGATGAAATGTATTGTATTTATATTTGTCTTTTGTATTGATGTAAAGCACACTGGTCAACTGGTGTTGTGTTTAGTAGTGCTATATAAATAAAATTGACATTGACATTGACATTGACAAAGGGTGAGCGCTGTCTGTGACTGAAAGGGTGAGCACTTTCTGTGACTGAAAGGGTGAGCGCTGTCTGTGACTGAAAGTGTGAGCGCTGTCTGTGACTGAAAGGGTGAGCGCTGTCTGTGACTGACAGGGTGAGTGTGACTGAAAGTGTGAGCACTGTCTGTGACTGAAAGGGTGAGCGCTGTCTGTGACTGAAAGGGTGAGTGTGACTGAAAGGGTGAGCACTATCTGTGACTGAAAGGGTGAGTGTGATTGAAAGGGTGAGCACTGTCTGTGACTGAAAGGTTGAGTGTGACTGAAAGGGTGAGCACTGTCTGTGACTGAAAGGGTGAGTGCGACTGAAAGGGTGAGCGCTGTCTGTGACTGAAAGGGTGAGCGCTGTCTGTGACTGATGGTGTGAGCACTGTCTGTGACTGATGGTGTGAGCGCTGTCTGTGACTGAAAGTGTGAGCGCTGTCTGTGACTGAAAGGGTGAGCGCTGTCTGTGACTGAAAGTGTGAGCGCTGTCTCTGACTGAAAGGGTGAGTGTGACTGAAAGGGTGAGCACTGTCTGTGACTGAAAGGGTGAGCGCTGTCTGTGACTGAAAGGGTGAGCGCTGTCTGTGACAGAAAGTGTGAGCGCTGTCTGTGACTGAAAGGGTGAGCGCTGTCTGTGACTGAAAGGGTGAGCACTTTCTGTGACTGAAAGGGTGAGCGCTCTCTGTGACAGAAAGTGTGAGCGCTGTCTGTGACTGAAAGGGTGAGCGCTGTCTGTGACTGAAAGGGTGAGCACTTTCTGTGACTGAAAGGGTGAGCGATGTCTGTGACTGAAAGTGTGAGCGCTGTCTGTGACTGAAAGGGTGAGTGTGACTGAAAGTGTGAGCACTGTCTGTGACTGAAAGGGTGAGCGCTGTCTTTGACTGAAAGGGTGAGTGTGACTGAAAGGGTGAGCACTGTCTGTGACTGAAAGGGTGAGTGTGATTGAAAGGGTGAGCACTGTCTGTGACTGAAAGGGTGAGTGTGACTGAAAGGGTGAGCACTGTCTGTGTCTGAAAGGGTGAGTGTGACTGAAAGTGTGAGCACTGTCTGTGACTGAAAGGGTGAGCACTGTCTGTGACTGAAAGGGTGAGTGTGACTGAAAGGGTGAGCACTGTCTGTGACTGAAAGGGTGAGTGTGACTGAAAGGGTGAGCACTGTCTGTGACTGAAAGGGTGAGTGTGATTGAAAGGGTGAGCACTGTCTGTGACTGAAAGGGTGAGTGTGACTGAAAGGGTGAGCACTGTCTGTGACTGAAAGGGTGAGTGCGACTGAAAGTGTGAGCACTGTCTGTGACTGAAAGGGTGAGCACTGTCTGTGACTGAAAAGGGTGAGTGTGACTGAAAGGATGAGCACTGTCTGTGACTGAAAGGGTGAGCGCTGTCTGTGACTGAAAGGGTGAGCGCTGTCTGTGACTGAAAGTGTGAGCGCTGTCTGTGACTGAAAGGGTGAGCGCTGTCTGTGACTGAAAGGGTGAGCACTGTCTGTGACTGAAAGGGTGAGTGTGACTGAAAGGGTGAGCACTGTCTGTGATTGAAAGGGTGAGTGTGACTGAAAGGGTGAGGACTGTCTGTGACTGAAAGGGTGAGTGTGACTGAAAGTGTGAGCACTGTCTGTGACTGAAAGGGTGAGCGCTGTCTGTGACTGAAAGGGTGAGTGTGACTGAAAGGGTGAGCACTGTCTGTGACTGAAAGTGTGAGCACTGTCTGTGACTGAAAGTGTGAGCGCTGTCTGTGACTGAAAGTGTGAGCGCTGTCTGTGACTGAAAGGGTGAGCTCTGTCTGTGACTGAAAGGGTGAGCGCTGTCTGTGACTGAAAGGGTGAGCACTTTCTGTGACTGAAAGGGTGAGCGCTGTCTGTGACTGAAAGTGTGAGCGCTGTCTGTGACTGAAAGGGTGAGCGCTGTCTGTGACTGAAAGGGTGAGTGTGACTGAAAGTGTGAGCACTGTCTGTAACTGAAAGGGTGAGCGCTGTCTGTGACTGAAAGGGTGAGTGTGACTGAAAGGGTGAGCACTATCTGTGACTGAAAGGGTGAGTGTGATTGAAAGGGTGAGCACTGTCTGTGACTGAAAGGTTGAGTGTGACTGAAAGGGTGAGCACTGTCTGTGACTGAAAGGGTGAGTGCGACTGAAAGGGTGAGCGCTGTCTGTGACTGAAAGTGTGAGCGCTGTCTGTGACTGAAAGGGTGAGCGCTGTCTGTGACTGAAAGTGTGAGCGCTGTCTCTGACTGAAAGGGTGAGTGTGACTGAAAGGGTGAGCACTGTCTGTGACTGAAAGGGTGAGCGCTGTCTGTGACTGAAATTGTGAGCGCTGTCTGTGACTGAAAGGGTGAGCACTGTCTGTGACTGAAAGTGTGAGCGCTGTCTGTGACTGAAAGGGTGAGCACTGTCTGTGACTGAAAGTGTGAGCGCTGTCTGTGACTGAAAGTGTGAGCACTGTCTGTGACTGAAAGTGTGAGCACTGTCTGTGACTGAAAGTGTGAGCGCTGTCTGTGACTGAAAGTGTGAGCGCTGTCTGTGACTGAAAGGGTGAGCGCTGTCTGTGACTGAAAGGGTGAGCACGTTCTGTGACTGAAAGGGTGAGCGCTGTCTGTGACTGAAAGGGTGAGCGCTGTCTGTGACTGAAAGTGTGAGCGCTGTCTGTGACTGAAAGGGTGAGTGTGACTGAAAGTGTGAGCACTGTCTGTGACTGAAAGGGAGAGCGCTGTCTGTGACTGAAAGGGTGAGTGTGACTGAAAGGGTGAGCACTGTCTGTGACTGAAAGGGTGAGTGTGATTGAAAGGGTGAGCACTGTCTGTGACTGAAAGGGTGAGTGTGACTGAAAGGGAGAGCACTGTCTGTGACTGAAAGGGTGAGCTCTGTCTGTGACTGAAAGGGTGAGTGTGACTGAAAGGGTGAGCACTGTCTGTGACTGAAAGGGTGAGTGTGATTGAAAGGGTGAGCACTTTGTGTGACTGAAAGGGTGAGTGTGACTGAAAGGGTGAGCACTGTCTGTGACTGAAAGGGTGAGTGCGACTGAAAGTGTGAGCACTGTCTGTGACTGAAAGGGTGAGCACTGTCTGTGACTGAAAGGGTGAGTGTGACTGAAAGGGTGAGCACTGTCTGTGACTGAAAGGGTGAGTGTGATTGAAAGGGTGAGCACTGTCTGTGACTGAAAGGATGAGTGTGACTGAAAGGGTGAGCACTGTCTGTGACTGAAAGTGTGAGTGTGACTGAAAGGGTGAGTGCTGTCTGTGACTGAAAGGGTGAGTGTGACTGAAAGGGTGAGCACTGTCTGTGACTGAAAGGGTGAGCGCTGTCTGTGACTGAAAGGGTGAGCGCTGTCTATGACTGAAAGGGTGAGCGCTGTCTGTGACTGAAATTGTGAGCGCTCTCTGTGACTGAAAGGGTGAGCGCTGTCTGTGACTGAAAGGGTGAGTGTGACTGAAAGGGTGAGCACTGTCTGTGACTGAAAGGGTGAGTGTGACTGAAAGTGTGAGCACTGTCTGTGACTGAAAGGGTGAGCGCTGTCTGTGACTGAAAGGGTGAGTGTGACTGAAAGGGTGAGCACTGTCTGTGACTGAAAGGGTGAGTGTGACTGAAAGGATGAGCACTGTCTGTGACTGAAAGGGTGAGCGCTGTCTGTGACTGAAAGGGTGAGTGTGACTGAAAGGGTGAGCACTGTCTGTGACTGAAAGGGTGAGTGTGATTGAAAGGGTGAACACTGTCTGTGACTGAAAGGGTGAGTGTGACTGAAAGGGTGAGCACTGTCTGTGACTGAAAGGGTGAGTGTGACTGAAAGGGTGAGCGCTGTCTGTGACTGAAAGGGTGACTGTGACTGAAAGGGTGAGCACTGTCTGTGACTGAAAGTGTGAGAGCTGTCTGTGACTGAAAGGGTGAGCGCTGTCTGTGACTGAAAGGGTGAGCACTGTCTGTGACTGAAAGGGTGAGTGTTACTGAAAGGGTGAGCACTGTCTGTGACTGAAAGGGTGAGTGTGATTGAAAGGGTTAGCACTGTCTGTGACTGAAAGGGTGAGTGTGACTGAAAGGGTGAGCACTGTCTGTGTCTGAAAGGGTGAGTGTGACTGAAAGTGTGAGCACTGTCTGTGACTGAAAGGGTGAGCACTCTCTGTGACTGAAAGGGTGAGTGTGACTGAAAGGGTGAGCACTGTCTGTGACTGAAAGGGTGAGTGTGACTGAAAGGGTGAGCACTGTCTGTGACTGAAAGGGTGAGTGTGATTGAAAGGGTGAGCACTGTCTGTGACTGAAAGGGTGAGTGTGACTGAAAGGGTGAGCACTGTCTGTGACTGAAAGGGTGAGTGCGACTGAAAGTGTGAGCACTGTCTGTGACTGAAAGGGTGAGCACTGTCTGTGACTGAAAGGGTGAGTGTGACTGAAAGGATGAGCACTGTCTGTGACTGAAAGGGTGAGCGCTGTCTGTGACTGAAAGTGTGAGCGCTGTCTGTGACTGAAAGGGTGAGCGCTGTCTGTGACTGAAAGGGTGAGTGTGACTGAAAGGGTGAGCACTGTCTGTGACTGAAAGGGTGAGTGTGACTGAAAGGGTGAGCACTGTCTGTGACTGAAAGGGTGAGTGTGATTGAAAGGGTGAGCACTGTCTGTGACTGAAAGGGTGAGTGTAACTGAAAGGGTGAGCACTGTCTGTGACTGAAAGTGTGAGCGCTGTCTGTGACTGAAAGGGTGAGCACTGTCTGTGACTGAAAGGGTGAGTGTGACTGAAAGGGTGAGCACTGTCTGTGACTGAAAGGGTGAGTGTGATTGAAAGGGTGAGCACTGTCTGTGACTGAAAGGGTGAGTGTGACTGAAAGGGTGAGCACTGTCTGTGACTGAAAGGGTGAGTGCGACTGAAAGTGTGAGCACTGTCTGTGACTGAAAGGGTGAGCACTGTCTGTGACTGAAAGGGTGAGTGTGACTGAAAGGATGAGCACTGTCTGTGACTGAAAGGGTGAGCGCTGTCTGTGACTGAAAGTGTGAGCGCTGTCTGTGACTGAAAGGGTGAGCGCTGTCTGTGACTGAAAGGGTGAGAACTGTCTGTGACTGAAAGGGTGAGTGTGACTGAAAGGGTGAGCACTGTCTGTGATTGAAAGGGTGAGTGTGACTGAAAGGGTGAGCACTGTCTGTGACTGAAAGGGTGAGTGTGACTGAAAGTGTGAGCACTGTCTGTGACTGAAAGGGTGAGCGCTGTCTGTGACTGAAAGGGTGAGTGTGACTGAAAGGGTGAGCACTGTCTGTGACTGAAAGTGTGAGCACTGTCTGTGACTGAAAGTGTGAGCGCTGTCTGTGACTGAAAGTGTGAGCGCTGTCTGTGACTGAAAGGGTGAGCTCTGTCTGTGACTGAAAGGGTGAGCGCTGTCTGTGACTGAAAGGGTGAGCACTTTCTGTGACTGAAAGGGTGAGCGCTGTCTGTGACTGAAAGTGTGAGCGCTGTCTGTGACTGAAAGGGTGAGCGCTGTCTGTGACTGAAAGGGTGAGTGTGACTGAAAGTGTGAGCACTGTCTGTGACTGAAAGGGTGAGCGCTGTCTGTGACTGAAAGGGTGAGTGTGACTGAAAGGGTGAGCACTATCTGTGACTGAAAGGGTGAGTGTGATTGAAAGGGTGAGCACTGTCTGTGACTGAAAGGTTGAGTGTGACTGAAAGGGTGAGCACTGTCTGTGACTGAAAGGGTGAGTGCGACTGAAAGGGTGAGCGCTGTCTGTGACTGAAAGTGTGAGCGCTGTCTGTGACTGAAAGGGTGAGCGCTGTCTGTGACTGAAAGTGTGAGCGCTGTCTCTAACTGAAAGGGTGAGTGTGACTGAAAGGGTGAGCACTGTCTGTGACTGAAAGGGTGAGCGCTGTCTGTGACTGAAATTGTGAGCGCTGTCTGTGACTGAAAGGGTGAGCACTGTCTGTGACTGAAAGGGTGAGCGCTGTCTGTGACTGAAAGGGTGAGCACTGTCTGTGACTGAAAGTGTGAGCGCTGTCTGTGACTGAAAGTGTGAGCACTGTCTGTGACTGAAAGTGTGAGCACTGTCTGTGACTGAAAGTGTGAGCGCTGTCTGTGACTGAAAGTGTGAGCGCTGTCTGTGACTGAAAGGGTGAGCGCTGTCTGTGACTGAAAGGGTGAGCGCTGTCTGTGACTGAAAGGGTGAGCACGTTCTGTGACTGAAAGGGTGAGCGCTGTCTGTGACTGAAAGGGTGAGCGCTGTCTGTGACTGAAAGTGTGAGCGCTGTCTGTGACTGAAAGGGTGAGTGTGACTGAAAGTGTGAGCACTGTCTGTGACTGAAAGGGAGAGCGCTGTCTGTGACTGAAAGGGTGAGTGTGACTGAAAGGGTGTGCACTGTCTGTGACTGAAAGGGTAAGTGTGATTGAAAGGGTGAGCGCTGTCTGTGACTGAAAGGGTGAGTGTGACTGAAAGGGAGAGCACTGTCTGTGACTGAAAGGGTGAGCTCTGTCTGTGACTGAAAGGGTGAGTGTGACTGAAAGGGTGAGCACTGTCTGTGACTGAAAGGGTGAGTGTGATTGAAAGGGTGAGCACTTTGTGTGACTGAAAGGGTGAGTGTGACTGAAAGGGTGAGCACTGTCTGTGACTGAAAGGGTGAGCACTGTCTGTGACTGAAAGGGTGAGTGTGACTGAAAGGGTGAGCACTGTCTGTGACTGAAAGGGTGAGTGTGATTGAAAGGGTGAGCACTGTCTGTGACTGAAAGGATGAGTGTGACTGAAAGGGTGAGCACTGTCTCTGACTGAAAGTGTGAGTGTGACTGAAAGGGTGAGTGCTGTCTGTGACTGAAAGGGTGAGTGTGACTGAAAGGGTGAGCACTGTCTGTGACTGAAAGGGTGAGCGCTGTCTGTGACTGAAAGGGTGAGCGCTGTCTATGACTGAAAGGGTGAGCGCTGTCTGTGACTGAAATTGTGAGCGCTGTCTGTGACTGAAAGGGTGAGCGCTGTCTGTGACTGAAAGGGTGAGTGTGACTGAAAGGGTGAGCACTGTCTGTGACTGAAAGGGTGAGTGTGACTGAAAGTGTGAGCACTGTCTGTGACTGAAAGGGTGAGCGCTGTCTGTGACTGAAAGGGTGAGTGTGACTGAAAGGGTGAGCACTGTCTGTGACTGAAAGGGTGAGTGTGACTGAAAGGATGAGCACTGTCTGTGACTGAAAGGGTGAGCGCTGTCTGTGACTGAAAGGGTGAGTGTGACTGAAAGGGTGAGCACTGTCTGTGACTGAAAGGGTGAGTGTGATTGAAAGGGTGAACACTGTCTGTGACTGAAAGGGTGAGTGTGACTGAAAGGGTGAGCACTGTCTGTGACTGAAAGGGTGAGTGTGACTGAAAGGGTGAGCGCTGTCTGTGACTGAAAGGGTGACTGTGACTGAAAGGGTGAGCACTGTCTGTGACTGAAAGTGTGAGAGCTGTCTGTGACTGAAAGGGTGAGCGCTGTCTGTGACTGAAAGGGTGAGCACTGTCTGTGACTGAAAGGGTGAGTGTTACTGAAAGGGTGAGCACTGTCTGTGACTGAAAGGGTGAGTGTGACTGAAAGGGTGAGCACTGTCTGTGACTGAAAGGGTGAGTGTTACTGAAAGGGTGAGCGCTGTCTGTGACTGAAAGGGTGAGCGCTGTCTGTGACTGAAAGTGTGAGCGCTGTCTGTGACTGAAAGGGTGAGCGCTGTCTGTGACTTGAAGGGTGAGTGTGACTGAAAGGGTGAGCACTGTCTGTGACTGAAAGTGTGAGCGCTGTCTGTGACTGAAAGGGTGAGCGCTGTCTGCCACTGAAATTGTGAGCGCTGTCTGTGACTGAAAGGGTGAGCACTGTCTGTGACTGAAAGTGTGAGCGCTGTCTGTGACTGAAAGGGTGAGCACTGTCTGTGACTGAAAGTGTGAGCGCTGTCTGTGACTGAAAGTGTGAGCACTGTCTGTGACTGAAAGTGTGAGCACTGTCTGTGACTGAAAGTGTGAGCGCTGTCTGTGACTGAAAGTGTGAGCGCTGTCTGTGACTGAAAGGGTGAGCGCTGTCTGTGACTGAAAGGGTGAGCACGTTCTGTGACTGAAAGGGTGAGCGCTGTCTGTGACTGAAAGGGTGAGCGCTGTCTGTGACTGAAAGTGTGAGCGCTGTCTGTGACTGAAAGGGTGAGTGTGACTGAAAGTGTGAGCACTGTCTGTGACTGAAAGGGAGAGCGCTGTCTGTGACTGAAAGGGTGAGTGTGACTGAAAGGGTGAGCACTGTCTGTGACTGAAAGGGTGAGTGTGATTGAAAGGGTGAGCACTTTGTGTGACTGAAAGGGTGAGTGTGACTGAAAGGGTGAGCACTGTCTGTGACTGAAAGGGTGAGTGCGACTGAAAGTGTGAGCACTGTCTGTGACTGAAAGGGTGAGCACTGTCTGTGACTGAAAGGGTGAGTGTGACTGAAAGGGTGAGCACTGTCTGTGACTGAAAGGGTGAGTGTGATTGAAAGGGTGAGCACTGTCTGTGACTGAAAGGATGAGTGTGACTGAAAGGGTGAGCACTGTCTGTGACTGAAAGTGTGAGTGTGACTGAAAGGGTGAGCGCTGTCTGTGACTGAAAGGGTGAGTGTGACTGAAAGGGTGAGCACTGTCTGTGACTGAAAGGGTGAGCGCTGTCTGTGACTGAAAGGGTGAGCGCTGTCTATGACTGAAAGGGTGAGCGCTGTCTGTGACTGAAATTGTGAGCGCTGTCTGTGACTGAAAGGGTGAGCGCTGTCTGTGACTGAAAGGGTGAGTGTGACTGAAAGGGTGAGCACTGTCTGTGACTGAAAGGGTGAGTGTGACTGAAAGTGTGAGCACTGTCTGTGACTGAAAGGGTGAGCGCTGTCTGTGACTGAAAGGGTGAGTGTGACTGAAAGGGTGAGCACTGTCTGTGACTGAAAGGGTGAGTGTGACTGAAAGGATGAGCACTGTCTGTGACTGAAAGGGTGAGCGCTGTCTGTGACTGAAAGGGTGAGTGTGACTGAAAGGGTGAGCACTGTCTGTGACTGAAAGGGTGAGTGTGATTGAAAGGGTGAACACTGTCTGTGACTGAAAGGGTGAGTGTGACTGAAAGGGTGAGCACTGTCTGTGACTGAAAGGGTGAGTGTGACTGAAAGGGTGAGCGCTGTCTGTGACTGAAAGGGTGACTGTGACTGAAAGGGTGAGCACTGTCTGTGACTGAAAGTGTGAGAGCTGTCTGTGACTGAAAGGGTGAGCGCTGTCTGTGACTGAAAGGGTGAGCACTGTCTGTGACTGAAAGGGTGAGTGTTACTGAAAGGGTGAGCACTGTCTGTGACTGAAAGGGTGAGTGTGATTGAAAGGGTGAGCACTGTCTGTGACTGAAAGGATGAGTGTGACTGAAAGGGTGAGCACTGTCTGTGACTGAAAGTGTGAGTGTGACTGAAAGGGTGAGCGCTGTCTGTGACTGAAAGGGTGAGTGTGACTGAAAGGGTGAGCACAGTCTGTGACTGAAAGGGTGAGCGCTGTCTGTGACTGAAAGGGTGAGCGCTGTCTATGACTGAAAGGGTGAGCGCTGTCTGTGACTGAAATTGTGAGCGCTGTCTGTGACTGAAAGGGTGAGCGCTGTCTGTGACTGAAAGGGTGAGTGTGACTGAAAGGGTGAGCACTGTCTGTGACTGAAAGGGTGAGTGTGACTGAAAGTGTGAGCACTGTCTGTGACTGAAAGGGTGAGCGCTGTCTGTGACTGAAAGGGTGAGTGTGACTGAAAGGGTGAGCACTGTCTGTGACTGAAAGGGTGAGTGTGACTGAAAGGATGAGCACTGTCTGTGACTGAAAGGGTGAGCGCTGTCTGTGACTGAAAGGGTGAGTGTGACTGAAAGGGTGAGCACTGTCTGTGACTGAAAGGGTGAGTGTGATTGAAAGGGTGAACACTGTCTGTGACTGAAAGGGTGAGTGTGACTGAAAGGGTGAGCACTGTCTGTGACTGAAAGGGTGAGTGTGACTGAAAGGGTGAGCGCTGTCTGTGACTGAAAGGGTGACTGTGACTGAAAGGGTGAGCACTGTCTGTGACTGAAAGTGTGAGAGCTGTCTGTGACTGAAAGGGTGAGCGCTGTCTGTGACTGAAAGGGTGAGCACTGTCTGTGACTGAAAGGGTGAGTGTTACTGAAAGGGTGAGCACTGTCTGTGACTGAAAGGGTGAGTGTGACTGAAAGGGTGAGCACTGTCTGTGACTGAAAGGGTGAGTGTTACTGAAAGGGTGAGCGCTGTCTGTGACTGAAAGGGTGAGCGCTGTCTGTGACTGAAAGTGTGAGCGCTGTCTGTGACTGAAAGGGTGAGCGCTATCTGTGACTTGAAGGGTGAGTGTGACTGAAAGGGTGAGCACTGTCTGTGACTGAAAGGGTGAGCACTGTCTGTGACTGAAAGGGTGAGTGTGACTGGAAGGGTGAGCACTTTCTGTGACTGAAAGGGTGAGCACTGTCTGTGACTGGAAGGGTGAGCACTCTCTGTGACTGACAGTGTGAGCACTGTCTGTGACTGAAAGGGTGAGTGCGACTGAAAGGGTGAGAGCTGTCTGTGACTGAAAGTGTGAGCGCTGTCTCTGACTGAAAGGGTGAGTGTGACTGAAAGGGTGAGCACTGTCTGTGACTGAAAGGGTGAGTGTGATTGAAAGGGTGAGCACTGTCTTTGACTGAAAGGGTGAGTGTGACTGAAAGGGTGAGCACTGTCTGTGACTGAAAGGGTGAGCTCTGTCTGTGACTGAAAGGGTGAGTGTGACTGAAAGGGTGAGCACTGTCTGTGACTGAAAGGGTGAGTGTGACTGAAAGGGTGAGCACTGTCTGTGACTGAAAGGGTGAGTGCGACTGAAAGTGTGAGCACTGTCTGTGACTGAAAGGGTGAGTGTGACTGGAAGGGTGAGCACTGTCTGTGACTGAAAGTGTGAGCGCCGTCTGTGACTGAAAGTGTGAGCACTGTCTGTGACTGAAAGTGTGAGCACTGTCTGTGACTGAAAGGGTGAGTGCGACTGAAAGGGTGAGCACTGTCTGTGACTGAAAGTGTGAGCGCTGTCTGTGACTGAAAGGGTGAGCGCTGTCTGTGACTGAAAGTGTGAGCGCTGTCTCTGACTGAAAGGGTGAGTGTGACTGAAAGGGTGAGCACTGTCTGTGACTGAAAGGGTGAGCGCTGTCTGTGACTGAAAGTGTGAGCGCTGTCTGTGACTGAAAGGGTGAGCACTGTCTGTGACTGAAAGTGTGAGCGCTGTCTGTGACTGAAAGGGTGAGCACTGTCTGTGACTGAAAGTGTGAGCGCTTTCTGTGACTGAAAGTGTGAGCACTGTCTGTGACTGAATGTGTGAGCACTGTCTGTGACTGAAAGTGTGAGTGCTGTCTGTGACTGAAAGTGTGAGCACTGTCTGTGACTGAAAGGGTGAGCACTGTCTGTGACTGAAAGGGTGAGCTCTGTCTGTGACTGAAAGGGTGAGTGTGACTGAAAGGGTGAGCACTGTCTGTGACTGAAAGGGTGAGTGTGACTGAAAGGGTGAGCACTGTCTGTGACTGAAAGGGTGAGTGTGACTGAAAGGGTGAGCACTGTCTGTGACTGAAAGGGTGAGTGTGATTGAAAGGGTGAGCACTGTCTGTGACTGAAAGGGTGAGTGTGACTGAAAGGGTGAGCACTGTCTGTGACTGAAAGTGTGAGTGTGACTGAAAGGGTGAGCGCTGTCTGTGACTGAAAGGGTGAGTGTGACTGAAAGGGTGAGCACTGTCTGTTACTGAAAGGGTGAGCGCTGTCTGTGACTGAAAGGGTGAGCGCTGTCTGTGACTGAAAGTGTGAGCGCTGTCTGTGACTGAAAGGGTGAGCGCTGTCTGTGACTTGAAGGGTGAGTGTGACTGAAAGGGTGAGCACTGTCTGTGACTGAAAGGGTGAGCACTGTCTGTGACTGAAAGGTTGAGTGTGACTGGAAGGGTGAGCACTGTCTGTGACTGAAAGGGTGAGCACTGTCTGTGACTGGAAGGGTGAGCACTGTCTGTGACTGAAAGTGTGAGCACTGTCTGTGACTGAAAGGGTGAGTGCGACTGAAAGGGTGAGCGCTGTCTGTGACTGAAAGTGTGAGCGCTGTCTGTGACTGAAAGTGTGAGCGCTGTCTCTGACTGAAAGGGTGAGTGTGACTGAAAGGGTGAGCACTGTCTGTGACTGAAAGGGTGAGCGCTGTCTGTGACTGAAAGTGTGAGCGCTGTCTGTGACTGAAAGGGTGAGCACTGTCTGTGACTGAAAGTGTGAGCGCTGTCTGTGACTGAAAGGGTGAGCACTGTCTGTGACTGAAAGTGTGAGCGCTTTCTGTGACTGAAAGTGTGAGCACTGTCTGTGACTGAAAGTGTGAGCACTGTCTGTGACTGAAAGTGTGAGCGCTGTCTGTGACTGAAAGTGTGAGCGCTGTCTGTGACTGAAAGGGTGAGCACTTTCTGTGACTGAAAGGGTGAGCGCTGTCTGTGACTGAAAGTGTGAGCGCTGTCTGTGGCTGAAAGGGTGAGCGCTGTCTGTGACTGAAAGGGTGAGTGTGACTGAAAGTGTGAGCACTGTCTGTGACTGAAAGGGTGAGCGCTGTCTGTGACTGAAAGGGTGAGTGTGACTGAAAGGGTGAGCACTATCTGTGACTGAAAGGGTGAGTGTGATTGAAAGGGTGAGCACTGTCTGTGACTGAAAGGTTGAGTGTGACTGAAAGGGTGAGCACTGTCTGTGACTGAATGGGTGAGTGCGACTGAAAGGGTGAGCGCTGTCTGTGACTGAAAGGGTGAGCGCTGTCTGTGACTGAAAGGGTGAGCGCTGTCTGTGACTGATGGTGTGAGCACTGTCTGTGACTGATGGTGTGAGCGCTGTTTGTGACTGAAAGTGTGAGCACTGTCTGTGACTGAAAGGGTGAGCGCTGTCTGTGACTGAAAGTGTGAGCGCTGTCTCTGACTGAAAGGGTGAGTGTGACTGAAAGGGTGAGCACTGTCTGTGACTGAAAGGGTGAGCGCTGTCTGTGACTGAAAGGGTGAGCGCTGTCTGTGACAGAAAGTGTGAGCGCTGTCTGTGACTGAAAGGGTGAGCGCTGTCTGTGACTGAAAGGGTGAGCACTTTCTGTGACTGAAAGGGTGAGCGCTCTCTGTGACAGAAAGTGTGAGCGCTGTCTGTGACTGAAAGGGTGAGCGCTGTCTGTGACTGAAAGGGTGAGCACTTTCTGTGACTGAAAGGGTGAGCGCTGTCTGTGACTGAAAGTGTGAGCGCTGTCTGTGACTGAAAGGGTGAGTGTGACTGAAAGTGTGAGCACTGTCTGTGACTGAAAGGGTGAGCGCTGTCTTTGACTGAAAGGGTGAGTGTGACTGAAAGGGTGAGCACTGTCTGTGACTGAAAGGGTGAGTGTGATTGAAAGGGTGAGCACTGTCTGTGACTGAAAGGGTGAGTGTGACTGAAAGGGTGAGCACTGTCTGTGTCTGAAAGGGTGAGTGTGACTGAAATTGTGAGCACTGTCTGTGACTGAAAGGGTGAGCACTGTCTGTGACTGAAAGGGTGAGTGTGACTGAAAGGGTGAGCACTGTCTGTGACTGAAAGGGTGAGTGTGACTGAAAGGGTGAGCACTGTCTGTGACTGAAAGGGTGAGTGTGATTGAAAGGGTGAGCACTGTCTGTGACTGAAAGGGTGAGTGTGACTGAAAGGGTGAGCACTGTCTGTGACTGAAAGGGTGAGTGCGACTGAAAGTGTGAGCACTGTCTGTGACTGAAAGGGTGAGCACTGTCTGTGACTGAAAGGGTGAGTGTGACTGAAAGGATGAGCACTGTCTGTGACTGAAAGGGTGAGCGCTGTCTGTGACTGAAAGGGTGAGCGCTGTCTGTGACTGAAAGTGTGAGCGCTGTCTGTGACTGAAAGGGTGAGCGCTGTCTGTGACTGAAAGGGTGAGCACTGTCTGTGACTGAAAGGGTGAGTGTGACTGAAAGGGTGAGCACTGTCTGTGATTGAAAGGGTGAGTGTGACTGAAAGGGTGAGCACTGTCTGTGACCGAAAGGGTGAGTGTGACTGAAAGTGTGAGCACTGTCTGTGACTGAAAGGGTGAGCGCTGTCTGTGACTGAAAGGGTGAGTGTGACTGAAAGGGTGAGCACTGTCTGTGACTGAAAGTGTGAGCACTGTCTGTGACTGAAAGTGTGAGCGCTGTCTGTGACTGAAAGTGTGAGCGCTGTCTGTGACTGAAAGGGTGAGCTCTGTCTGTGACTGAAAGGGTGAGCGCTGTCTGTGACTGAAAGGGTGAGCACTTTCTGTGACTGAAAGGGTGAGCGCTGTCTGTGACTGAAAGTGTGAGCGCTGTCTGTGACTGAAAGGGTGAGCGCTGTCTGTGACTGAAAGGGTGAGTGTGACTGAAAGTGTGAGCACTGTCTGTGACTGAAAGGGTGAGCGCTGTCTGTGACTGAAAGGGTGAGTGTGACTGAAAGGGTGAGCACTATCTGTGACTGAAAGGGTGAGTGTGATTGAAAGGGTGAGCACTGTCTGTGACTGAAAGGTTGAGTGTGACTGAAAGGGTGAGCACTGTCTGTGACTGAAAGGGTGAGTGCGACTGAAAGGGTGAGCGCTGTCTGTGACTGAAAGTGTGAGCGCTGTCTGTGACTGAAAGGGTGAGCGCTGTCTGTGACTGAAAGTGTGAGCGCTGTATCTGACTGAAAGGGTGAGTGTGACTGAAAGGGTAAGCACTGTCTGTGACTGAAAGGGTGAGCGCTGTCTGTGACTGAAATTGTGAGCGCTGTCTGTGACTGAAAGGGTGAGCACTGTCTGTGACTGAAAGTGTGAGCGCTGTCTGTGACTGAAAGGGTGAGCAATGTCTGTGACTGAAAGTGTGAGCGCTGTCTGTGACTGAAAGGGTGAGCGCTGTCTGTGACTGAAAGGGTGAGCGCTGTCTGTGACTGAAAGGGTGAGCACGTTCTGTGACTGAAAGGGTGAGCGCTGTCTGTGACTGAAAGGGTGAGCGCTGTCTGTGACTGAAAGTGTGAGCGCTCTCTGTGACTGAAAGGGTGAGTGTGACTGAAAGTGTGAGCACTGTCTGTGACTGAAAGGGAGAGCGCTGTCTGTGACTGAAAGGGTGAGTGTGACTGAAAGGGTGAGCACTGTCTGTGACTGAAAGGGTGAGTGTGATTGAAAGGGTGAGCACTGTCTGTGACTGAAAGGGTGAGTGTGACTGAAAGGGAGAGCACTGTCTGTGACTGAAAGGGTGAGCTCTGTCTGTGACTGAAAGGGTGAGTGTGACTGAAAGGGTGAGCACTGTCTGTGACTGAAAGGGTGAGTGTGATTGAAAGGGTGAGCACTTTGTGTGACTGAAAGGGTGAGTGTGACTGAAAGGGTGAGCACTGTCTGTGACTGAAAGGGTGAGTGCGACTGAAAGTGTGAGCACTGTCTGTGACTGAAAGGGTGAGCACTGTCTGTGACTGAAAGGGTGAGTGTGACTGAAAGGGTGAGCACTGTCTATGACTGAAAGGGTGAGTGTGATTGAAAGGGTGAGCACTGTCTGTGACTGAAAGGATGAGTGTGACTGAAAGGGTGAGCACTGTCTGTGACTGAAAGTGTGAGTGTGACTGAAAGGGTGAGCGCTGTCTGTGACTGAAAGGGTGAGTGTGACTGAAAGGGTGAGCACTGTCTGTGACTGAAAGGGTGAGCGCTGTCTGTGACTGAAAGGGTGAGCGCTGTCTATGACTGAAAGGGTGAGCGCTGTCTGTGACTGAAATTGTGAGCGCTGTCTGTGACTGAAAGGGTGAGCGCTGTCTGTTACTGAAAGGGTGAGTGTGACTGAAAGGGTGAGCACTGTCTGTGACTGAAAGGGTGAGTGTGACTGAAAGTGTGAGCACTGTCTGTGACTGAAAGGGTGAGCGCTGTCTGTGACTGAAAGGGTGAGTGTGACTGAAAGGGTGAGCACTGTCTGTGACTGAAAGGGTGAGTGTGACTGAAAGGATGAGCACTGTCTGTGACTGAAAGGGTGAGCGCTGTCTGTGACTGAAAGGGTGAGTGTGACTGAAAGGGTGAGCACTGTCTGTGACTGAAAGGGTGAGTGTGATTGAAAGGGTGAACACTGTCTGTGACTGAAAGGGTGAGTGTGACTGAAAGGGTGAGCACTGTCTGTGACTGAAAGGGTGAGTGTGACTGAAAGGGTGAGCGCTGTCTGTGACTGAAAGGGTGACTGTGACTGAAAGGGTGAGCACTGTCTGTGACTGAAAGTGTGAGAGCTGTCTGTGACTGAAAGGGTGAGCGCTGTCTGTTACTGAAAGGGTGAGCACTGTCTGTGACTGAAAGGGTGAGTGTTACTGAAAGGGTGAGCACTGTCTGTGACTGAAAGGGTGAGTGTGACTGAAAGGGTGAGCACTGTCTGTGACTGAAAGGGTGAGTGTTACTGAAAGGGTGAGCGCTGTCTGTGACTGAAAGTGTGAGCGCTGTCTGTGACTGAAAGGGTGAGCGCTGTCTGTGACTTGAAGGGTGAGTGTGACTGAAAGGGTGAGCACTGTCTGTGACTGAAAGGGTGAGCACTGTCTGTGACTGAAAGGGTGAGTGTGACTGGAAGGGTGAGCACTTTCTGTGACTGAAAGGGTGAGCACTGTCTGTGACTGGAAGGGTGAGCACTGTCTGTGACTGAAAGTGTGAGCACTGTCTGTGACTGAAAGGGTGAGTGCGACTGAAAGGGTGAGCGCTGTCTGTGACTGAAAGTGTGAGCGCTGTCTCTGACTGAAAGGGTGAGTGTGACTGAAAGGGTGAGCACTGTCTGTGACTGAAAGGGTGAGCGCTGTCTGTGACTGAAAGTGTGAGCGCTGTCTGTGACTGAAAGGGTGAGCACTGTCTGTGACTGAAAGTGTGAGCGCTGTCTGTGACTGAAAGGGTGAGCACTGTCTGTGACTGAAAGTGTGAGCGCTTTCTGTGACTGAAAGTGTGAGCACTGTCTGTGACTGAAAGTGTGAGCACTGTCTGTGACTGAAAGTGTGAGCACTGTCTGTGACTGAAAGGGTGAGCGCTGTCTGTGACTGAAAGTGTGAGCGCTGTCTGTGACTGAAAGGGTCAGCGCTGTCTGTGACTGAAAGGGTGAGCACTTTCTGTGACTGAAAGGGTGAGCGCTGTCTGTGACTGAAAGTGTGAGCGCTGTCTGTGACTGAAAGGGTGAGTGTGACTGAAAGTGTGAGCACTGTCTGTGACTGAAAGTGTGAGCACTGTCTGTGACTGAAAGGGTGAGTGTGACTGAAAGGGTGAGCACTGTCTGTGACTGAAAGGGTGAGTGTGATTGAAAGGGTGAGCACTGTCTTTGACTGAAAGGGTGAGTGTGACTGAAAGGGTGAGCACTGTCTGTGACTGAAAGGGTGAGCTCTGTCTGTGACTGAAAGGGTGAGTGTGACTGAAAGGGTGAGCACTGTCTGTGACTGAAAGGGTGAGTGTGACTGAAAGGGTGAGCACTGTCTGTGACTGAAAGGGTGAGTGCGACTGAAAGTGTGAGCACTGTCTGTGACTGAAAGGGTGAGTGTGACTGGAAGGGTGAGCACTGTCTGTGACTGAAAGTGTGAGCGCCGTCTGTGACTGAAAGTGTGAGCACTGTCTGTGACTGAAAGTGTGAGCACTGTCTGTGACTGAAAGGGTGAGTGCGACTGAAAGGGTGAGCACTGTCTGTGACTGAAAGTGTGAGCGCTGTCTGTGACTGAAAGGGTGAGCACTGTCTGTGACTGAAAGTGTGAGCGCTGTCTCTGACTGAAAGGGTGAGTGTGACTGAAAGGGTGAGCACTGTCTGTGACTGAAAGGGTGAGTGCTGTCTGTGACTGAAAGTGTGAGCGCTGTCTGTGACTGAAAGGGTGAGCACTGTCTGTGACTGAAAGTGTGAGCGCTGTCTGTGACTGAAAGGGTGAGCACTGTCTGTGACTGAAAGTGTGAGCGCTTTCTGTGACTGAAAGTGTGAGCACTGTCTGTGACTGAATGTGTGAGCACTGTCTGTGACTGAAAGTGTGAGCGCTGTCTGTGACTGAAAGTGTGAGCACTGTCTGTGACTTAAAGGGTGAGCACTGTCTGTGACTGAAAGGGTGAGCTCTGTCTGTGACTGAAAGGGTGAGTGTGACTGAAAGGGTGAGTGTGATTGAAAGGGTGAGCACTGTGTGTGACTGAAATTGTGAGTGTGTCTGAAAGGGTGAGCACTGTCTGTGACTGAAAGGGTGAGTGCGACTGAAAGTGTGAGCACTGTCTGTGACTGAAAGGGTGAGCACTGTCTGTGACTGAAAGGGTGAGTGTGACTGAAAGGGTGAGCACTGTCTGTGACTGAAAGGGTGAGTGTGATTGAAAGGGTGAGCACTGTCTGTGACTGAAAGGGTGAGTGTGACTGAAAGGGTGAGCACTGTCTGTGACTGAAAGTGTGAGTGTGACTGAAAGGGTGAGCGCTGTCTGTGACTGAAAGGGTGAGTGTGACTGAAAGGGTGAGCACTGTCTGTGACTGAAAGGGTGAGCGCTGTCTGTGACTGAAAGGGTGAGCGCTGTCTATGACTGAAAGGGTGAGCGCTGTCTGTGACTGAAATTGTGAGTGCTGTCTGTGACTGAAAGGGTGAGCGCTGTCTGTGACTGAAAGGGTCAGCGCTGTCTGTTACCGAAAGGGTGAGTGTGACTGAAAGTGTGAGCACTGTCTGTGACTGAAAGGGTGAGTGTGACTGAAAGTGTGAGCATTGTCTGTGACTGAAAGGGTGAGCGCTGTCTGTGACTGAAAGGGTGAGTGTGACTGAAAGGGTGAGCACTGTCTGTGACTGAAAGGGTGAGTGTGACTGAAAGGGTGAGCACTGTCTGTGACTGAAAGGGTGAGCGCTGTCTGTGACTGAAAGGGTGAGTGTGACTGAAAGGGTGAGCACTGTCTGTGACTGAAAGGGTGAGTGTGATTGAAAGGGTGAACACTGTCTGTGACAGAAAGGGTGAGTGTGACTGAAAGGGTGAGCACTGTCTGTGACTGAAAGTGTGAGAGCTGTCTGTGACTGAAAGGGTGAGCGCTGTCTGTGACTGAAAGGGTGAGCACTGTCTGTGACTGAAAGGGTGAGTGTTACTGAAAGGGTGAGCACTGTCTGTGACTGAAAGGGTGAGTGTGACTGAAAGGGTGAGCACTGTCTGTGACTGAAAGGGTGAGTGTTACTGAAAGGGTGAGCGCTGTCTGTGACTGAAAGGGTGAGCGCTGTCTGTGGCTGAAAGGGTGAGTGTGATTGAAAGGGTGAACACTGTCTGTGACAGAAAGGGTGAGTGTGACTGAAAGGGTGAGCACTGTCTGTGACTGAAAGTGTGAGAGCTGTCTGTGACTGAAAGGGTGAGCGCTGTCTGTGACTGAAAGTGTGAGCACTGTCTGTGACTGAAAGGGTGAGTGTTACTGAAAGGGTGAGCACTGTCTGTGACTGAAAGGGTGAGTGTGACTGAAAGGGTGAGCACTGTCTGTGACTGAAAGGGTGAATGTTACTGAAAGGGTGAGCGCTGTCTGTGACTGAAAGGGTGAGCGCTGTCTGTGACTGAAAGTGTGAGCGCTGTCTGTGACTGAAAGGGTGAGCGCTGTCTGTGACTTGAAGGGTGAGTGTGACTGAAAGGGTGAGCACTGTCTGTGACTGAAAGGGTGAGCACTGTCTGTGACTGAAAGGTTGAGTGTGACTGGAAGGGTGAGCACTGTCTGTGACTGAAAGGGTGAGCACTGTCTGTGACTGGAAGGGTGAGCACTGTCTGTGACTGAAAGTGTGAGCACTGTCTGTGACTGAAAGGGTGAGTGCGACTGAAAGGGTGAGCGCTGTCTGTGACTGAAAGTGTGAGCACTGTCTGTGACTGAAAGGGTGAGCGCTGTCTGTGACTGAAAGTGTGAGCGCTGTCTCTGACTGAAAGGGTGAGTGTGACTGAAAGGGTGAGCACTGTCTGTGACTGAAAGGGTGAGCGCTGTCTGTGACTGAAAGTGTGAGCGCTGTCTGTGACTGAAAGGGTGAGCACTGTCTGTGACTGAAAGTGTGAGCGCTGTCTGTGACTGAAAGGGTGAGCACTGTCTGTGACTGAAAGTGTGAGCGCTTTCTGTGACTGAAAGTGTGAGCACTGTCTGTGACTGAAAGTGTGAGCACTGTCTGTGACTGAAAGTGTGAGTGCTGTCTGTGACTGAAAGTGTGAGCGCTGTCTGTGACTGAAAGGGTGAGCGCTGTCTGTGACTGAAAGTGTGAGCGCTGTCTGTGACTGAAAGGGTGAGCGCTGTCTGTGACTGAAAGGGTGAGCACTTTCTGTGACTGAAAGGGTGAGCGCTGTCTGTGACTGAAAGTGTGAGCGCTGTCTGTGACTGAAAGGGTGAGTGTGACTGAAAGTGTGAGCACTGTCTGTGACTGAAAGTGTGAGCACTGTCTGTGACTGAAAGGGTGAGTGTAACTGAAAGGGTGAGCACTGTCTGTGACTGAAAGGGTGAGTGTGATTGAAAGGGTGAGCACTGTCTTTGACTGAAAGGGTGAGTGTGACTGAAAGGTTGAGCACTGTCTGTGACTGAAAGGGTGAGCTCTGTCTGTGACTGAAAGGGTGAGTGTGACTGAAAGGGTGAGCACTGTCTGTGACTGAAAGGGTGAGTGTGATTGAAAGGGTGAGCACTGTGTGTGACTGAAAGGGTGAGTGTGACTGAAAGGGTGAGCACTGTCTGTGACTGAAAGGGTGAGTGCGACTGAAAGTGTGAGCACTGTCTGTGACTGAAAGGGTGAGTGTGACTGGAAGGGTGAGCATTGTCTGTGACTGAAAGTGTGAGCGCTGTCTGTGACTGAAAGTGTGAGCGCTGTCTGTGACTGAAAGTGTGAGCGCTGTCTCTGACTGAAAGGGTGAGTGTGACTGAAAGGGTGAGCACTGTCTGTGACTGAAAGGGTGAGCGCTGTCTGTGACTGAAAGTGTGAGCGCTGTCTGTGACTGAAAGGGTGAGCACTGTCTGTGACTGAAAGTGTGAGCGCTGTCTGTGACTGAAAGGGTGAGCACTGTCTGTGACTGAAAGTGTGAGCGCTTTCTGTGACTGAAAGTGTGAGCACTGTCTGTGACTGAAAGTGTGAGCACTGTCTGTGACTGAAAGTGTGAGCGCTGTCTGTGACTGAAAGTGTGAGCACTGTCTGTGACTGAAAGGGTGAGCACTGTCTGTGACTGAAAGGGTGAGTGTTACTGAAAGGGTGAGCACTGTCTGTGACTGAAAGGGTGAGTGTGACTGAAAGGGTGAGCACTGTCTGTGACTGAAAGGGTGAGTGTTACTGAAAGGGTGAGCGCTGTCTGTGACTGAAAGGGTGAGCGCTGTCTGTGACTGAAAGGGTGAGCACTGTCTGTGACTGAAAGTGTGAGCGCTGTCTGTGACTGAAAGTGTGAGCGCTGTCTGTGACTGAAAGTGTGAGCGCTGTCTCTGACTGAAAGGGTGAGTGTGACTGAAAGGGTGAGCACTGTCTGTGACTGAAAGGGTGAGCGCTGTCTGTGACTGAAAGTGTGAGCGCTGTCTGTGACTGAAAGGGTGAGCACTGTCTGTGACTGAAAGTGTGAGCGCTGTCTGTGACTGAAAGTGTGAGCGCTTTCTGTGACTGAAAGTGTGAGCACTGTCTGTGACTGAAAGTGTGAGCACTGTCTGTGACTGAAAGTGTGAGCGCTGTCTGTGACTGAAAGTGTGAGCACTGTCTGTGACTGAAAGGGTGAGCACTGTCTGTGACTGAAAGGGTGAGTGTTACTGAAAGGGTGA
Organism: Moxostoma hubbsi; assembly: GCA_032164185.1. Taxonomy (NCBI): domain Eukaryota; kingdom Metazoa; phylum Chordata; class Actinopteri; order Cypriniformes; family Catostomidae; genus Moxostoma; species Moxostoma hubbsi. Next base: position 13,159,671 of record JAVLUX010000005.1, read on the forward strand.
GCACTGTCTGTGACTGAAAGGGTGAGTGTGACTGAAAGGGTGAGCACTGTCTGTGACTGAAAGGGTGAGTGTTACTGAAAGGGTGAGCGCTGTCTGTGACTGAAAGGGTGAGCGCTGTCTGTGACTGAAAGGGTGAGCACTGTCTGTGACTGAAAGGGTGAGTGTTACTGAAAGGGTGAGCACTGTCTGTGACTGAAAGGGTGAGTGTGACTGAAAGGGTGAGCACTGTCTGTGACTGAAAGGGTGAGTGTTACTGAAAGGGTGAGCGCTGTCTGTGACTGAAAGGGTGAGCGTTGTCTGTGACTGAAAGTGTGAGCGCTGTCTGTGACTGAAAGGGTGAGCGCTGTCTGTGACTTGAAGGGTGAGTGTGACTGAAAGGGTGAGCACTGTCTGTGACTGAAAGGGTGAGTGTGATTGAAAGGGTGAATACTGTCTGTGACAGAAAGGGTGAGTGTGACTGAAAGGGTGAGCACTGTCTGTGACTGAAAGTGTGAGAGCTGTCTGTGACTGAAAGGGTGAGCGCTGTCTGTGACTGAAAGTGTGAGCACTGTCTGTGACTGAAAGGGTGAGTGTTACTGAAAGGGTGAGCACTGTCTGTGACTGAAAGGGTGAGTGTGACTGAAAAGGTGAGCACTGTCTGTGACTGAAAGGGTGAGTGTTACTGAAAGGGTGAGCGCTGTCTGTGACTGAAAGGGTGAGCGCTGTCTGTGACTGAAAGTGTGAGCGCTGTCTGTGACTGAAAGGGTGAGCGCTGTCTGTGACTTGAAGGGTGAGTGTGACTGAAAGGGTGAGCACTGTCTGTGACTGAAAGGGTGAGCACTGTCTGTGACTGAAAGGTTGAGTGTGACTGGAAGGGTGAGCACTGTCTGTGACTGAAAGGGTGAGCACTGTCTGTGACTGGAAGGGTGAGCACTGTCTGTGACTGAAAGTGTGAGCACTGTCTGTGACTGAAAGGGTGAGTGCGACTGAAAGGGTGAGCGCTGTCTGTGACTGAAAGTGTGAGCGCTGTCTGTGACTGAAAGGGTGAGCGCTGTCTGTGACTGAAAGTGTGAGCGCTGTCTCTGACTGAAAGGGTGAGTGTGACTGAAAGGGTGAGCACTGTCTGTGACTGAAAGGGTGAGCGCTGTCTGTGACTGAAAGTGTGAGCGCTGTCTGTGACTGAAAGGGTGAGCACTGTCTGTGACTGAAAGTGTGAGTGCTGTCTGTGACTGAAAGTGTGAGCGCTTTCTGTGACTGAAAGTGTGAGCACTGTCTGTGACTGAAAGTGTGAGCACTGTCTGTGACTGAAAGTGTGAGCGCTGTCTGTGACTGAAAGTGTGAGCACTGTCTGTGACTGAAAGGGTGAGCACTGTCTGTGACTGAAAGGGTGAGTGTTACTGAAAGGGTGAGCACTGTCTGTGACTGAAAGGGTGAGTGTGACTGAAAGGGTGAGCACTGTCTGTGACTGAAAGGGTGAGTGTTACTGAAAGGGTGAGCGCTGTCTGTGACTGAAAGGGTGAGCGCTGTCTGTGACTGAAAGGGTGAGCACTGTCTGTGACTGAAAGGGTGAGTGTTACTGAAAGGGTGAGCACTGTCTGTGACTGAAAGGGTGAGTGTGACTGAAAGGGTGAGCACTGTCTGTGACTGAAAGGGTGAGTGTTACTGAAAGGGTGAGCGCTGTCTGTGACTGAAAGGGTGAGCGTTGTCTGTGACTGAAAGTGTGAGCGCTGTCTGTGACTGAAAGGGTGAGCGCTGTCTGTGACTTGAAGGGTGAGTGTGACTGAAAGGGTGAGCACTGTCTGTGACTGAAAGGGTGAGTGTGATTGAAAGGGTGAATACTGTCTGTGACAGAAAGGGTGAGTGTGACTGAAAGGGTGAGCACTGTCTGTGACTGAAAGTGTGAGAGCTGTCTGTGACTGAAAGGGTGAGCGCTGTCTGTGACTGAAAGTGTGAGCGCTGTCTGTGACTGAAAGGGTGAGTGTTACTGAAAGGGTGAGCACTGTCTGTGACTGAAAGGGTGAGTGTGACTGAAAGGGTGAGCACTGTCTGTGACTGAAAGGGTGAGTGTTACTGAAAGGGTGAGCGCTGTCTGTGACTGAAAGGGTGAGCGCTGTCTGTGACTGAAAGTGTGAGCGCTGTCTGTGACTGAAAGGGTGAGCGCTGTCTGTGACTTGAAGGGTGAGTGTGACTGAAAGGGTGAGCACTGTCTGTGACTGAAAGGGTGAGCACTGTCTGTGACTGAAAGGTTGAGTGTGACTGGAAGGGTGAGCACTGTCTGTGACTGAAAGGGTGAGCACTGTCTGTGACTGGAAGGGTGAGCACTGTCTGTGACTGAAAGTGTGAGCACTGTCTGTGACTGAAAGGGTGAGTGCGACTGAAAGGGTGAGCGCTGTCTGTGACTGAAAGTGTGAGCGCTGTCTGTGACTGAAAGGGTGAGCGCTGTCTGTGACTGAAAGTGTGAGCGCTGTCTCTGACTGAAAGGGTGAGTGTGACTGAAAGGGTGAGAACTGTCTGTGACTGAAAGGGTGAGCGCTGTCTGTGACTGAAAGTGTGAGCGCTGTCTGTGACTGAAAGGGTGAGCACTGTCTGTGACTGAAAGTGTGAGCGCTGTCTGTGACTGAAAGGGTGAGCACTGTCTGTGACTGAAAGTGTGAGCGCTTTCTGTGACTGAAAGTGTGAGCACTGTCTGTGACTGAAAGTGTGAGCGCTGTCTGTGACTGAAAGTGTGAGCGCTGTCTGTGACTGAAAGGGTGAGCGCTGTCTGTGACTGAAAGTGTGAGCGCTGTCTGTGACTGAAAGGGTGAGCGCTGTCTGTGACTGAAAGGGTGAGCACTTTCTGTGACTGAAAGGGTGAGCGCTGTCTGTGACTGAAAGTGTGAGCGCTGTCTGTGACTGAAAGGGTGAGTGTGACTGAAAGTGTGAGCACTGTCTGTGACTGAAAGTGTGAGCACTGTCTGTGACTGAAAGGGTGAGTGTGACTGAAAGGGTGAGCACTGTCTGTGACTGAAAGGGTGAGTGTGATTGAAAGGGTGAGCACTGTCTTTGACTGAAAGGGTGAGTGTGACTGAAAGGGTGAGCACTGTCTGTGACTGAAATGGTGAGCTCTGTCTGTGACTGAAAGGGTGAGTGTGACTGAAAGGGTGAGCACTGTCTGTGACTGAAAGGGTGAGTGTGATTGAAAGGGTGAGCACTGTGTGTGACTGAAAGGGTGAGTGTGACTGAAAGGGTGAGCACTGTCTGTGACTGAAAGGGTGAGTGCGACTGAAAGTGTGAGCACTGTCTGTGACTGAAAGGGTGAGTGTGACTGGAAGGGTGAGCATTGTCTGTGACTGAAAGTGTGAGCGCCGTCTGTGACTGAAAGTGTGAGCACTGTCTGTGACTGAAAGTGTGAGCACTGTCTGTGATTGAAAGAGTGAGTGCGACTTAAAGGGTGAGCGCTGTCTGTGACTGAAAGTGTGAGCGCTGTCTGTGACTGAAAGTGTGAGCGCTGTCTCTGACTGAAAGGGTGAGTGTGACTGAAAGGGTGAGCACTGTCTGTGACTGAAAGGGTGAGCGCTGTCTGTGACTGAAAGTGTGAGCGCTGTCTGTGACTGAAAGGGTGAGCACTGTCTGTGACTGAAAGTGTGAGCGCTGTCTGTGACTGAAAGGGTGAGCACTGTCTGTGACTGAAAGTGTGAGCGCTTTCTGTGACTGAAAGTGTGAGCACTGTCTGTGACTGAACGTGTGAGCACTGTCTGTGACTGAAAGTGTGAGCGCTGTCTGTGACTGAAAGTGTGAGCACTGTCTGTGACTGAAAGGGTGAGCACTGTCTGTGACTGAAAGGGTGAGTGTTACTGAAAGGGTGAGCACTGTCTGTGACTGAAAGAGTGAGTGTGACTGAAAGGGTGAGCACTGTCTGTGACTGAAAGGGTGAGTGTTACTGAAAGGGTGAGCGCTGTCTGTGACTGAAAGGGTGAGCGCTGTCTGTGACTGAAAGGGTGAGCACTGTCTGTGACTTAAAGGGTGAGTGTTACTGAAAGGGTGAGCACTGTCTGTGACTGAAAGGGTGAGTGTGACTGAAAGGGTGAGCACTGTCTGTGACTGAAAGGGTGAGTGTTACTGAAAGGGTGAGCGCTGTCTGTGACTGAAAGGGTGAGCGCTGTCTGTGACTGAAAGTGTGAGCGCTGTCTGTGACTGAAAGGGTGAGCGCTGTCTGTGACTTGAAGGGTGAGTGTGACTGAAAGGGTGAGCACTGTCTGTGACTGAAAGGGTGAGTGTTACTGAAAGGGTGAGCACTGTCTGTGACTGAAAGGGTGAGTGTGACTGAAAGGGTGAGCACTGTCTGTGACTGAAAGGGTGAGTGTGACTGAAAGGGTGAGCACTGTCTGTGACTGAAAGGGTGAGTGTGACTGAAAGGGTGAGCACTGTCTGTGACTGAAAGGGTGAGTGTGACTGAAAGTGTGAGCACTCTCTGTGACTGAAAGGGTGAGCGCTGTCTGTGACTGAAAGGGTGAGTGTGACTGAAAGGGTGAGCACTGTCTGTGACTGAAAGGGTGAGTGTGATTGAAAGGGTGAGCACTGTCTTTGACTGAAAGGGTGAGTTTGACTGAAAGGGTGAGCACTGTCTGTGACTGAAAGGGTGAGCTCTGTCTGTGACTGAAAGGGTGAGTGTGACTGAAAGGGTGAGCACTGTCTGTGACTGAAAGGGTGAGTGTGATTGAAAGGGTGAGCACTGTGTGTGACTGAAAGGGTGAGTGTGACTGAAAGGGTGAGCACTGTCTGTGACTGAAAGGGTGAGTGCGACTGAAAGTGTGAGCACTGTCTGTGACTGAAAGGGTGAGTGTGACTGGAAGGGTGAGCATTGTCTGTGACTGAAAGTGTGAGCGCCGTCTGTGACTGAAAGTGTGAGCAATGTCTGTGACTGAAAGTGTGAGCACTGTCTGTGACTGAAAGAGTGAGTGCGACTTAAAGGGTGAGCGCTGTCTGTGACTGAAAGTGTGAGCGCTGTCTGTGACTGAAAGGGTGAGCGCTGTCTGTGACTGAAAGTGTGAGCGCTGTCTCTGACTGAAAGGGTGAGTGTGACTGAAAGGGTGAGCACTGTCTGTGACTGAAAGGGTGAGCGCTGTCTGTGACTGAAAGTGTGAGCGCTGTCTGTGACTGAAAGGGTGAGCACTGTCTGTGACTGAAAGTGTGAGCGCTGTCTGTGACTGAAAGGGTGAGCACTGTCTGTGACTGAAAGTGTGAGCGCTTTCTGTGACTGAAAGTGTGAGCACTGTCTGTGACTGAAAGGGTGAGCGCTGTCTGTGACTGAAAGTGTGAGCACTGTCTGTGACTGAAAGGGTGAGCACTGTCTGTGACTGAAAGGGTGAGTGTTACTGAAAGGGTGAGCACTGTCTGTGACTGAAAGGGTGAGTGTGACTGAAAGGGTGAGCACTGTCTGTGACTGAAAGGGTGAGTGTTACTGAAAGTGTGAGCGCTGTCTGTGACTGAAAGGGTGAGCGCTGTCTGTGACTGAAAGGGTGAGCACTGTCTGTGACTGAAAGGGTGAGTGTTACTGAAAGGGTGAGCACTGTCTGTGACTGAAAGGGTGAGTGTGACTGAAAGGGTGAGCACTGTCTGTGACTGAAAGGGTGAGTGTTACTGAAAGGGTGAGCGCTGTCTGTGACTGAAAGTGTGAGCGCTGTCTGTGACTGAAAGGGTGAGCGCTGTCTGTGACTTGAAGGGTGAGTGTGACTGAAAGGGTGAGCACTGTCTGTGACTGAAAGGGTGAGTGTTACTGAAAGGGTGAGCACTGTCTGTGACTGAAAGGGTGAGTGTGACTGAAAGGGTGTGCACTGTCTGTGACTGAAAGGGTGAGTGTGACTGAAAGGGTGAGCACTGTCTGTGACTGAAAGGGTGAGCACTGTCTGTGACTGAAAGGGTGAGTGTGACTGAAAGTGTGAGCACTGTCTGTGACTGAAAGGGTGAGCGCTGTCTGTGACTGAATGGGTGAGTGTGACTGAAAGGGTGAGCACTGTCTGTGACTGAAAGGGTGAGTGTGATTGAAAGGGTGAGCACTGTCTGTGACTGAAAGGGTGAGCGCTGTCTGTGACTGAAAGTGTGAGCGCTGTCTCTGACTGAAAGGGTGAGTGTGACTGAAAGGGTGAGCACTGTCTGTGACTGAAAGGGTGAGCGCTGTCTGTGACAGAAAGTGTGAGCGCTGTCTGTGACTGAAAGGGTGAGCACTTTCTGTGACTGAAAGGGTGAGCGCTCTCTGTGACAGAAAGTGTGAGCGCTGTCTGTGACTGAAAGGGTGAGCGCTGTCTGTGACTGAAAGGGTGAGCACTTTCTGTGACTGAAAGGGTGAACGCTGTCTGTGACTGAAAGTGTGAGCGCTGTCTGTGACTGAAAGGGTGAGTGTGACTGAAAGTGTGAGCACTGTCTGTGACTGAAAGGGTGAGCGCTGTCTTTGACTGAAAGGGTGAGTGTGACTGAAAGGGTGAGCACTGTCTGTGACTGAAAGGGTGAGTGTGATTGAAAGGGTGAGCACTGTCTGTGACTGAAAGGGTGAGTGTGACTGAAAGGGTGAGCACTGTCTGAAACTGAAAAGGTGAGTGCGACTGAAAGTGTGAGCACTGTCTGTGACTGAAAGGGTGAGCACTGTCTGTGACTGAAAGGGTGAGTTTGACTGAAAGGATGAGCACTGTCTGTGACTGAAAGGGTGAGCGCTGTCTGTGACTGAAAGTGTGAGCGCTGTCTGTGACTGAAAGTGTGAGCGCTGTCTGTGACTGAAAGGGTGAGCGCTGTCTGTGACTGAAAGGGTGAGCACTGTCTGTTACTGAAAGGGTGAGTGTGATTGAAAGGGTGAGCACTGTCTGTGATTGAAAGGGTGAGTGTGACTGAAAGGGTGAGCACTGTCTGTGACTGAAAGGGTGAGTTTGACTGAAAGTGTGAGCGCTGTCTGTGACTGAAAGGGTGAGTGTGACTGAAAGTGTGAGCACTGTCTGTGACTGAAAGGGTGAGCGCTGTCTGTGACTGAAAGGGTGAGTGTGACTGAAAGGGTGAGCACTGTCTGTGACTGAAAGTGTGAGCACTGTCTGTGACTGAAAGTGTGAGCGCTGTCTGTGACTGAAAGTGTGAGCGCTGTCTGTGACTGAAAGGGTGAGCTCTGTCTGTGACTGAAAGGGTGAGCGCTGTCTGTGACTGAAAGTGTGAGCGCTGTCTGTGACTGAAAGGGTGAGCACTGTCTGTGACTGAAAGTGTGAGCGCTTTCTGTGACTGAAAGTGTGAGCACTGTCTGTGACTGAAAGTGTGAGCACTGTCTGTGACTGAAAGTGTGACGCTGTCTGTGACTGAAAGTGTGAGCACTGTCTGTGACTGAAAGGGTGAGCACTGTCTGTGACTGAAAGGGTGAGTGTTACTGAAAGGGTGAGCACTTTCTGTGACTGAAAGGGTGAGTGTGACTGAAAGGGTGAGCACTGTCTGTGACTGAAAGGGTGAGTGTTACTGAAAGGGTGAGCGCTGTCTGTGACTGAAAGGGTGAGCGCTGTCTGTGACTGAAAGGGTGAGCACTGTCTGTGACTGAAAGGGTGAGTGTTACTGAAAGGGTGAGCACTGTCTGTGACTGAAAAGGGTGAGTGTGACTGAAAGGGTGAGCACTGTCTGTGACTGAAAGGGTAAGTGTTACTGAAAGGGTGAGCGCTGTCTGTGACTGAAAGGGTGAGCGCTGTCTGTGACTGAAAGTGTGAGCGCTGTCTGTGACTGAAAGGGTGAGCGCTGTCTGTGACTTGAAGGGTGAGTGTGACTGAAAGGGTGAGCACTGTCTGTGACTGAAAGGGTGAGTGTGACTGAAAGGGTGAGCACTGTCTGTGACTGAAAGGGTGAGTGTGACTGAAAGGGTGAGCACTGTCTGTGACTGAAAGGGTGAGTGTGACTGAAAGGGTGAGCACTGTCTGTGACTGAAAGGGTGAGTGTGACTGAAAGTGTGAGCACTGTCTGTGACTGAAAGGGTGAGCGCTGTCTGTGACTGAAAGGGTGAGTGTGACTGAAAGGGTGAGCACTGTCTGTGACTGAAAGGGTGAGTGTGATTGAAAGGGTGAGCACTGTCTTTGACTGAAAGGGTGAGTGTGACTGAAAGGGTGAGCACTGTCTGTGACTGAAAGGGTGAGCTCTGTCTGTGACTGAAAGGGTGAGTGTGACTGAAAGGGTGAGCACTGTCTGTGACTGAAAGGGTGAGTGTGATTGAAAGGGTGAGCACTGTGTGTGACTGAAAGGGTGAGTGTGACTGAAAGGGTGAGCACTGTCTGTGACTGAAAGGGTGAGTGCGACTGAAAGTGTGAGCACTGTCTGTGACTGAAAGGGTGAGTGTGACTGGAAGGGTGAGCATTGTCTGTGACTGAAAGTGTGAGCGCCGTCTGTGACTGAAAGTGTGAGCAATGTCTGTGACTGAAAGTGTGAGCACTGTCTCTGACTGAAAGAGTGAGTGCGACTTAAAGGGTGAGCGCTGTCTGTGACTGAAAGTGTGAGCGCTGTCTGTGACTGAAAGGGTGAGCGCTGTCTGTGACTGAAAGTGTGAGCGCTGTCTCTGACTGAAAGGGTGAGTGTGACTGAAAGGGTGAGCACTGTCTGTGACTGAAAGGGTGAGCGCTGTCTGTGACTGAAAGTGTGAGCGCTCTCTGTGACTGAAAGGGTGAGCACTGTCTGTGACTGAAAGTGTGAGCGCTGTCTGTGTCTGAAAGGGTGAGCACTGTCTGTGACTGAAAGTGTGAGCGCTTTCTGTGACTGAAAGTGTGAGCACTGTCTGTGACTGAAAGTGTGAGCGCTGTCTGTGACTGAAAGTGTGAGCACTGTCTGTGACTGAAAGGGTGAGCACTGTCTGTGACTGAAAGGGTGAGTGTTACTGAAAGGGTGAGCACTGTCTGTGACTGAAAGGGTGAGTGTGACTGAAAGGGTGAGCACTGTCTGTGACTGAAAGGGTGAGTGTTACTGAAAGGGTGAGCGCTGTCTGTGACTGAAAGGGTGAGCGCTGTCTGTGACTGAAAGGGTGAGCACTGTCTGTGACTGAAAGGGTGAGTGTTACTGAAAGGGTGAGCACTGTCTGTGACTGAAAGGGTGAGTGTGACTGAAAGGGTGAGCACTGTCTGTGACTGAAAGGGTGAGTGTTACTGAAAGGGTGAGCGCTGTCTGTGACTGAAAGGGTGAGCGCTGTCTGTGACTGAAAGTGTGAGCGCTGTCTGTGACTGAAAGGGTGAGCGCTGTCTGTGACTTGAAGGGTGAGTGTGACTGAAAGGGTGAGCACTGTCTGTGACTGAAAGGGTGAGTGTTACTGAAAGGGTGAGCACTGTCTGTGACTGAAAGGGTGAGTGTGACTGAAAGGGTGAGCACTGTCTGTGACTGAAAGGGTGAGTGTGACTGAAAGGGTGAGCACTGTCTGTGACTGAAAGGGTGAGCACTGTCTGTGACTGAAAGGGTGAGTGTGACTGAAAGTGTGAGCACTGTCTGTGACTGAAAGGGTGAGCGCTGTCTGTGACTGAAAGGGTGAGTGTGACTGAAAGGGTGAGCACTGTCTGTGACTGAAAGGGTGAGTGTGATTGAAAGGGTGAGCACTGTCTGTGACTGAAAGGGTGAGCGCTGTCTGTGACTGAAAGTGTGAGCGCTGTCTCTGACTGAAAGGGTGAGTGTGACTGAAAGGGTGAGCACTGTCTGTGACTGAAAGGGTGAGCGCTGTCTGTGACAGAAAGTGTGAGCGCTGTCTGTGACTGAAAGGGTGAGCGCTGTCTGTGACTGAAAGGGTGAGCACTTTCTGTGACTGAAAGGGTGAGCGCTCTCTGTGACAGAAAGTGTGAGCGCTGTCTGTGACTGAAAAGGTGAGCGCTGTCTGTGACTGAAAGGGTGAGCACTTTCTGTGACTGAAAGGGTGAACGCTGTCTGTGACTGAAAGTGTGAGCGCTGTCTGTGACTGAAAGGGTGAGTGTGACTGAAAGTGTGAGCACTGTCTGTGACTGAAAGGGTGAGCGCTGTCTTTGACTGAAAGGGTGAGTGTGACTGAAAGGGTGAGCACTGTCTGTGACTGAAAGGGTGAGTGTGATTGAAAGGGTGAGCACTGTCTGTGACTGAAAGGGTGAGTGTGACTGAAAGTGTGAGCACTGTCTGTGACTGAAAGGCTGAGCACTGTCTGTGACTGAAAGGGTGAGTGTGACTGAAAGGGTGAGCACTGTCTGTGACTGAAAGGGTGAGTGTGACTGAAAGGGTGAGCACTGTCTGTGACTGAAAGGGTGAGTGTGATTGAAAGGGTGAGCACTGTCTGTGACTGAAAGGGTGAGTGTGACTGAAAGGGTGAGCACTGTCTGAAACTGAAAGGGTGAGTGCGACTGAAAGTGTGAGCACTGTCTGTGACTGAAAGGGTGAGCACTGTCTGTGACTGAAAGGGTGAGTGTGACTGAAAGGATGAGCACTGTCTGTGACTGAAAGGGTGAGCGCTGTCTGTGACTGAAAGGGTGAGCGCTGTCTGTGACTGAAAGTGTGAGCGCTGTCTGTGACTGAAAGGGTGAGCGCTGTCTGTGACTGAAAGGGTGAGCACTGTCTGTTACTGAAAGGGTGAGTGTGACTGAAAGGGTGAGCACTGTCTGTGATTGAAAGGGTGAGTGTGACTGAAAGGGTGAGCACTGTCTGTGACTGAAAGGGTGAGTTTGACTGAAAGTGTGAGTGCTGTCTGTGACTGAAAGGGTGAGTGTGACTGAAAGTGTGAGCACTGTCTGTGACTGAAAGGGTGAGCGCTGTCTGTGACTGAAAGGGTGAGTGTGACTGAAAGGGTGAGCACTGTCTGTGACTGAAAGAGTGAGCACTGTCTGTGACTGAAAGTGTGAGCGCTGTCTGTGACTGAAAGTGTGAGCGCTGTCTGTGACTGAAAGGGTGAGCTCTGTCTGTGACTGAAAGGGTGAGCGCTGTCTGTGACTGAAAGGGTGAGCGCTGTCTGTGACTGAAAGGGTGAGCACTTTCTGTGACTGAAAGGGTGAGCGCTGTCTGTGACTGAAAGTGTGAGCGCTGTCTGTGACTGAAAGGGTGAGCGCTGTCTGTGACTGAAAGGGTGAGTGTGACTGAAAGTGTGAGCACTGTCTGTGACTGAAAGGGTGAGCGCTGTCTGTGACTGAAAGGGTGAGTGTGACTGAAAGGGTGAGCACTATCTGTGACTGAAAGGGTGAGTGTGATTGAAAGGGTGAGCACTGTCTGTGACTGAAAGGTTGAGTGTGACTGAAAGGGTGAGCACTGTCTGTGACTGAAAGGGTGAGTGCGACTGAAAGGGTGAGCGCTGTCTGTGACTGAAAGTGTGAGCGCTGTCTCTGACTGAAAGTGTGAGTGTGACTGAAAGGGTGAGCACTGTCTGTGACTGAAAGGGTGAGCGCTTTCTGTGACTGAAAGTGTGAGCGCTGTCTGTGACCGAAAGGGTGAGCACTGTCTGTGACTGAAAGTGTGAGCGCTGTCTGTGACTGAAAGGGTGAGCACTGTCTGTGACTGAAAGTGTGAGCGCTGTCTGTGACTGAAAGTGTGAGCACTGTCTGTGACTGAAAGTGTGAGCACTGTCTGTGACTGAAAGTGTGAGCGCTGTCTGTGACTGAAAGGGTGAGCGCTGTCTGTGACTGAAAGGGTGAGCGCTGTCTGTGACTGAAAGGGTGAGCACGTTCTGTGACTGAAATGGTGAGTGTGACTGAAAGGGTGAGCACTGTCTGTGACTGAAAGGGTGAGTGTGACTGAAAGGGTGAGCACTGTCTGTGACTGAAAGGGTGAGTGTGACTGAAAGGGTGAGCGCTGTCTGTGACTGAAAGGGTGAGCGCTGTCTGTGACTGAAAGTGTGAGAGCTGTCTGTGACTGAAAGTGTGATCGCTGTCTGTGACTGAAAGGGTGAGCACTGTCTGTGACTGAAAGGGTGAGTGTGACTGAAAGTGTGAGCGCTGTCTGTGACTGAAAGGGTGAGCGCTGTCTGTGACTGAAAGGGTGAGTGTGACTGAAAGGGTGAGCACTGTCTGTGACTGAAAGGGTGAGCACTGTCTGTGACTGAAAGGGTGAGCGCTGTCTGTGACTGAAAGGGTGAGTGTGACTGGAAGGGTGAGCACTGTCTGTGACTGAAAGGGTGAGCACTGTCTGTGACTGAAAGGGTGAGCGCTGTCTGTGACTGAAAGTGTGAGCGCTGTCTGTGACTGAAAGGGTGAGCGCTGTCTGTGACTGAAAGTGTGAGCACTGTCTGTGACTGAAAGGGTGAGCGCTGTCTGTGACTGAAAGGGTGAGCACTGTCTGTGACTGAAAGGGTGAGTGTGACTGAAAGGGTGAGCGTTGTCTGTGACTGAAACGGTGAGTGTGACTGAAAGGGTGAGCACTGTCTGTGACTGAAAGGGTGAGTGTGACTGAAAGGGTGAGCACTGTGTATGACTGAAAGAGTGAGTGTGACTGAAAGGGTGAGCACTGTCTGTGACTGAAAGGGTGAGTGTGACTGAAAGGGTGAGCACTTTCTGTGACTGAAAGGTTGAGTGTGATTGAAAGGGTGAGCACTGTCTGTGACTGAAAGGGTGAGTGTGACTGAAAGGGTGAGCACTGTCTGTGACTGAAAGGGTGAGTGTGACTGAAAGGGTGAGCGCTGTCTGTGACTGAAAGGGTGAGTGTGACTGAAAGGGTGAGCACTGTCTGTGACTGAAAGGGTGAGTGTGACTGAAAGTGTGAGCACTGTCTGTGACTGAAAGGGTGAGTGTGACTGAAAGGGTGAGCACTATCTGTGACTGAAAGGGTGAGTGTGACTGAAAGGGTGAGCACTGTCTGTGACTGAAAGGGTGAGTGCGACTGAAAGGGTGAGCGCTGTCTGTGACTGAAAGTGTGAGCGCTGTCTGTGACTGAAAGGGTGAGCGCTGTCTGTGACTGAAAGTGTGAGCGCTGTCTCTGACTGAAAGTGTGAGTGTGACTGAAAGGGTGAGCACTGTCTGTGACTGAAAGGGTGAGCGCTGTCTGTGACTGAAAGTGTGAGCGCTGTCTGTGACTGAAAGGGTGAGCACTGTCTGTGACTGAAAGTGTGAGCGCTGTCTGTGACTGAAAGGGTGAGCACTGTCTGTGACTGAAAGTGTGAGCGCTGTCTGTGACTGAAAGTGTGAGCACTGTCTGTGACTGAAAGTGTGAGCACTGTCTGTGACTGAAAGTGTGAGCGCTGTCTGTGACTGAAAGGGTGAGCGCTGTCTGTGACTGAAAGGGTGAGCGCTGTCTGTGACTGAAAGGGTGAGCACGTTCTGTGACTGAAATGGTGAGTGTGACTGAAAGGGTGAGCACTGTCTGTGACTGAAAGGGTGAGTGTGACTGAAAGGGTGAGCACTGTCTGTGACTGAAAGGGTGAGTGTGACTGAAAGGGTGAGCGCTGTCTGTGACTGAAAGGGTGAGCGCTGTCTGTGACTGAAAGTGTGAGAGCTGTCTGTGACTGAAAGGGTGATCGCTGTCTGTGACTGAAAGGGTGAGCACTGTCTGTGACTGAAAGGGTGAGTGTGACTGAAAGTGTGAGCGCTGTCTGTGACTGAAAGGGTGAGCGCTGTCTGTGACTGAAAGGGTGAGTGTGACTGAAAGGGTGAGCACTGTCTGTGACTGAAAGGGTGAGCACTGTCTGTGACTGAAAGGGTGAGCGCTGTCTGTGACTGAAAGGGTGAGTGTGACTGGAAGGGTGAGCACTGACTGTGACTGAAAGGGTGAGCACTGTCTGTGACTGAAAGGGTGAGCACTGTCTGTGACTGAAAGTGTGAGCGCTGTCTGTGACTGAAAGGGTGAGCGCTGTCTGTGACTGAAAGTGTGAGCGCTGTCTGTGACTGAAAGGGTGAGCGCTGTCTGTGACTGAAAGGGTGAGCACTGTCTGTGACTGAAAGGGTGAGTGTGACTGAAAGGGTGAGCGTTGTCTGTGACTGAAACGGTGAGTGTGACTGAAAGGGTGAGCACTGTCTGTGACTGAAAGGGTGAGTGTGACTGAAAGGGTGAGCACTGTGTATGACTGAAAGAGTGAGTGTGACTGAAAGGGTGAGCACTGTCTGTGACTGAAAGGGTGAGTGTGACTGAAAGGGTGAGCACTTTCTGTGACTGAAAGGTTGAGTGTGATTGAAAGGGTGAGCACTGTCTGTGACTGAAAGTGTGAGTGTGACTGAAAGGGTGAGCGCTGTCTGTGACTGAAAGGGTGAGTGTGACTGAAAGGGTGAGCGCTGTCTGTGACTGAAAGGGTGAGTGTGACTGAAAGGGTGAGCACTGTCTGTGACTGAAAGGGTGAGTGTGACTGAAAGGGTGAGCACTGTCTGTGACTGAATGGGTGAGTTTGACTGAAAGGGTGAGCACTGTCTGTGACTGAAAGGGTGAGTGTGACTGAAAGTGTGAGCACTGTCTGTGACTGAAAGGGTGAGCGCTGTCTGTGACTGAAAGGGTGAGTGTGACTGAAAGGGTGAGCACTGTCTGTGACTGAAAGGGTGAGTGTGATTGAAAGGGTGAGCACTGTCTGTGACTGAAAGGGTGAGCGCTGTCTGTGACTGAAAGGGTGAACACTGTCTGTGACTGAAAGTGTGAGCGCTGTCTGTGACTGAAAGGGTGAGTGTGACTGAAAGTGTGAGCACTGTCTGTGACTGAAAGGGTGAGCGCTGTCTTTGACTGAAAGGGTGAGTGTGACTGAAAGGGTGAGCACTGTCTGTGACTGAAAGGGTGAGTGTGATTGAAAGGGTGAGCACTGTCTGTGACTGAAAGGGTGAGTGTGACTGAAAGTGTGAGCACTGTCTGTGACTGAAAGGCTGAGCACTGTCTGTGACTGAAAGGGTGAGTGTGACTGAAAGGGTGAGCACTGTCTGTGACTGAAAGGGTGAGTGTGACTGAAAGGGTGAGCACTGTCTGTGACTGAAAGGGTGAGTGTGATTGAAAGGGTGAGCACTGTCTGTGACTGAAAGGGTGAGTGTGACTGAAAGGGTGAGCACTGTCTGAAACTGAAAGGGTGAGTGCGACTGAAAGTGTGAGCACTGTCTGTGACTGAAAGGGTGAGCACTGTCTGTGACTGAAAGGGTGAGTGTGACTGAAAGGATGAGCACTGTCTGTGACTGAAAGGGTGAGCGCTGTCTGTGACTGAAAGGGTGAGCGCTGTCTGTGACTGAAAGTGTGAGCGCTGTCTGTGACTGAAAGGGTGAGCGCTGTCTGTGACTGAAAGGGTGAGCACTGTCTGTTACTGAAAGGGTGAGTGTGACTGAAAGGGTGAGCACTGTCTGTGATTGAAAGGGTGAGTGTGACTGAAAGGGTGAGCACTGTCTGTGACTGAAAGGGTGAGTTTGACTGAAAGGGTGAGCACTGTCTGTGACTGAAAGGGTGAGTGTGATTGAAAGGGTGAGCACTGTCTGTGACTGAAAGGGTGAGCGCTGTCTGTGACTGAAAGGGTGAACACTGTCTGTGACTGAAAGTGTGAGCGCTGTCTGTGACTGAAAGGGTGAGTGTGACTGAAAGTGTGAGCACTGTCTGTGACTGAAAGGGTGAGCGCTGTCTGTGACTGAAAGGGTGAGTGTGACTGAAAGGGTGAGCACTGTCTGTGACTGAAAGAGTGAGCACTGTCTGTGACTGAAAGTGTGAGCGCTGTCTGTGACTGAAAGGGTGAGCTCTGTCTGTGACTGAAAGGGTGAGCGCTGTCTGTGACTGAAAGGGTGAGCGCTGTCTGTGACTGAAAGGGTGAGCACTTTCTGTGACTGAAAGGGTGAGCGCTGTCTGTGACTGAAAGTGTGAGCGCTGTCTGTGACTGAAAGGGTGAGCGCTGTCTGTGACTGAAAGGGTGAGTGTGACTGAAAGTGTGAGCACTGTCTGTGACTGAAAGGGTGAGCGCTGTCTGTGACTGAAAGGGTGAGTGTGACTGAAAGGGTGAGCACTATCTGTGACTGAAAGGGTGAGTGTGATTGAAAGGGTGAGCACTGTCTGTGACTGAAAGGGTGAGCACTGTCTGTGACTGAAAGGGTGAGTGCGACTGAAAGGGTGAGCGCTGTCTGTGACTGAAAGTGTGAGCGCTGTCTGTGACTGAAAGGGTGAGCGCTGTCTGTGACTGAAAGTGTGAGCGCTGTCTCTGACTGAAAGTGTGAGTGTGACTGAAATGGTGAGCACTGTCTGTGACTGAAAGGGTGAGCGCTGTCTGTGACTGAAAGTGTGAGCGCTGTCTGTGACCGAAAGGGTGAGCACTGTCTGTGACTGAAAGTGTGAGCGCTGTCTGTGACTGAAAGGGTGAGCACTGTCTGTGACTGAAAGTGTGAGCGCTGTCTGTGACTGAAAGTGTGAGCACTGTCTGTGACTGAAAGTGTGAGCACTGTCTGTGACTGAAAGTGTGAGCGCTGTCTGTGACTGAAAGGGTGAGCGCTGTCTGTGACTGAAAGTGTGAGCGCTGTCTGTGACTGAAAGGGTGAGCGCTGTCTGTGACTGAAAGGGTGAGCACTGTCTGTGACTGAAAGGGTGAGTGTGACTGAAAGGGTGAGCGTTGTCTGTGACTGAAACGGTGAGTGTGACTGAAAGGGTGAGCACTGTCTGTGACTGAAAGGGTGAGTGTGACTGAAAGGGTGAGCACTGTGTATGACTGAAAGAGTGAGTGTGACTGAAAGGGTGAGCACTGTCTGTGACTGAAAGGGTGAGTGTGACTGAAAGGGTGAGCACTTTCTGTGACTGAAAGGTTGAGTGTGATTGAAAGGGTGAGCACTTTCTGTGACTGAAAGGGTGAGTGTGACTGAAAGGGTGAGCGCTGTCTGTGACTGAAAGGGTGAGTGTGACTGAAAGGGTGAGCGCTGTCTGTGACTGAAAGGGTGAGTGTGACTGAAAGGGTGAGCACTGTCTGTGACTGAAAGGGTGAGTGTGACTGAAAGGGTGAGCACTGTCTGTGACTGAAAGGGTGAGTGTGACTGAAAGAGTGAGCACTGTCTGTGACTGAAAGGGTGAGTGTGACTGAAAGTGTGAGCACTGTCTGTGACTGAAAGGGTGAGCGCTGTCTGTGACTGAAAGGGTGAGTGTGACTGAAAGGGTGAGCACTGTCTGTGACTGAAAGGGTGAGTGTGATTGAAAGGGTGAGCACTGTCTGTGACTGAAAGGGTGAGCGCTGTCTGTGACTGAAAGGGTGAACACTGTCTGTGACTGAAAGTGTGAGCGCTGTCTGTGACTGAAAGGGTGAGTGTGACTGAAAGTGTGAGCACTGTCTGTGACTGAAAGGGTGAGCGCTGTCTTTGACTGAAAGGGTGAGTGTGACTGAAAGGGTGAGCACTGTCTGTGACTGAAAGGGTGAGTGTGATTGAAAGGGTGAGCACTGTCTGTGACTGAAAGGGTGAGTGTGACTGAAAGTGTGAGCACTGTCTGTGACTGAAAGGCTGAGCACTGTCTGTGACTGAAAGGGTGAGTGTGACTGAAAGGGTGAGCACTGTCTGTGACTGAAAGGGTGAGTGTGACTGAAAGGGTGAGCACTGTCTGTGACTGAAAGGGTGAGTGTGATTGAAAGGGTGAGCACTGTCTGTGACTGAAAGGGTGAGTGTGACTGAAAGGGTGAGCACTGTCTGAAACTGAAAGGGTGAGTGCGACTGAAAGTGTGAGCACTGTCTGTGACTGAAAGGGTGAGCACTGTCTGTGACTGAAAGGGTGAGTGTGACTGAAAGGATGAGCACTGTCTGTGACTGAAAGGGTGAGCGCTGTCTGTGACTGAAAGGGTGAGCGCTGTCTGTGACTGAAAGTGTGAGCGCTGTCTGTGACTGAAAGGGTGAGCGCTGTCTGTGACTGAAAGGGTGAGCACTGTCTGTTACTGAAAGGGTGAGTGTGACTGAAAGGGTGAGCACTGTCTGTGATTGAAAGGGTGAGTGTGACTGAAAGGGTGAGCACTGTCTGTGACTGAAAGGGTGAGTTTGACTGAAAGTGTGAGCGCTGTCTGTGACTGAAAGGGTGAGTGTGACTGAAAGTGTGAGCACTGTCTGTGACTGAAAGGGTGAGCGCTGTCTGTGATTGAAAGGGTGAGTGTGACTGAAAGGGTGAGCACTGTCTGTGACTGAAAGAGTGAGCACTGTCTGTGACTGAAAGTGTGAGCGCTGTCTGTGACTGAAAGGGTGAGCTCTGTCTGTGACTGAAAGGGTGAGCGCTGTCTGTGACTGAAAGGGTGAGCGCTGTCTGTGACTGAAAGGGTGAGCACTTTCTGTGACTGAAAGGGTGAGCGCTGTCTGTGACTGAAAGTTTGAGCGCTGTCTGTGACTGAAAGGGTGAGCGCTGTCTGTGACTGAAAGGGTGAGTGTGACTGAAAGTGTGAGCACTGTCTGTGACTGAAAGGGTGAGCGCTGTCTGTGACTGAAAGGGTGAGTGTGACTGAAAGGGTGAGCACTATCTGTGACTGAAAGGGTGAGTGTGATTGAAAGGGTGAGCACTGTCTGTGACTGAAAGGGTGAGCACTGTCTGTGACTGAAAGGGTGAGTGCGACTGAAAGGGTGAGCGCTGTCTGTGACTGAAAGTGTGAGCGCTGTCTCTGACTGAAAGTGTGAGTGTGACTGAAATGGTGAGCACTGTCTGTGACTGAAAGGGTGAGCGCTGTCTGTGACTGAAAGTGTGAGCGCTGTCTGTGACCGAAAGGGTGAGCACTGTCTGTGACTGAAAGTGTGAGCGCTGTCTGTGACTGAAAGGGTGAGCACTGTCTGTGACTGAAAGTGTGAGCGCTGTCTGTGACTGAAAGTGTGAGCACTGTCTGTGACTGAAAGTGTGAGCACTGTCTGTGACTGAAAGTGTGAGCGCTGTCTGTGACTGAAAGGGTGAGCGCTGTCTGTGACTGAAAGGGTGAGCGCTGTCTGTGACTGAAAGGGTGAGCACGTTCTGTGACTGAAATGGTGAGTGTGACTGAAAGGGTGAGCACTGTCTGTGACTGAAAGGGTGAGTGTGACTGAAAGGGTGAGCACTGTCTGTGACTGAAAGGGTGAGTGTGACTGAAAGGGTGAGCGCTGTCTGTGACTGAAAGGGTGAGCGCTGTCTGTGACTGAAAGTGTGAGAGCTGTCTGTGACTGAAAGGGTGATCGCTGTCTGTGACTGAAAGGGTGAGCACTGTCTGTGACTGAAAGGGTGAGTGTGACTGAAAGTGTGAGCGCTGTCTGTGACTGAAAGGGTGAGCGCTGTCTGTGACTGAAAGGGTGAGCGCTGTCTGTGACTGAAAGGGTGAGTGTGACTGAAAGGGTGAGCGCTGTCTGTGACTGAAAGGGTGAGTGTGACTGGAAGGGTGAGCACTGTCTGTGACTGAAAGGGTGAGCACTGTCTGTGACTGAAAGGGTGAGCGCTGTCTGTGACTGAAAGTGTGAGCGCTGTCTGTGACTGAAAGGGTGAGCGCTGTCTGTGACTGAAAGTGTGAGCACTGTCTGTGACTGAAAGGGTGAGCGCTGTCTGTGACTGAAAGGGTGAGCACTGTCTGTGACTGAAAGGTTGAGTGTGACTGAAAGGGTGAGCGTTGTCTGTGACTGAAACGGTGAGTGTGACTGAAAGGGTGAGCACTGTCTGTGACTGAAAGGGTGAGCACTGTGTATGACTGAAAGAGTGAGTGTGACTGAAAGGGTGAGCACTGTCTGTGACTGAAAGGGTGAGTGTGACTGAAAGGGTGAGCACTTTCTGTGACTGAAAGGTTGAGTGTGATTGAAAGGGTGAGCACTGTCTGTGACTGAAAGGGTGAGTGTGACTGAAAGGGTGAGCACTGTCTGTGACTGAAAGGGTGAGTGTGACTGAAAGGGTGAGCGCTGTCTGTGACTGAAAGGGTGAGTGTGACTGAAAGGGTGAGCACTGTCTGTGACTGAAAGGGTGAGTGTGACTGAAAGTGTGAGCACTGTCTGTGACTGAAAGGGTGAGTGTGACTGAAAGGGTGAGCACTATCTGTGACTGAAAGGGTGAGTGTGATTGAAAGGGTGAGCACTGTCTGTGACTGTAAGGTTGAGTGTGACTGAAAGGGTGAGCACTGTCTGTGACTGAAAGGGTGAGTGCGACTGAAAGGGTGAGCGCTGTCTGTGACTGAAAGTGTGAGCGCTGTCTGTGACTGAAAGGGTGAGCGCTGTCTGTGACTGAAAGTGTGAGCGCTGTCTCTGACTGAAAGTGTGAGTGTGACTGAAAGAGTGAGCACTGTCTGTGACTGAAAGAGTGAGCACTGTCTGTGACTGAAAGGGTGAGCGCTGTCTGTGACTGAAAGTGTGAGCGCTGTCTGTGACTGAAAGGGTGAGCACTGTCTGTGACTGAAAGTGTGAGCGCTGTCTGTGACTGAAAGGGTGAGCGCTGTCTGTGACTGAAAGTGTGAGCGCTGTCTGTGACTGAAAGTGTGAGCACTGTCTGTGACTGAAAGTGTGAGCGCTGTCTGTGACTGAAAGTGTGAGCGCTGTCTGTGACTGAAAGGGTGAGCGCTGTCTGTGACTGAAAGGGTGAGCACGTTCTGTGACTGAAATGGTGAGTGTGACTGAAAGGGTGAGCACTGTCTGTGACTGAAAGGGTGAGTGTGACTGAAAGGGTGAGCACTGTCTGTGACTGAAAGGGTGAGTGTGACTGAAAGGGTGAGCGCTGTCTGTGACTGAAAGGGTGAGCGCTGTCTGTGACTGAAAGTGTGAGAGCTGTCTGTGACTGAAAGGGTGATCGCTGTCTGTGACTGAAAGGGTGAGCACTGTCTGTGACTGAAAGGGTGAGTGTGACTGAAAGTGTGAGCGCTGTCTGTGACTGAAAGGGTGAGCGCTGTCTGTGACTGAAAGGGTGAGTGTGACTGAAAGGGTGAGCACTGTCTGTGACTGAAAGGGTGAGCACTGTCTGTGACTGAAAGGGTGAGCGCTGTCTGTGACTGAAAGTGTGAGTGTGACTGGAAGGGTGAGCACTGACTGTGACTGAAAGGGTGAGCACTGTCTGTGACTGAAAGGGTGAGCACTGTCTGTGACTGAAAGTGTGAGCGCTGTCTGTGACTGAAAGGGTGAGCGCTGTCTGTGACTGAAAGGGTGAGCGCTGTCTGTGACTGAAAGGGTGAGCACTGTCTGTGACTGAAAGGGTGAGCACTGTCTGTGACTGAAAGGGTGAGTGTGACTGAAAGGGTGAGCGTTGTCTGTGACTGAAACGGTGAGTGTGACTGAAAGGGTGAGCACTGTCTGTGACTGAAAGGGTGAGTGTGACTGAAAGGGTGAGCACTGTGTATGACTGAAAGAGTGAGTGTGACTGAAAGGGTGAGCACTGTCTGTGACTGAAAGGGTGAGTGTGACTGAAAGGGTGAGCACTGTCTGTGACTGAAAGGGTGAGTGTGACTGAAAGGGTGACCACTTTCTGTGACTGAAAGGTTGAGTGTGATTGAAAGGGTGAGCACTGTCTGTGACTGAAAGGGTGAGTGTGACTGAAAGGGTGAGCACTGTCTGTGACTGAAAGGGTGAGTGTGACTGAAAGGGTGAGCGCTGTCTGTGACTGAAAGGGTGAGTGTGACTGAAAGGGTGAGCACTGTCTGTGACTGAAAGGGTGAGTGTGACTGAAAGTGTGAGCACTGTCTGTGACTGAAAGGGTGAGTGTGACTGAAAGGGTGAGCACTATCTGTGACTGAAAGGGTGAGTGTGATTGAAAGGGTGAGCACTGTCTGTGACTGTAAGGTTGAGTGTGACTGAAAGGGTGAGCACTGTCTGTGACTGAAAGGGTGAGTGCGACTGAAAGGGTGAGCGCTGTCTGTGACTGAAAGTGTGAGCGCTGTCTGTGACTGAAAGGGTGAGCGCTGTCTGTGACTGAAAGTGTGAGCGCTGTCTCTGACTGAAAGTGTGAGTGTGACTGAAAGGGTGAGCACTGTCTGTGACTGAAAGGGTGAGCACTGTCTGTGACTGAAAGTGTGAGCGCTGTCTGTGACTGAAAGGGTGAGCACTGTCTGTGACTGAAAGTGTGAGCGCTGTCTGTGACTGAAAGGGTGAGCACTGTCTGTGACTGAAAGTGTGAGCGCTGTCTGTGACTGAAAGTGTGAGCACTGTCTGTGACTGAAAGTGTGAGCACTGTCTGTGACTGAAAGTGTGAGCGCTGTCTGTGACTGAAAGGGTGAGCGCTGTCTGTGACTGAAAGGGTGAGCGCTGTCTGTGACTGAAAGGGTGAGCACGTTCTGTGACTGAAATGGTGAGTGTGACTGAAAGGGTGAGCACTGTCTGTGACTGAAAGGGTGAGTGTGACTGAAAGGGTGAGCACTGTCTGTGACTGAAAGGGTGAGTGTGACTGAAAGGGTGAGCGCTGTCTGTGACTGAAAGGGTGAGCGCTGTCTGTGACTGAAAGTGTGAGAGCTGTCTGTGACTGAAAGGGTGATCGCTGTCTGTGACTGAAAGGGTGAGCACTGTCTGTGACTGAAAGGGTGAGTGTGACTGAAAGTGTGAGCGCTGTCTGTGACTGAAAGGGTGAGCGCTGTCTGTGACTGAAAGGGTGAGTGTGACTGAAAGGGTGAGCACTGTCTGTGACTGAAAGGGTGAGCACTGTCTGTGACTGAAAGGGTGAGCACTGACTGTGACTGAAAGGGTGAGCACTGTCTGTGACTGAAAGGGTGAGCACTGTCTGTGACTGAAAGTGTGAGCGCTGTCTGTGACTGAAAGGGTGAGCGCTGTCTGTGACTGAAAGTGTGAGCGCTGTCTGTGACTGAAAGGGTGAGCGCTGTCTGTGACTGAAAGGGTGAGCACTGTCTGTGACTGAAAGGGTGAGTGTGACTGAAAGGGTGAGCGTTGTCTGTGACTGAAACGGTGAGTGTGACTGAAAGGGTGAGCACTGTCTGTGACTGAAATGGTGAGTGTGACTGAAAGGGTGATCACTGTGTATGACTGAAAGAGTGAGTGTGACTGAAAGGGTGAGCACTGTCTGTGACTGAAAGGGTGAGTGTGACTGAAAGGGTGAGCACTTTCTGTGACTGAAAGGTTGAGTGTGATTGAAAGGGTGAGCACTGTCTGTGACTGAAAGGGTGAGTGTGACTGAAAGGGTGAGCGCTGTCTGTGACTGAAAGGGTGAGTGTGACTGAAAGGGTGAGCGCTGTCTGTGACTGAAAGGGTGAGTGTGACTGAAAGGGTGAGCACTGTCTGTGACTGAAAGGGTGAGTGTGACTGAAAGGGTGAGCACTGTCTGTGACTGAAAGGGTGAGTGTGACTGAAAGGGTGAGCACTGTCTGTGACTGAAAGGGTGAGTGTGACTGAAAGTGTGAGCACTGTCTGTGACTGAAAGGGTGAGCGCTGTCTGTGACTGAAAGGGTGAGTGTGACTGAAAGGGTGAGCACTGTCTGTGACTGAAAGGGTGAGTGTGATTGAAAGGGTGAGCACTGTCTGTGACTGAAAGGGTGAGCGCTGTCTGTGACTGAAAGGGTGAACACTGTCTGTGACTGAAAGTGTGAGCGCTGTCTGTGACTTAAAGGGTGAGTGTGACTGAAAGTGTGAGCACTGTCTGTGACTGAAAGGGTGAGCGCTGTCTTTGACTGAAAGGGTGAGTGTGACTGAAAGGGTGAGCACTGTCTGTGACTGAAAGGGTGAATGTGATTGAAAGGGTGAGCACTGTCTGTGACTGAAAGGGTGAGTGTGACTGAAAGTGTGAGCACTGTCTGTGACTGAAAGGCTGAGCACTGTCTGTGACTGAAAGGGTGAGTGTGACTGAAAGGGTGAGCACTGTCTGTGACTGAAAGGGTGAGTGTGACTGAAAGGGTGAGCACTGTCTGTGACTGAAAGGGTGAGTGTGATTGAAAGGGTGAGCACTGTCTGTGACTGAAAGGGTGAGTGTGACTGAAAGGGTGAGCACTGTCTGAAACTGAAAGGGTGAGTGCGACTGAAAGTGTGAGCACTGTCTGTGACTGAAAGGGTGAGCACTGTCTGTGACTGAAAGGGTGAGTGTGACTGAAAGGATGAGCACTGTCTGTGACTGAAAGGGTGAGCGCTGTCTGTGACTGAAAGGGTGAGCGCTGTCTGTGACTGAAAGTGTGAGCGCTGTCTGTGACTGAAAGGGTGAGCGCTGTCTGTGACTGAAAGGGTGAGCACTGTCTGTTACTGAAAGGGTGAGTGTGACTGAAAGGGTGAGCACTGTCTGTGATTGAAAGGGTGAGTGTGACTGAAAGGGTGAGCACTGTCTGTGACTGAAAGGGTGAGTTTGACTGAAAGTGTGAGCGCTGTCTGTGACTGAAAGGGTGAGTGTGACTGAAAGTGTGAGCACTGTCTGTGACTGAAAGGGTGAGCGCTGTCTGTGACTGAAAGGGTGAGTGTGACTGAAAGGGTGAGCACTGTCTGTGACTGAAAGAGTGAGCACTGTCTGTGACTGAAAGTGTGAGCGCTGTCTGTGACTGAAAGTGTGAGCGCTGTCTGTGACTGAAAGGGTGAGCTCTGTCTGTGACTGAAAGGGTGAGCGCTGTCTGTGACTGAAAGGGTGAGCGCTGTCTGTGACTGAAAGGGTGAGCACTTTCTGTGACTGAAAGGGTGAGCGCTGTCTGTGACTGAAAGTGTGAGCGCTGTCTGTGACTGAAAGGGTGAGCGCTGTCTGTGACTGAAAGGGTGAGTGTGACTGAAAGTGTGAGCACTGTCTGTGACTGAAAGGGTGAGCGCTGTCTGTGACTGAAAGGGTGAGTGTGACTGAAAGGGTGAGCACTATCTGTGACTGAAAGGGTGAGTGTGATTGAAAGGGTGAGCACTGTCTGTGACTGAAAGGGTGAGCACTGTCTGTGACTGAAAGGGTGAGTGCGACTGAAAGGGTGAGCGCTGTCTGTGACTGAAAGTGTGAGCGCTGTCTGTGACTGAAAGGGTGAGCGATGTCTGTGACTGAAAGTGTGAGCGCTGTCTCTGACTGAAAGTGTGAGTGTGACTGAAATGGTGAGCACTGTCTGTGACTGAAAGGGTGAGTGCTGTCTGTGACTGAAAGTGTGAGCGCTGTCTGTGACCGAAAGGGTGAGCACTGTCTGTGACTGAAAGTGTGAGCGCTGTCTGTGACTGAAAGGGTGAGCACTGTCTGTGACTGAAAGTGTGAGCGCTGTCTGTGACTGAAAGTGTGAGCACTGTCTGTGACTGAAAGTGTGAGCACTGTCTGTGACTGAAAGTGTGAGCGCTGTCTGTGACTGAAAGGGTGAGCGCTGTCTGTGACTGAAAGGGTGAGCGCTGTCTGTGACTGAAAGGGTGAGCACGTTCTGTGACTGAAATGGTGAGTGTGACTGAAAGGGTGAGCACTGTCTGTGACTGAAAGGGTGAGTGTGACTGAAAGGGTGAGCACTGTCTGTGACTGAAAGGGTGAGTGTGACTGAAAGGGTGAGCGCTGTCTGTGATTGAAAGGGTGAGCGCTGTCTGTGACTGAAAGTGTGAGAGCTGTCTGTGACTGAAAGGGTGATCGCTGTCTGTGACTGAAAGGGTGAGCACTGTCTGTGACTGAAAGGGTGAGTGTGACTGAAAGTGTGAGCGCTGTCTGTGACTGAAAGGGTGAGCGCTGTCTGTGACTGAAAGGGTGAGCGCTGTCTGTGACTGAAAGGGTGAGTGTGACTGAAATGGTGAGCGCTGTCTGTGACTGAAAGGGTGAGTGTGACTGGAAGGGTGAGCACTGTCTGTGACTGAAAGGGTGAGCACTGTCTGTGACTGAAAGGGTGAGCGCTGTCTGTGACTGAAAGTGTGAGCGCTGTCTGTGACTGAAAGGGTGAGCGCTGTCTGTGACTGAAAGTGTGAGCACTGTCTGTGACTGAAAGGGTGAGCGCTGTCTGTGACTGAAAGGGTGAGCACTGTCTGTGACTGAAAGGGTGAGTGTGACTGAAAGGGTGAGCGTTGTCTGTGACTGAAACGGTGAGTGTGACTGAAAGGGTGAGCACTGTCTGTGACTGAAAGGGTGAGTGTGACTGAAAGGGTGAGCACTGTGTATGACTGAAAGAGTGAGTGTGACTGAAAGGGTGAGCACTGTCTGTGACTGAAAGGGTGAGTGTGACTGAAAGGGTGAGCACTTTCTGTGACTGAAAGGTTGAGTGTGATTGAAAGGGTGAGCACTGTCTGTGACTGAAAGGGTGAGTGTGACTGAAAGGGTGAGCACTGTCTGTGACTGAAAGGGTGAGTGTGACTGAAAGGGTGAGCGCTGTCTGTGACTGAAAGGGTGAGTGTGACTGAAAGGGTGAGCACTGTCTGTGACTGAAAGGGTGAGTGTGACTGAAAGTGTGAGCACTGTCTGTGACTGAAAGGGTGAGTGTGACTGAAAGGGTGAGCGCTGTCTGTGACTGAAAGTGTGAGCGCTGTCTGTGACTGAAAGGGTGAGCGCTGTCTGTGACTGAAAGTGTGAGCGCTGTCTCTGACTGAAAGTGTGAGTGTGACTGAAAGGGTGAGCACTGTCTGTGACTGAAAGGGTGAGCGCTGTCTGTGACTGAAAGTGTGAGCGCTGTCTGTGACTGAAAGGGTGAGCACTGTCTGTGACTGAAAGTGTGAGCGCTGTCTGTGACTGAAAGGGTGAGCACTGTCTGTGACTGAAAGTGTGAGCGCTGTCTGTGACTGAAAGTGTGAGCACTGTCTGTGACTGAAAGTGTGAGCACTGTCTGTGACTGAAAGTGTGAGCGCTGTCTGTGACTGAAAGGGTGAGCGCTGTCTGTGACTGAAAGGGTGAGCACGTTCTGTGACTGAAATGGTGAGTGTGACTGAAAGGGTGAGCACTGTCTGTGACTGAAAGGGTGAGTGTGACTGAAAGGGTGAGCACTGTCTGTGACTGAAAGGGTGAGTGTGACTGAAAGGGTGAGCGCTGTCTGTGACTGAAAGGGTGAGCGCTGTCTGTGACTGAAAGTGTGAGAGCTGTCTGTGACTGAAAGGGTGAGCACTGTCTGTGACTGAAAGGGTGAGTGTGACTGAAAGTGTGAGCGCTCTCTGTGACTGAAAGGGTGAGCGCTGTCTGTGACTGAAAGGGTGAGTGTGACTGAAAGGGTGAGCACTGTCTGTGACTGAAAGGGTGAGCACTGTCTGTGACTGAAAGGGTGAGCGCTGTCTGTGACTGAAAGGGTGAGTGTGACTGGAAGGGTGAGCACTGACTGTGACTGAAAGGGTGAGCACTGTCTGTGACTGAAAGGGTGAGCACTGTCTGTGACTGAAAGTGTGAGCGCTGTCTGTGACTGAAAGGGTGAGCGCTGTCTGTGACTGAAAGTGTGAGCGCTGTCTGTGACTGAAAGGGTGAGCGCTGTCTGTGACTGAAAGGGTGAGCACTGTCTGTGACTGAAAGGGTGAGTGTGACTGAAAGGGTGAGCGTTGTCTGTGACTGAAACGGTGAGTGTGACTGAAAGGGTGAGCACTGTCTGTGACTGAAAGGGTGAGTGTGACTGAAAGGGTGAGCACTGTGTATGACTGAAAGAGTGAGTGTGACTGAAAGGGTGAGCACTGTCTGTGACTGAAAGGGTGAGTGTGACTGAAAGGGTGAGCACTTTCTGTGACTGAAAGGTTGAGTGTGATTGAAAGGGTGAGCACTGTCTGTGACTGAAAGGGTGAGTGTGACTGAAAGGGTGAGCGCTGTCTGTGACTGAAAGGGTGAGTGTGACTGAAAGGGTGAGCGCTGTCTGTGACTGAAAGGGTGAGTGTGACTGAAAGGGTGAGCACTGTCTGTGACTGAAAGGGTGAGTGTGACTGAAAGGGTGAGCACTGTCTGTGACTGAAAGGGTGAGTGTGACTGAAAGGGTGAGCACTGTCTGTGACTGAAAGGGTGAGTGTGACTGAAAGTGTGAGCACTGTCTGTGACTGAAAGGGTGAGCGCTGTCTGTGACTGAAAGGGTGAGTGTGATTGAAAGGGTGAGCACTGTCTGTGACTGAAAGGGTGAGTGTGATTGAAAGGGTGAGCACTGTCTGTGACTGAAAGGGTGAGCGCTGTCTGTGACTGAAAGTGTGAGCGCTGTCTCTGACTGAAAGGGTGAGTGTGACTGAAAGGGTGAGCACTGTCTGTGACTGAAAGGGTGAGCGCTGTCTGTGACTGAAAGGGTGAGCGCTGTCTGTGACAGAAAGTGTGAGCGCTGTCTGTGATGAAAGGGTGAGCGCTGTCTGTGACTGAAAGGGTGAGCACTTTCTGTGACTGAAAGGGTGAGCGCTCTCTGTGACAGAAAGTGTGATCGCTGTCTGTGACTGAAAGGGTGAGCGCTGTCTGTGACTGAAAGGGTGAGCGCTTTCTGTGACTGAAAGGGTGAGCGCTGTCTGTGACTGAAAGTGTGAGCGCTCTCTGTGACTGAAAGGGTGAGTGTGACTGAAAGTGTGAGCACTGTCTGTGACTGAAAGGTTGAGCGCTGTCTTTGACTGAAAGGGTGAGTATGACTGAAAGGGTGAGCACTGTCTGTGACTGAAAGGGTGAGTGTGATTGAAAGGGTGAGCACTGTCTGTGACTGAAAGGGTGAGTGTGACTGAAAGGGTGAGCACTGTGTATGACTGAAAGAGTGAGTGTGACTGAAAGGGTGAGCACTTTCTGTGACTGAAAGGTTGAGTGTGATTGAAAGGGTGAGCGCTGTCTGTGACTGAAAGGGTGAGCACGTTCTGTGACTGAAATGGTGAGTGTGACTGAAAGGGTGAGCACTATCTGTGACTGAAAGGGTGAGTGTTACTGAAAGGGTGAGCACTGTCTGTGACTGAAAGGGTGAGTGTGACTGAAAGGGTGAGCACTGTCTGTGACTGAAAGGGTGAGTGTGACTGAAAGGGTGAGCACTGTCTGTGACTGAAAGGGTGAGCACTGTCTGTGACTGAAAGGGTGAGTGTGACTGAAAGTGTGAGCACTGTCTGTGACTGAAAGGGTGAGCGCTGTCTGTGACTGAAAGGGTGAGTGTGACTGAAAGGGTGAGCACTGTCTGTGACTGAAAGGGTGAGTGTGATTGAAAGGGTGAGCACTGTCTGTGACTGAAAGGGTGAGCGCTGTCTGTGACTGAAAGTGTGAGCGCTGTCTCTGACTGAAAGGGTGAGTGCGACTGAAAGTGTGAGCACTGTCTGTGACTGAAAGGGTGAGCACTGTCTGTGACTGAAAGGGTGAGTGTGACTGAAAGGATGAGCACTGTCTGTGACTGAAAGGGTGAGCGCTGTCTGTGACTGAAAGGGTGAGCGCTGTCTGTGACTGAAAGTGTGAGCGCTGTCTGTGACTGAAAGGGTGAGCGCTGTCTGTGACTGAAAGGGTGAGCACTGTCTGTTACTGAAAGAGTGAGTGTGACTGAAAGGGTGAGCACTGTCTGTGACTGAAAGGGTGAGTGTGACTGAAAGGGTGAGCACTTTCTGTGACTGAAAGGTTGAGTGTGATTGAAAGGGTGAGCACTGTCTGTGACTGAAAGGGTGAGTGTGACTGAAAGGGTGAGCGCTGTCTGTGACTGAAAGGGTGAGTGTGACTGAAAGGGTGAGCGCTGTCTGTGACTGAAAGGGTGAGTGTGACTGAAAGGGTGAGCACTGTCTGTGACTGAAAGGGTGAGTGTGACTGAAAGGGTGAGCACTGTCTGTGACTGAAAGGGTGAGTGTGACTGAAAGGGTGAGCACTGTCTGTGACTGAAAGGGTGAGTGTGACTGAAAGTGTGAGCACTGTCTGTGACTGAAAGGGTGAGCGCTGTCTGTGACTGAAAGGGTGAGTGTGATTGAAAGGGTGAGCACTGTCTGTGACTGAAAGGGTGAGTGTGATTGAAAGGGTGAGCACTGTCTGTGACTGAAAGGGTGAGCGCTGTCTGTGACTGAAAGTGTGAGCGCTGTCTCTGACTGAAAGGGTGAGTGTGACTGAAAGGGTGAGCACTGTCTGTGACTGAAAGGGTGAGCGCTGTCTGTGACTGAAAGGGTGAGCGCTGTCTGTGACAGAAAGTGTGAGCGCTGTCTGTGATGAAAGGGTGAGCGCTGTCTGTGACTGAAAGGGTGAGCACTTTCTGTGACTGAAAGGGTGAGCGCTCTCTGTGACAGAAAGTGTGATCGCTGTCTGTGACTGAAAGGGTGAGCGCTGTCTGTGACTGAAAGGGTGAGCGCTTTCTGTGACTGAAAGGGTGAGCGCTGTCTGTGACTGAAAGTGTGAGCGCTCTCTGTGACTGAAAGGGTGAGTGTGACTGAAAGTGTGAGCACTGTCTGTGACTGAAAGGTTGAGCGCTGTCTTTGACTGAAAGGGTGAGTATGACTGAAAGGGTGAGCACTGTCTGTGACTGAAAGGGTGAGTGTGATTGAAAGGGTGAGCACTGTCTGTGACTGAAAGGGTGAGTGTGACTGAAAGGGTGAGCACTGTGTATGACTGAAAGAGTGAGTGTGACTGAAAGGGTGAGCACTTTCTGTGACTGAAAGGTTGAGTGTGATTGAAAGGGTGAGCGCTGTCTGTGACTGAAAGGGTGAGCATGTTCTGTGACTGAAATGGTGAGTGTGACTGAAAGGGTGAGCACTGTCTGTGACTGAAAGGGTGAGTGTTACTGAAAGGGTGAGCACTGTCTGTGACTGAAAGGGTGAGTGTGACTGAAAGGGTGAGCACTGTCTGTGACTGAAAGGGTGAGTGTGACTGAAAGTGTGAGCACTGTCTGTGACTGAAAGGGTGAGCGCTGTCTGTGACTGAAAGGGTGAGTGTGACTGAAAGGGTGAGCACTGTCTGTGACTGAAAGGGTGAGTGTGATTGAAAGGGTGAGCACTGTCTGTGACTGAAAGGGTGAGCGCTGTCTGTGACTGAAAGTGTGAGCGCTGTCTCTGACTGAAAGGGTGAGTGCGACTGAAAGTGTGAGCACTGTCTGTGACTGAAAGGGTGAGCACTGTCTGTGACTGAAAGGGTGAGTGTGACTGAAAGGATGAGCACTGTCTGTGACTGAAAGGGTGAGCGCTGTCTGTGACTGAAAGGGTGAGCGCTGTCTGTGACTGAAAGTGTGAGCGCTGTCTGTGACTGAAAGGGTGAGCGCTGTCTGTGACTGAAAGGGTGAGCACTGTCTGTTACTGAAAGGGTGAGTGTGACTGAAAGGGTGAGCACTGTCTGTGATTGAAAGGGTGAGTGTGACTGAAAGGGTGAGCACTGTCTGTGACTGAAAGGGTGAGTGTGACTGAAAGGATGAGCACTGTCTGTGACTGAAAGGGTGAGCGCTGTCTGTGACTGAAAGGGTGAGCGCTGTCTGTGACTGAAAGTGTGAGCGCTGTCTGTGACTGAAAGGGTGAGCGCTGTCTGTGACTGAAAGGGTGAGCACTGTCTGTTACTGAAAGGGTGAGTGTGACTGAAAGGGTGAGCACTGTCTGTGATTGAAAGGGTGAGTGTGACTGAAAGGGTGAGCACTGTCTGTGACTGAAAGGGTGAGTTTGACTGAAAGTGTGAGCGCTGTCTGTGACTGAAAGGGTGAGTGTGACTGAAAGTGTGAGCACTGTCTGTGACTGAAAGGGTGAGCGCTGTCTGTGACTGAAAGGGTGAGTGTGACTGAAAGGGTGAGCACTGTCTGTGACTGAAAGAGTGAGCACTGTCTGTGACTGAAAGTGTGAGCGCTGTCTGTGACTGAAAGTGTGAGCGCTGTCTGTGACTGAAAGGGTGAGCTCTGTCTGTGACTGAAAGGGTGAGTGTGACTGAAAGGATGAGCACTGTCTGTGACTGAAAGGGTGAGCGCTGTCTGTGACTGAAAGGGTGAGCGCTGTCTGTGACTGAAAGTGTGAGCGCTGTCTGTGACTGAAAGGGTGAGCGCTGTCTGTGACTGAAAGGGTGAGCACTGTCTGTTACTGAAAGGGTGAGTGTGACTGAAAGGGTGAGCACTGTCTGTGATTGAAAGGGTGAGTGTGACTGAAAGGGTGAGCACTGTCTGTGACTGAAAGGGTGAGTTTGACTGAAAGTGTGAGCGCTGTCTGTGACTGAAAGGGTGAGTGTGACTGAAAGTGTGAGCACTGTCTGTGACTGAAAGGGTGAGCGCTGTCTGTGACTGAAAGGGTGAGTGTGACTGAAAGGGTGAGCACTGTCTGTGACTGAAAGAGTGAGCACTGTCTGTGACTGAAAGTGTGAGCGCTGTCTGTGACTGAAAGTGTGAGCGCTGTCTGTGACTGAAAGGGTGAGCTCTGTCTGTGACTGAAAGGGTGAGCGCTGTCTGTGACTGAAAGGGTGAGCGCTGTCTGTGACTGAAAGGGTGAGCACTTTCTGTGACTGAAAGGGTGAGCGCTGTCTGTGACTGAAAGTGTGAGCGCTGTCTGTGACTGAAAGGGTGAGCGCTGTCTGTGACTGAAAGGGTGAGCACTGTCTGTGACTGAAAGGGTGAGTGTGACTGAAAGGGTGAGCGTTGTCTGTGACTGAAACGGTGAGTGTGACTGAAAGGGTGAGCACTGTCTGTGACTGAAAGGGTGAGTGTGACTGAAAGGGTGAGCACTGTGTATGACTGAAAGAGTGAGTGTGACTGAAAGGGTGAGCACTGTCTGTGACTGAAAGGGTGAGTGTGACTGAAAGGGTGAGCACTTTCTGTGACTGAAAGGTTGAGTGTGATTGAAAGGGTGAGCACTGTCTGTGACTGAAAGGGTGAGTGTGACTGAAAGGGTGAGCGCTGTCTGTGACTGAAAGGGTGAGTGTGACTGAAAGGGTGAGCGCTGTCTGTGACTGAAAGGGTGAGTGTGACTGAAAGGGTGAGCACTGTCTGTGACTGAAAGGGTGAGTGTGACTGAAAGGGTGAGCACTGTCTGTGACTGAAAGGGTGAGTGTGACTGAAAGGGTGAGCACTGTCTGTGACTGAAAGGGTGAGTGTGACTGAAAGTGTGAGCACTGTCTGTGACTGAAAGGGTGAGCGCTGTCTGTGACTGAAAGGGTGAGTGTGATTGAAAGGGTGAGCACTGTCTGTGACTGAAAGGGTGAGTGTGATTGAAAGGGTGAGCACTGTCTGTGACTGAAAGGGTGAGCGCTGTCTGTGACTGAAAGTGTGAGCGCTGTCTCTGACTGAAAGGGTGAGTGTGACTGAAAGGGTGAGCACTGTCTGTGACTGAAAGGGTGAGCGCTGTCTGTGACTGAAAGGGTGAGCGCTGTCTGTGACAGAAAGTGTGAGCGCTGTCTGTGATGAAAGGGTGAGCGCTGTCTGTGACTGAAAGGGTGAGCACTTTCTGTGACTGAAAGGGTGAGCGCTCTCTGTGACAGAAAGTGTGATCGCTGTCTGTGACTGAAAGGGTGAGCGCTGTCTGTGACTGAAAGGGTGAGCGCTTTCTGTGACTGAAAGGGTGAGCGCTGTCTGTGACTGAAAGTGTGAGCGCTCTCTGTGACTGAAAGGGTGAGTGTGACTGAAAGTGTGAGCACTGTCTGTGACTGAAAGGTTGAGCGCTGTCTTTGACTGAAAGGGTGAGTATGACTGAAAGGGTGAGCACTGTCTGTGACTGAAAGGGTGAGTGTGATTGAAAGGGTGAGCACTGTCTGTGACTGAAAGGGTGAGTGTGACTGAAAGGGTGAGCACTGTGTATGACTGAAAGAGTGAGTGTGACTGAAAGGGTGAGCACTTTCTGTGACTGAAAGGTTGAGTGTGATTGAAAGGGTGAGCGCTGTCTGTGACTGAAAGGGTGAGCACGTTCTGTGACTGAAATGGTGAGTGTGACTGAAAGGGTGAGCACTGTCTGTGACTGAAAGGGTGAGTGTTACTGAAAGGGTGAGCACTGTCTGTGACTGAAAGGGTGAGTGTGACTGAAAGGGTGAGCACTGTCTGTGACTGAAAGGGTGAGTGTGACTGAAAGGGTGAGCACTGTCTGTGACTGAAAGGGTGAGCACTGTCTGTGACTGAAAGGGTGAGTGTGACTGAAAGTGTGAGCACTGTCTGTGACTGAAAGGGTGAGCTCTGTCTGTGACTGAAAGGGTGAGTGTGACTGAAAGGGTGAGCACTGTCTGTGACTGAAAGGGTGAGTGTGATTGAAAGGGTGAGCACTGTCTGTGACTGAAAGGGTGAGCGCTGTCTGTGACTGAAAGTGTGAGCGCTGTCTCTGACTGAAAGGGTGAGTGCGACTGAAAGTGTGAGCACTGTCTGTGACTGAAAGGGTGAGCACTGTCTGTGACTGAAAGGGTGAGTGTGACTGAAAGGATGAGCACTGTCTGTGACTGAAAGGGTGAGCGCTGTCTGTGACTGAAAGGGTGAGCGCTGTCTGTGACTGAAAGTGTGAGCGCTGTCTGTGACTGAAAGGGTGAGCGCTGTCTGTGACTGAAAGGGTGAGCACTGTCTGTTACTGAAAGGGTGAGTGTGACTGAAAGGGTGAGCACTGTCTGTGATTGAAAGGGTGAGTGTGACTGAAAGGGTGAGCACTGTCTGTGACTGAAAGGGTGAGTTTGACTGAAAGTGTGAGCGCTGTCTGTGACTGAAAGGGTGAGTGTGACTGAAAGTGTGAGCACTGTCTGTGACTGAAAGGGTGAGCGCTGTCTGTGACTGAAAGGGTGAGTGTGACTGAAAGGGTGAGCACTGTCTGTGACTGAAAGAGTGAGCACTGTCTGTGACTGAAAGTGTGAGCGCTGTCTGTGACTGAAAGTGTGAGCGCTGTCTGTGACTGAAAGGGTGAGCTCTGTCTGTGACTGAAAGGGTGAGCGCTGTCTGTGACTGAAAGGGTGAGCGCTGTCTGTGACTGAAAGGGTGAGCACTTTCTGTGACTGAAAGGGTGAGCGCTGTCTGTGACTGAAAGTGTGAGCGCTGTCTGTGACTGAAAGGGTGAGCGCTGTCTGTGACTGAACGGGTGAGTGTGACTGAAAGTGTGAGCACTGTCTGTGACTGAAAGGGTGAGCGCTGTCTGTGACTGAAAGGGTGAGTGTGACTGAAAGGGTGAGCACTATCTGTGACTGAAAGGGTGAGTGTGATTGAAAGGGTGAGCACTGTCTGTGACTGAAAGGGTGAGCACTGTCTGTGACTGAAAGGGTGAGTGCGACTGAAAGGGTGAGCGCTGTCTGTGACTGAAAGTGTGAGCGCTGTCTGTGACTGAAAGGGTGAGCGATGTCTGTGACTGAAAGTGTGAGCGCTGTCTCTGACTGAAAGTGTGAGTGTGACTGAAATGGTGAGCACTGTCTGTGACTGAAAGGGTGAGCGCTGTCTGTGACTGAAAGTGTGAGCGCTGTCTGTGACCGAAAGGGTGAGCACTGTCTGTGACTGAAAGTGTGAGCGCTGTCTGTGACTGAAAGGGTGAGCACTGTCTGTGACTGAAAGTGTGAGCGCTGTCTGTGACTGAAAGTGTGAGCACTGTCTGTGACTGAAAGTGTGAGCACTGTCTGTGACTGAAAGTGTGAGCGCTGTCTGTGACTGAAAGGGTGAGCGCTGTCTGTGACTGAAAGGGTGAGCGCTGTCTGTGACTGAAAGGGTGAGCACGTTCTGTGACTGAAATGGTGAGTGTGACTGAAAGGGTGAGCACTGTCTGTGACTGAAAGGGTGAGTGTGACTGAAAGGGTGAGCACTGTCTGTGACTGAAAGGGTGAGTGTGACTGAAAGGGTGAGCGCTGTCTGTGATTGAAAGGGTGAGCGCTGTCTGTGACTGAAAGTGTGAGAGCTGTCTGTGACTGAAAGGGTGATCGCTGTCTGTGACTGAAAGGGTGAGCACTGTCTGTGACTGAAAGGGTGAGTGTGACTGAAAGTGTGAGCGCTGTCTGTGACTGAAAGGGTGAGCGCTGTCTGTGACTGAAAGGGTGAGCGCTGTCTGTGACTGAAAGGGTGAGTGTGACTGAAAGGGTGAGCGCTGTCTGTGACTGAAAGGGTGAGTGTGACTGGAAGGGTGAGCACTGTCTGTGACTGAAAGGGTGAGCACTGTCTGTGACTGAAAGGGTGAGCGCTGTCTGTGACTGAAAGTGTGAGCGCTGTCTGTGACTGAAAGGGTGAGCGCTGTCTGTGACTGAAAGTGTGAGCACTGTCTGTGACTGAAAGGGTGAGCGCTGTCTGTGACTGAAAGGGTGAGCACTGTCTGTGACTGAAAGGGTGAGTGTGACTGAAAGGGTGAGCGTTGTCTGTGACTGAAACGGTGAGTGTGACTGAAAGGGTGAGCACTGTCTGTGACTGAAAGGGTGAGTGTGACTGAAAGGGTGAGCACTGTGTATGACTGAAAGAGTGAGTGTGACTGAAAGGGTGAGCACTGTCTGTGACTGAAAGGGTGAGTGTGACTGAAAGGGTGAGCACTTTCTGTGACTGAAAGGTTGAGTGTGATTGAAAGGGTGAGCACTGTCTGTGACTGAAAGGGTGAGTGTGACTGAAAGGGTGAGCACTGTCTGTGACTGAAAGGGTGAGTGTGACTGAAAGGGTGAGCGCTGTCTGTGACTGAAAGGGTGAGTGTGACTGAAAGGGTGAGCACTGTCTGTGACTGAAAGGGTGAGTGTGACTGAAAGTGTGAGCACTGTCTGTGACTGAAAGGGTGAGTGTGACTGAAAGGGTGAGCGCTGTCTGTGACTGAAAGTGTGAGCGCTGTCTGTGACTGAAAGGGTGAGCGCTGTCTGTGACTGAAAGTGTGAGCGCTGTCTCTGACTGAAAGTGTGAGTGTGACTGAAAGGGTGAGCACTGTCTGTGACTGAAAGGGTGAGCGCTGTCTGTGACTGAAAGTGTGAGCGCTGTCTGTGACTGAAAGGGTGAGCACTGTCTGTGACTGAAAGTGTGAGCGCTGTCTGTGACTGAAAGGGTGAGCACTGTCTGTGACTGAAAGTGTGAGCGCTGTCTGTGACTGAAAGTGTGAGCACTGTCTGTGACTGAAAGTGTGAGCACTGTCTGTGACTGAAAGTGTGAGCGCTGTCTGTGACTGAAAGGGTGAGCGCTGTCTGTGACTGAAAGGGTCAGCGCTGTCTGTGACTGAAAGGGTGAGCACGTTCTGTGACTGAAATGGTGAGTGTGACTGAAAGGGTGAGCACTGTCTGTGACTGAAAGGGTGAGTGTGACTGAAAGGGTGAGCACTGTCTGTGACTGAAAGGGTGAGTGTGACTGAAAGGGTGAGCACTGTCTGTGACTGAAAGGGTGAGCGCTGTCTGTGACTGAAAGTGTGAGAGCTGTCTGTGACTGAAAGGGTGATCGCTGTCTGTGACTGAAAGGGTGAGCACTGTCTGTGACTGAAAGGGTGAGTGTGACTGAAAGTGTGAGCGCTGTCTGTGACTGAAAGGGTGAGCGCTGTCTGTGACTGAAAGGGTGAGTGTGACTGAAAGGGTGAGCACTGTCTGTGACTGAAAGGGTGAGCACTGTCTGTGACTGAAAGGGTGAGCGCTGTCTGTGACTGAAAGGGTGAGTGTGACTGGAAGGGTGAGCACTGACTGTGACTGAAAGGGTGAGCACTGTCTGTGACTGAAAGGGTGAGCACTGTCTGTGACTGAAAGTGTGAGCGCTGTCTGTGACTGAAAGGGTGAGCGCTGTCTGTGACTGAAAGTGTGAGCGCTGTCTGTGACTGAAAGGGTGAGCGCTGTCTGTGACTGAAAGGGTGAGCACTGTCTGTGACTGAAAGGGTGAGTGTGACTGAAAGGGTGAGCGTTGTCTGTGACTGAAACGGTGAGTGTGACTGAAAGGGTGAGCACTGTCTGTGACTGAAAGGGTGAGTGTGACTGAAAGGGTGAGCACTGTGTATGACTGAAAGAGTGAGTGTGACTGAAAGGGTGAGCACTGTCTGTGACTGAAAGGGTGAGTGTGACTGAAAGGGTGAGCACTTTCTGTGACTGAAAGGTTGAGTGTGATTGAAAGGGTGAGCACTGTCTGTGACTGAAAGGGTGAGTGTGACTGAAAGGGTGAGCGCTGTCTGTGACTGAAAGGGTGAGTGTGACTGAAAGGGTGAGCGCTGTCTGTGACTGAAAGGGTGAGTGTGACTGAAAGGGTGAGCACTGTCTGTGACTGAAAGGGTGAGTGTGACTGAAAGGGTGAGCACTGTCTGTGACTGAAAGGGTGAGTGTGACTGAAAGGGTGAGCACTGTCTGTGACTGAAAGGGTGAGTGTGACTGAAAGTGTGAGCACTGTCTGTGACTGAAAGGGTGAGCGCTGTCTGTGACTGAAAGGGTGAGTGTGATTGAAAGGGTGAGCACTGTCTGTGACTGAAAGGGTGAGTGTGATTGAAAGGGTGAGCACTGTCTGTGACTGAAAGGGTGAGCGCTGTCTGTGACTGAAAGTGTGAGCGCTGTCTCTGACTGAAAGGGTGAGTGTGACTGAAAGGGTGAGCACTGTCTGTGACTGAAAGGGTGAGCGCTGTCTGTGACTGAAAGGGTGAGCGCTGTCTGTGACAGAAAGTGTGAGCGCTGTCTGTGATGAAAGGGTGAGCGCTGTCTGTGACTGAAAGGGTGAGCACTTTCTGTGACTGAAAGGGTGAGCGCTCTCTGTGACAGAAAGTGTGAGCGCTGTCTGTGACTGAAAGGGTGAGCGCTGTCTGTGACTGAAAGGGTGAGCGCTTTCTGTGACTGAAAGGGTGAGCGCTGTCTGTGACTGAAAGTGTGAGCGCTCTCTGTGACTGAAAGGGTGAGTGTGACTGAAAGTGTGAGCACTGTCTGTGACTGAAAGGTTGAGCGCTGTCTTTGACTGAAAGGGTGAGTATGACTGAAAGGGTGAGCACTGTCTGTGACTGAAAGGGTGAGTGTGATTGAAAGGGTGAGCACTGTCTGTGACTGAAAGGGTGAGTGTGACTGAAAGGGTGAGCACTGTGTATGACTGAAAGAGTGAGTGTGACTGAAAGGGTGAGCACTTT
The DNA here is from genome assembly GCA_032164185.1 of Moxostoma hubbsi. Taxonomy (NCBI): domain Eukaryota; kingdom Metazoa; phylum Chordata; class Actinopteri; order Cypriniformes; family Catostomidae; genus Moxostoma; species Moxostoma hubbsi. Next base: position 13,198,106 of record JAVLUX010000005.1, read on the forward strand.
CTGTGACTGAAAGGTTGAGTGTGATTGAAAGGGTGAGCGCTGTCTGTGACTGAAAGGGTGAGCACGTTCTGTGACTGAAATGGTGAGTGTGACTGAAAGGGTGAGCACTGTCTGTGACTGAAAGGGTGAGTGTTACTGAAAGGGTGAGCACTGTCTGTGACTGAAAGGGTGAGTGTGACTGAAAGGGTGAGCACTGTCTGTGACTGAAAGGGTGAGTGTGACTGAAAGGGTGAGCACTGTCTGTGACTGAAAGGGTGAGCACTGTCTGTGACTGAAAGGGTGAGTGTGACTGAAAGTGTGAGCACTGTCTGTGACTGAAAGGGTGAGCGCTGTCTGTGACTGAAAGGGTGAGTGTGACTGAAAGGGTGAGCACTGTCTGTGACTGAAAGGGTGAGTGTGATTGAAAGGGTGAGCACTGTCTGTGACTGAAAGGGTGAGCGCTGTCTGTGACTGAAAGTGTGAGCGCTGTCTCTGACTGAAAGGGTGAGTGTGACTGAAAGGGTGAGCACTGTCTGTGACTGAAAGGGTGAGCGCTGTCTGTGACAGAAAGTGTGAGCGCTGTCTGTGACTGAAAGGGTGAGCGCTGTCTGTGACTGAAAGGGTGAGCACTTTCTGTGACTGAAAGGGTGAGCGCTCTCTGTGACAGAAAGTGTGAGCGCTGTCTGTGACTGAAAAGGTGAGCGCTGTCTGTGACTGAAAGGGTGAGCACTTTCTGTGACTGAAAGGGTGAACGCTGTCTGTGACTGAAAGTGTGAGCGCTGTCTGTGACTGAAAGGGTGAGTTTGACTGAAAGTGTGAGCACTGTCTGTGACTGAAAGGGTGAGCGCTGTCTTTGACTGAAAGGGTGAGTGTGACTGAAAGGGTGAGCACTGTCTGTGACTGAAAGGGTGAGTGTGATTGAAAGGGTGAGCACTGTCTGTGACTGAAAGGGTGAGTGTGACTGAAAGTGTGAGCACTGTCTGTGACTGAAAGGCTGAGCACTGTCTGTGACTGAAAGGGTGAGTGTGACTGAAAGGGTGAGCACTGTCTGTGACTGAAAGGGTGAGTGTGACTGAAAGGGTGAGCACTGTCTGTGACTGAAAGGGTGAGTGTGATTGAAAGGGTGAGCACTGTCTGTGACTGAAAGGGTGAGTGTGACTGAAAGGGTGAGCACTGTCTGAAACTGAAAGGGTGAGTGCGACTGAAAGTGTGAGCACTGTCTGTGACTGAAAGGGTGATCACTGTCTGTGACTGAAAGGGTGAGTGTGACTGAAAGGATGAGCACTGTCTGTGACTGAAAGGGTGAGCGCTGTCTGTGACTGAAAGGGTGAGCGCTGTCTGTGACTGAAAGTGTGAGCGCTGTCTGTGACTGAAAGGGTGAGCGCTGTCTGTGACTGAAAGGGTGAGCACTGTCTGTTACTGAAAGGGTGAGTGTGACTGAAAGGGTGAGCACTGTCTGTGATTGAAAGGGTGAGTGTGACTGAAAGGGTGAGCACTGTCTGTGACTGAAAGGGTGAGTTTGACTGAAAGTGTGAGCGCTGTCTGTGACTGAAAGGGTGAGTGTGACTGAAAGTGTGAGCACTGTCTGTGACTGAAAGGGTGAGCGCTGTCTGTGACTGAAAGGGTGAGTGTGACTGAAAGGGTGAGCACTGTCTGTGACTGAAAGAGTGAGCACTGTCTGTGACTGAAAGTGTGAGCGCTGTCTGTGACTGAAAGTGTGAGCGCTGTCTGTGACTGAAAGGGTGAGCTCTGTCTGTGACTGAAAGGGTGAGCGCTGTCTGTGACTGAAAGGGTGAGCGCTGTCTGTGACTGAAAGGGTGAGCACTTTCTGTGACTGAAAGGGTGAGCGCTGTCTGTGACTGAAAGTGTGAGCGCTGTCTGTGACTGAAAGGGTGTGCGCTGTCTGTGACTGAAAGGGTGAGTGTGACTGAAAGTGTGAGCACTGTCTGTGACTGAAAGGGTGAGCGCTGTCTGTGACTGAAAGGGTGAGTGTGACTGAAAGGGTGAGCACTATCTGTGACTGAAAGGGTGAGTGTGATTGAAAGGGTGAGCACTGTCTGTGACTGAAAGGTTGAGTGTGACTGAAAGGGTGAGCACTGTCTGTGACTGAAAGGGTGAGTGCGACTGAAAGGGTGAGCGCTGTCTGTGACTGAAAGGGTGAGCGCTGTCTGTGACTGAAAGTGTGAGCGCTGTCTCTGACTGAAAGTGTGAGTGTGACTGAAAGGGTGAGCGCTGTCTGTGATTGAAAGTGTGAGCGCTGTCTGTGACTGAAAGGGTGAGCACTGTCTGTGACTGAAAGTGTGAGCGCTGTCTGTGACTGAAAGGGTGAGCACTGTCTGTGACTGAAAGTGTGAGCGCTGTCTGTGACTGAAAGTGTGAGCACTGTCTGTGACAGAAAGTGTGAGCACTGTCTGTGACTGAAAGTGTGAGCGCTGTCTGTGACTGAAAGGGTGAGCGCTGTCTGTGACTGAAAGGGTGAGCGCTGTCTGTGACTGAAAGGGTGAGCACGTTCTGTGACTGAAATGGTGAGTGTGACTGAAAGGGTGAGCACTGTCTGTGACTGTAAGGGTGAGTGTGACTGAAAGGGTGAGCACTGTCTGTGACTGAAAGGGTGAGTGTGACTGAAAGGGTGAGCGCTGTCTGTGACTGAAAGGGTGAGCGCTGTCTGTGACTGAAAGTGTGAGAGCTGTCTGTGACTGAAAGGGTGATCGCTGTCTGTGACTGAAAGGGTGAGCACTGTCTGTGACTGAAAGGGTGAGTGTGACTGAAAGTGTGAGCGCTGTCTGTGACTGAAAGGGTGAGCGCTGTCTGTGACTGAAAGTGTGAGCGCTGTCTGTGACTGAAAGGGTGAGCGCTGTCTGTGACTGAATGGGTGAGCACTGTCTGTGACTGAAAGGGTGAGTGTGACTGAAAGGGTGAGCGTTGTCTGTGACTGAAACGGTGAGTGTGACTGAAAGGGTGAGCACTGTCTGTGACTGAAAGGGTGAGTGTGACTGAAAGGGTGAGCACTGTGTATGACTGAAAGAGTGAGTGTGACTGAAAGGGTGAGCACTGTCTGTGACTGAAAGGGTGAGTGTGACTGAAAGGGTGAGCACTTTCTGTGACTGAAAGGTTGAGTGTGATTGAAAGGGTGAGCACTGTCTGTGACTGAAAGGGTGAGTGTGACTGAAAGGGTGAGCACTGTCTGTGACTGAAAGGGTGAGTGTGACTGAAAGGGTGAGCGCTGTCTGTGACTGAAAGGGTGAGTGTGACTGAAAGGGTGAGCACTGTCTGTGACTGAAAGGGTGAGTGTGACTGAAAGTGTGAGCACTGTCTGTGACTGAAAGGGTGAGTGTGACTGAAAGGGTGAGCACTATCTGTGACTGAAAGGGTGAGTGTGATTGAAAGGGTGAGCACTGTCTGTGACTGTAAGGTTGAGTGTGACTGAAAGGGTGAGCACTGTCTGTGACTGAAAGGGTGAGTGCGACTGAAAGGGTGAGCGCTGTCTGTGACTGAAAGTGTGAGCGCTGTCTGTGACTGAAAGGGTGAGCGCTGTCTGTGACTGAAAGTGTGAGCGCTGTCTCTGACTGAAAGTGTGAGTGTGACTGAAAGGGTGAGCACTGTCTGTGACTGAAAGGGTGAGCGCTGTCTGTGACTGAAAGTGTGAGCGCTGTCTGTGACTGAAAGGGTGAGCACTGTCTGTGACTGAAAGTGTGAGCGCTGTCTGTGACTGAAAGGGTGAGCACTGTCTGTGACTGAAAGTGTGAGCGCTGTCTGTGACTGAAAGTGTGAGCACTGTCTGTGACTGAAAGTGTGAGCGCTGTGTGTGACTGAAAGGGTGAGCGCTGTCTGTGACTGAAAGGGTGAGCGCTGTCTGTGACTGAAAGGGTGAGCACGTTCTGTGACTGAAATGGTGAGTGTGACTGAAATGGTGAGCACTGTCTGTGACTGAAAGGGTGAGTGTGACTGAAAGGGTGAGCACTGTCTGTGACTGAAAGGGTGAGTGTGACTGAAAGGGTGAGCGCTGTCTGTGACTGAAAGGGTGAGCGCTGTCTGTGACTGAAAGTGTGAGAGCTGTCTGTGACTGAAAGGGTGATCGCTGTCTGTGACTGAAAGGGTGAGCACTGTCTGTGACTGAAAGGGTGAGTGTGACTGAAAGTGTGAGCGCTGTCTGTGACTGAAAGGGTGAGCGCTGTCTGTGACTGAAAGGGTGAGTGTGACTGAAAGGGTGAGCACTGTCTGTGACTGAAAGGGTGAGCACTGTCTGTGACTGAAAGGGTGAGCGCTGTCTGTGACTGAAAGGGTGAGTGTGACTGGAAGGGTGAGCACTGACTGTGACTGAAAGGGTGAGCACTGTCTGTGACTGAAAGGGTGAGCACTGTCTGTGACTGAAAGTGTGAGCGCTGTCTGTGACTGAAAGGGTGAGCGCTGTCTGTGACTGAAAGTGTGAGCGCTGTCTGTGACTGAAAGGGTGAGCGCTGTCTGTGACTGAAAGGGTGAGCACTGTCTGTGACTGAAAGGGTGAGTGTGACTGAAAGGGTGAGCGTTGTCTGTGACTGAAACGGTGAGTGTGACTGAAAGGGTGAGCACTGTCTGTGACTGAAAGGGTGAGTGTGACTGAAAGGGTGAGCACTGTGTATGACTGAAAGAGTGAGTGTGACTGAAAGGGTGAGCACTGTCTGTGACTGAAAGGGTGAGTGTGACTGAAAGGGTGAGCACTTTCTGTGACTGAAAGGTTGAGTGTGATTGAAAGGGTGAGCACTGTCTGTGACTGAAAGGGTGAGTGTGACAGAAAGGGTGAGCGCTGTCTGTGACTGAAAGGGTGAGTGTGACTGAAAGGGTGAGCGCTGTCTGTGACTGAAAGGGTGAGTGTGACTGAAAGGGTGAGCACTGTCTGTGACTGAAAGGGTGAGTGTGACTGAAAGGGTGAGCACTGTCTGTGACTGAAAGGGTGAGTGTGACTGAAAGGGTGAGCACTGTCTGTGACTGAAAGGGTGAGTGTGACTGAAAGTGTGAGCACTGTCTGTGACTGAAAGGGTGAGCGCTGTGTGTGACTGAAAGGGTGAGTGTGACTGAAAGGGTGAGCACTGTCTGTGACTGAAAGGGTGAGTGTGATTGAAAGGGTGAGCACTGTCTGTGACTGAAAGGGTGAGCGCTGTCTGTGACTGAAAGTGTGAGCGCTGTCTCTGACTGAAAGGGTGAGTGTGACTGAAAGGGTGAGCACTGTCTGTGACTGAAAGGGTGAGCGCTGTCTGTGACTGAAAGGGTGAGCGCTGTCTGTGACAGAAAGTGTGAGCGCTGTCTGTGATGAAAGGGTGAGCGCTGTCTGTGACTGAAAGGGTGAGCACTTTCTGTGACTGAAAGGGTGAGCGCTCTCTGTGACAGAAAGTGTGAGCGCTGTCTGTGACTGAAAGGGTGAGCGCTGTCTGTGACTGAAAGGGTGAGCGCTTTCTGTGACTGAAAGGGTGAGCGCTGTCTGTGACTGAAAGTGTGAGCGCTCTCTGTGACTGAAAGGGTGAGTGTGACTGAAAGTGTGAGCACTGTCTGTGACTGAAAGGTTGAGCGCTGTCTTTGACTGAAAGAGTGAGTATGACTGAAAGGGTGAGCACTGTCTGTGACTGAAAGGGTGAGTGTGATTGAAAGGGTGAGCACTGTCTGTGACTGAAAGGGTGAGTGTGACTGAAAGGGTGAGCACTGTGTATGACTGAAAGAGTGAGTGTGACTGAAAGGGTGAGCACTGTCTGTGACTGAAAGGGTGAGTGTGACTGAAAGGGTGAGCACTTTCTGTGACTGAAAGGTTGAGTGTGATTGAAAGGGTGAGCACTGTCTGTGACTGAAAGGGTGAGTGTGACTGAAAGGGTGAGCACTGTCTGTGACTGAAAGGGTGAGTGTGACTGAAAGGGTGAGCGCTGTCTGTGACTGAAAGGGTGAGTGTGACTGAAAGGGTGAGCACTGTCTGTGACTGAAAGGGTGAGTGTGACTGAAAGGGTGAGCACTGTCTGTGACTGAAAGGGTGAGTGTGACTGAAAGGGTGAGCACTGTCTGTGACTGAAAGTGTGAGCACTGTCTGTGACTGAAAGGGTGAGCGCTGTCTGTGACTGAAAGGGTGAGTGTGACTGAAAGGGTGAGCACTGTCTGTGACTGAAAGGGTGAGTGTGATTGAAAGGGTGAGCACTGTCTGTGACTGAAAGGGTGAGCGCTGTCTGTGACTGAAAGTGTGAGCGCTGTCTCTGACTGAAAGGGTGAGTGTGACTGAAAGGGTGAGCACTGTCTGTGACTGAAAGGGTGAGCGCTGTCTGTGACTGAAAGGGTGAGCGCTGTCTGTGACAGAAAGTGTGAGCGCTGTCTGTGATGAAAGGGTGAGCGCTGTCTGTGACTGAAAGGGTGAGCACTTTCTGTGACTGAAAGGGTGAGCGCTCTCTGTGACAGAAAGTGTGAGCGCTGTCTGTGACTGAAAGGGTGAGCGCTGTCTGTGACTGAAAGGGTGAGCACTTTCTGTGACTGAAAGGGTGAGCGCTGTCTGTGACTGAAAGTGTGAGCGCTCTCTGTGACTGAAAGTGTGAGTGTGACTGAAAGTGTGAGCACTGTCTGTGACTGAAAGGTTGAGCGCTGTCTTTGACTGAAAGGGTGAGTATGACTGAAAGGGTGAGCACTGTCTGTGACTGAAAGGGTGAGTGTGATTGAAAGGGTGAGCACTGTCTGTGACTGAAAGGGTGAGTGTGACTGAAAGTGTGAGCACTGTCTGTGACTGAAAGGGTGAGCACTGTCTGTGACTGAAAGGGTGAGTGTGACTGAAAGGGTGAGCACTGTCTGTGAATGAAAGGGTGAGTGTGACTGAAAGGGTGAGTGTGACTGAAAGGATGAGCACTGTCTGTGACTGAAAGGGTGAGTGCTGTCTGTGACTGAAAGTGTGAGCGCTGTCTGTGACTGAAAGGGTGAGCGCTGTCTGTGACTGAAAGGGTGAGCACTGTCTGTGACTGAAAGGGTGAGTGTGACTGAAAGGGTGAGCACTGTCTGTGATTGAAAGGGTGAGTGTGACTGAAAGGGTGAGCACTGTCTGTGACTGAAAGGGTGAGTGTGACTGAAAGTGTGAGCGCTGTCTGTGACTGAAAGGGTGAGTGTGACTGAAAGTGTGAGTACTGTCTGTGACTGAAAGGGTGAGCGCTGTCTGTGACTGAAAGGGTGAGTGTGACTGAAAGGTTGAGCACTGTCTGTGACTGAAAGTGTGAGCACTGTCTGTGACTGAAAGTGTGAGCGCTGTCTGTGACTGAAAGGGTGAGCTCTGTCTGTGACTGAAAGTGTGAGCGCTGTCTGTGACTGAAAGGGTGAGCACTTTCTGTGACTGAAAGGGTGAGCGCTGTCTGTGACTGAAAGTGTGAGCGCTGTCTGTGACTGAAAGGGTGAGCGCTGTCTGTGACTGAAAGGGTGAGTGTGACTGAAAGGGTGAGCGCTGTCTGTGACTGAAAGGGTGAGTGTGACTGAAAGTGTGAGCACTGTCTGTGACTGAAAGGGTGAGCGCTGTCTGTGACTGAAAGGGTGAGTGTGATTGAAAGGGTGAGCACTGTCTGTGACTGAAAGGTTGAGTGTGACTGAAAGGGTGAGCACTGTCTGTGACTGAAAGGGTGAGTGCGACTGAAAGGGTGAGCGCTGTCTGTGACTGAAAGTGTGAGCGCTGTCTGTGACGGAAAGGGTGAGCGCTCTCTGTGACTGAAAGTGTGAGCGCTGTCTCTGACTGAAAGTGTGAGTGTGACTGTAAGGGTGAGCACTGTCTGTGACTGAAAGGGTGAGCGCTGTCTGTGATTGAAAGTGTGAGCGCTGTCTGTGACTGAAAGGGTGAGCACTGTCTGTGACTGAAAGGGTGAGTGTGACTGAAAGGGTGAGCGCTGTCTGTGATTGAAAGGGTGAGCGCTGTCTGTGACTGAAAGTGTGAGAGCTGTCTGTGACTGAAAGGGTGATCGCTGTCTGTGACTGAAAGGGTGAGCACTGTCTGTGACTGAAAGGGTGAGTGTGACTGAAAGTGTGAGCGCTGTCTGTGACTGAAAGGGTGAGCGCTGTCTGTGACTGAAAGGGTGAGCGCTGTCTGTGACTGAAAGGGTGAGTGTGACTGAAAGGGTGAGCGCTGTCTGTGACTGAAAGGGTGAGTGTGACTGGAAGGGTGAGCACTGTCTGTGACTGAAAGGGTGAGCACTGTCTGTGACTGAAAGGGTGAGCGCTGTCTGTGACTGAAAGTGTGAGCGCTGTCTGTGACTGAAAGGGTGAGCGCTGTCTGTGACTGAAAGTGTGAGCACTGTCTGTGACTGAAAGGGTGAGCGCTGTCTGTGACTGAAAGGGTGAGCACTGTCTGTGACTGAAAGGGTGAGTGTGACTGAAAGGGTGAGCGTTGTCTGTGACTGAAACGGTGAGTGTGACTGAAAGGGTGAGCACTGTCTGTGACTGAAAGGGTGAGTGTGACTGAAAGGGTGAGCACTGTGTATGACTGAAAGAGTGAGTGTGACTGAAAGGGTGAGCACTGTCTGTGACTGAAAGGGTGAGTGTGACTGAAAGGGTGAGCACTTTCTGTGACTGAAAGGTTGAGTGTGATTGAAAGGGTGAGCACTGTCTGTGACTGAAAGGGTGAGTGTGACTGAAAGGGTGAGCACTGTCTGTGACTGAAAGGGTGAGTGTGACTGAAAGGGTGAGCGCTGTCTGTGACTGAAAGGGTGAGTGTGACTGAAAGGGTGAGCACTGTCTGTGACTGAAAGGGTGAGTGTGACTGAAAGTGTGAGCACTGTCTGTGACTGAAAGGGTGAGTGTGACTGAAAGGGTGAGCGCTGTCTGTGACTGAAAGTGTGAGCGCTGTCTGTGACTGAAAGGGTGAGCGCTGTCTGTGACTGAAAGTGTGAGCGCTGTCTCTGACTGAAAGTGTGAGTGTGACTGAAAGGGTGAGCACTGTCTGTGACTGAAAGGGTGAGCGCTGTCTGTGACTGAAAGTGTGAGCGCTGTCTGTGACTGAAAGGGTGAGCACTGTCTGTGACTGAAAGTGTGAGCGCTGTCTGTGACTGAAAGGGTGAGCACTGTCTGTGACTGAAAGTGTGAGCACTGTCTGTGACTGAAAGTGTGAGCACTGTCTGTGACTGAAAGTGTGAGCGCTGTCTGTGACTGAAAGGGTGAGCGCTGTCTGTGACTGAAAGGGTCAGCGCTGTCTGTGACTGAAAGGGTGAGCACGTTCTGTGACTGAAATGGTGAGTGTGACTGAAAGGGTGAGCACTGTCTGTGACTGAAAGGGTGAGTGTGACTGAAAGGGTGAGCACTGTCTGTGACTGAAAGGGTGAGTGTGACTGAAAGGGTGAGCGCTGTCTGTGACTGAAAGGGTGAGCGCTGTCTGTGACTGAAAGTGTGAGAGCTGTCTGTGACTGAAAGGGTGATCGCTGTCTGTGACTGAAAGGGTGAGCACTGTCTGTGACTGAAAGGGTGAGTGTGACTGAAAGTGTGAGCGCTGTCTGTGACTGAAAGGGTGAGCGCTGTCTGTGACTGAAAGGGTGAGTGTGACTGAAAGGGTGAGCACTGTCTGTGACTGAAAGGGTGAGCACTGTCTGTGACTGAAAGGGTGAGCGCTGTCTGTGACTGAAAGGGTGAGTGTGACTGGAAGGGTGAGCACTGACTGTGACTGAAAGGGTGAGCACTGTCTGTGACTGAAAGGGTGAGCACTGTCTGTGACTGAAAGTGTGAGCGCTGTCTGTGACTGAAAGGGTGAGCGCTGTCTGTGACTGAAAGTGTGAGCGCTGTCTGTGACTGAAAGGGTGAGCGCTGTCTGTGACTGAAAGGGTGAGCACTGTCTGTGACTGAAAGGGTGAGTGTGACTGAAAGGGTGAGCGTTGTCTGTGACTGAAACGGTGAGTGTGACTGAAAGGGTGAGCACTGTCTGTGACTGAAAGGGTGAGTGTGACTGAAAGGGTGAGCACTGTGTATGACTGAAAGAGTGAGTGTGACTGAAAGGGTGAGCACTGTCTGTGACTGAAAGGGTGAGTGTGACTGAAAGGGTGAGCACTTTCTGTGACTGAAAGGTTGAGTGTGATTGAAAGGGTGAGCACTGTCTGTGACTGAAAGGGTGAGTGTGACTGAAAGGGTGAGCGCTGTCTGTGACTGAAAGGGTGAGTGTGACTGAAAGGGTGAGCGCTGTCTGTGACTGAAAGGGTGAGTGTGACTGAAAGGGTGAGCACTGTCTGTGACTGAAAGGGTGAGTGTGACTGAAAGGGTGAGCACTGTCTGTGACTGAAAGGGTGAGTGTGACTGAAAGGGTGAGCACTGTCTGTGACTGAAAGGGTGAGTGTGACTGAAAGTGTGAGCACTGTCTGTGACTGAAAGGGTGAGCGCTGTCTGTGACTGAAAGGGTGAGTGTGATTGAAAGGGTGAGCACTGTCTGTGACTGAAAGGGTGAGTGTGATTGAAAGGGTGAGCACTGTCTGTGACTGAAAGGGTGAGCGCAGTCTGTGACTGAAAGTGTGAGCGCTGTCTCTGACTGAAAGGGTGAGTGTGACTGAAAGGGTGAGCACTGTCTGTGACTGAAAGGGTGAGCGCTGTCTGTGACTGAAAGGGTGAGCGCTGTCTGTGACAGAAAGTGTGAGCGCTGTCTGTGATGAAAGGGTGAGCGCTGTCTGTGACTGAAAGGGTGAGCACTTTCTGTGACTGAAAGGGTGAGCGCTCTCTGTGACAGAAAGTGTGAGCGCTGTCTGTGACTGAAAGGGTGAGCGCTGTCTGTGACTGAAAGGGTGAGCGCTTTCTGTGACTGAAAGGGTGAGCGCTGTCTGTGACTGAAAGTGTGAGCGCTCTCTGTGACTGAAAGGGTGAGTGTGACTGAAAGTGTGAGCACTGTCTGTGACTGAAAGGTTGAGCGCTGTCTTTGACTGAAAGGGTGAGTATGACTGAAAGGGTGAGCACTGTCTGTGACTGAAAGGGTGAGTGTGATTGAAAGGGTGAGCACTGTCTGTGACTGAAAGGGTGAGTGTGACTGAAAGGGTGAGCACTGTGTATGACTGAAAGAGTGAGTGTGACTGAAAGGGTGAGCACTTTCTGTGACTGAAAGGTTGAGTGTGATTGAAAGGGTGAGCGCTGTCTGTGACTGAAAGGGTGAGCACGTTCTGTGACTGAAATGGTGAGTGTGACTGAAAGGGTGAGCACTGTCTGTGACTGAAAGGGTGAGTGTTACTGAAAGGGTGAGCACTGTCTGTGACTGAAAGGGTGAGTGTGACTGAAAGGGTGAGCACTGTCTGTGACTGAAAGGGTGAGTGTGACTGAAAGGGTGAGCACTGTCTGTGACTGAAAGGGTGAGCACTGTCTGTGACTGAAAGGGTGAGTGTGACTGAAAGTGTGAGCACTGTCTGTGACTGAAAGGGTGAGCGCTGTCTGTGACTGAAAGGGTGAGTGTGACTGAAAGGGTGAGCACTGTCTGTGACTGAAAGGGTGAGTGTGATTGAAAGGGTGAGCACTGTCTGTGACTGAAAGGGTGAGCGCTGTCTGTGACTGAAAGTGTGAGCGCTGTCTCTGACTGAAAGGGTGAGTGTGACTGAAAGGGTGAGCACTGTCTGTGACTGAAAGGGTGAGCGCTGTCTGTGACAGAAAGTGTGAGCGCTGTCTGTGACTGAAAGGGTGAGCGCTGTCTGTGACTGAAAGGGTGAGCACTTTCTGTGACTGAAAGGGTGAGCGCTCTCTGTGACAGAAAGTGTGAGCGCTGTCTGTGACTGAAAAGGTGAGCGCTGTCTGTGACTGAAAGGGTGAGCACTTTCTGTGACTGAAAGGGTGAACGCTGGTTGTGACTGAAAGTGTGAGCGCTGTCTGTGACTGAAAGGGTGAGTTTGACTGAAAGTGTGAGCACTGTCTGTGACTGAAAGGGTGAGCGCTGTCTTTGACTGAAAGGGTGAGTGTGACTGAAAGGGTGAGCACTGTCTGTGACTGAAAGGGTGAGTGTGATTGAAAGGGTGAGCACTGTCTGTGACTGAAAGGGTGAGTGTGACTGAAAGTGTGAGCACTGTCTGTGACTGAAAGGCTGAGCACTGTCTGTGACTGAAAGGGTGAGTGTGACTGAAAGGGTGAGCACTGTCTGTGACTGAAAGGGTGAGTGTGACTGAAAGGGTGAGCACTGTCTGTGACTGAAAGGGTGAGTGTGATTGAAAGGGTGAGCACTGTCTGTGACTGAAAGGGTGAGTGTGACTGAAAGGGTGAGCACTGTCTGAAACTGAAAGGGTGAGTGCGACTGAAAGTGTGAGCACTGTCTGTGACTTAAAGGGTGATCACTGTCTGTGACTGAAAGGGTGAGTGTGACTGAAAGGATGAGCACTGTCTGTGACTGAAAGGGTGAGCGCTGTCTGTGACTGAAAGGGTGAGCGCTGTCTGTGACTGAAAGTGTGAGCGCTGTCTGTGACTGAAAGGGTGAGCGCTGTCTGTGACTGAAAGGGTGAGCACTGTCTGTTACTGAAAGGGTGAGTGTGACTGAAAGGGTGAGCACTGTCTGTGATTGAAAGGGTGAGTGTGACTGAAAGGGTGAGCACTGTCTGTGACTGAAAGGGTGAGTTTGACTGAAAGTGTGAGCGCTGTCTGTGACTGAAAGGGTGAGTGTGACTGAAAGTGTGAGCACTGTCTGTGACTGAAAGGGTGAGCGCTGTCTGTGACTGAAAGGGTGAGTGTGACTGAAAGGGTGAGCACTGTCTGTGACTGAAAGAGTGAGCACTGTCTGTGACTGAAAGTGTGAGCGCTGTCTGTGACTGAAAGTGTGAGCGCTGTCTGTGACTGAAAGGGTGAGCTCTGTCTGTGACTGAAAGGGTGAGCGCTGTCTGTGACTGAAAGGGTGAGCGCTGTCTGTGACTGAAAGGGTGAGCACTTTCTGTGACTGAAAGGGTGAGCGCTGTCTGTGACTGAAAGTGTGAGCGCTGTCTGTGACTGAAAGGGTGTGCGCTGTCTGTGACTGAAAGGGTGAGTGTGACTGAAAGTGTGAGCACTGTCTGTGACTGAAAGGGTGAGCGCTGTCTGTGACTGAAAGGGTGAGTGTGACTGAAAGGGTGAGCACTATCTGTGACTGAAAGGGTGAGTGTGATTGAAAGGGTGAGCACTGTCTGTGACTGAAAGGTTGAGTGTGACTGAAAGGGTGAGCACTGTCTGTTACTGAAAGGGTGAGTGCGACTGAAAGGGTGAGCGCTGTCTGTGACTGAAAGGGTGAGCGCTGTCTGTGACTGAAAGTGTGAGCGCTGTCTCTGACTGAAAGTGTGAGTGTGACTGAAAGGGTGAGCGCTGTCTGTGATTGAAAGTGTGAGCGCTGTCTGTGACTGAAAGGGTGAGCACTGTCTGTGACTGAACGTGTGAGCGCTGTCTGTGACTGAAAGGGTGAGCACTGTCTGTGACTGAAAGTGTGAGCGCTGTCTGTGACTGAAAGTGTGAGCACTGTCTGTGACAGAAAGTGTGAGCACTGTCTGTGACTGAAAGTGTGAGCGCTGTCTGTGACTGAAAGGGTGAGCGCTGTCTGTGACTGAAAGGGTGAGCGCTGTCTGTGACTGAAAGGGTGAGCACGTTCTGTGACTGAAATGGTGAGTGTGACTGAAAGGGTGAGCACTGTCTGTGACTGTAAGGGTGAGTGTGACTGAAAGGGTGAGCACTGTCTGTGACTGAAAGGGTGAGTGTGACTGAAAGGGTGAGCGCTGTCTGTGACTGAAAGGGTGAGCGCTGTCTGTGACTGAAAGTGTGAGAGCTGTCTGTGACTGAAAGGGTGATCGCTGTCTGTGACTGAAAGGGTGAGCACTGTCTGTGACTGAAAGGGTGAGTGTGACTGAAAGTGTGAGCGCTGTCTGTGACTGAAAGGGTGAGCGCTGTCTGTGACTGAAAGTGTGAGCGCTGTCTGTGACTGAATGGGTGAGCGCTGTCTGTGACTGAAAGGGTGAGCACTGTCTGTGACTGAAAGGGTGAGTGTGACTGAAAGGGTGAGCGTTGTCTGTGACTGAAACGGTGAGTGTGACTGAAAGGGTGAGCACTGTCTGTGACTGAAAGGGTGAGTGTGACTGAAAGGGTGAGCACTGTGTATGACTGAAAGAGTGAGTGTGACTGAAAGGGTGAGCACTGTCTGTGACTGAAAGGGTGAGTGTGACTGAAAGGGTGAGCACTTTCTGTGACTGAAAGGTTGAGTGTGATTGAAAGGGTGAGCACTGTCTGTGACTGAAAGGGTGAGTGTGACTGAAAGGGTGAGCACTGTCTGTGACTGAAAGGGTGAGTGTGACTGAAAGGGTGAGCGCTGTCTGTGACTGAAAGGGTGAGTGTGACTGAAAGGGTGAGCACTGTCTGTGACTGAAAGGGTGAGTGTGACTGAAAGTGTGAGCACTGTCTGTGACTGAAAGGGTGAGTGTGACTGAAAGGGTGAGCACTATCTGTGACTGAAAGGGTGAGTGTGATTGAAAGGGTGAGCACTGTCTGTGACTGTAAGGTTGAGTGTGACTGAAAGGGTGAGCACTGTCTGTGACTGAAAGGGTGAGTGCGACTGAAAGGGTGAGCGCTGTCTGTGACTGAAAGTGTGAGCGCTGTCTGTGACTGAAAGGGTGAGCGCTGTCTGTGACTGAAAGTGTGAGCGCTGTCTCTGACTGAAAGTGTGAGTGTGACTGAAAGGGTGAGCACTGTCTGTGACTGAAAGGGTGAGCGCTGTCTGTGACTGAAAGTGTGAGCGCTGTCTGTGACTGAAAGGGTGAGCACTGTCTGTGACTGAAAGTGTGAGCGCTGTCTGTGACTGAAAGGGTGAGCACTGTCTGTGACTGAAAGTGTGAGCGCTGTCTGTGACTGAAAGTGTGAGCACTGTCTGTGACTGAAAGTGTGAGCACTGTCTGTGACTGAAAGTGTGAGCGCTGTGTGTGACTGAAAGGGTGAGCGCTGTCTGTGACTGAAAGGGTGAGCGCTGTCTGTGACTGAAAGGGTGAGCACGTTTTGTGACTGAAATGGTGAGTGTGACTGAAATGGTGAGCACTGTCTGTGACTGAAAGGGTGAGTGTGACTGAAAGGGTGAGCACTGTCTGTGACTGAAAGGGTGAGTGTGACTGAAAGGGTGAGCGCTGTCTGTGACTGAAAGGGTGAGCGCTGTCTGTGACTGAAAGTGTGAGAGCTGTCTGTGACTGAAAGGGTGATCGCTGTCTGTGACTGAAAGGGTGAGCACTGTCTGTGACTGAAAGGGTGAGTGTGACTGAAAGTGTGAGCGCTGTCTGTGACTGAAAGGGTGAGCGCTGTCTGTGACTGAAAGGGTGAGTGTGACTGAAAGGGTGAGCACTGTCTGTGACTGAAAGGGTGAGCACTGTCTGTGACTGAAAGGGTGAGCGCTGTCTGTGACTGAAAGGGTGAGTGTGACTGGAAGGGTGAGCACTGACTGTGACTGAAAGGGTGAGCACTGTCTGTGACTGAAAGGGTGAGCACTGTCTGTGACTGAAAGTGTGAGCGCTGTCTGTGACTGAAAGGGTGAGCGCTGTCTGTGACTGAAAGTGTGAGCGCTGTCTGTGACTGAAAGGGTGAGCGCTGTCTGTGACTGAAAGGGTGAGCACTGTCTGTGACTGAAAGGGTGAGTGTGACTGAAAGGGTGAGCGTTGTCTGTGACTGAAACGGTGAGTGTGACTGAAAGGGTGAGCACTGTCTGTGACTGAAAGGGTGAGTGTGACTGAAAGGGTGAGCACTGTGTATGACTGAAAGAGTGAGTGTGACTGAAAGGGTGAGCACTGTCTGTGACTGAAAGGGTGAGTGTGACTGAAAGGGTGAGCACTTTCTGTGACTGAAAGGTTGAGTGTGATTGAAAGGGTGAGCACTGTCTGTGACTGAAAGGGTGAGTGTGACAGAAAGGGTGAGCGCTGTCTGTGACTGAAAGGGTGAGTGTGACTGAAAGGGTGAGCGCTGTCTGTGACTGAAAGGGTGAGTGTGACTGAAAGGGTGAGCACTGTCTGTGACTGAAAGGGTGAGTGTGACTGAAAGGGTGAGCACTGTCTGTGACTGAAAGGGTGAGTGTGACTGAAAGGGTGAGCACTGTCTGTGACTGAAAGGGTGAGTGTGACTGAAAGTGTGAGCACTGTCTGTGACTGAAAGGGTGAGCGCTGTGTGTGACTGAAAGGGTGAGTGTGACTGAAAGGGTGAGCACTGTCTGTGACTGAAAGGGTGAGTGTGATTGAAAGGGTGAGCACTGTCTGTGACTGAAAGGGTGAGCGCTGTCTGTGACTGAAAGTGTGAGCGCTGTCTCTGACTGAAAGGGTGAGTGTGACTGAAAGGGTGAGCACTGTCTGTGACTGAAAGGGTGAGCGCTGTCTGTGACTGAAAGGGTGAGCGCTGTCTGTGACAGAAAGTGTGAGCGCTGTCTGTGATGAAAGGGTGAGCGCTGTCTGTGACTGAAAGGGTGAGCACTTTCTGTGACTGAAAGGGTGAGCGCTCTCTGTGACAGAAAGTGTGAGCGCTGTCTGTGACTGAAAGGGTGAGCGCTGTCTGTGACTGAAAGGGTGAGCGCTTTCTGTGACTGAAAGGGTGAGCGCTGTCTGTGACTGAAAGTGTGAGCGCTCTCTGTGACTGAAAGGGTGAGTGTGACTGAAAGTGTGAGCACTGTCTGTGACTGAAAGGTTGAGCGCTGTCTTTGACTGAAAGAGTGAGTATGACTGAAAGGGTGAGCACTGTCTGTGACTGAAAGGGTGAGTGTGATTGAAAGGGTGAGCACTGTCTGTGACTGAAAGGGTGAGTGTGACTGAAAGGGTGAGCACTGTGTATGACTGAAAGAGTGAGTGTGACTGAAAGGGTGAGCACTGTCTGTGACTGAAAGGGTGAGTGTGACTGAAAGGGTGAGCACTTTCTGTGACTGAAAGGTTGAGTGTGATTGAAAGGGTGAGCACTGTCTGTGACTGAAAGGGTGAGTGTGACTGAAAGGGTGAGCACTGTCTGTGACTGAAAGGGTGAGTGTGACTGAAAGGGTGAGCGCTGTCTGTGACTGAAAGGGTGAGTGTGACTGAAAGGGTGAGCACTGTCTGTGACTGAAAGGGTGAGTGTGACTGAAAGGGTGAGCACTGTCTGTGACTGAAAGGGTGAGTGTGACTGAAAGGGTGAGCACTGTCTGTGACTGAAAGGGTGAGTGTGACTGAAAGTGTGAGCACTGTCTGTGACTGAAAGGGTGAGCGCTGTCTGTGACTGAAAGGGTGAGTGTGACTGAAAGGGTGAGCACTGTCTGTGACTGAAAGGGTGAGTGTGATTGAAAGGGTGAGCACTGTCTGTGACTGAAAGGGTGAGCGCTGTCTGTGACTGAAAGTGTGAGCGCTGTCTCTGACTGAAAGGGTGAGTGTGACTGAAAGGGTGAGCACTGTCTGTGACGGAAAGGGTGAGCGCTGTCTGTGACTGAAAGGGTGAGCGCTGTCTGTGACAGAAAGTGTGAGCGCTGTCTGTGATGAAAGGGTGAGCGCTGTCTGTGACTGAAAGGGTGAGCACTTTCTGTGACTGAAAGGGTGAGCGCTCTCTGTGACAGAAAGTGTGAGCGCTGTCTGTGACTGAAAGGGTGAGCGCTGTCTGTGACTGAAAGGGTGAGCACTTTCTGTGACTGAAAGGGTGAGCGCTGTCTGTGACTGAAAGTGTGAGCGCTCTCTGTGACTGAAAGTGTGAGTGTGACTGAAAGTGTGAGCACTGTCTGTGACTGAAAGGTTGAGCGCTGTCTTTGACTGAAAGGGTGAGTATGACTGAAAGGGTGAGCACTGTCTGTGACTGAAAGGGTGAGTGTGATTGAAAGGGTGAGCACTGTCTGTGACTGAAAGGGTGAGTGTGACTGAAAGTGTGAGCACTGTCTGTGACTGAAAGGGTGAGCACTGTCTGTGACTGAAAGGGTGAGTGTGACTGAAAGGGTGAGCACTGTCTGTGAATGAAAGGGTGAGTGTGACTGAAAGGGTGAGTGTGACTGAAAGGATGAGCACTGTCTGTGACTGAAAGGGTGAGTGCTGTCTGTGACTGAAAGTGTGAGCGCTGTCTGTGACTGAAAGGGTGAGCGCTGTCTGTGACTGAAAGGGTGAGCACTGTCTGTGACTGAAAGGGTGAGTGTGACTGAAAGGGTGAGCACTGTCTGTGATTGAAAGGGTGAGTGTGACTGAAAGGGTGAGCACTGTCTGTGACTGAAAGGGTGAGTGTGACTGAAAGTGTGAGCGCTGTCTGTGACTGAAAGGGTGAGTGTGACTGAAAGTGTGAGTACTGTCTGTGACTGAAAGGGTGAGCGCTGTCTGTGACTGAAAGGGTGAGTGTGACTGAAAGGTTGAGCACTGTCTGTGACTGAAAGTGTGAGCACTGTCTGTGACTGAAAGTGTGAGCGCTGTCTGTGACTGAAAGGGTGAGCTCTGTCTGTGACTGAAAGTGTGAGCGCTGTCTGTGACTGAAAGGGTGAGCACTTTCTGTGACTGAAAGGGTGAGCGCTGTCTGTGACTGAAAGTGTGAGCGCTGTCTGTGACTGAAAGGGTGAGCGCTGTATGTGACTGAAAGGGTGAGTGTGACTGAAAGGGTGAGCGCTGTCTGTGACTGAAAGGGTGAGTGTGACTGAAAGTGTGAGCACTGTCTGTGACTGAAAGGGTGAGCGCTGTCTGTGACTGAAAGGGTGAGTGTGATTGAAAGGGTGAGCACTGTCTGTGACTGAAAGGTTGAGTGTGACTGAAAGGGTGAGCACTGTCTGTGACTGAAAGGGTGAGTGCGACTGAAAGGGTGAGCGCTGTCTGTGACTGAAAGTGTGAGCGCTGTCTGTGACGGAAAGGGTGAGCGCTCTCTGTGACTGAAAGTGTGAGCGCTGTCTCTGACTGAAAGTGTGAGTGTGACTGTAAGGGTGAGCACTGTCTGTGACTGAAAGGGTGAGCGCTGTCTGTGATTGAAAGTGTGAGCGCTGTCTGTGACTGAAAGGGTGAGCACTGTCTGTGACTGAAAGTGTGAGCGCTGTCTGTGACTGAAAGTGTGAGCACTCTCTGTGACTGAAAGTGTGAGCACTGTCTGTGACTGAAAGTGTGAGCGCTGACTGTGACTGAAAGTGTGAGCGCTGTCTGTGAGTGAAAGGGTGAGCGCTGTCTGTGACTGAAAGGGTGAGCGCTGTCTGTGACTGAAAGGGTGAGCGCTGTCTGTGACTGAAAGGGTGAGCACGTTCTGTGACTGAAAGGGTGAGCGCTGTCTGTGACTGAAAGGGTGAGCGCTGTCTGTGACTGAAAGTGTGAGCGCTGTCTGTGACTGAAAGGGTGAGTGTGACTGAAAGTGTGAGCACTGTCTGTGACTGAAAGGGAGAGCGCTGTCTGTGACTGAAAGGGTGAGTGTGACTGAAAGGGTGAGCACTGTCTGTGACTGAAAGGGTGAGTGTGATTGAAAGGGTGAGCACTGTCTGTGACTGAAAGGGTGAGTGCGACTGAAAGTGTGAGCACTGTCTGTGACTGAAAGGGTGAGCACTGTCTGTGACTGAAAGGGTGAGTGTGACTGAAAGGGTGAGCACTGTCTGTGACTGAAAGGGTGAGTGTGATTGAAAGGGTGAGCACTGTCTGTGACTGAAAGGGTGAGTGTGACTGAAAGGGTGAGCACTGTCTGTGACTGAAAGTGTGAGTGTGACTGAAAGGGTGAGCGCTGTCTGTGACTGAAAGGGTGAGTGTGACTGAAAGGGTGAGCACTGTCTGTGACTGAAAGGGTGAGCGCTGTCTGTGACTGAAAGGGTGAGCGCTGTCTATGACTGAAAGGGTGAGCGCTGACTGTGACTGAAATTGTGAGCGCTGTCTGTGACTGAAAGGGTGAGCACTGTCTGTGACTGAAAGGGTGAGTGTGACTGAAAGGGTGAGCACTGTCTGTGACTGAAAGGGTGAGTGTGACTGAAAGTGTGAGCACTGTCTGTGACTGAAAGGGTGAGCGCTGTCTGTGACTGAAAGGGTGAGTGTGACTGAAAGGGTGAGCACTGTCTGTGACTGAAAGGGTGAGTGTGACTGAAAGGGTGAGCACTGTCTGTGACTGAAAGGGTGAGCGCTGTCTGTGACTGAAAGGGTGAGTGTGACTGAAAGGGTGAGCACTGTCTGTGACTGAAAGGGTGAGTGTGATTGAAAGGGTGAACACTGTCTGTGACTGAAAGGGTGAGAGTGACTGAAAGGGTGAGCACTGTCTGTGACTGAAAGGGTGAGTGTGACTGAAAGGGTGAGCGCTGTCTGTGACTGAAAGGGTGAGAGCTGTCTGTGACTGAAAGGGTGAGCGCTGTCTGTGACTGAAAGGGTGAGCACTGTCTGTGACTGAAAGGGTGAGTGTTACTGAAAGGGTGAGCACTGTCTGTGACTGAAAGGGTGAGTGTGACTGAAAGGGTGAGCACTGTCTGTGACTGAAAGGGTGAGTGTTACTGAAAGGGTGAGCGCTGTCTGTGACTGAAAGGGTGAGCGCTGTCTGTGACAGAAAGTGTGAGGGCTGTCTGTGACTGAAAGGGTGAGCGCTGTCTGTGACTTGAAGGGTGAGTGTGACTGAAAGGTTGAGCACTGTCTGTGACTGAAAGGGTGAGCACTGTCTGTGACTGAAAGGGTGAGTGTGACTGGAAGGGTGAGCACTGTCTGTGACTGAAAGGGTGAGCACTGTCTGTGACTGAAAGGGTGAGCACTGTCTGTGACTGAAAGTGTGAGCGCCGTCTGTGACTGAAAGTGTGAGCACTGTCTGTGACTGAAAGTGTGAGCACTATCTGTGACTGAAAGGGTGAGTGCGACTGAAAGGGTGAGCGCTGTCTGTGACTGAAAGTGTGAGCGCTGTCTGTGACTGAAAGGGTGAGCGCTGTCTGTGACTGAAAGTGTGAGCGCTGTCTCTGACTGAAAGGGTGAGTGTGACTGAAAGGGTGAGCACTGTCTGTGACTGAAAGGGTGAGCGCTGTCTGTGACTGAAAGTGTGAGCGCTGTCTGTGACTGAAAGGGTGAGCACTGTCTTTGACTGAAAGTGTGAGCGCTGTCTGTGACTGAAAGGGTGAGCACTGTCTGTGACTGAAAGTGTGAGCGCTTTCTGTGACTGAAAGTGTGAGCACTGTCTGTGACTGAAAGTGTGAGCGCTGTCTGTGATTGAAAGTGTGAGCGCTGTCTGTGACTGAAAGGGTGAGCGCTGTCTGTGACTGAAAGGGTGAGCGCTGTCTGTGACTGAAAGTGTGAGCGCTGTCTGTGACTGAAAGGGTGAGCGCTGTCTGTGACTGAAAGGGTGAGCACTTTCTGTGACTGAAAGGGTGAGCGCTGTCTGTGACTGAAAGTGTGAGCGCTGTCTGTGACTGAAAGGGTGAATGTGACTGAAAGTGTGAGCACTGTCTGTGACTGAAAGGGTGAGCACTGTCTGTGACTGAAAGGGTGAGTGTGACTGAAAGGGTGAGCACTGTCTGTGACTGAAAGGGTGAGTGTGATTGTAAGGGTGAGCACTGTCTGTGACTGAAAGGGTGAGTGCGACTGAAAGGTTGAGCGCTGTCTGTGACTGAAAGTGTGAGCGCTGTCTGTGACTGAAAGGGTGAGCGCTGTCTGTGACTGAAAGTGTGAGCGCTGTCTCTGACTGAAAGGGTGAGTGTGACTGAAAGGGTGAGCACTGTCTGTGACTGAAAGGGTGAGCGCTGTCTGTGACTGAAAGTGTGAGCGCTGTCTGTGACTGAAAGGGTGAGCACTGTCTTTGACTGAAAGTGTGAGCGCTGTCTGTGACTGAAAGGGTGAGCACTGTCTGTGACTGAAAGTGTGAGCGCTTTCTGTGACTGAAAGTGTGAGCACTGTCTGTGACTGAAAGTGTGAGCGCTGTCTGTGACTGAAAGGGTGAGCGCTGTCTGTGACTGAAAGGGTGAGCGCTGTCTGTGACTGAAAGGGTGAGCGCTGTCTGTGACTGAAAGGGTGAGCACTTTCTGTGACTGAAAGGGTGAGCGCTGTCTGTGACTGAAAGTGTGAGCGCTGTCTGTGACTGAAAGGGTGAATGTGACTGAAAGTGTGAGCACTGTCTGTGACTGAAAGGGAGAGCGCTGTCTGTGACTGAAAGGGTGAGTGTGACTGAAAGGGTGAGCACTGTCTGTGACTGAAATGGTGAGTGTGATTGAAAGGGTGAGCACTGTCTTTGACTGAAAGGGTGAGTGTGACTGAAAGGGTGAGCACTGTCTGTGACTGAAAGGGTGAGCTCTGTCTGTGACTGAAAGGGTGAGTGTGACTGAAAGGGTGAGCACTGTCTGTGACTGAAAGGGTGAGTGTGATTGAAAGGGTGAGCACTGTGTGTGACTGAAAGGGTGAGTGTGACTGAAAGGGTGAGCACTGTCTGTGACTGAAAGGGTGAGTGCGACTGAAAGTGTGAGCACTGTCTGTGACTGAAAGGGTGAGCACTGTCTGTGACTGAAAGGGTGAGTGTGACTGAAAGGGTGAGCACTGTCTGTGACTGAAAGGGTGAGTGTGATTGTAAGGGTGAGCACTGTCTGTGACTGAAAGGGTGAGTGTGACTGAAAGGGTGAGCACTGTCTGTGACTGAAAGTGTGAATGTGACTGAAAGGGTGAGCGCTGTCTGTGACTGAAAGGGTGAGTGTGACTGAAAGGGTGAGCACTGTCTGTGACTGAAAGGGTGAGCGCTGTCTATGACTGAAAGGGTGAGCGCTGTCTGTGACTGAAATTGTGAGCGCTGTCTGTGACTGAAAGGGTGAGCGCTGTCTGTGACTGAAAGGGTGAGCACTGTCTGTGACTGAAAGGGTGAGTGTGACTGAAAGGGTGAGCACTGTCTGTGACTGAAAGGGTGAGTGTGACTGAAAGGGTGAGCACTGTCTGTGACTGAAAGGGTGAGCGCTGTCTGTGACTGAAAGGGTGAGTGTGACTGAAAGGGTGAGCACTGTCTGTGACTGAAAGGGTGAGTGTGACTGAAAGGGTGAGCACTGTCTGTGACTGAAACGGTGTGTGTGACTGAAAGGGTGAGCACTGTCTGTGACTGAAAGGGTGAGTGTGATTGAAAGGGTGAGCACTGTCTGTGACTGAAAGGGTGAGTGTGACTGAAAGGGTGAGCACTGTCTGTGACTGAAAGGGTGAGTGTGACTGAAAGGGTGAGCACTGTCTGTGACTGAAAGGGTGAGTGTGACTGAAAGTGTGAGCACTGTCTGTGACTGAAAGGGTGAGCGCTGTCTGTGACTGAAAGGGTGAGTGTGACTGAAAGGGTGAGCACTGTCTGTGACTGAAAGGGTGAGTGTGATTGAAAGGGTGAGCACTGTCTGTGACTGAAAGGGTGAGTGTGACTGAAAGGGTGAGCACTGTCTGTGACTGAAAGGGTGAGTGTGACTGAAAGGGTGAGCGCTGTCTGTGACTGAAAGGGTGAGTTTGACTGAAAGGGTGAGCACTGTCTGTGACTGAAAGTGTGAGAGCTGTCTGTGACTGAAAGGGTGAGCGTTGTCTGTGACTGAAAGGGTGAGCACTGTCTGTGACTGAAAGGGTGAGTGTGACTGAAAGGGTGAGCACTGTCTGTGACTGAAAGGGTGAGTGTGACTGAAAGGGTGAGCGCTGTCTGTGACTGAAAGTGTGAGAGCTGTCTGTGACTGAAAGGGTGAGCGCTGTCTGTGACTGAAATGCTGAGCACTGTCTGTGTTTGAAAGGGTGAGTGTGACTGAAAGTGTGAGCGCTGTCTGTGACTGAAAGGGTGAGCGCTGTCTGTGACTGAAAGGGTGAGTGTGACTGAAAGGGTAAGCACTGTCTGTGACTGAAAGGGTGAGCACTGTCTGTGACTGAAAGGGTGAGCACTGTCTGTGACTGAAAGGGTGAGCACTGTCTGTGACTGAAAGTGTGAGCGCCGTCTGTGACTGAAAGTGTGAGGCACTGTCTGTGACTGAAAGTGTGAGCACTGTCTGTGACTGAAAGTGTGAGCGCTGTCTGTGACTGAAAGGGTGAGCGCTGTCTGTGACTGAAAGTGTGAGCGCTGTCTGTGACTGAAAGGGTGAGCGCTGTCTGTGACTGAAAGGGTGAGCACTGTCTGTGACTGAAAGGGTGAGTGTGACTGAAAGGGTGAGCGTTGTCTGTGACTGAAACGGTGAGTGTGACTGAAAGGGTGAGCACTGTCTGTGACTGAAAGGGTGAGTGTGACTGAAAGGGTGAGCACTGTGTGTGACTGAAAGAGTGAGTGTGACTGAAAGGGTGAGCACTGTCTGTGACTGAAAGGGTGAGTGTGACTGAAAGGGTGAGCACTGTCTGTGACTGAAAGGGTGAGTGTGACTGAAAGGGTGAGCGTTGTCTGTGACTGAAACGGTGAGTGTGACTGAAAGGGTGAGCACTGTCTGTGACTGAAAGGGTGAGTGTGACTGAAAGGGTGAGCACTGTGTGTGACTGAAAGAGTGAGTGTGACTGAAAGGGTGAGCACTGTCTGTGACTGAAAGGGTGAGTGTGACTGAAAGGGTGTGCACTTTCTGTGACTGAAAGGTTGAGTGTGATTGAAAGGGTGAGCACTGTCTGTGACTGAAAGGGTGAGTGTGACTGAAAGGGTGAGCACTGTCTGTGACTGAAAGGGTGAGCGCTGTCTGTGACTGAAAGGGTGAGTGTGACTGAAAGGGTGAGCACTGTCTGTGACTGAAAGGGTGAGTGTGATTGAAAGGGTGAACACTGTCTGTGACTGAAAGGGTGAGTGTGACTGAAAGGGTGAGCACTGTCTGTGACTGAAAGGGTGAGTGTGACTGAAAGGGTGAGCACTGTCTGTGACTGAAAGGGTGAGTGTTACTGAAAGGGTGAGCGCTGTCTGTGACTGAAAGGGTGAGCGCTGTCTGTGACTGAAAGTGTGAGGGCTGTCTGTGACTGAAAGGGTGAGCGCTGTCTGTGACTGAAAGGGTGAGCACTGTCTGTGACTGAAAGGGTGAGTGTTACTGAAAGGGTGAGCACTGTCTGTGACTGAAAGGGTGAGTGTGACTGAAAGGGTGAGCACTGTCTGTGACTGAAAGGGTGAGTGTTACTGAAAGGGTGAGCGCTGTCTGTGACTGAAAGTGTGAGGGCTGTCTGTGACTGAAAGGGTGAGCGCTGTCTGTGACTTGAAGGGTGAGTGTGACTGAAAGGTTGAGCACTGTCTGTGACTGAAAGGGTGAGCACTGTCTGTGACTGAAAGGGTGAGTGTGACTGGAAGGGTGAGCACTGTCTGTGACTGAAAGGGTGAGCACTGTCTGTGACTGAAAGGGTGAGCACTGTCTGTGACTGAAAGTGTGAGCACTGTCTGTGACTGAAAGGGTGAGTGCGACTGAAAGGGTGAGCGCTGTGTGTGACTGAAAGTGTGAGCGCTGTCTGTGACTGAAAGGGTGAGCGCTGTCTGTGACTGAAAGTGTGAGCGCTGTCTCTGACTGAAAGGGTGAGTGTGACTGAAAGGGTGAGCACTGTCTGTGACTGAAAGGGTGAGCGCTGTCTGTGACTGAAAGTGTGAGCGCTGTCTGTGACTGAAAGGGTGAGCGCTGTCTGTGACTGAAAGTGTGAGCGCTGTCTGTGACTGAAAGGGTGAGCGCTGTCTGTGACTGAAAGTGTGAGCGCTTTCTGTGACTGAAAGTGTGAGCACTGTCTGTGACTGAAAGTGTGAGCGCTGTCTGTGACTGAAAGTGTGAGCGCTGTCTGTGACTGAAAGGGTGAGCGCTGTCTGTGACTGAAAGGGTGAGCGCTGTCTGTGACTGAAAGGGTGAGCGCTGTCTGTGACTGAAAGTGTGAGCGCTGTCTGTGACTGAAAGTGTGAGCGCTGTCTGTGACTGAAAGGGTGAGCGCTGTCTGTGACTGAAAGGGTGAGCACTTTCTGTGACTGAAAGGGTGAGCGCTGTCTGTGACTGAAAGTGTGAGCGCTGTCTGTGACTGAAAGGGTGAATGTGACTGAAAGTGTGAGCACTGTCTGTGACTGAAAGGGAGAGCGCTGTCTGTGACTGAAAGGGTGAGTGTGACTGAAAGGGTGAGCACTGTCTGTGACTATAAGGGTGAGTGTGATTGAAAGGGTGAGCACTGTCTTTGACTGAAAGGGTGAGTGTGACTGAAAGGGTGAGCACTGTCTGTGACTGAAAGGGTGAGCTCTGTCTGTGACTGAAAGGGTGAGTGTGACTGAAAGGGTGAGCACTGTCTGTGACTGAAAGGGTGAGTGTGATTGAAAGGGTGAGCACTGTGTGTGACTGAAAGGGTGAGTGTGACTGAAAGGGTGAGCACTGTCTGTGACTGAAAGGGTGAGTGCGACTGAAAGTGTGAGCACTGTCTGTGACTGAAAGGGTGAGTGTGATTGAAAGGGTGAGCACTGTGTGTGACTGAAAGGGTGAGTGTGACTGAAAGGGTGAGCACTGTCTGTGACTGAAAGGGTGAGTGCGACTGAAAGTGTGAGCACTGTCTGTGACTGAAAGGGTGAGCACTGTCTGTGACTGAAAGGGTGAGTGTGACTGAAAGGGTGAGCACTGTCTGTGACTGAAAGGGTGAGTGTGATTGTAAGGGTGAGCACTGTCTGTGACTGAAAGGGTGAGTGTGACTGAAAGGGTGAGCACTGTCTGTGACTGAAAGTGTGAATGTGACTGAAAGGGTGAGCGCTGTCTGTGACTGAAAGGGTGAGTGTGACTGAAAGGGTGAGCACTGTCTGTGACTGAAAGGGTGAGCGCTGTCTATGACTGAAAGGGTGAGCGCTGTCTGTGACTGAAATTGTGAGTGCTGTCTGTGACTGAAAGGGTGAGCGCTGTCTGTGACTGAAAGGGTGAGCACTGTCTGTGACTGAAAGGGTGAGTGTGACTGAAAGGGTGAGCACTGTCTGTGACTGAAAGGGTGAGTGTGACTGAAAGGGTGAGCACTGTCTGTGACTGAAAGGGTGAGCGCTGTCTGTGACTGAAAGGGTGAGTGTGACTGAAAGGGTGAGCACTGTCTGTGACTGAAAGGGTGAGTGTGACTGAAAGGGTGAGCACTGTCTGTGACTGAAAGGGTGAGTGTGACTGAAAGGGTGAGCACTGTCTGTGACTGAAAGGGTGAGTGTGAATGAAAGGGTGAGCACTGTCTGTGACTGAAAGGGTGAGTGTGACTGAAAGGGTGAGCACTGTCTGTGACTGAAAGGGTGAGTGTGACTGAAAGGGTGAGCACTGTCTGTGACTGAAAGGGTGAGTGTGACTGAAAGGGTGAGCACTGTCTGTGACTGAAAGGGTGAGTGTGACTGAAAGTGTGAGCACTGTCTGTGACTGAAAGGGTGAGCGCTGTCTGTGACTGAAAGGGTGAGTGTGACTGAAAGGGTGAGCACTGTCTGTGACTGAAAGGGTGAGTGTGATTGAAAGGGTGAGCGCTGTCTGTGACTGAAAGTGTGAGAGCTGTCTGTGACTGAAAGGGTGAGCGCTGTCTGTGACTGAAAGGCTGAGCACTGTCTGTGACTGAAAGGGTGAGTGTGACTGAAAGTGTGAGCGCTGTCTGTGACTGAAATGGTGAGCGCTGTCTGTGACTGAAAGGGTGAGTGTGACTGAAAGGGTAAGCACTGTCTGTGACTGAAAGGGTGAGCACTGTCTGTGACTGAAAGGGTGAGCACTGTCTGTGACTGAAAGTGTGAGCGCCGTCTGTGACTGAAAGTGTGAGCACTGTCTGTGACTGAAAGTGTGAGCACTGTCTGTGACTGAAAGTGTGAGCGCTGTCTGTGACTGAAAGGGTGAGCGCTGTCTGTGACTGAAAGTGTGAGCGCTGTCTGTGACTGAAAGGGTGAGCGCTGTCTGTGACTGAAAGGGTGAGCACTGTCTGTGACTGAAAGGGTGAGTGTGACTGAAAGGGTGAGCGTTGTCTGTGACTGAAACGGTGAGCGTGACTGAAAGGGTGAGCACTGTCTGTGACTGAAAGGGTGAGTGTGACTGAAAGGGTGAGCACTGTGTGTGACTGAAAGAGTGAGTGTGACTGAAAGGGTGAGCACTGTCTGCGACTGAAAGGGTGAGTGTGACTGAAAGGGTGAGCACTGTCTGTGACTGAAAGGGTGAGTGTGACTGAAAGGGTGAGCGTTGTCTGTGACTGAAACGGTGAGTGTGACTGAAAGGGTGAGCACTGTCTGTGACTGAAAGGGTGAGTGTGACTGAAAGGGTGAGCACTGTGTGTGACTGAAAGAGTGAGTGTGACTGAAAGGGTGATAGCTGTCTGTGACTGAAAGGGTGAGTGTGACTGAAAGGGTGTGCACTGTCTGTGACTGAAAGGGTGAGTGTGACTGAAAGGGTGAGCACTGTCTTTGACTGAAAGGGTGAGCACTGTCTGTGACTGAAAGGGTGAGTGTGACTGAAAGGGTGAGCACTGTCTGTGACTGAAAGGGTGAGTGTGACTGAAAGGGTGAGCACTGTCTGTGACTGAAAGGGTGAGCGCTGTCTGTGACTGAAAGGGTGAGTGTGACTGAAAGGGTGAGCACTGTCTGTGACTGAAAGGGTGAGTGTGACTGAAAGGGTGAGCACTGTCTGTGACTGAAACGGTGAGTGTGACTGAAAGGGTGAGCACTGTCTGTGACTGAAAGGGTGAGTGTGAATGAAAGGGTGAGCACTGTCTGTGACTGAAAGGGTGAGTGTGACTGAAAGGGTGAGCACTGTCTGTGACTGAAAGGGTGAGTGTGACTGAAAGGGTGAGCACTGTCTGTGACTGAAAGGGTGAGTGTGACTGAAAGTGTGAGCACTGTCTGTGACTGAAAGGGTGAGCGCTGTCTGTGACTGAAAGGGTGAGTGTGACTGAAAGGGTGAGCACTGTCTGTGACTGAAAGGGTGAGTGTGATTGAAAGGGTGAGCGCTGTCTGTGACTGAAAGTGTGAGAGCTGTCTGTGACTGAAAGGGTGAGCGCTGTCTGTGACTGAAAGGCTGAGCACTGTCTGTGACTGAAAGGGTGAGTGTGACTGAAAGTGTGAGCGCTGTCTGTGACTGAAATGGTGAGCGCTGTCTGTGACTGAAAGGGTGAGTGTGACTGAAAGGGTAAGCACTGTCTGTGACTGAAAGGGTGAGCACTGTCTTTGACTGAAAGGGTGAGCACTGTCTGTGACTGAAAGTGTGAGCGCCGTCTGTGACTGAAAGTGTGAGCACTGTCTGTGACTGAAAGTGTGAGCACTGTCTGTGACTGAAAGTGTGAGCGCTGTCTGTGACTGAAAGGGTGAGCGCTGTCTGTGACTGAAAGTGTGAGCGCTGTCTGTGACTGAAAGGGTGAGCGCTGTCTGTGACTGAAAGGGTGAGCACTGTCTGTGACTGAAAGGGTGAGTGTGACTGAAAGGGTGAGCGTTGTCTGTGACTGAAACGGTGAGCGTGACTGAAAGGGTGAGCACTGTCTGTGACTGAAAGGGTGAGTGTGACTGAAAGGGTGAGCACTGTGTGTGACTGAAAGAGTGAGTGTGACTGAAAGGGTGAGCACTGTCTGTGACTGAAAGGGTGAGTGTGACTGAAAGGGTGAGCACTGTCTGTGACTGAAAGGGTGAGTGTGACTGAAAGGGTGAGCGTTGTCTGTGACTGAAACGGTGAGTGTGACTGAAAGGGTGAGCACTGTCTGTGACTGAAAGGGTGAGTGTGACTGAAAGGGTGAGCACTGTGTGTGACTGAAAGAGTGAGTGTGACTGAAAGGGTGATCACTGTCTGTGACTGAAAGGGTGAGTGTGACTGAAAGGGTGTGCACTGTCTGTGACTGAAAGGGTGAGTGTGACTGAAAGGGTGAGCACTGTCTTTGACTGAAAGGGTGAGCGCTGTCTGTGACTGAAAGGGTGAGTGTGACTGAAAGGGTGAGCACTGTCTGTGACTGAAAGGGTGAGTGTGATTGAAAGGGTGAACACTGTCTGTGACTGAAAGGGTGAGTGTGACTGAAAGGGTGAGCACTGTCTGTGACTGAAAGGGTGAGTGTGACTGAAAGGGTGAGCGCTGTCTGTGACTGAAAGGGTGAGAGCTGTCTGTGACTGAAAGGGTGAGCGCTGTCTGTGACTGAAAGGGTGAGCACTGTCTGTGACTGAAAGGGTGAGTGTTACTGAAAGGGTGAGCACTGTCTGTGACTGAAAGGGTGAGTGTGACTGAAAGGGTGAGCACTGTCTGTGACTGAAAGGGTGAGTGTTACTGAAAGGGTGAGCGCTGTCTGTGACTGAAAGGGTGAGCGCTGTCTGTGACTGAAAGTGTGAGGGCTGTCTGTGACTGAAAGGGTGAGCGCTGTCTGTGACTTGAAGGGTGAGTGTGACTGAAAGGTTGAGCACTGTCTGTGACTGAAAGGGTGAGCACTGTCTGTGACTGAAAGGGTGAGTGTGACTGGAAGGGTGAGCACTGTCTGTGACTGAAAGGGTGAGCACTGTCTGTGACTGAAAGGGTGAGCACTGTCTGTGACTGAAAGTGTGAGCGCCGTCTGTGACTTAAAGTGTGAGC
This sequence comes from Moxostoma hubbsi, assembly GCA_032164185.1. NCBI lineage: Eukaryota > Metazoa > Chordata > Actinopteri > Cypriniformes > Catostomidae > Moxostoma > Moxostoma hubbsi. The sequence continues at coordinate 13,228,323 of JAVLUX010000005.1, forward strand.
ACTGTCTGTGACTGAAAGTGTGAGCACTGTCTGTGACTGAAAGGGTGAGTGCGACTGAAAGGGTGAGCGCTGTCTGTGACTGAAAGTGTGAGCGCTGTCTGTGACTGAAAGGGTGAGCGCTGTCTGTGACTGAAAGTGTGAGCGCTGTCTCTGACTGAAAGGGTGAGTGTGACTGAAAGGGTGAGCACTGTCTGTGACTGAAAGGGTGAGCGCTGTCTGTGACTGAAAGTGTGAGCGCTGTCTGTGACTGAAAGGGTGAGCGCTGTCTGTGACTGAAAGTGTGAGCGCTGTCTGTGACTGAAAGGGTGAGCGCTGTCTGTGACTGAAAGTGTGAGCGCTTTCTGTGACTGAAAGTGTGAGCACTGTCTGTGACTGAAAGTGTGAGCGCTGTCTGTGACTGAAAGTGTGAGCGCTGTCTGTGACTGAAAGTGTGAGCGCTGTCTGTGACTGAAAGGGTGAGCGCTGTCTGTGACTGAAAGGGTGAGCGCTGTCTGTGACTGAAAGTGTGAGCGCTGTCTGTGACTGAAAGGGTGAGCGCTGTCTGTGACTGAAAGGGTGAGCACTTTCTGTGACTGAAAGGGTGAGCGCTGTCTGTGACTGAAAGTGTGAGCGCTGTCTGTGACTGAAAGGGTGAGTGTGACTGAAAGTGTGAGCACTGTCTGTGACTGAAAGGGAGAGCGCTGTCTGTGACTGAAAGGGTGAGTGTGACTGAAAGGGTGAGCACTGTCTGTGACTGAAAGGGTGAGTGTGATTGAAAGGGTGAGCACTGTCTTTGACTGAAAGGGTGAGTGTGACTGAAAGGGTGAGCACTGTCTGTGACTGAAAGGGTGAGCTCTGTCTGTGACTGAAAGGGTGAGTGTGATTGAAAGGGTGAGCACTGTGTGTGACTGAAAGGGTGAGTGTGACTGAAAGGGTGAGCACTGTCTGTGACTGAAAGGGTGAGTGCGACTGAAAGTGTGAGCACTGTCTGTGACTGAAAGGGTGAGCACTGTCTGTGACTGAAAGGGTGAGTGCGACTGAAAGGGTGAGCACTGTCTGTGACTGAAAGGGTGAGTGTGATTGTAAGGGTGAGCACTGTCTGTGACTGAAAGGGTGAGTGTGACTGAAAGGGTGAGCACTGTCTGTGACTGAAAGTGTGAATGTGACTGAAAGGGTGAGCGCTGTCTGTGACTGAAAGGGTGAGTGTGACTGAAAGGGTGAGCACTGTCTGTGACTGAAAGGGTGAGCGCTGTCTATGACTGAAAGGGTGAGCGCTGTCTGTGACTGAAATTGTGAGCGCTGTCTGTGACTGAAAGGGTGAGCGCTGTCTGTGACTGAAAGGGTGAGCACTGTCTGTGACTGAAAGGGTGAGTGTGACTGAAAGGGTGAGCACTGTCTGTGACTGAAAGGGTGAGTGTGACTGAAAGGGTGAGCACTGTCTGTGACTGAAAGGGTGAGCGCTGTCTGTGACTGAAAGGGTGAGTGTGACTGAAAGGGTGAGCACTGTCTGTGACTGAAAGGGTGAGTGTGACTGAAAGGGTGAGCACTGTCTGTGACTGAAACGGTGAGTGTGACTGAAAGGGTGAGCACTGTCTGTGACTGAAAGAGTGAGTGTGATTGAAAGGGTGAGCACTGTCTGTGACTGAAAGGGTGAGTGTGACTGAAAGGGTGAGCACTGTCTGTGACTGAAAGGGTGAGTGTGACTGAAAGGGTGAGCACTGTCTGTGACTGAAAGGGTGAGTTTGACTGAAAGTGTGAGCACTGTCTGTGACTGAAAGGGTGAGCGCTGTCTGTGACTGAAAGGGTGAGTGTGACTGAAAGGGTGAGCACTGTCTGTGACTGAAAGGGTGAGTGTGATTGAAAGGGTGAGCACTGTCTGTGACTGAAAGGGTGAGTGTGACTGAAAGGTTGAGCACTGTCTGTGACTGAAAGGGTGAGTGTGACTGAAAGGGTGAGCACTGTCTGTGACTGAAAGGGTGAGTGTGACTGAAAGGGTGAGCACTGTCTGTGACTGAAAGGGTGAGTTTGACTGAAAGTGTGAGCACTGTCTGTGACTGAAAGGGTGAGCGCTGTCTGTGACTGAAAGGGTGAGTGTGACTGAAAGGGTGAGCACTGTCTGTGACTGAAAGGGTGAGTGTGATTGAAAGGGTGAGCACTGTCTGTGACTGAAAGGGTGAGCGCTGTCTGTGACTGAAAGGGTGAGTGTGACTGAAAGGGTGAGAGCTGTCTGTGACTGAAAGGGTGAGCGTTGTCTGTGACTGAAAGGGTGAGCACTGTCTGTGACTGAAAGGGTGAGTGTGATTGAAAGGGTGAGCACTGTCTGTGACTGAAAGGGTGAGTGTGACTGAAAGGGTGAGCACTGTCTGTTACTGAAAGGGTGAGTGTGACTGAAAGGGTGAGCGCTGTCTGTGACTGAAAGTGTGAGAGCTGTCTGTGACTGAAAGGGTGAGCGCTGTCTGTGACTGAAAGGCTGAGCACTGTCTGTGACTGAAAGGGTGAGTGTGACTGAAAGTGTGAGCGCTGTCTGTGACTGAAAGGGTGAGCGCTGTCTGTGACTGAAAGGGTGAGTGTGACTGAAAGGGTAAGCACTGTCTGTGACTGAAAGGGTGAGCACTGTCTGTGACTGAAAGTGTGAGCGCCGTCTGTGACTGAAAGTGTGAGCACTGTCTGTGACTGAAAGTGTGAGCACTGTCTGTGACTGAAAGTGTGAGCGCTGTCTGTGACTGAAAGGGTGAGCGCTGTCTGTGACTGAAAGTGTGAGCGCTGTCTGTGACTGAAAGGGTGAGCGCTGTCTGTGACTGAAAGGGTGAGCACTGTCTGTGACTGAAAGGGTGAGTGTGACTGAAAGGGTGAGCGTTGTCTGTGACTGAAACGGTGAGTGTGACTGAAAGGGTGAGCACTGTCTGTGACTGAAAGGGTGAGTGTGACTGAAAGGGTGAGTACTGTGTGTGACTGAAAGAGTGAGTGTGACTGAAAGGGTGAGCACTGTCTGTGACTGAAAGGGTGAGTGTGACTGAAAGGGTGAGTACTGTCTGTGACTGAAAGGGTGAGTGTGACTGAAAGGGTGAGCGTTGTCTGTGACTGAAACGGTGAGTGTGACTGAAAGGGTGAGCACTGTCTGTGACTGAAAGGGTGAGTGTGACTGAAAGGGTGAGCACTGTGTGTGACTGAAAGAGTGAGTGTGACTGAAAGGGTGAGCACTGTCTGTGACTGAAAGGGTGAGTGTGACTGAAAGGGTGTGCACTTTCTGTGACTGAAAGGTTGAGTGTGATTGAAAGGGTGAGCACTGTCTGTGACTGAAAGGGTGAGTGTGACTGAAAGGGTGAGCGCTGTCTGTGACTGAAAGGGTGAGTGTGACTGAAAGGGTGAGCGCTGTCTGTGACTGAAAGGGTGAGCGCTGTCTGTGACTGAAAGTGTGAGCTCTGTCTGTGACTGAAAGTGTGAGCGCTGTCTGTGACTGAAAGGTGAGCGCTGTCTGTGACTGAAAGTGTGAGCACTGTCTGTGACTGAAAGGTGAGGGCTGTCTGTGACTGAAAGGGTTAGCACTGTCTGTGACTGAAAGGGTGAGCGCTGTCTGTGACTGAAAGTGTGAGCGCTGTCTCTGACTGAAAGGGTGAGTGTGACTGAAAGGGTGAGCACTGTCTGTGACTGAAAGGGTGAGCGCTGTCTGTGACTGAAAGTGTGAGCGCTGTCTGTGACTGAAAGGGTGAGCGCTGTCTGTGACTGAAAGGGTGAGCGCTGTCTGTGACTGAAAGGGTGAGCACTTTCTGTGACTGAAAGGGTGAGCACTGTCTGTGACTGAAAGTGTGAGCGCTGTCTGTGACTGAATGGGTGAGCGCTGTCTGTGACTGAAAGGGTGAGCACTTTCTGTGACTGAAAGGGTGAGCGCTGTCTGTGACTGAAAGGGTGAGTGTGACTGAAAGGGTGAGCACTGTCTGTGACTGAAAGGGTGAGTGTGACTGAAAGGGTGAGCACTGTCTGTGACTGAAAGGGTGAGTGTGACTGAAAGGGTGAGCGCTGTCTGTGACTGAAAGGGTGAGTGTGACTGAAAGGGTGAGCACTGTCTGTGACTGAAAGTGTGAGCGCTGTCTGTGACTGAAAGGGTGAGCACTGTCTGCTGGTGTATTTTATCATTTCTGTGCATCAAGATGAGCGGAAGAAAAAACTTTTCCGGTGCCATTCAACAATTCACTCATTGAATTATTATTTTCCACTTCAAAGTTTATGAGATTCATGTTCTTTAAATAATAAGATCACTAGTAAAATAAATAAATGCATCAGAATCAATATTTTTATGTGAGGATTGATATTCTTGATACCACATCAGTATCTGAAGTATCGATACTTTAGAAATCCCTACAATAAATGAATAGTGCTAATTAAAGTATTCATACTTGAAACTATCTCAATTACTGTTACTATTTTTATTACCCATTTTTTTTACTGTTATTTCAGCTGGAATCAAAAGAACTGTCGCCCAGGAGGACAAGGAATGGGCACTGGCATTCATTTTACTGGGATGAGGTGGATTTTTTGGTCCAGAAACGCCTCAGGTATGACTTTTGTCTTTTGAACTTTTATGTGTCTTCAATGTTACCAAAAGCATAACAATTAACTATTAATATTAAATCAGAGACTTTTCAGCTAGGGTAAAGTTTCATAATTTCTCATAATTTGAACAAGGGGTGTCAAACTTGTGTAATGTGTAGTTAAAAACAAACATTATATAGTTTAGGCCCAAAACAAATGTGGTTTGACACATGATGTAAACTACACAGATATGTATGTAAACCCCTGCAAATCACAGACATCTGACTGTCCGTTTTAATTTAAAGGTATTTTGTATACACTATGTGGCCAAAAGTATGTGGACACCTCACTGAAACCTCATTGACTTACAAGGAAATATTATTTTTTTGTAAATATCTAACACCATGTGCTTAACTTTAAATCTAGACTTTCACTATAAAGACATTTGATGGGCTGGTTACTATTCCAGGTTATGGCCAAGCTGAGGGAAAAGCAGCAACACACGGTGCACACTGGTGTCGTTACCCAGGAGAGGGGACTGTTGTTGTCTGACAGCATTCTGCTTTGTGGATCTTCAGATGGGACAGTATCTGCTGATTGCATTGTTGAGGTGAAGTGTCCATTGTCAGCCAGAACCAATACTATTCTGCAGGCAGCAGAGAGTACGGACTTTTTGTCTGGAGCTGGATGAAGTGGGTGGTTCCCTGACACTTAAACAAACTCATAACTACTGGCATCAGATCCAGGGTAACCTTCACCTGACCAGAGCTAATAGTTGTCACCAAGTTGTATGGACTCCTCTTGACCTTGTCATAATACCAGTGTTCAAAGACTCAACATTGGATGTTAACATTAACTACGTATCCATCCAAGGGTTTTTTTTGTGACCAAAAAATGTAGAGCATCAAAAAGTTTATAGATATAGCTGATGGAAATGTAAATTAATGTGGGAGGCGAAAGGTACACAATAAGATTGTGTTTCTGTATGGAAACGGCTTAAGGGCAGAGTTCTTTCATTCATTTTATAAAGATTGTTTCCTACCAAACATTCTGTCACAGTTATAAGTTAATTTCTGCACATGTAATTATCCTGCATTCATGATCTGCACTAATGTCCTTTGAATTAATTGCGAACTTCCCAGAAACCCAGAAGTGCACGATGAGCTCGCAAAGTCAGCGGGCGTTACAGCAGCTGATTCTCGGCGGGTCGGCGGAGAAAACGTCTCGGGTTACTTGTGTAACCCTTGTTCCCTGAAAAAAGCGGAACGAGATGCTGCGCTGCTAAGCGCTATGGGGAAACAATCTTATTGTGAGCTGCTCTGAACATGTGTGTAACACGTCAATGAAATTGACTGGAATTTATAGCCTCGGTCGGTGAGATCATTGGAGGCACCTGTGGCCAGGCTATAAATAGGAGGCGTCACCAGAGTGTCGTCAGATTATTTTTCTGAAGAGCTGTCCTGGGATGTCCCAGTGCGGCAAAAGAAGCGCAGCATCTCGTTCCGCTTTTTTCAGGGAACAAGGGTTACACAAGTAACCCGAGACGTTCCCTTTACAAAAAGCTTCACTTTGATGCTGCGCTGCTAAGCGCTATGGGGAACGAAATGCCCACGCCGCCGCACTGGGGCTGTCCGGACCCCTGATCGTTGTGAAGTGTTTTCACAGAACGCGAGAGGTTCCAGACATGAGCTCGAGACGTCGACTCAAGGGCATAAGCCCGGAGTAGCAGAACATCTAACACCATAAAATCCGAAGAGTGTGTGCGGAAAGGACTAGCCTGCCGTATCACAAACCTGGTTTAGACATGAGCTTGAGATGTCGACTCAAAGACATAAGAGTCCGGAGTAGCGGAGCATCTAGCCACAAAGTCAAAAGATGAGTTTGAGAAGCTGACCCAAGGGTTCCAACTCAAAAGTTCGTACCATGAACTTGGATTTGGCATGAGCCTGGGATGTCGACCCAAGGACATAGTCCGGGGTAGCAAAAACATCCTAGCCCATGTAGAAAATTGTAGAACGTGCGTGGAGAGGACCAGCCCGCCACGTCACAAACTTGTTCCTGCATGAGTTTGAGATGTCGACTCAAGGGCATAAGAGCCCGGAGTAGCAAAACATCTAACACCATAAAATCCGAAGAATGTGTGCGGAAAGGACTAGCCTGCCGTATCACAAACCTGTTCAGACATGAGCTTGAGATGTCGACTCAAGGACATAAGAGTCCGGAGTAGCGAAGCATCTAGCCCACAAAGTCAGAAATGAGTTTGAGATGCCGACCCAAGGACATAAGAGTCCGGGGTAAAGCATCTAACTCAGAAAGTTCGTACCATGAACTTGATTTGGTATGAGCCTGAGATGTCGACCCAAGGACATAAGAGTCCGGGGTAGCAGAGCATCCAGCCCATGAAGAAAATTGTAGAATGTGCGTGAAGAGGACCAGCCCGCCGCGTAACAAACTTGTTCCGGCATGAGTTTGAGATGTAGACTCAAGGACGTAAGAGCCCGGAGTAGCACAAACATCCAAACTATAGAATCTAATGAATGTGTGCGGAGAGGACCAGCCTGCCGCATCACAAACTTGCTTAGACATCAGCGTAGATGTCGACCCAAGGGCATAATAGCCCGGGGTAGCAGGAACATCTAGCCAAACCATAGATCCTGAAGAATGTGTGCGGAGAGGACCAGCCTGCCGCATCACAAACTTGCTTAGACATGAGCGTTGATGTCGACCCAAGGGCATAAGAGCCCGGGGTAGCATGAACATCTAGAAACATGACCATGAAACCAGATGAAAGTGTGCGGAGAGGACCAGCCTGCCGCATCACAAACTTGCTGCAGAGAGAGACCTCTAGCCAAGGCTTTAGAGGAGGACAGCCCTCTGGTAGAGTGCGCCCTAAAACCTACTGGCGAAGCTTGACCGCGCGCCTCGTAGGCCGGGGCAAAAATGTACCTCACCCAAAGTGACATAGTCTGCCAGGAAGTGACCGCCCCCCGGTCATGGCTTCCAAGTGAAGAATTGCTGCCCTGACTTTACGCCACTAGCAAAAGCGGTGGACATAAGTCTGAAGGGTACAGACTGGACAAAGTCTGAGAAGTCTTAGCTGCTCCGGCGTTACAAACGGCAGGGAGCAGAAGGCTTAGAAAATAACCGGCCAAGGGACGCTAAAGACACCTTGGGCAGGTAGTTAGGGTGAGGGTGCAAAGAATACTTTTGGTCATTCTGGGGCAAACTCTAAACAGGCCGGCAAAAGAGACAGAGCCTGTAGGTACCCAAGTCTCCTTAGAGACGTAATTGCCATAAGAAAAACCATCTTGAGAGTCAGAAGTCTACCAAACGCTGACTCTAGAGGTCTAAAAAGGGGTCTTACCCTGTGAAGAGGTCCTAGCAAGGACGCCTCTCAGGGGGCACCCCGCCCACCAAGGCATGGCAAACCGGAGTGGAAGCCACATAGAACCTGGCAGTGGCGAGGCAAGTGCCCGCTGACAGTTCTTTCTACAGAAAATCCAGAACTGAAGCAAACTGGCAGTTAGCTGGTTCTGTAATATGAACTTAGGGGGGGGGAACTGGGCGACTCGGGGAGAAGTAGAGGAGACATTGCGCTATCAAGAGAGGCGAAGAGGTCCTCTTCTGCCCTGTAAAATCTACCCAGATCAGTTCCAAGTGGAGGGAGCCGTAGCACTTGAAATGTTCTCGGAAACTTCAATAGAAAGCCCTGTGAACCTCAGTTGGTACCCTTAGGGGCCAAGCATGAGAGTTATCACAATTCGGACCAGTGATGAGAAGGTCCTTCCTGTCCGGAATCGCCCAAGGCGAGCCGTCAAGGAGAGGAATTCGAGAAACATATCCTGTTCGGCCAGCGCAGCGCCATTAAAAGGAGGCAAGACCCTTGCTGGCGAACCTTACCAAGACTCCCGGGAGCAGAAGAACCGGGAGACACGTAAGTGCCTTTGAGCCCAGACCCAAGGGGGCTGGGTGACTTAGGGAGAAGTAGAGGAGACATTGCGCTATCATAGAGGCGAAGAGGTCCTCTTCTACCCTAGATTAGTAAATCTGCTCCCACACATACGGGCATCCAGGGACGAAACTGCCCTGAGCTGCCCTGAGCCCCAAGGAGGATCGAACGTGTCAGAAATTCAGCTGACATGAACGTGGATCCCCGATGGTTTATGTAAGAGGCTACCACTGTATTGCCCACCCGCACCAAGACATGGCAGCCTCAGGAGGAAGTATTTCAGGGCCAGAAATACGGCCATCAGCTCGAGACAGTTACTGTGACAACCGAACTGATGACCCTCCTATCCCTTTAAGCCGGACGACCACTTAAGGCCGCTACCCAGCCCGTCAGGGAGGCGTCTGTCGTTAGCAGCCTGCGACGACAAGACGCACCTAGAGTGGGACCCAAGGTAAGAACAGGGGTCTGAACCACATAGAAAGGGAACGAAGCACTGGGCGCGTAACCCTTATTTGCCTGAGGGGAATGGCCCTTGGATGAAAACCCCCTGGCTTTTAGCCACAGCTGAAACGGTCTCATATGGAGAAGGCCCAAAGGAATCACCGTGGACGCAGACGCCATGAGACCTAATATTCGTTGATACTGAGAACAGTGCAACCTTGACCTAGCCTGAGATTGCTCAGGGAGTTCTGAATGGAGATGACACGAGCGGGAGACAACTGTGCCTGCATCGTGATCAAATTCCATATGACCCCTAAATAGGAGATTTTCTGGGTCGGGGAAAGAACGCTCCTTTGGCGTTGAGTCTCAGACCCAGGGAACCTAGATGAGCCAAGACGATATCCCTGTGCTGAACTGCCAGTTTCTGAGACTGGGCTAGGATCAGCCAGTCGTCTAGATAATTCAGAATGCGGATGCCCTGGAGTCGCAAAGGAGCCAGTGCTGCATCCATGCATTTCGTGAATGTGTGGGGTGATAGGGCTAGGCCGGACCAGGAAGTATCTGCAGTTCTACCTGAAGTAGACATGCCTGTTCCGGGCTTACGGTAGTGGAAATCACGCCGTTGAAGCTCGGAGGGCGGCAAGCCTTTTCTACTGTTTTAGAACCCACATAGAAATACCTGGCAGAAGTTTCCACGCTGCCAGGTTCTCGGAGATGGTATTATTTCTGACACTTCCTGTTGAGGGGATGTCGAGTGTTCCGCGTCCTGGATCAAGGCAGGAAGCAACGGTACACCCAACTCTATGATGGAAGCCTCTATCACCCGAAACACCAAAGGCGGCGGGAGTGAAGAGGTTTCGTAAGGGTATCGGGAGGGCCGAAGTGGATGATACACGCGCCCCGTCCCGAAGGAGACTACCCCCACAAGGCTGGGTACAAGAATGTCAGGGATCTTTCTCTTAGAAATCACACCCCTGAGGTCTTGCATTGGGGGCTGCTGAGGGTGACGAACTGGACCCCAGTCTTTACGAGGGGGAGCACGATTCGCCACGTCTTGTTTTAGAGCCTCCCGTCTGGAAGGGCCTGGGTGGGGCTGGGTGGCCGATGGCCCCTCCCCCTGAGTGAGATGCCCACGCTCAGGTCCTTCAACAAAAGCCTAGTGCGCTTGAAACACTGCCATAGTGTGCAGAGCAACACCAGCCTGACCTGCTGTCTGATAAGCTTTCCCCACAAGCGTGGAGGTGGTCCTGCACAGCTTTGTGGGGAGAGTAGGTCTCTTTAGTGATGATGCCAAGCCAGGCGAGAGAAAACCCGCAGGTGTCTCTTCTACCGGCGGCATCACCAAATACCCCCGAGCTTCAGCACCCACGATAGTTGAATACACCAACGTCGAGGGCACGAAGATACGGGAAGTATACATTTTTATAAGGAACATAGAAGAAAGGAAGGGACTGATATATAGTTCCATTCCCTCTTTTATTTCTTTATTTTGGCCACCAGACAGAAATTTGTCTTATAGTTTGGAGCGTTTGGGGGAGGGTCTCTTGTTCGCGTGGCCAGTCTAGCTTTAGTCTGGCCACAGCCCGCATAATACCTCGTAATTTCTCAGCCGTTTTATTATGTGCGTGAAAAAGTACAGAGGTTCAGCGCTCCGCCCCCCTCGTGAACTGAAGAGGCGCCGAAGCGCGCTTCGAGATCACGGGAAGGACCAGATGGGTCTGGGGAGAGAGCCCTGAATGAAATATGGCGACTCCCGGAAGTAAGGGAGGCGAGCGCGAAACATTTTGCCCGAAAGCAGACAGCAATGCTCGCATTTGTCTCTTAATTCTGCAGCCGCTTTATTATCGCGGGATTTACAGAGATTCAGTGTCCTCGTGAACCGAAGAGGTGCCGAGGCGCGCTTCAGGCTTATGAGGATCAGCTGAGTCTGGGGAGAGAGCGAGTGAAAGTGACAAACACGTCTCTCGCGTCTCAGCCAGATCAATATGAGAGCCCCACAAATTAAGTGAGAGTGCTGACTCCCGGAAGCAAGCGAGGCGAGCACGAAGCACTTTGCCTGAAAGCAAATAACAGTGCTCGCACCCCCACTGCTGCAACGCGAGAGCAGCGTGCTCTTCCCCCCTTCTTTTTTTTTTTTTTTTATATATATATATATATATATATATATAGAGAGAGAGAGAGAGAGAGAAAGAAAGGAAAGTTCTTTTTAAAAAGACTTAGATTTTAACAAATTTCTAACAAAGAGTTGCGTGAAAACACACAGAGAGAAAGCTCTGAAGAAAAATGTCTGACGACACTCTGGTGACGCCTCCTATTTATAGCCTGGCCACAGGTGCGTCCAATGATCTCACCGACCGAGGCTATAAATTCCAGTCAATTTCATTGACGTGTTACACACATGTTCAGAGCAGCTCACAATAAGATTGTTTCCCCATAGCGCTTAGCAGCGCAGCATCAAAGTGAAGCTTTTTGTAAAGGGAACCAGTGAAGTCGACTCTGTTGAAGAAGGAAGAGAATCTTCTTTCTTCACTTCTGCAGGCAAAATGGTGAAGACACGGACTGCTCTGCAGTATCCTTCGGATCTGTTAGGGTGCTCGGTGGAACATGGAGAAATCTCAACTCGTATTTCCTTGGGCAACGAGGCATGAGTACATGAGGCCCAACAAGTACATCATGTTTCTATCTTGTTATATTATGTTTGTCATAGTAATATTATATTCATTAAAACATTAAAAATGATTACAAATACTGACTCATTTATTGGTATTAAAATAATACAGGATTTATTGTACTTTCTTCTTGGACACCCAACATGCACTGTATTAAGCAGCACATAAACCTTTCAAATGAATAATGTTTCTGATTATTTTGTGTAAAATTCAAGCATCTGTCTATCTGAATCACATTTCTTCTGCAAACATTGCATGATCTTCTGTGACTGGTGTAGGTTCAGCAGACGATTGGAAGAGCAAAGTGTCCAGCTTGACTGCTCTCTTTTCAACTCCTCCCCTTACTGCAAATGGCAAATCTCGCTTATTGGTAAATTGAGATGCAGTTCAACTCGAGAGCACACCTAATAACACATACATTTTGAAAAGAGCTCCAACAGACTGACTTTAGCGTGAGCCAATAGCATTAGAGAGTGGGTTGTGAAGGAGCATATCATTGGTTGGACCCACTGAGGAATACACCCCTTAGCTGAACTAATCGGTCGTCTAGTTTGTGAACGAACTGAATTACTGGTAAACTCATTCGCGATTGACATAAACGATTCAGTCATCATAAACTATTATCTGCTGACCGATAGGAGGAGCTGCATGTCGTTCATTCATATCGTCAATCTAGTTCAACAAGAAAATTAGCCGGATGAATTATAAATAAAAATATATGATGATTACGACACATTACAATAACATATGAATGTTATTAAAGCTCATAATTATTTTAGTTTAATATAATCTGAACAAATCTTTTTGGTGAATGGAATCAACATAATCGATTCATTTTAAATCAAAATCACCACCATTAATGCACATGCGCTTAAGCGAGTTTATTGACAGGTGATGTCTGTACATAAAAACTGATTGGCTCTTTTACCTGCAAGGCGGGACTACCTTTGAGCTTCTTGTTTGGGTGTTCCAATTTCTCCCATTCATTTAAATAGAAGTGTCCCTTCCAGTGGCGGCTGGTGATAATTATTTTTGGGGGAGCGCATTTTTTTTTACACTTTATCAACATTATTTATATAATATTTTTATGCCCGTTGTTGTCCACAAAACTTCAGTGCCGACACTTTGAAATAAGAGACAGGGAAAACAAAACAGGGAATTGCTAACATCACATCCAGTCAGCCACCTCCGTTTCTCATAACAAGCGCGGGTGAAGCTTCGTGTATAGCTTCGTCCTCTGTCACTGCTGGATTTGTAAATCTGGTTGGTCCGGTCCGAGATCCTTTATCCTTTTTTTTCTTCCAGCGAAAGCCTTGTGAAAGGGTTTTTTTGCAAATAAATTACAGAATTTGGATTAACTGCTGCCATTGTTTTTACAAAAATGCTGGTCAGCCTAGCAAGGTTTTGGGAGTCGGAAGTGGTGTCGCCTGCGCACTCACACCCGCAGTACTAGCGTAAAGTGAATGACAGATGACGAGAACCAATCAGATTTGATAAAATAACATGTATTTGCTAATTTCTGATTGGCCAGGGACGCAACGACTTGCGCCCGGAGGAGAATCTTTAAGAAACCAATTAGAGACCAGCTTCAGGTCACATGCTGCCCGAAAATTTAAAGTCTCACATAGACATCCATTTGTCCGGCGTCCCTCGCCCATGAAACCGCATGAAATATATTGAAAAACATATAAAATAGTTGACCGATTAAAGCCAGTTTTTATTAAATGCTGCTTTTCTTACTACCAGCCGGCACATTGTATGAATAAACTATTTTAGTTTTGTATTTTTATATAATTAATTTTGTACATGTATATTTCTGGAAACTTGTATGGGGGCGGCGCCCCAGCGCCCTCTATTGACAAGCCGCCACTGGTCCCTTCTCTGCTAAATAATGTCTGGTTTTACCCCTAGATCGCAGGGCTGATGAGAGTAACAACAGATGGAAGAGAAAAACTGGGAAATATGAGTGAGTGAAGATGCAACCCTCTGTGTGATTGACACCAGGAGAAGATCTCACATGCACTATTGATCACAGCTTTAACAACTGGTTGTTCAGTTCGGTTCTGTTATACGCTTTGCACACTCATGAAAGTAGAGCCCATTGTATCCAATATTGCTGATGATATGAGACTCAGTTATATGGCTTTAAAAATAACAACATGAATGGGTCGCATTTTATAAGATCAACATACTTAAAACAGTTGGGTTTAAAATAACCAAACAGGTAACCCAATGGTGGGTTGCAAAAGCACCGACCCCTAGATGGGTTATTTTAAGCCAATATATTGGGTAGCCGATTTTACCCAATAAATTGGTTTATGAAATAACAAATTTGTTGGGTTCCCTTTCTGTCACTCACTCGACGTTGTGTCGATGTGGCCAGCCCAGGGATGAGGTGACTACTTTTGACCGGTCTGGCCCGGATTCTCTCTCCAGCCCCACCATCGCCCTTGGGCCAGCAGGTGGTGAGTATTCCATCGCCGAGTGCCCTCTGGGCCTCGGCACCCACATGGTCAATAAAAGAGCTATTTTCTCATTCCCTGGGCCAGCGCATTCGCGACGGCCAGGCACTGGAAGTCTTTCCGGTCATTCAAGTGAATGCGAGTCCCTCCCATTCCTTCATTCTCCGTCGAGAGACAGCCAGTGAACAACTAAGTTTGCTGGTCTCTGGGGTTGCTCGTCTACCCCAGTCACCGGCCACCGTTGTGGGCGTTCCATGTGGGGCGCCTGCTCTGCCTTGGCGTGAACCACCCTGCCGGGCACGGTAAGTCCAGTCACCCCGTTGGTGCCGAGGCTGGAGGCCTGGTTTGCGCTCTCCAGCCTCACACGGTGGCTCATCGGGACGATTCTCCTCGGCTACACGATCCAGATTGCCAGACGGCCACCAAGGTTCAGTGGCATCCTGTCCACTACGGTGTCGGGCGAGGGTGCCTCCGTCCTCCGGGCAATACAGCAATAGAGCCCGGGAGCAATAGAGCCCGTCCCCACAGCCGAGTTGCACAAGGGTTTTTACAGCCCTTATTTTATCGTGCCCAAGAGAGGGGGAGGATCGAGCCCAATCTTGGATCTGCATGCTTTGAACAAAGCCTTACACAGGCTTCTGTTCAGGATGTTTACACAGAAGCGCATCCTGGCGTCAGTACGACATCAGGATTGGTTCACGGCCGATCCTTCCTCAACACAGACCCTTTCTTTGGTTTGCCATCGAGGGACAAGCAAGTTCCTCCTCACAGAGGCTGCCCTGGCCCCAATGAGGGAATAGGGCATACGCATTCTCAATTATCTCAATGACTAGCTAATCCTAACTCACTCGTGAGACCTTTTGTGCACACACAAGGACCTTGTGCTTCAGCACCTCAACCGACTTGGGTTTCAGGTCAACTGGGAGAAGAGCAAGCTCTCCCCTGTGCAGTGCATTTCTTTTCTCGGTATGGAGTTGGACTCTGTCAATCTCAAGGTATGTCTTACGACTGAACGTGCTCCGTTGGTGCTGACCTTCCTGAAGACCTTCAAGCATCTAATCTTGAGACCCCGGCCACATGCCCAAAGTTCCCACCACTCCCTTTTGGGACAAGGTGGTGAACCTGCAAGTACTCCCTTCAGATGAGGAAGATCCGAACTTGTTGCTGTCTTGTCATTTTTTTCAATGTTTTTTTTCCACAGAATTATCCAAAAAACACTTTAAATTACAGAGCAGCCCATTAAAGTGATTGTATATCTATCCCTCACAGCCTCATTATAATTTTCAAAGATAAGGTCTTTTAAATTAGGTCAACAAATTACACAAACTCTAATTTTTTTATTGTAATTAATTTCCAAGTATAAGTTTCTAATAACAAGGCAGCACTAGAAATGCATAAAAGCAATGTTAAAAGCAAAGTTACAATTAGGTTACTATTTTGCAAATACAGTATGTTAGAAATTCCAATTAATTTATAACAGTAATATAACCTGCAATTATGTTAGAAGTTATTCCATTACATAATGGCTTAATTTGTTTATTTTTTATTTACAAGTTATTAAGTTTCTGGTTATAATTATGGCACAAAAACAATGTTGCGCCATAAATGAATTAACAAACAAACAGAACAAAGCAAATCCATCTTATCCATTAATAAAATGCTTAAGTTGGTGACAGTGTGCTGAAGGTACACCTCCAGCATGGCACAAAATAAAACAGCGGCAGCAGACTTGGGATACTCAATGTCCAATACTTAAAATAATTTGAAGCAAGTATTAGCTGCCTGTAAAAGATTATCATGTTCAAGTGCCATTCCTCCAATGATGACAAATGCTTGAGAGCAATGCATTTTATCCCCAAGCTGCAGGACAGGAAGGTATTGCCTCTGTTGTTCTTCCCCCGCCAAATACTGAATCACATTTCTTCACATTTATTAGTGTACAGTACTTAAAGGCTGCAAGTCAATAAAAGCTTGTTTTGCCTCCATGTAAGAAGGCCGAAACATCTCGCAAACCATTTTGTATGGTGATGGAGGAAGGATAGCTTGCAAGGTTTTTAATGCAACATTTCCAAGAGCCTCTTTTCATTAAAAAGGAAAGAAGAAGATGGATTAACCTTTGTAATATAACAATGTCTGTGTGTGCTTAGTACATTTTGTAAAACATTACAATTTGAAAATCCAAAGATAATATGCAGGATTTTCTCACCAAAAGAAATGTTGTTGTCAGCTCAAAATTCCAATGCTCATGGGTATAATATACCAAAGTCCTGAGCAATCTAAAAATAAGCAATGAAAAGAACTGTTAAAAATCCCACTAAATGGGCGAGCTACCAAAATGTCTGCATCAACAGTAAAGGTTATAATTTTTCTCTTATAACTGAGGAACCACAAAACGGAACTCCTTTGTAAGTGTAATAATACATATTGTTGTTGATTTTTTTATAACATATTTAACAGTTCCTTGCCATTCCAGGGGTGTCCACAAGTCTTGGATACTCTTTGGTGATCTCAATTAATGATTTATAGCAATTCTGTCTTATCCACAGTGCTCAATAGATGGCTGTTCCTCTCATATATTCTCCAAATTGACTGATAGGTTGCTTATTCTTTTTCAGCCACTCTGTCATTTTGTTGTTGTAAGCCTCACTCACATCCGAATCTAATGTATGTGAATGAAAGAACATCAAAATGAAAAGGTGTGCTTGTGCATTTTTTAAGTTAATTCTGTTCAGAAATTCGGAATAGATCGATTTTAGCAGACAAACAATACAACCTACAGCTGTCAAGTTTCAGTGAGATCAGTGTGAGCTCATGGGTTCCATTCCCAAGGAACACGCATACTAATAAATTGTATTCATTGAATGCACTGTACGTTGCCCTTAAGCATCAACCAAATTAATATAATATTTAATGCAAATATATTTTTCTCACCTGGCCACACAGTGATTCGTTCAGTCACAGTAGCTTGCCGCTCATTTATGGTCCGGGGTCCTGACACATACTACGACTATGGAGATGCTTTCTGATACCATTGAGTCATTCCTCCAAAAAGCCTGTGGCAGGATGGCAGTACTGCCAGGTTTATACCATAGCTCTTAAAACATTGACATAATTAAGTTGTTTAATTGGTAACACTTTACAGTAAGTTTCCATTTGTTAAAATTAGTTAAAATGAACTAACAATGAACAATACTTTTACAGCATTTATTACTCTTAGTTAATGTTAATTTCAACATACAGTATCCTAATACCTTTTTAAATCAAAAGTTGAATATGTTGACATTAGATAATACACAATGAAGTAACAATGAACAATTGTATTTTATTAACTAACATTAATTAAGACTATTTACCTTAAGAGCTGTAAAAACGTTGTTCATTGTTAGTTATGATACCTAATGTATTAACTAATGTTAACAAATGGAACCTTATTGTAAAGTGTTACTGTTAGATTTGCAAAGTACCTAACTACTGTAATTGAATTATATATTAAACTAATTGACTTCATAGTTCTGACAACTGGGGATGAACATATTTACTTATCCTTTGGCCTCTGAGTCTCTAAGGCATAAAATTTCATGACTAGGGACACTGCCAGCTCTTTATTTTTGTCTGATGGCAGACTTAGTAGAAAGATAGTACAGAAATTAGGTTAATTCTTAAAAACACAGAAGAAAATGTAATGACATCTAATGACATAATAACTGAAAAGGATAGCGGTCAAATAAGATGTTTCACAAAATGTTTGTCTTAAGACATTTATTTATATCTTCAGCTTGTGTCAATAGGAAATATACATTTTAGATTCCCAAACATCCCTTTTACAGATATAATAGAATAGAATAGAAGAACAATGAGCCCTGCAACAGATGGCATGGCCCCCTCAGTGTCCCCCACTGAACATCGAGTCAGTCTGGGATTACATGAAGAGACAGAAGCAATTGAGACAGCCTAAATAGATAAAAGAACTGTATATAGAACCAAATATTGAAAATTCTACAAACAATACCCCATAATGACAACATGGAAAAAAGTTTGTTTGAAATCTTTGAAAATATATTAAAAATAAAAAACGAAAAAAATCACATGTACATAAGTATTCACAGCTTTTGCCATGACACTCAAAATTGAGCTCAGGTGCGTCCTGTTTCCACTGATTATCCTTGAGATGTTTCTACAACTTGATTGGAGTCCACCTGTAGTAAATTCAGTTGATTGGACATGATTTGGAAAGGCACACATCTGTCTATATAAGGTCCCACAGTTAACAGTGCATGTCAGAGCACAAAACAAGCCATGAGGTCCAAGGAATTGTCTGTAGACCTCCGAGACAGGATTGTGTCGAGGCACAGATCTGGGGAAGGGTACAGAAAAATGTCTGTGGCATTGAAGGTCCCAATGAGCACAGTGGCCTCCATCATCTGTAAATGGAAGAAGTTTGGAACCACCAGGACTCTTCCTAGAGCTAGCCGCCCAGCCAAACTGAGTGATCGGGGGAAAAGGACCTTAGTCAGGGAGGTGACCAAGAACCCGATGGGAACCCATAGAGCTCCAGCGTTTCTATGTGGAGAGGAGAACCTTCCAGAAGAATAACCATCTCTGCAGCACTTCACCGATAAGGCCCAGAAGGATTCTCAGACCATGAGAAACAAAATTTTCTGGTCTGATGAAACACTGATTGAACTCTTTGGCCTGAATGGCAAGCATCATGTCTGGAGGAAACCATGCACCGCTCATCACCTGGCCAATACCATCCCTACAGTGAAGCATTGTGGTGGCAGCATCATGCTGTGGGGATGTTTTCAGTGGCAGGATCTGGGAGACTAGTCAGGATCTAGGGAAAGATGAATGCAGCAATGTGCAGAGACATCCTTGATGAAAACCTGCTCCAGAGCGCTCTGGACCTCAGACTGGGGCGAAGGTTCACCTTCCAATTGGACAACGACCCTAAGCACGCAGCCAAGATAACAAAGGAGTGGCTACGGGACAACTCTGTGAATGTCCTTGAGTGGCCCAGCCAGAGCTCAGACTTGAACCCGATTGAACATCTCTGGAGAGATCTGAAAATGGCTATGTTCCCCATTCAACCTGATGGAGCTTGAGAGGTCCTGCAAAGAACAATGGGAGAAACTCCCCAATAATAGGTGTGCCAAGCTTGTAGCATCATACACAAAAAGACTTGAGGCTGTAATTTGTGCCAAAGGTGCTTCAACAAAGTATTGAGCAAAGGCTGTGAATACTTATGTACAAGTGACATTTTTTTTATTTTATTTTTTTATTTTTAATAAATTTGCAAAGATTTCAAACAAACTCCTTTCACGTTGTCATTATGGGCTATTGTTTGTAGAATTTTGGACTTTAGAATTTAATCAATTTTGGAATAAGGCTGTAACATAACAAAATGTGGAAAAAGTGAAGCACTGTGAATACTTTCTGGATGCATATATATACACATATATACACATATATAAATATGTATATGTGTGTGTATGTGTGTGTGTGTATATATATATATATATATAATTATGGCATGCTTTTAAGGAAATTATTGTATTTGTAATATGAAGTTTGAGTATATGGAATGAAAGTCTGAATATATGGAATGAAACTTGAATATATGGAATGAAACGTGAATAAGGTACGGCCGATTACAGTGGTAGGTCTAGTGCCATGGCAGAAGGGACAGTTGCTTCCCTCCCTCAAGGAACGGAGTTTACAACAATAACCTTGACATTCCCCTTCTGTCACTCACTCGACATTGTGTCGAATGAAGTGACACAAGGGGTCCCGTTCAAAAGTGCCATGCACTAGCCTGTGTTACGTGAACTGCTGACACAGGTGCAAGAAGGCTGCTGCGTGCTAGAAGCAACTGTATCGGCCGCACCTAACCCTCCCCAATGCACCAGAAAATGTGTCATATACAGATCTTAGGTGCCCAGCACCCCTGAGGGGGGAACAAGTGCTACATGTCCAGCATGGAAGCAAGCCCGGCTGCCACGGCCTTTTCTCTCTCTATGTCTCTCGCATCTTAACACTATGAAAGTCGTCGGGGAAGGCAGTCTTTCCTGGTCCTATTCTTTCAGGGGGAAAAACCCTGTGGAGGCCACATCCTGCCCAGACTAGAAGGAGGTGATATGTGGCTAATACACCTCATGGGTTGTCAAGCCATACGTGGGAGCGGCATGGTGGTAGGTCCTACCTGATGAGGGAGAAGATCTACAAACATGGCAACCGGGGGCAGTGGGACTGCCCAAGGGAGATGCGGGTCCGCCGACAAAGGGACCGTACCAAGGAAAATACATCACAGGGAGTTGCCTGAAGAAGGAATTAAGCCTGTGGAGCCCTACCCCAGTACAGAGCACTTGTGAGATGAGATGAGCATCTGCCAGACCGAACTCCAGGCAAGTGTCGCTGACAGAGAACGCTTGTAGTTCCCCAACCTTCTTGATGGAAGCGAGCGCGATCAGGAGGGCCGTCTTCAAGGAGAGGGCTTTGAGCTCAACTGAATCAAGCAGCTCGAAGGGGGGTCTCTGAAGGCCTGGGAGGACCACTGAGAGATCCCAGGAGGGGAACAGGGTTGGCCGGGAAGGGTTCATTCGGGCGCCTTTAAGAAACCTGATAATCAAGTCGTGCTTACCAAGGGACTTGCTGTCTACTACGTTGTGGTGGGCTGCGATAGCAGCAACATACACCTTCAAGGTGGAGGGGGACAGCCTCCCCTCCAGCCTCTTCTGCAGAAATGAAAGCAGTGACAGGTCTTCAGACCTGAAAGAACACCAATTTGCAAACAGACGACACTTGAGGGCGTAAAGCTGGCTGTAGAGGGAGCTCTGGTTTGGTTGATCATGTCTACGACTGCAGGTGGTAGACCGCTTAAGTCTTCTGCGTTCCATCCAGGGGCCAGACGTGGAGATTCCAGAGGTCTGGGCGGGGATGCAAGAGAGTGCCCCATCCCTGAGAAAGAAGGTCCTTCCACAGGGGAATTTGCCAAGGAGGTGCAGGACCTGTTTGTCGTCCTCCCTGACCTTGCACAGCACCAGTGCAAGAAGGCCCACTGGGGGAAATGCGTACTTGTGCAGCCCCCGGGGCCAGCTGTGTGCCAGCGCGTCTGTGCTGAGAGGGGCCTCAGTTAGGGAGTACCAGAGCGGGCAGTGGGAGTTGTATTGGGAGGCAAAGAGATCTATCTGTGCCCTGCTGAAGCGGTCCCAAATCAGCTGGACCACCTAGGGGTGGATCCTCCACTCTCCTCTGAGTGAACCCTGTTGTAACAGTGTGTCCGCCGTCGTGGGATATGAGTGGCGAGTATGAACCTGAGTCGAATCAGTGGGAGAAACCGCCACAGGGCAAGGAGTACAGCCAATAACTCGAGGCAGTTGAGGTGCCAATGCAGGTGGGGCCCCAGCCCAGTTGAGAGGCGTCTGTGGTGACCACGACACATCTGGACACCTGCTGTAGGAGGACACCTGTCTGCAGAAAACAGAGGTCTGTCCAAGGTTTGAAAGTCTGAGGGCAGGAAGGGGTGATTAACACACGTGCCGCAGCGCCATGCCCATCTCAGGACTCGAGTCTGAAGCCAGTGATGAAGCGGTCTCATATGCATCGACCCGAGCGACGGGACCACAGCCAAGGATGCCATATGCCCCAGGAGCCTCTGGAACTGTTTGAGAGGAGCCGCTGTGCCTGGCTTGAAGCGAGCGAGGCACCTGAGCACTGACTGCGCACGCTCAGTAGTGAGGCAGGCTGATATAGAGACTGAGTCTAACTCCAAGGTGGGAAAAGAGATGCTCTGAACTGGCGAGAGCTTGCTTTTTCCTAGTTGACCTGAAGCCCCAAACAGCTGATGTGCGCGAGGCCCTCCACCGGGGGATGGAGTGGTCTTGGTACCAGCTCCAGAGATCATATGACTGCACGTGTCTTCCGTCTCAGGGGCGCCTGGTGGTGGCGTTCTCGGGACACAAGTGGATCGCAACCGCCTTGCCCACCTGAAGGACCTCTGTGTATCCGTGGACCGCCCCACCGTCCAGGGTAGTGAGAGTGGACGAGCGAGGAGGTCGGTACCGGGCAGTACAAGGTGCCCTCAACGAACTCGTCGGCTCGTCATGCACTTCCGGGAAGAAAGGTACTGGGGAGGGAGTGGGGGGTGTGGCTATGAGCGGCGGCCTGGCCTGAGGAACCGATCAAGTAGGAAAGCATAGCGGACATCCGTGGGTCAGGCTCAGACTGGGCGAGCAGACCCGAAGGTGGCAGGCCAGACCTGCTGTGTATTGCTCTTTTATGAGTGGAAACTCAAACTCTTTTAGAGAAAATAAACTCTTTTAGGAGGAGAAACACTTTTTCAGGCAATGAAAGCCTTGTCGAAGTGCCCAGGGGTGTGGACTGCACAGCGTGCAGAGAGGAGAAATCCGCTGGAATGCGCCATAGATCTAACAGCAGTGCTTATCGCCAGTAGAGGTGAGTGGAACAGTGGTGAACTCAGCTTTGCTGCTGCACAACCTCTTGGCTCCGAAGAAAAAATCTGTCTGACATTCGCTCCCCCGCTCCCCTTTATACCCGTATGTCCAGGGGCAGGGCATGCAAATTCTGTCTGCCAACTTGACATTGGCCTTTTCTAAAGTTCAGAGGTACGCAAGGCTCTCAGTAGAGACCCTTGTGTCACTACAATCGACACAACGTCGAGTGAGTGACAGAAGGGGGAACACTTAATTACCTCCATAATCTTTTTCTTGTCATCTTCGTAATCGTTAATGAAATTAAAAAAATACAAAATTTAGTAATTATTTTTGTTAATGAGATTAACAAATTCAAGTCAAGTCATTTTTATTTCTATAGCGCTTTTTACAACACACATCATTTCAAAGCAGCTTTACAGAAAATCATGCTTTAACAGAAAATAAAAATGTAATATCTATAAAGCATTTGAATCATCATTGTGTAGTTTGATTAGGCCTATATATGATTGTAAATTGTGTATTAATAAATAATCATTAATAAATAATAAATAAAAAACCCCATAAGATGTTGGTTAATGGAGAAAAATAACCTTGGGAGAAAACAGGCTCACTGTGAGTACCAGTTCCCATCTGGCTAACAGCATGAATATAGTGCCATTACTTATTTATGTGCAGTGCAGGTCATGGTTTAAAATGAGTAAACTAACTAAGTAAGTGTTAAGGGCCAGTGTTTAAACAATCTTTTGTATGAACTTTAAGATTAATGATGTCTTTGAAGTCCATCCTGGATTAACTGCAGAAATTCACATTGATGTATTGTCCGTTGTTAGTTGGATGATGAAGACTTTTGATGGCAAATAATTGAAAGTCTACACTCTAAAAACTGCAGGGTTAAAAAATAACCCAACCTTAACCACACCGCTGGGTCACTATTGGACAAAACACGCGCTGGGTTGGTTTGACCCAAGTGCTGGGTTTTACCATTTAACCCATATTGCTGGGTCATTCATTTGACCCCACCAGTGGGTGAAATTAACCCTCTTGCTGGGTAAAGTCTTACTCATATGCTGGGTTATTTCCTGTCTCATTGCCTAAATAAAATTAGTAACAATAACAAATATTTTTTATATTAAATTTATAAAAATTTTATATTCTTTATATTACAAATGTAAAATAATTATTGTCTCTGTAATACAATAAACCAGAGAGGCCGCTGTATGTGATTTCAATCTCATTTAATTGTTTTTATACATTTTTTTTATGCAACACACACACACACCCTTTGCCATTCAACCTTCCCCACAGACTTTACATAACAAATATAAATCTATCAAAATATTCAGGCATTAAAAATCATTAACTAATTTTAACTCTCATACAATTACAATTTAATTTATTAACATGTGTTGATTTAAGAACAGCAACAAACTAAATTTTAAATTAATCTAATTATCATGTGAGCCTGAAACTGTTGTCCTCAAAAACTTTACAGAGGAGGACTCTTTTCAAAAACAAACATCAAAAACAAAAAAAGCTTTAAAGCAAAGATCAACCGCCTCCAACAAAGACTCGGTCTCGATGGCGTGACCTGGGACAATGCCAAAGGTCTGACATGTCCCCCTCGTCTCATCCCTGAGGCACAGAATGTGTAGCAATGCTCCAGTCGACTCATTGTTTAAATATTCCACCAAGTTGGTCCCAACCTGTTGATTACACACAAGAGTGTTAGAGTGTTGCAATATAACTGACATGCTAGTTAAGCTTTTTTGATGGAAGTATCAAAAAAAAACTTGTATTGCAAACATTACCAAATATGACCAAATGTGAAAAACAAACAAAATGTGTATTTACATATTTATAGTAATAAAAGAGTAATTTGGACTAAGATTATCAACATTTAGGCAATAAGTCAAAATATTACTGTAATGTTGATAGTGTCTTTAACATTAAAACTCACAAACCCAAAAAGCTGCTCGTTTTTTTTAAAGTTTTAAATATTGACGATCATTCTTAAGTTCTAAACGGATATAATATTCTTCTCAAAACTGGCGCCTGTCCATTGAAAATAATCCAGGTGGAAATTCCTTTACACTACTAATCAGAGCTGGATGTGATGATGTGTACTGTGATAAAAGCCTATAGTTTTCTCATTTAAATGTTATTAATTTATATAACATTTTCTGTTCTTTGTTTATGGTTGTTTACTTACAGTTTGTTTTCTCATTTACTGGTATGGTTAATTTGATAATTTTTTTTTTTTTTTTTTAAAGCTGCAATCCATAACTTTTGCCATCTCTGTTATAAACATAAAATTGCAGGGTACTTGAAGCTATTTTCTTGATGTGGATGACAAGTTTAAATTCTAAATAACTGCTGTAATAACAAGCTATAACGCAGCACCATCACCAGTACTCTGATTTGCAATATAATAGCTGTATATTCTTTATATACAGACAAACATTTCCAGTAAAATCGGACCCAGCAGCTCAAATTGTAAATCATTATTATAAATAGTTGGAGCTAATAGTTGTCACCAAGTTGTATGAACTCCTCTTGACCTTGTCATAATACCAGTGTTCAAAGACTCAACATTGGATGTTAACATTAACTACGTATCCATCCAAGGGTTTTTTTTTTGTGACCAAAAAATGTAGCGCCTCAAAAAGTTTACAGATATAGCTGATGGAAATGTAAATTCATCTGGGAGGCGAAAGATACACAATAAGATTGTGTTTCTGTATGGAAACGGCTTAAGGGCAGAGTTCATTCATTCATTTTATAAAGATTGTTTCCTACCAAACATTCTGTCACAGTTATAAGTTAATTTCTGCACATGTAATTATCCTGCATTCATGATCTGCACTAATGTCCTTTGAATTAATTGCGAACTTCCCAGAAACCCAGAAGTGCACGATGAGCTCGCAAAGTCAGCGGGCGTTACAGCAGCTGATTCTCGGCGGGTCGGCGGAGAAAACCAGTGAAGTCGACTCTGTTGAAGAAGGAAGAGAATCTTCTTTCTTCACTTCTGCAGGCAAAATGGTGAAGACACGGACTGCTCTGCAGTATCCTTCGGATCTGTTAGGGTGCTCGGTGGAACATGGAGAAATCTCAACTCGTATTTCCTTGGGCAACGAGGCATGAGTACATGAGGCCCAACAAGTACATCATGTTTCTATCTTGTTATATTATGTTTGTCATAGTAATATTATATTCATTAAAACATTAAAAATGATTACAAATACTGACTCATTTATTGGTATTAAAATAATACAGGATTTATTGTACTTTCTTCTTGGACACCCAACATGCACTGTATTAAGCAGCACATAAACCTTTCAAATGAATAATGTTTCTGATTATTTTGTGTAAAATTCAAGCATCTGTCTATCTGAATCACATTTCTTCTGCAAAACATTGCGTGATCTTCTGTGACTGGTGTAGGTTCAGCAGACGATTGGAAGAGCAAAGTGTCCAGCTTGACTGCTCTCTTTTCAACTCCTCCCCTTACTGCAAATGGCAAATCTCGCCTATTGGTAAATTGAGATGCAGTTCAACTCGAGAGCACACCTAATAACACATACATTTTGAAAAGAGCTCCAACAGACTGACTTTAGCGTGAGCCAATAGCATTAGAGAGTGGGTTGTGAAGGAGCATATCATTGGTTGGACCCACTGAGGAATACACCCCTTAGCTGAACTAATCGGTCGTCTAGTTTGTGAACGAACTGAATTACTGGTAAACTCATTCGCGATTGACATAAACGATTCAGTCATCATAAACTATTATCTGCTGACCGATAGGAGGAGCTGCATGTCGTTCATTCATATCGTCAATCTAGTTCAACAAGAAAATTAGCCGGATGAATTATAAATAAAAATATATGATGATTACGACACATTACAATAACATATGAACGTTATTAAAGCTCATAATTATTTTAGTTTAGTATTGTCCTTTTTTTTATAGCTTGATTTAAAAAAAAAGTGCTCAGCAGTACAAAGTATGATAGATATGCTTTGTTGTCATTTGTGGGTAAAGACTTCTGACACTTTAACACTCTGCAGTGCTTCAGACTCTTAGTATAATTTAATGAAGGATAATTAGACTTGACACAGTGCAATTACTTAAAAGACGATCATTTGGTGCCATCTGCAGGCGCAAAGGCCTAACTTCAAGATCTGATCAGTGAATGAATCTGAACAAATCTTTTTGGTGAATGGAATCAAAATAATCGATTCATTTAAAATCAAAATCACCACCATTAATGCACATGCGCTTAAGCGAGTTTATTGACAGGTGATGTCTGTACATAAAAACTGATTGGCTCTTTTACCTGCAAGGCGGGACTACCTTTGAGCTTCTTGTTTGGGTGTTCCAATTTCTCCCATTCATTTAAATAGAAGTGTCCCTTCTCTGCTAAATAATGTCTGGTTTTACCCCAAGACTGCAGGGCTGATGAGAGTAACAACAGATGGAAGAGAAAAACTGGGAAATATGAGTGAGTGAAGATGCAACCCTCTGTGTGATTGACACCAGGAGAAGATCTCACATGCACTATTGATCACAGCTTTAACAACTGGTTGTTCAGTTCGGTTCTGTTATACGCTTTGCACCCTCATGAAAGTAGAGCCCATTGTATCCAATATTGCTGATGATATGAGACTCAGCTATATGGCTTTAAAAATAACAACATGAATGGGTCGCATTTTATAAGATCAACATACTTAAAACAGTTGGGCTTAAAATATCCAAACAGGTAACCCAATGGTGGGTTGCAAAAGCACCGACCCCTAGATGGGTTATTTTAACCCAATATATTGAGGAGCCCATTTTACCCAATAAATTGGTTTATGAAATAACAAATTTGTTGGGTTCCCTTTCTGTCACTCACTCGACGTTGTGTCGATGTGGCCAGCCCAGGGATGAGGCGACTACTTTTGACCGGTCTAGCCCGGATGCTCTCTCCAGCCCCACCATCGCACTTGGGCCAGCGGGTGGTGAGTATTCCAACGCCGAGTGCCCTCTGGGCCTCGGCACCCACATGGTCAATAAAAGAGCTGTTTTCTCATTCCCTGGGCCAGCGCATTCGCGACGTCCAGGCACTGGAAGTCTTTCCGGTCATTCAAGCGAATGCGAGTCCCTCCCATTCCTTCATTCTCCGTCGAGAGACAGCCAGTGAACAACTAAGTTTGCTGGTCTCTGGGGTTGCTCGTCTACCCCAGTCACCGGCCACCGTTGTGGGCGTTCCATGTGGGGTGCCTGCTCTGCCTTGGCGTGAACCACCCTGCCGGGCACGGTAAGTCCAGTCACCCCATTGGTGCCGAGGCTGGAGGCCTGGTTTGCGCTCTCCAGCCTCTCACGGTGGCTCATCGGGACGATTCTCCTCGCAGCTCTCCCCTGTGCAGTGCATTTCTTTTCTCGGTATGGAGTTGGACTCTGTCACTCTCAAGGTATGTCTTACGACTGAACGTGCTCCGTTGGTGCTGACCTTCCTGAAGACCTTCAAGCATCTAATCTTGAGACCCCGGCCACATGCCCAAAGTTCCCACCACTCCCTTTTGGGACAAGGTGGTGAACCTGCAAGCACTCCCTTCAGATGAGGAAGATCCGAACTTGTCGTTGCTGTCTTTTTTTCAATGTTTTTTTTCCACAGAATTATCCAAAAAACACTTTAAATTGCAGAGCAGCCCATTAAAGTGATTGTATATCTATCCCTCACAGCCTCATTATAATTTTCAAAGATAAGGTCTTTTAAATTAGGTCAACAAATTACACAAACTCTAATTTTTTTTTGCAATTAATTTCCAAGTATAAGTTTCTAATAACAAGGCAGCACTAGAAATGCATAAAAGCAATGTTAAAAGCAAAGTTACAATTAGGTTACTATTTTGCAAATACAGTATGTTAGAAATTCCAATTAATTTATAACAGTAATATAACCTGCAATTATGTTAGAAGTTATTCCATTACATAACGGCTTAATTTGTTTATTTTTTATTTACAAGTTATTAAGTTTCTGGTTATAATTATGGCACAAAAACAATGTTGCGCCATAAATGAATTAACAAACAAACAGAACAAAGCAAATCCATCTTATCCATTAATAAAATGCTTAAGTTGGTGACAGTGTGCTGAAGGTACACCTCCAGCATGGCACAAAATAAAACAGCGGCAGCAGACTTGGGATACTCAATGTCCAATACTTAAAATAATTTGAAGCAAGTATTAGCTGCCTGTAAAAGATTATCATGTTCAAGTGCCATTCCTCCAATGATGACAAATGCTTGAGAGCAATGCATTTTATCCCCAAGCTGCAGGACAGGAAGGTATTGCCTCTGTTGTTCTTCCCCCGCCAAATACTGAATCACATTTCTTCACATTTATTAGTGTACAGTACTTAAAGGCTGCAAGTCAATAAAAGCTTGTTTTGCCTCCATGTAAGAAGGCCGAAACATCTTGCAAACCATTTTGTATGGTGATGGAGGAAGGATAGCTTGCAAGGTTTTTAATGCAACATTTCCAAGAGCCTCTTTTCATTAAAAAGGAAAGAAGAAGATGGATTAACCTTTGTAATATAACAATGTCTGTGTGTGCTTAGTACATTTTGTAAAACATTACAATTTGAAAATCCAAAGATAATATGCAGGATTTTCTCACCAAAAGAAATGTTCATGGGTATAATATACCAAAGTCCTGAGCAATCTAAAAATAAGCAATGAAAAAGAACTGTTAAAAATCCCACTAAATGGGCGAGCTACCAAAATGTCTGCATCAACAGTAAAGGTTAAAATTTTTCTCTTATAACTGAGGAACCACAAAACGGAACTCCTTTGTAAGTGTAATAATACATATTGTTGTTGATTTTTTTTATAACATATTTAACAGTTCCTTACCATTCCAGGGGTGTTCACAAGTCTTGGATACTCTTTGGTGATCTCAATTAATGATTTATAGCAATTCTGTCTTATCCACAGTGCTCAATAGATGGCTGTTCCTCTCATATATTCTTCAAATTGACTGATAGGTTGCTTATTCTTTTTCAGCCACTCTGTCATTTTGTTGTTGTAAGCCTCACTCACATCCGAATCTAATGTATGTGAATGAAAGAATATCAAAATGAAAAGGTGTGCTTGTGCATTTTTTAAGTTAATTCTGTTCAGAAATTCGGAATAGATCGATTTTAGCAGACAAACAATACAACCTACAGTTGTCAAGTTTCAGTGAGATCAGTGTGAGCTCATGGGTTCCATTCCCAAGGAACACGCATACTAATAAATTGTATTCATTGAATGCACTGTACGTTGCCCTTAAGCATCAACCAAATTAATATAATATTTAATGCAAATATATTTTTCTCACCTGGCCACACAGTGATTCGTTCAGTCACAGTAGCTTGCCGCTCATTTATGGTCCGGGGTCCTGACACATACTACGACTATGGAGATGCTTTCTGATACCATTGAGTCATTCCTCCAAAAAGCCTGTGGCAGGATGGCAGTACTGCCAGGTTTATACCATAGCTCTTAAAACATTGACATAATTAAGTTGTTTAATTGGTAACACTTTACAGTAAGTTTCCATTTGTTAAAATTAGTTAAAATGAACTAACAATGAACAATACTTTTACAGCATTTATTACTCTTAGTTAATGTTAATTTCAACATACAGTATCCTAATACCTTTTTAAATCAAAAGTTGAATATGTTGACATTAGATAATACACAATGAAGTAACAATGAACAATTGTATTTTATTAACTAACATTAATTAAGACTATTTACCTTAAGAGCTGTAAAAATGTTGTTCATTGTTAGTTATGATACCTAATGTATTAACTAATGTTAACAAATGGAACCTTATTGTAAAGTGTTACTGTTAGATTTGCAAAGTACCTAACTACTGTAATTGAATTATATATTAAACTAATTGACTTCATAGTTCTGACAACTGGGGATGAACATATTTACTTATCCTTTGGCCTCTGAGTCTCTAAGGCATAAAATTTCATGACTAGGGACACTGCCAGCTCTTTATTTTTGTCTGATGGCAGACTTAGTAGAAAGATAGTACAGAAATTAGGTTAATTCTTAAAAACACAGAAGAAAATGTAATGACATCTAATGACATAATAACTGAAAAGGATAGCGGTCAAATAAGATGTTTCACAAAATGTTTGTCTTAAGACATTTATTTATACCTTCAGCTTGTGTCAATAGGAAATATACATTTTAGATTCCCAAACATCCCTTTTACAGATATAATAGAATAGAATAGAATAGAAGAACAATGAGCCCTGCAACAGATGGCATGGCCCCCTCAGTGTCCCCCACTGAACATCGAGTCAGTCTCGGATTAAACGAAGAGACAGAAGCAATTGAGACAGCCTAAATAGATAAAAGAACTGTATATAGAACCAAATATTGAAAATTCTACAAACAATACCCCATAATGACAACATGAAAAAAGTTTGTTTGAAATCTTTGAAAATATATTAAAAATAAAAAACGAAAAAAATCACATGTACATAAGTATTCACAGCTTTTGCCATGACACTCAAAATTGAGCTCAGGTGCATCCTGTTTCCACTGATTATCCTTAAGATGTTTCTACAACTTGATTGGAGTCCACCTGTGGTAAATTCAGTTGATTGGACATGATTTGGAAAGGCACACATCTGTCTATATAAGGTCCCACAGTTAACAGTGCATGTCAGAGCACAAAACAAGCCATGAAGTCCAAGGAATTGTCAGTAGACCTCCGAGACAGGATTGTGTCGAGGCACAGATCTGGGGAAGGGTACAGAAAAATGTCTGTGGCATTGAAGGTCCCAATGAGCACAGTGGCCTCCATCATCTGTAAATGGAAGAAGTTTGGAACCACCAGGACTCTTCCTAGAGCTAGCTGCCCAGCCAAATTGAGTGATCGGGGGAAAAGGACCTTAGTCAGGGAGGTGACCAAGAACCCGATAGGAACACATAGAGCTCCAGCGTTTCTATGTGGAGAGGAGAACCTTCCAGAAGAATAACCATCTCTGCAGCACTTCACCGATAAGGCCCAGAAGGATTCTCAGACCATGATAAACAAAATTTTCTGGTCTGATGAAACACTGATTGAACTCTTTGGCCTGAATGGCAAGCATCATGTCTGGAGGAAACCATGCACCGCTCATCACCTGGCCAATACCATCCCTACAGTGAAGCATTGTGGTGGCAGCATCGTGCTGTGGGGATGTTTTCAGTGGCAGGAACTGGGAGACTAGTCAGGATTGAGGGAAAATTGAATGCAGCAGAGACATCCTTGATGAAAACCTGCTCCAGAGCGCTCTGGACCTCAGACTGGGGCAAAGGTTCACCTTCCAACAGGACAACGACCCTAAGCACGCAGCCAAGATAACAAAGGAGTGGCTACGGGACAACTCTGTGAATGTCCTTGAGTGGCCCAGCCAGAGCTCAGACTTGAACCCGATTGAACATCTCTGGAGAGATCTGAAAATGGCTATGTTCCCCATTCAACCTGATGGAGCTTGAGAGGTCCTGCAAAGAACAATGGGAGAAACTCCCCAATAATAGGTGTGCCAAGCTTGTAGCATCATACACAAAAAGACTTGAGGCTGTAATTTGTGCCAAAGGTGCTTCAACAAAGTATTGAGCAAAGGCTGTGAATACTTATGTACAAGTGACATTTTTTTTATTTTATTTTTTTATTTTTAATAAATTTGCAAAGATTTCAAACAAACTCCTTTCACGTTGTCATTATGGGCTATTGTTTGTAGAATTTTGGACTTTAGAATTTAATCAATTTTGGAATAAGGCTGTAACATAACAAAATATGGAAAAAGTGAAGCACTGTGAATACTTTCTGGATGCATATACAGTATATACACATAAATATGTATATGTGTGTGTATGTGTGTGTGTGTATATATATATATATATATAATTATGGCATGCCTTTAAGGAAATTATTGTATTTGTAATATGCAGTTTGAGTATATGGAATGAAAGTCTGAATATATGGAATGAAACTTGAATATATGGAATGAAACTTGAATATATGGAATTAATGTGTCTGTCAGTCAGGTTTTTGCACTGAGGAGCCGAGAATAAGGTACGGCCGATTACAGTGGTAGGTCAAGTGCCATGGCAGAAGGTTGCTTCAAGTTTACAACAATAACCTTGACATTCCCCTTCTGTCACTCACTCGACATTGTGTCGAATGAAGTGACACAAGGGGTCCCGTTCAAAAGTGCCATGCACTAGCCTGTGTTACGTGAACTGCTGACACAGGTGCAAGAAGGCTGCTGCGTGCTAGAAGCAACTGTATCGGCCGCACCTAACCCTCCCCAATGCACCAGAAAATGTGTCATATACAGATCTTAGGTGCCCAACACCCCTGAGGGGGGAACAAGTGCTACATGACCAGCATGGAAGCAAGCCCGGCTGCCACGGCCTTTTCTCTCTCTATGTCTCTCGCATCTTAACACTATGAAAGTCGTCGGGGAAGGCAGTCTTTCCTGGTCCTATTCTTTCAGGGGGGAAAAACCCTGTGGAGGCCACATCCTGCCCAGACTAGAAGGAGGTGATATGTGGCTAATACACCTCATGGGTTGTCAAGCCATACGTGGGAGCGGCATGGTGGTAGGTCCTACCTGATGAGGGAGGAGATCTACAAACATGGCAACCGGGGGCAGTGGGACTGCCCAAGGGAGACGCGGGTCCGCCGACAAAGGGACCGTACCAAGGAAAATACATCACAGGGAGTTGCCTGAAGAAGGAATTAAGCCTGTGGAGCCCTACCCCAGTACAGAGCACTTGTGAGATGAGATGAGCATCTGCCAGACCGAACTCCAGGCAAGTGTCGCTGACAGAGAACGCTTGTAGTTCCCCAACCTTCTTGATGGAAGCGAGCACGATCAGGAGGGCCGTCTTCAAGGAGAGGGCTTTGAGCTCAATTGAATCAAGCAGCTCGAAGGGGGGTCTCTGAAGGCCTGGGAGGACCACTGAGAGATCCCAGGAGGGGAACAGGGTTGGCCGGGAAGGGTTCATTCGGGCGCCTTTAAGGAACCTGATAATCAAGTCGTGCTTACCAAGGGACTTGCTGTCTACTACGTTGTGGTGGGCTGCGATAGCAGCAACATACACCTTCAAGGTGGAGGGGGACAGCCTCCCCTCCAGCCTCTTCTGCAGAAATGAAAGCAGTGACAGGTCTTCAGACCTGAAAGAACACCAATTTGCAAACAGACGCCACTTGAGGGCGTAAAGCTGGCTGTAGAGGGAGCTCTGGTTTGGTTGATCGTGTCTACGACTGCAGGTGGTAGACCGCTTAAGTCTTCTGCGTTCCATCCAGGGGCCAGACGTGGAGATTCCAGAGGTCTGGGCGGGGGTGCAAGAGAGTGCCCCATCCCTGAGAAAGAAGGTCCTTCCACAGGGGAATTTGCCAAGGAGGTGCAGGACCTGTTTGTCGTCCTCCCTGACCTTGCACAGCACCAGTGCAAGAAGGCCCACTGGGGGAAATGCGTACTTGTGCAGCCCCCGGGGCCAGCTGTGTGCCAGCGCGTCTGTGCTGAGAGGGGCCTCAGTTAGGGAGTACCAGAGCGGGCAGTGGGAGTTGTATTGGGAGGCAAAGAGATCTATCTGTGCCCTGCTGAAGCGGTCCCAAATCAGCTGGACCACCTAGGGGTGGATCCTCCACTCTCCTCTGAGTGAACCCTGTTGTAACAGTGTGTCCGCCGTCGTGGGATATGAGTGGCGAGTATGAACCTGAGTCGAATCAGTGGGAGAAACCGCCACAGGGCAAGGAGTACAGCCAATAACTCGAGGCAGTTGACGTGCCAATGCAGGCGGGGCCCCAACCCAGTTGAGAGGCGTCTGTGGTGACCACGACACATCTGGACAACTGCTGTAGGAGGACACCTGTCCGCAGAAAACAGAGGTCTGTCCAAGGTTTGAAAGTCTGAGGGCAGGAAGGGGTGATTAACACACGTGCCGCAGCGCCATGCCCATCTCAGGACTCGAGTCTGAAGCCAGTGATGAAGCGGTCTCATATGCATCGACCCGAGCGACGGGACCACAGCCAAGGATGCCATATGCCCCAGGAGCCTCTGGAACTGTTTGAGAGGAGACGCTGTGCCTGGCTTGAAGCGAGCGAGGCACCTGAGCACTGACTGCGCACGCTCAGTAGTGAGGCAGGCTGATATAGAGACTGAGTCTAACTCCAAGGTGGGAAAAGAGATGCTCTGAACTGGCGAGAGCTTGCTTTTTCCTAGTTGACCTGAAGCCCCAAACAGCTGATGTGCGCGAGGCCCTCCACCGGGGGATGGAGTGGTCTTGGTACCAGCTCCAGAGAGAACATATGACTGCACGTTTCTTCCGTCTCAGGGGCGCCTGGTGGTGGCGTTCTCAGGACACAAGTGGATCGCAACCGCCTTGCCCACCTGAAGGACCTCTGTGTATCCGTGGACCGCCCCACCGTCCAGGGTAGTGAGAGTGGACGAGCGAGGAGGTCGGTACCGGGCAGTACAAGGTGCCCTCAACGAACTCGTCGGCTCGTCATGCACTTCCGGGAAGAAAGGTACTGGGGAAGGAGTGGGGGGTGTGGCTATGAGCGGCGGCCTGGCCTGAGGAACCGATCAAGTAGGAAAGCATAGCGGACATCCGTGAGTCAGGCTCAGACTGGGCGAGCAGACCCGAAGGTGGCAGGCCAGACCTGCTGTGTATTGCTCTTTTATGAGTGGAAACTCAAACTCTTTTAGAGAAAATAAACTCTATTAGGAGGAGAAACACTTTTTCAGGCAATGAAAGCCTTGTCGAAGTGCCCAGGGGTGTGGACTGCACAGCGTGCAGAGAGGAGAAATCCGCTGGAATGCGCCATAGATCTAACAGCAGTGCTTATCGCCAGTAGAGGTGAGTGGAACAGTGGTGAACTCAGCTTTGCTGCTGCACAACCTCTTGGCTCCGAAGAAAAAATCTGTCTGACATTCGCTCCCCCGCTCCCCTTTATACCCGTATGTCCAGGGGCAGGGCATGCAAATTCTGTCTGCCAACTTGACATTGGCCTTTTCTAAAGTTCAGAGGTACGCAAGGCTCTCAGAAGAGACCCTTGTGTCACTACAATCGACACAACGTTGAGTGAGTGACAGAAGGGGGAACACTTAATTACCTCCATAATCTTTTTCTTGTCATCTTCGTAATCGTTAATGAAATTAAAAAAAATACAAAATTTAGTAATTATTTTTGTTAATGAGATTAACAAATTCAAGTCAAGTCATTTTTATTTCTATAGCGCTTTTTACAACACACATCATTTCAAAGCAGCTTTACAGAAAATCATGCTTTAACAGAAAATAAAAATATAATATCTATAAAGCATTTGAATCATCATTGTGTAGTTTGATTAGGCCTATATATGATTGTAAATTGTGTATTAATAAATAATCATTAATAAATAATAAATAAAAAACCCCATAAGATGTTGGTTAATGGAGAAAAATAACCTTGGGAGAAAACAGGCTCACTGTGAGTACCAGTTCCCATCTGGCTAACAGCATGAATATAGTGCCATTACTTATTTATGTGCAGTGCAGGTCATGGTTTAAAATGAGTAAACTAACTAAGTAAGTGTTAAGGGCCAGTGTTTAAACAATCTTTTGTATGAACTTTAAGATTAATGATGTCTTTGAAGTCCATTCTGGATTAACTGCAGAAATTCACATTGATGTATTGTCCGTTGTTAGTTGGATGATGAAGACTTTTGATGGCAAATAATTGAAAGTCTACACTCTAAAAACTGCAGGGTTAAAAAATAACCCAACCTTAACCACACCGCTGGGTCACTATTGGACAAAACACGCGCTGGGTTGGTTTGACCCAAGTGCTGGGTTTTACCATTTAACCCATATTGCTGGGTCATTGTGGCACGGTGGAGGGCGGGACCAGCGCGTGATTGCGCACGCCCGGTCCCGTGTCGGGCTGATTGAGCCGGCAAGAGGGTTAAAAGGCCACTCGCAGACGGCGATCGGGAGAGAGAGCTTAATCAGCAGACGTCTGCTGTCCTAAATGTTTGTTTTAAGTTCTTTATTAAATTATTATTTATGTTGACGAGCCGGTTTCTCGCCTCTTCCTTGCCCATGATTATGATCTGTTTTACAGTCATTCATTTGACCCCACCAGTGGGTGAAATTAACCCTCTTGCTGGGTAAAGTCTTACTCATATGCTGGGTTATTTCCTGTCTCATTGCCTAAATAAAATTAGTAACAATAACAAATATTTTTTATATTAAATTTATAAAAAATTTATATTCTTTATATTACAAATGTAAAATAATTATTGTCTCTGTAATACAATAAACCAGAGAGGCCGCTGTATGTGATTTCAATCTCATTTAATTGTTTTTATACATTTTATTTATGCAACACACACACACACACCCTTTGCCATTCAACCTTCCCCACAGACTTTACATAACAAATATAAATCTATCAAAATATTCAGGCATTAATAATCATTAACTAACTAATTTTAACTCTCATACAATTACAATTTAATTTATTAACATGTGTTGATTTAAGAACAGCAACAAACTAAATTTTAAATTAATCTAATTATCATGTGAGCCTGAAACTGTTGTCCTCAAAATCTTTACAGAGGAGGACTCTTTTCAAAAACAAACATCAAAAACAAAAAAAGCTTAAAAGCAAAGATCAACCGCCTCCAACAAAGACTCGGTCTCGATGGCGTGACCTGGGACAATGCCAAAGGTCTGACATGTCCCCCTCGTCTCATCCCTGAGGCACAGAATGTGTAGCAATGCTCCAGTCGACTCATTGTTTAAATATTCCACCAAGTTGGTCCCAACCTGTTGATTACACACAAGAGTGTTAGAGTGTTGCAATATAACTGACATGCTAGTTAAGCTTTTTTGATGGAAGTATCAAAAAAAAAATTGTATTGCAAACATTACCAAATATGACCAAATGTGAAAAACAAACAAAATGTGTATTTACATATTTATAGTAATAAAAGAGTAATTTGGACTAAGATTATCAACATTTAGGCAATAAGTAAAAATATTACTGTAATGTTGATAGTGTCTTTAACATTAAAACTCACAAACCCAAAAAGCTGCTCTTTTTTTTTAAAAGTTTTAAATATTGACGATCATTCTTAAGTTCTAAACGGATATAATATTCTTCTCAAAACTGGCGCCTGTCCATTGAAAATAATCCAGGTGGAAATTCCTTTACACTACTAATCAGAGCTGGATGTGATGATGTGTACTGTGATAAAAGCCTATAGTTTTCTCATTTAAATGTTATTAATTTATATAACATTTTCTGTTCTTTGTTTATGGTTGTTTACTTACAGTTTGTTTTCTCATTTACTGGTATGGTTAATTTGATAATTAATTTTTTTTTTTTTAAAGCTGCAATCCATAACTTTTGCCATCTCTGTTATAAACATAAAATTGCAGGGTACTTGAAGCTATTTTCTTGATGTGGATGACAAGTTTAAATTCTAAATAACTGCTGTAATAACAAGCTATTACGCAGCACCATCACCAGTACTCTGATTTGCAATATAATAGCTGTATATTCTTTGTATACAGACAAACATTTCCAGTGAAATCGGACCCAGCAGCTCAAATTGTAAATCATTATTATAAATAGTTGGAGCTAATAGTTGTCACCAAGTTGTATGAACTCCTCTTGACCTTGTCATAATACCAGTGTTCAAAGACTCAACATTGGATGTTAACATTAACTACGTATCCATCCAAGGGTTTTTTTTTTTTTGTGACCAAAAAATGTAGCGCCTCAAAAAGTTTACAGATATAGCTGATGGAAATGTAAATTCAAGTGGGAGGCGAAAGGTACACAATAAGATTGTGTTTCTGTATGGAAACGGCTTAAGGGCAGAGTTCTTTCATTCATTTTATAAAGATTGTTTCCTACCAAACATTCTGTCACAGTTATAAGTTAATTTCTGCACATGTAATTATCCTGCATTCATGATCTGCACTAATGTCCTTTGAATTAATTGCGAACTTCCCAGAAACCCAGAAGTGCACGATGAGCTCGCAAAGTCAGCGGGCGTTACAGCAGCTGATTCTCGGCGGGTCGGCGGAGAAAACCAGTGAAGTCGACTCTGTTGAAGAAGGAAGAGAATCTTCTTTCTTCACTTCTGCAGGCAAAATGGTGAAGACACGGACTGCTCTGCAGTATCCTTCGGATCTGTTAGGGTGCTCGGTGGAACATGGAGAAATCTCAACTCGTATTTCCTTGGGCAACGAGGCATGAGTACATGAGGCCCAACAAGTACATCATGTTTCTATCTTGTTATATTATGTTTGTCATAGTAATATTATATTCATTAAAACATTAAAAATGATTACAAATACTGACTCATTTATTGGTATTAAAATAATACAGGATTTATTGTACTTTCTTCTTGGACACCCAACATGCACTGTATTAAGCAGCACATAAACCTTTCAAATGAATAATGTTTCTGATTATTTTGTGTAAAATTCAAGCATCTGTCTATCTGAATCACATTTCTTCTGCAAACATTGCGTGATCTTCTGTGACTGGTGTAGGTTCAGCAGACGATTGGAAGAGCAAAGTGTCCAGCTTGACTGCTCTCTTTTCAACTCCTCCCCTTACTGCAAATGGCAAATCTCGCCTATTGGTAAATTGAGATGCAGTTCAACTCGAGAGCACACCTAATAACACATACATTTTGAAAAGAGCTCCAACAGACTGACTTTAGCGTGAGCCAATAGCATTAGAGAGTGGGTTGTGAAGGAGCATATCATTGGTTGGACCCACTGAGGAATACACCCCTTAGCTGAACTAATCGGTCGTCTAGTTTGTGAACGAACTGAATTACTGGTAAACTCATTCGCGATTGACATAAACGATTCAGTCATCATAAACTATTATCTGCTGACCGATAGGAGGAGCTGCATGTCGTTCATTCATATCGTCAATCTAGTT
The DNA here is from genome assembly GCA_032164185.1 of Moxostoma hubbsi. Classification (NCBI taxonomy): domain Eukaryota; kingdom Metazoa; phylum Chordata; class Actinopteri; order Cypriniformes; family Catostomidae; genus Moxostoma; species Moxostoma hubbsi. The sequence goes on from JAVLUX010000005.1 coordinate 13,267,798, forward strand.
CAACAAGAAAATTAGCCGGATGAATTATAAATAAAAATATATGATGATTACGACACATTACAATAACATATGAACGTTATTAAAGCTCATAATTATTTTAGTTTAGTATTGTCCTTTTTTTTATAGCTTGATTTAAAAAAAAAGTGCTCAGCAGTACAAAGTATGATAGATATGCTTTGTTGTCATTTGTGGGTAAAGACTTCTGACACTTTAACACTCTGCAGTGCTTCAGACTCTTAGTATAATTTAATGAAGGATAATTAGACTTGACACAGTGCAATTACTTAAAAGACGATCATTTGGTGCCATCTGCAGGCGCAAAGGCCTAACTTCAAGATCTGATCAGTGAATGAATCTGAACAAATCTTTTTGGTGAATGGAATCAAAATAATCGATTCATTTAAAATCAAAATCACCACCATTAATGCACATGCGCTTAAGCGAGTTTATTGACAGGTGATGTCTGTACATAAAAACTGATTGGCTCTTTTACCTGCAAGGCGGGACTACCTTTGAGCTTCTTGTTTGGGTGTTCCAATTTCTCCCATTCATTTAAATAGAAGTGTCCCTTCTCTGCTAAATAATGTCTGGTTTTACCCCAAGACTGCAGGGCTGATGAGAGTAACAACAGATGGAAGAGAAAAACTGGGAAATATGAGTGAGTGAAGATGCAACCCTCTGTGTGATTGACACCAGGAGAAGATCTCACATGCACTATTGATCACAGCTTTAACAACTGGTTGTTCAGTTCGGTTCTGTTATACGCTTTGCACCCTCATGAAAGTAGAGCCCATTGTATCCAATATTGCTGATGATATGAGACTCAGCTATATGGCTTTAAAAATAACAACATGAATGGGTCGCATTTTATAAGATCAACATACTTAAAACAGTTGGGCTTAAAATATCCAAACAGGTAACCCAATGGTGGGTTGCAAAAGCACCGACCCCTAGATGGGTTATTTTAACCCAATATATTGAGGAGCCCATTTTACCCAATAAATTGGTTTATGAAATAACAAATTTGTTGGGTTCCCTTTCTGTCACTCACTCGACGTTGTGTCGATGTGGCCAGCCCAGGGATGAGGCGACTACTTTTGACCGGTCTAGCCCGGATGCTCTCTCCAGCCCCACCATCGCACTTGGGCCAGCGGGTGGTGAGTATTCCAACGCCGAGTGCCCTCTGGGCCTCGGCACCCACATGGTCAATAAAAGAGCTGTTTTCTCATTCCCTGGGCCAGCGCATTCGCGACGTCCAGGCACTGGAAGTCTTTCCGGTCATTCAAGCGAATGCGAGTCCCTCCCATTCCTTCATTCTCCGTCGAGAGACAGCCAGTGAACAGCTAAGTTTGCTGGTCTCTGGGGTTGCTCGTCTACCCCAGTCACCGGCCACCGTTGTGGGCGTTCCATGTGGGGTGCCTGCTCTGCCTTGGCGTGAACCACCCTGCCGGGCACGGTAAGTCCAGTCACCCCATTGGTGCCGAGGCTGGAGGCCTGGTTTGCGCTCTCCAGCCTCTCACGGTGGCTCATCGGGACGATTCTCCTCGCAGCTCTCCCCTGTGCAGTGCATTTCTTTTCTCGGTATGGAGTTGGACTCTGTCACTCTCAAGGTATGTCTTACGACTGAACGTGCTCCGTTGGTGCTGACCTTCCTGAAGACCTTCAAGCATCTAATCTTGAGACCCCGGCCACATGCCCAAAGTTCCCACCACTCCCTTTTGGGACAAGGTGGTGAACCTGCAAGCACTCCCTTCAGATGAGGAAGATCCGAACTTGTCGTTGCTGTCTTTTTTTCAATGTTTTTTTTCCACAGAATTATCCAAAAAACACTTTAAATTGCAGAGCAGCCCATTAAAGTGATTGTATATCTATCCCTCACAGCCTCATTATAATTTTCAAAGATAAGGTCTTTTAAATTAGGTCAACAAATTACACAAACTCTAATTTTTTTTTGCAATTAATTTCCAAGTATAAGTTTCTAATAACAAGGCAGCACTAGAAATGCATAAAAGCAATGTTAAAAGCAAAGTTACAATTAGGTTACTATTTTGCAAATACAGTATGTTAGAAATTCCAATTAATTTATAACAGTAATATAACCTGCAATTATGTTAGAAGTTATTCCATTACATAACGGCTTAATTTGTTTATTTTTTATTTACAAGTTATTAAGTTTCTGGTTATAATTATGGCACAAAAACAATGTTGCGCCATAAATGAATTAACAAACAAACAGAACAAAGCAAATCCATCTTATCCATTAATAAAATGCTTAAGTTGGTGACAGTGTGCTGAAGGTACACCTCCAGCATGGCACAAAATAAAACAGCGGCAGCAGACTTGGGATACTCAATGTCCAATACTTAAAATAATTTGAAGAAAGTATTAGCTGCCTGTAAAAGATTATCATGTTCAAGTGCCATTCCTCCAATGATGACAAATGCTTGAGAGCAATGCATTTTATCCCCAAGCTGCAGGACAGGAAGGTATTGCCTCTGTTGTTCTTCCCCCGCCAAATACTGAATCACATTTCTTCACATTTATTAGTGTACAGTACTTAAAGGCTGCAAGTCAATAAAAGCTTGTTTTGCCTCCATGTAAGAAGGCCGAAACATCTTGCAAACCATTTTGTATGGTGATGGAGGAAGGATAGCTTGCAAGGTTTTTAATGCAACATTTCCAAGAGCCTCTTTTCATTAAAAAGGAAAGAAGAAGATGGATTAACCTTTGTAATATAACAATGTCTGTGTGTGCTTAGTACATTTTGTAAAACATTACAATTTGAAAATCCAAAGATAATATGCAGGATTTTCTCACCAAAAGAAATGTTCATGGGTATAATATACCAAAGTCCTGAGCAATCTAAAAATAAGCAATGAAAAAGAACTGTTAAAAATCCCACTAAATGGGCGAGCTACCAAAATGTCTGCATCAACAGTAAAGGTTAAAATTTTTCTCTTATAACTGAGGAACCACAAAACGGAACTCCTTTGTAAGTGTAATAATACATATTGTTGTTGATTTTTTTTATAACATATTTAACAGTTCCTTACCATTCCAGGGGTGTTCACAAGTCTTGGATACTCTTTGGTGATCTCAATTAATGATTTATAGCAATTCTGTCTTATCCACAGTGCTCAATAGATGGCTGTTCCTCTCATATATTCTTCAAATTGACTGATAGGTTGCTTATTCTTTTTCAGCCACTCTGTCATTTTGTTGTTGTAAGCCTCACTCACATCCGAATCTAATGTATGTGAATGAAAGAATATCAAAATGAAAAGGTGTGCTTGTGCATTTTTTAAGTTAATTCTGTTCAGAAATTCGGAATAGATCGATTTTAGCAGACAAACAATACAACCTACAGTTGTCAAGTTTCAGTGAGATCAGTGTGAGCTCATGGGTTCCATTCCCAAGGAACACGCATACTAATAAATTGTATTCATTGAATGCACTGTACGTTGCCCTTAAGCATCAACCAAATTAATATAATATTTAATGCAAATATATTTTTCTCACCTGGCCACACAGTGATTCGTTCAGTCACAGTAGCTTGCCGCTCATTTATGGTCCGGGGTCCTGACACATACTACGACTATGGAGATGCTTTCTGATACCATTGAGTCATTCCTCCAAAAAGCCTGTGGCAGGATGGCAGTACTGCCAGGTTTATACCATAGCTCTTAAAACATTGACATAATTAAGTTGTTTAATTGGTAACACTTTACAGTAAGTTTCCATTTGTTAAAATTAGTTAAAATGAACTAACAATGAACAATACTTTTACAGCATTTATTACTCTTAGTTAATGTTAATTTCAACATACAGTATCCTAATACCTTTTTAAATCAAAAGTTGAATATGTTGACATTAGATAATACACAATGAAGTAACAATGAACAATTGTATTTTATTAACTAACATTAATTAAGACTATTTACCTTAAGAGCTGTAAAAATGTTGTTCATTGTTAGTTATGATACCTAATGTATTAACTAATGTTAACAAATGGAACCTTATTGTAAAGTGTTACTGTTAGATTTGCAAAGTACCTAACTACTGTAATTGAATTATATATTAAACTAATTGACTTCATAGTTCTGACAACTGGGGATGAACATATTTACTTATCCTTTGGCCTCTGAGTCTCTAAGGCATAAAATTTCATGACTAGGGACACTGCCAGCTCTTTATTTTTGTCTGATGGCAGACTTAGTAGAAAGATAGTACAGAAATTAGGTTAATTCTTAAAAACACAGAAGAAAATGTAATGACATCTAATGACATAATAACTGAAAAGGATAGCGGTCAAATAAGATGTTTCACAAAATGTTTGTCTTAAGACATTTATTTATACCTTCAGCTTGTGTCAATAGGAAATATACATTTTAGATTCCCAAACATCCCTTTTACAGATATAATAGAATAGAATAGAATAGAAGAACAATGAGCCCTGCAACAGATGGCATGGCCCCCTCAGTGTCCCCCACTGAACATCGAGTCAGTCTCGGATTAAACGAAGAGACAGAAGCAATTGAGACAGCCTAAATAGATAAAAGAACTGTATATAGAACCAAATATTGAAAATTCTACAAACAATACCCCATAATGACAACATGAAAAAAGTTTGTTTGAAATCTTTGAAAATATATTAAAAATAAAAAACGAAAAAAATCACATGTACATAAGTATTCACAGCTTTTGCCATGACACTCAAAATTGAGCTCAGGTGCATCCTGTTTCCACTGATTATCCTTAAGATGTTTCTACAACTTGATTGGAGTCCACCTGTGGTAAATTCAGTTGATTGGACATGATTTGGAAAGGCACACATCTGTCTATATAAGGTCCCACAGTTAACAGTGCATGTCAGAGCACAAAACAAGCCATGAAGTCCAAGGAATTGTCAGTAGACCTCCGAGACAGGATTGTGTCGAGGCACAGATCTGGGGAAGGGTACAGAAAAATGTCTGTGGCATTGAAGGTCCCAATGAGCACAGTGGCCTCCATCATCTGTAAATGGAAGAAGTTTGGAACCACCAGGACTCTTCCTAGAGCTAGCTGCCCAGCCAAATTGAGTGATCGGGGGAAAAGGACCTTAGTCAGGGAGGTGACCAAGAACCCGATAGGAACACATAGAGCTCCAGCGTTTCTATGTGGAGAGGAGAACCTTCCAGAAGAATAACCATCTCTGCAGCACTTCACCGATAAGGCCCAGAAGGATTCTCAGACCATGATAAACAAAATTTTCTGGTCTGATGAAACACTGATTGAACTCTTTGGCCTGAATGGCAAGCATCATGTCTGGAGGAAACCATGCACCGCTCATCACCTGGCCAATACCATCCCTACAGTGAAGCATTGTGGTGGCAGCATCGTGCTGTGGGGATGTTTTCAGTGGCAGGAACTGGGAGACTAGTCAGGATTGAGGGAAAATTGAATGCAGCAGAGACATCCTTGATGAAAACCTGCTCCAGAGCGCTCTGGACCTCAGACTGGGGCAAAGGTTCACCTTCCAACAGGACAACGACCCTAAGCACGCAGCCAAGATAACAAAGGAGTGGCTACGGGACAACTCTGTGAATGTCCTTGAGTGGCCCAGCCAGAGCTCAGACTTGAACCCGATTGAACATCTCTGGAGAGATCTGAAAATGGCTATGTTCCCCATTCAACCTGATGGAGCTTGAGAGGTCCTGCAAAGAACAATGGGAGAAACTCCCCAATAATAGGTGTGCCAAGCTTGTAGCATCATACACAAAAAGACTTGAGGCTGTAATTTGTGCCAAAGGTGCTTCAACAAAGTATTGAGCAAAGGCTGTGAATACTTATGTACAAGTGACATTTTTTTTATTTTATTTTTTTATTTTTAATAAATTTGCAAAGATTTCAAACAAACTCCTTTCACGTTGTCATTATGGGCTATTGTTTGTAGAATTTTGGACTTTAGAATTTAATCAATTTTGGAATAAGGCTGTAACATAACAAAATATGGAAAAAGTGAAGCACTGTGAATACTTTCTGGATGCATATACAGTATATACACATATATACACATATATAAATATGTATATGTGTGTGTATGTGTGTGTGTGTATATATATATATATATATATAATTATGGCATGCCTTTAAGGAAATTATTGTATTTGTAATATGCAGTTTGAGTATATGGAATGAAAGTCTGAATATATGGAATGAAACTTGAATATATGGAATGAAACTTGAATATATGGAATTAATGTGTCTGTCAGTCAGGTTTTTGCACTGAGGAGCCGAGAATAAGGTACGGCCGATTACAGTGGTAGGTCTAGTGCCATGGCAGAAGGTTGCTTCAAGTTTACAACAATAACCTTGACATTCCCCTTCTGTCACTCACTCGACATTGTGTCGAATGAAGTGACACAAGGGGTCCCGTTCAAAAGTGCCATGCACTAGCCTGTGTTACGTGAACTGCTGACACAGGTGCAAGAAGGCTGCTGCGTGCTAGAAGCAACTGTATCGGCCGCACCTAACCCTCCCCAATGCACCAGAAAATGTGTCATATACAGATCTTAGGTGCCCAACACCCCTGAGGGGGGAACAAGTGCTACATGACCAGCATGGAAGCAAGCCTGGCTGCCACGGCCTTTTCTCTCTCTATGTCTCTCGCATCTTAACACTATGAAAGTCGTCGGGGAAGGCAGTCTTTCCTGGTCCTATTCTTTCAGGGGGGAAAAACCCTGTGGAGGCCACATCCTGCCCAGACTAGAAGGAGGTGATATGTGGCTAATACACCTCATGGGTTGTCAAGCCATACGTGGGAGCGGCATGGTGGTAGGTCCTACCTGATGAGGGAGGAGATCTACAAACATGGCAACCGGGGGCAGTGGGACTGCCCAAGGGAGACGCGGGTCCGCCGACAAAGGGACCGTACCAAGGAAAATACATCACAGGGAGTTGCCTGAAGAAGGAATTAAGCCTGTGGAGCCCTACCCCAGTACAGAGCACTTGTGAGATGAGATGAGCATCTGCCAGACCGAACTCCAGGCAAGTGTCGCTGACAGAGAACGCTTGTAGTTCCCCAACCTTCTTGATGGAAGCGAGCACGATCAGGAGGGCCGTCTTCAAGGAGAGGGCTTTGAGCTCAATTGAATCAAGCAGCTCGAAGGGGGGTCTCTGAAGGCCTGGGAGGACCACTGAGAGATCCCAGGAGGGGAACAGGGTTGGCCGGGAAGGGTTCATTCGGGCGCCTTTAAGGAACCTGATAATCAAGTCGTGCTTACCAAGGGACTTGCTGTCTACTACGTTGTGGTGGGCTGCGATAGCAGCAACATACACCTTCAAGGTGGAGGGGGACAGCCTCCCCTCCAGCCTCTTCTGCAGAAATGAAAGCAGTGACAGGTCTTCAGACCTGAAAGAACACCAATTTGCAAACAGACGCCACTTGAGGGCGTAAAGCTGGCTGTAGAGGGAGCTCTGGTTTGGTTGATCGTGTCTACGACTGCAGGTGGTAGACCGCTTAAGTCTTCTGCGTTCCATCCAGGGGCCAGACGTGGAGATTCCAGAGGTCTGGGCGGGGGTGCAAGAGAGTGCCCCATCCCTGAGAAAGAAGGTCCTTCCACAGGGGAATTTGCCAAGGAGGTGCAGGACCTGTTTGTCGTCCTCCCTGACCTTGCACAGCACCAGTGCAAGAAGGCCCACTGGGGGAAATGCGTACTTGTGCAGCCCCCGGGGCCAGCTGTGTGCCAGCGCGTCTGTGCTGAGAGGGGCCTCAGTTAGGGAGTACCAGAGCGGGCAGTGGGAGTTGTATTGGGAGGCAAAGAGATCTATCTGTGCCCTGCTGAAGCGGTCCCAAATCAGCTGGACCACCTAGGGGTGGATCCTCCACTCTCCTCTGAGTGAACCCTGTTGTAACAGTGTGTCCGCCGTCGTGGGATATGAGTGGCGAGTATCAACCTGAGTCGAATCAGTGGGAGAAACCGCCACAGGGCAAGGAGTACAGCCAATAACTCGAGGCAGTTGACGTGCCAATGCAGGCGGGGCCCCAACCCAGTTGAGAGGCGTCTGTGGTGACCACGACACATCTGGACACCTGCTGTAGGAGGACACCTGTCCGCAGAAATCAGAGGTCTGTCCAAGGTTTGAAAGTCTGAGGGCAGGAAGGGGTGATTAACACACGTGCCGCAGCGCCATGCCCATCTCAGGACTCGAGTCTGAAGCCAGTGATGAAGCGGTCTCATATGCATCGACCCGAGCGACGGGACCACAGCCAAGGATGCCATATGCCCCAGGAGCCTCTGGAACTGTTTGAGAGGAGACGCTGTGCCTGGCTTGAAGCGAGCGAGGCACCTGAGCACTGACTGCGCACGCTCAGTAGTGAGGCAGGCTGATATAGAGACTGAGTCTAACTCCAAGGTGGGAAAAGAGATGCTCTGAACTGGCGAGAGCTTGCTTTTTCCTAGTTGACCTGAAGCCCCAAACAGCTGATGTGCGCGAGGCCCTCCACCGGGGGATGGAGTGGTCTTGGTACCAGCTCCAGAGAGAACATATGACTGCACGTTTCTTCCGTCTCAGGGGCGCCTGGTGGTGGCGTTCTCAGGACACAAGTGGATCGCAACCGCCTTGCCCACCTGAAGGACCTCTGTGTATCCGTGGACCGCCCCACCGTCCAGGGTAGTGAGAGTGGACGAGCGAGGAGGTCGGTACCGGGCAGTACAAGGTGCCCTCAACGAACTCGTCGGCTCGTCATGCACTTCCGGGAAGAAAGGTACTGGGGAAGGAGTGGGGGGTGTGGCTATGAGCGGCGGCCTGGCCTGAGGAACCGATCAAGTAGGAAAGCATAGCGGACATCCGTGAGTCAGGCTCAGACTGGGCGAGCAGACCCGAAGGTGGCAGGCCAGACCTGCTGTGTATTGCTCTTTTATGAGTGGAAACTCAAACTCTTTTAGAGAAAATAAACTCTATTAGGAGGAGAAACACTTTTTCAGGCAATGAAAGCCTTGTCGAAGTGCCCAGGGGTGTGGACTGCACAGCGTGCAGAGAGGAGAAATCCGCTGGAATGCGCCATAGATCTAACAGCAGTGCTTATCGCCAGTAGAGGTGAGTGGAACAGTGGTGAACTCAGCTTTGCTGCTGCACAACCTCTTGGCTCCGAAGAAAAAATCTGTCTGACATTCGCTCCCCCGCTCCCCTTTATACCCGTATGTCCAGGGGCAGGGCATGCAAATTCTGTCTGCCAACTTGACATTGGCCTTTTCTAAAGTTCAGAGGTACGCAAGGCTCTCAGAAGAGACCCTTGTGTCACTACAATCGACACAACGTTGAGTGAGTGACAGAAGGGGGAACACTTAATTACCTCCATAATCTTTTTCTTGTCATCTTCGTAATCGTTAATGAAATTAAAAAAAATACAAAATTTAGTAATTATTTTTGTTAATGAGATTAACAAATTCAAGTCAAGTCATTTTTATTTCTATAGCGCTTTTTACAACACACATCATTTCAAAGCAGCTTTACAGAAAATCATGCTTTAACAGAAAATAAAAATATAATATCTATAAAGCATTTGAATCATCATTGTGTAGTTTGATTAGGCCTATATATGATTGTAAATTGTGTATTAATAAATAATCATTAATAAATAATAAATAAAAAACCCCATAAGATGTTGGTTAATGGAGAAAAATAACCTTGGGAGAAAACAGGCTCACTGTGAGTACCAGTTCCCATCTGGCTAACAGCATGAATATAGTGCCATTACTTATTTATGTGCAGTGCAGGTCATGGTTTAAAATGAGTAAACTAACTAAGTAAGTGTTAAGGGCCAGTGTTTAAACAATCTTTTGTATGAACTTTAAGATTAATGATGTCTTTGAAGTCCATTCTGGATTAACTGCAGAAATTCACATTGATGTATTGTCCGTTGTTAGTTGGATGATGAAGACTTTTGATGGCAAATAATTGAAAGTCTACACTCTAAAAACTGCAGGGTTAAAAAATAACCCAACCTTAACCACACCGCTGGGTCACTATTGGACAAAACACGCGCTGGGTTGGTTTGACCCAAGTGCTGGGTTTTACCATTTAACCCATATTGCTGGGTCATTGTGGCACGGTGGAGGGCGGGACCAGCGCGTGATTGCGCACGCCCGGTCCCGTGTCGGGCTGATTGAGCCGGCAAGAGGGTTAAAAGGCCACTCGCAGACGGCGATCGGGAGAGAGAGCTTAATCAGCAGACGTCTGCTGTCCTAAATGTTTGTTTTAAGTTCTTTATTAAATTATTATTTATGTTGACGAGCCGGTTTCTCGCCTCTTCCTTGCCCATGATTATGATCTGTTTTACAGTCATTCATTTGACCCCACCAGTGGGTGAAATTAACCCTCTTGCTGGGTAAAGTCTTACTCATATGCTGGGTTATTTCCTGTCTCATTGCCTAAATAAAATTAGTAACAATAACAAATATTTTTTATATTAAATTTATAAAAAATTTATATTCTTTATATTACAAATGTAAAATAATTATTGTCTCTGTAATACAATAAACCAGAGAGGCCGCTGTATGTGATTTCAATCTCATTTAATTGTTTTTATACATTTTTTTTATGCAACACACACACACACACCCTTTGCCATTCAACCTTCCCCACAGACTTTACATAACAAATATAAATCTATCAAAATATTCAGGCATTAAAAATCATTAACTAACTAATTTTAACTCTCATACAATTACAATTTAATTTATTAACATGTGTTGATTTAAGAACAGCAACAAACTAAATTTTAAATTAATCTAATTATCATGTGAGCCTGAAACTGTTGTCCTCAAAATCTTTACAGAGGAGGACTCTTTTCAAAAACAAACATCAAAAACAAAAAAAGCTTAAAAGCAAAGATCAACCGCCTCCAACAAAGACTCGGTCTCGATGGCGTGACCTGGGACAATGCCAAAGGTCTGACATGTCCCCCTCGTCTCATCCCTGAGGCACAGAATGTGTAGCAATGCTCCAGTCGACTCATTGTTTAAATATTCCACCAAGTTGGTCCCAACCTGTTGATTACACACAAGAGTGTTAGAGTGTTGCAATATAACTGACATGCTAGTTAAGCTTTTTTGATGGAAGTATCAAAAAAAAAATTGTATTGCAAACATTACCAAATATGACCAAATGTGAAAAACAAACAAAATGTGTATTTACATATTTATAGTAATAAAAGAGTAATTTGGACTAAGATTATCAACATTTAGGCAATAAGTAAAAATATTACTGTAATGTTGATAGTGTCTTTAACATTAAAACTCACAAACCCAAAAAGCTGCTCTTTTTTTTAAAAGTTTTAAATATTGACGATCATTCTTAAGTTCTAAACGGATATAATATTCTTCTCAAAACTGGCGCCTGTCCATTGAAAATAATCCAGGTGGAAATTCCTTTACACTACTAATCAGAGCTGGATGTGATGATGTGTACTGTGATAAAAGCCTATAGTTTTCTCATTTAAATGTTATTAATTTATATAACATTTTCTGTTCTTTGTTTATGGTTGTTTACTTACAGTTTGTTTTCTCATTTACTGGTATGGTTAATTTGATAATTAATTTTTTTTTTTTTAAAGCTGCAATCCATAACTTTTGCCATCTCTGTTATAAACATAAAATTGCAGGGTACTTGAAGCTATTTTCTTGATGTGGATGACAAGTTTAAATTCTAAATAACTGCTGTAATAACAAGCTATTACGCAGCACCATCACCAGTACTCTGATTTGCAATATAATAGCTGTATATTCTTTGTATACAGACAAACATTTCCAGTGAAATCGGACCCAGCAGCTCAAATTGTAAATCATTATTATAAATAGTTGGAGCTAATAGTTGTCACCAAGTTGTATGGACTCCTCTTGACCTTGTCATAATACCAGTGTTCAAAGACTCAACATTGGATGTTAACATTAACTACGTATCCATCCAAGGGTTTTTTTTTTTTGTGACCAAAAAATGTAGCGCCTCAAAAAGTTTACAGATATAGCTGATGGAAATGTAAATTCAAGTGGGAGGCGAAAGGTACACAATAAGATTGTGTTTCTGTATGGAAACGGCTTAAGGGCAGAGTTCTTTCATTCATTTTATAAAGATTGTTTCCTACCAAACATTCTGTCACAGTTATAAGTTAATTTCTGCACATGTAATTATCCTGCATTCATGATCTGCACTAATGTCCTTTGAATTAATTGCGAACTTCCCAGAAACCCAGAAGTGCACGATGAGCTCGCAAAGTCAGCGGGCGTTACAGCAGCTGATTCTCGGCGGGTCGGCGGAGAAAACCAGTGAAGTCGACTCTGTTGAAGAAGGAAGAGAATCTTCTTTCTTCACTTCTGCAGGCAAAATGGTGAAGACACGGACTGCTCTGCAGTATCCTTCGGATCTGTTAGGGTGCTCGGTGGAACATGGAGAAATCTCAACTCGTATTTCCTTGGGCAACGAGGCATGAGTACATGAGGCCCAACAAGTACATCATGTTTCTATCTTGTTATATTATGTTTGTCATAGTAATATTATATTCATTAAAACATTAAAAATGATTACAAATACTGACTCATTTATTGGTATTAAAATAATACAGGATTTATTGTACTTTCTTCTTGGACACCCAACATGCACTGTATTAAGCAGCACATAAACCTTTCAAATGAATAATGTTTCTGATTATTTTGTGTAAAATTCAAGCATCTGTCTATCTGAATCACATTTCTTCTGCAAACATTGCGTGATCTTCTGTGACTGGTGTAGGTTCAGCAGACGATTGGAAGAGCAAAGTGTCCAGCTTGACTGCTCTCTTTTCAACTCCTCCCCTTACTGCAAATGGCAAATCTCGCCTATTGGTAAATTGAGATGCAGTTCAACTCGAGAGCACACCTAATAATACATACATTTTGAAAAGAGCTCCAACAGACTGACTTTAGCGTGAGCCAATAGCATTAGAGAGTGGGTTGTGAAGGAGCATATCATTGGTTGGACCCACTGAGGAATACACCCCTTAGCTGAACTAATCGGTCGTCTAGTTTGTGAACGAACTGAATTACTGGTAAACTCATTCGCGATTGACATAAACGATTCAGTCATCATAAACTATTATCTGCTGACCGATAGGAGGAGCTGCATGTCGTTCATTCATATCGTCAATCTAGTTCAACAAGAAAATTAGCCGGATGAATTATGAATAAAAATATATGATGATTAGGACACATTACAATAACATATGAACGTTATTAAAGCTCATAATTATTTTAGTTTAGTATTGTTGTACTTTTTTTTATAGCTTGATTTAAAAAAAAGTGCTCAGCAGTACAAAGTATTATAGATATGCTTTGTTGTCATTTGTGGGTAAAGACTTCTGACACTTTAACACTCTGCAGTGCTTCAGACTCTTAGTATAATTTAATGAAGGATAATTAGACTTGACACAGTGCAATTACTTAAAAGACGATCATTTGGTGCCATCTGCAGGCGCAAAGGCCTAACTTCAAGATCTGATCAGTGAATGAATCTGAACAAATATTTTTGGTGAATGGAATCAAAATAATCGATTCATTTAAAATCAAAATCACCACCATTAATGCACATGCGCTTAAGCGAGTTTATTGACGGGTGATGTCTGTACATAAAAAGTGATTGGCTCTTTTACCTGCAAGGCGGGACTACCTTTGAGCTTCTTGTTTGGGTGTTCCAATTTCTCCCATTCATTTAAATAGAAGTGGCCCTTCTCTGCTAAATTATGTCTGGTTTTACCCCAAGACTGCAGGGCTGATGAGAGTAACAACAGATGGAAGAGAAAAACTGGGAAATATGAGTGAGTGAAGATGCAACCCTCTGTGTGATTGACACCAGGAGAAGATCTCACATGCACTATTGATCACAGCTTTAACAACTGGTTGTTCAGTTCGGTTCTGTTATACGCTTTGCACACTCATGAAAGTAGAGCCCATTGTATCCAATATTGCTGATGATATGAGACTCAGTTATATGGCTTTAAAAATTACATCATGAATGGGTCGCATTTTATAAGATCAACATACTTAAAACAGTTGGGCTTAAAATATCCAAACAGGTAACCCAATGGTGGGTTGCAAAAGCACCGACCCCTAGATGGGTTATTTTAACCCAATATATTGTGGAGCCCATTTTACCCAATAAATTGGTTTATGAAATAACAAATTTGTTGGTTTCCCTTTCTGTCACTCACTCGACGTTGTGTCGATGTGGCCAGCCCAGGGATGAGGCGACTACTTTTGACCGGTCTAGCCCGGATGCTCTCTCCAGCCCCACCATCGCACTTGGGCCAGCGGGTGGTGAGTATTCCAACGCCGAGTGCCCTCTGGGCCTCGGCACCCACATGGTCAATAAAAGAGCTGTTTTCTCATTCCCTGGGCCAGCGCAAGTTTGCTGGTCTCTGGGGTTGCTTGTCTACCCCAGTCACCGGCCACTGTTGTGGGCGTTCCATGTGGGGCGCCTGCTCTGCCTTGGCGTGAACCACCCTGCCGGGCACGGTAAGTCCAGTCACCCCGTTGGTGCCGAGGCTGGAGGCCTGGTTTGCGCTCTCCAGCCTCTCACGGTGGCTCATCGGGACGATTCTCCTCGGCTACATGATCCAGATAGCCAGACGGCCACCAAGGTTCAGTGGCATCCTGTCCACTATGGTGTCGGGCGAGTGTGCCTCCGTCCTCCGGGCAATACAGCAATAGAGCCCGGGAGCAATAGAGCCCGTCCCCACAGCCGAGTTGCACAAGGGTTTTTACAGCCCTTATTTTATCGTGCCCAAGAGAGGGGGAGGATCGAGCCCAATCTTGGATCTGCATGCCTTGAACAAAGCCTTACATAGGCTTCTGTTCAGGATGTTTACACAGAAGCGCATCCTGGCATCAGTACAACATCAGGATTGGTTCATGGCCGATCCTTCCTCAACACAGACCCTTTCTTTGGTTTGCCATCGAGGGACAAGCAAGTTCCTCATCACAGAGGCTGCCCTGGCCCCAATGAGGGAATAGGGCATACGCATTCTCAATTATCTCAATGATAGCTAATCCTAACTCACTCGTGAGACCTTTTGTGCATACACAAGGACCTTTTGCTTCAGCACCTCAACCGACTTGGGTTTCAGGTCAACTGGGAGAAGAGCAAGCTCTCCCCTGTGCAGTGCATGTCTTTTCTCGGTATGGAGTTGGACTCTGTCACTCTCAAGGTATGTCTTACGACTGAACGTGCGCCGTTGGTGCTGACCTTCCTGAAGACCTTCAAGCATCTAATCATGAGACCCCGGCCACATGCCCAAAGTTCCCACCACTCCCTTTTGGGACAAGGTGGTGAACCTGCAAGCACTCCCTTCAGATGAGTAAGATCCGAACTTGTCGTTGCTGTCTTGTCATTTTTTTCAATGTTTTTTTCCACAGAATTATCCAAAAAACACTTTAAATTGCAGAGCAGCCCATTAAAGTGATTGTATATCTATCCCTCACAGCCTCATTATAATTTTCAAAGATAAGGTCTTTTAAATTAGGTCAACAAATTACACAAACTCTAATTTTTTTATTGCATTTAATTTCCAAGTATAAGTTTCTAATAACAAGGCAGCACTAGAAATGCATAAAAGCAATGTTAAAAGCAAAGTTACAATTAGGTTACTATTTTGCAAATACAGTATGTTAGAAATTCCAATTAATTTATAACAGTAATATAACCTGCAATTATGTTAGAAGTTATTCCATTACATAACGGCTTAATTTGTTTATTTTTTATTTACAAGTTTTTAAGTTACTGGTTATAATTATGGCACAAAAACAATGTTGCGCCATAAATGAATTAACAAACAAACAGAACAAAGCAAATCCAACTTATCCATTAATAAAATGCTTAAGTTGGTGACAGTGTGCTGAAGGTACACCTCCTGCATGGCACAAAATAAAACAGCGGCAGCAGACTTGGGATACTCAATGTCCAATACTTAAAATAATTTGAAGCAAGTATTAGCTGCCTGTAAAAGATTATCATGTTCAAGTGCCATTCCTCCAATGATGACAAATGCTTGAGAGCAATGCATTTTATCCCCAAGCTGCAGGACAGGAAGGTATTGTCTCTGTTGTTCTTCCCCCTGCCAAATACTGAATCACATTTCTTCACATTTATTAGTGTACAGTACTTAAAGGCTGCAAGTCAATAAAAGCTTGTTTTGCCTCCATGTAAGAAGGCCGAAACATCTTGCAAACCATTTTGTATGGTGATGGAGGAAGGATAGCTTGCAAGGTTTTTAATGCAACATTTCCAAGAGCCTCTTTTCATTAAAAAGGAAAGAAGAAGATGGATTAACCTTTGTAATATAACAATGTCTGTGTGTGCTTAGTACATTTTGTAAAACATTACAATTTGAAAATCCAAAGATAATATGCAGGATTTTCTCACCAAAAGAAATGTTGTTGTCAGCTCAAAATTCCAATGCTCATGGGTATAATATACCAAAGTCCTGAGCAATCTAAAAATAAGCAATGAAAAAGAACTGTTAAAAATCCCACTAAATGGGCGAGCTACCAAAATGTCTGCATCAACAGTAAAGGTTAAAATTTTTCTCTTATAACTGAGGAACCACAAAACGGAACTCCTTTGTAAGTGTAATAATACATATTGTTGTTGATTTTTTTTATAACATATTTAACAGTTCCTTACCATTCCAGGGGTGTCCACAAGTCTTGGATACTCTTTGGTGATCTCAGTTAATGATTTATAGCAATTCTGTCTTATCCACAGTGCTCAATAGATGGCTGTTCCTCTCATATATTCTTCAAATTGACTGATAGGTTGCTTATTCTTTTTCAGCCACTCTGTCATTTTGTTGTTGTAAGCCTCACTCACATCCGAATCTAATGTATGTGAATGAAAGAACATCAATATGAAAAGGTGTGCTTGTGCATTTTTTAAGTTAATTCTGTTCAGAAATTCGGAATAGATCGATTTTAGCAGACAAACAATACAACCTACAGTTGTCAAGTTTCAGTGAGATCAGTGTGAGCTCATGGGTTCCATTCCCAAGGAACACGCATACTAATAAATTGTATTCATTGAATGCACTGTACGTTGCCCTTAAGCATCAACCAAATTAATATAATATTTAATGCAAATATATTTTTCTCACCTGGCCACACAGTGATTCGATCAGTCACAGTAGCTTGCCGCTCATTTATGGTCCGGGGTCCTGACACATACTACAACTATGGAGATGCTTTCTGATACCATTGAGTCATTCCTCCAAAAAGCCTGTGGCAGGATGGCAGTACTGCCAGGTTTATACCATAGCTCTTAAAACATTGACATAATTAAGTTGTTTAATTGGTAACACTTTACAGTAAGTTTCCATTTGTTAAAATTAGTTAAAATGAACTAACAATGAACAATACTTTTACAGCATTTATTACTCTTAGTTAATGTTAATTTCAACATACAGTATCCTAATACCTTTTTAAATCAAAAGTTGAATATGTTGACATTAGATAATACACAATGAAGTAACAATGAACAATTGTATTTTATTAACTAACATTAATTAAGACTATTTACCTTAAGAGCTGTAAAAAACGTTGTTCATTGTTAGTTATGATACCTAATGTATTAACTAATGTTAACAAATGGAACCTTATTGTAAAGTGTTACTGTAAGATTTGCAAAGTACCTAACTACTGTAATTGAATTATATATTAAACTAATTGACTTCATAGTTCTGACAACTGGGGATGAACATATTTACTTATCCTTTTGGCCTCTGAGTCTCTAAGGCATAAAATTTCATGACTAGGGACACTGCCAGCTCTTTATTTTTGTCTGATGGCAGACTTAGTAGAAAGATAGTACAGAAATTAGGTTAATTCTTAAAAACACAGAAGAAAATGTAATGACATCTAATGACATAATAACTGAAAAGGATAGCAGTCAAATAAGATGTTTCACAAAATGTTTGTCTTAAGACATTTATTTATACCTTCAGCTTGTGTCAATAGGAAATATACATTTTAGATTCCCAAACATCCCTTTTACAGATATAATAGAATAGAATAGAAGAACAATGAGCCCTGCAACAGATGGCATGGCCCCCTCAGTGTCCCCCACTGAACATCGAGTCAGTCTGGGATTACACGAAGAGACAGAAGCAATTGAGACAGCCTAAATAGATAAAAGAACTGTATATAGAACCAAATATTGAAAATTCTACAAACAATACCCCATAATGACAACATGAAAAAAGTTTGTTTGAAATCTTTGAAAATATATTAAAAATAAAAAACGAAAAAAAATCACATGTACATAAGTATTCACAGCCTTTGCCAAGACAAAATTGAATCAAAATTGAGCTCAGGTGCATCCTGTTTCCACTGATTATCCTTGAGATGTTTCTACAACTTGATTGGTGTCCACCTGTGGTAAATTCAGTTGATTGGACATGATTTGGAAAGGCACACATCTGTCTATATAAGGTCCCACAGTTAACAGTGCATGTCAGAGCACAAAACAAGCCATGAAGTCCAAGGAATTGTCAGTAAACCTCCGAGACAGGATTGTGTCGAGGCACAGATCTGGGGAAGGGTACAGAAAAATGTCTGTGGCATTGAAGGTCCCAATGAGCACAGTGGCCTCCATCATCTGTAAATGGAAGAAGTTTGGAACCACCAGGACTCTTCCTAGAGCTAGCCGCCCAGCCAAACTGAGTGATCGGGGGAAAAGGACCTTAGTCAGGGAGGTGACCAAGAACCCGATAGGAACACATAGAGCTCCAGCGTTTCTATGTGGAGAGGAGAACCTTCCAGAAGAATAACCATCTCTGCAGCACTTCACCGATAAGGCCCAGAAGGATTCTCAGACCATGAGAAACAAAATTTTCTGGTCTGATGAAACACTGATTGAACTCTTTGGCCTGAATGGCAAGCATCATGTCTGGAGGAAACCATGCACCGCTCATCACCTGGCCAATACCATCCCTACAGTGAAGCATTGTGGTGGCAGCATCGTGCTGTGGGGGTGTTTTCAGTGGCAGGAACTGGGAGACTAGTCAGGATTGAGGGGAAAATGAATGCAGCAATGTGCAGAGACATCCTTGATGAAAACCTGCTCCAGAGCGCTCTGGACCTCAGACTGGGGCAAAGGTTCACCTTCCAACAGGACAACGACCCTAAGCACGCAGCCAAGATAACAAAGGAGTGGCTACGGGACAACTCTGTGAATGTCCTTGAGTGGCCCAGCCAGAGCTCAGACTTGAACCCGATTGAACATCTCTGGAGAGATCTGAAAATGGCTATGTTCCCCATTCAACCTGATGGAGCTTGAGAGGTCCTGCAAAGAACAATGGGAGAAACTCCCCAATAATAGGTGTGCCAAGCTTGTAGCATCATACACAAAAAGACTTGAGGCTGTAATTTGTGCCAAAGGTGCTTCAACAAAGTATTGAGCAAAGGCTGTGAATACTTATGTACAAGTGACATTTTTTTTATTTTATTTTTTTATTTTTAATAAATTTGCAAAGATTTCAAACAAACTCCTTTCACATTGTCATTATGGGCTATTGTTTGTAGAATTTTGGACTTTAGAATTTAATCAATTTTGGAATAAGGCTGTAACATAACAAAATGTGGAAAAAGTGAAGCACTGTGAATAGTTTCTGGATGCATATATATACACATATATACACATATATAAATATGTATATGTGTGTGTATGTGTGTGTGTGTATATATATATATATATATATATATATATATATATATATATATATATATATATATATAATTATGGCATGCCTTTAAGGAAATTATTGTATTTGTAATATGAAGTTTGAGTATATGGAATGAAAGTCTGAATATATGGAATGAAACTTGAATATATGGAATGAAACTTGAATATATGGAATTAATGTGTCTGTCAGTCAGGTTTTTGCACTGAGGAGCCGAGAATAAGGTACGGCCGATTACAGTGGTAGGTCTAGTGCCATGGCAGAAGGTTGCTTCAAGTTTACAACAATAACCTTGACATTCCCCTTCTGTCACTCACTCGACATTGTGTCGAATGAAGTGACACAAGGGGTCCCGTTCAAAAGTGCCATGCACTAGCCTGTGTTACGTGAACTGCTGACACAGGTGCAAGAAGGCTGCTGCGTGCTAGAAGCAACTGTATCGGCCGCACCTAACCCTCCCCAATGCCCCAGAAAATGTGTCATATACAGACCTTAGGTGCCCAGCACCCCTGAGGGGGAACAAGTGCTACATGACCAGCATGGAAGCAAGCCCGGCTGCCACGGCCTTTTCTCTCTCTATGTCTCTCGCATCTTAACACTATGAAAGTCGTCGGGGAAGGCAGTCTTTCCTGGTCCTATTCTTTCAGGGGGAAAAACCCTGTGGAGGCCACATCCTGCCCAGACTAGAAGGAGGTGATATGTGGCTAATACACCTCATGGGTTGTCAAGCCATACGTGGGAGCGGCATGGTGGTAGGTCCTACCTGATGAGGGAGGAGATCTACAAACATGGCAACCGGGGGCAGTGGGACTGCCCAAGGGAGACGCGGGTCCGCCGACAAAGGGACCGTACCAAGGAAAATACATCACAGGGAGTTGCCTGAAGAAGGAATTAAGCCTGTGGAGCCCTACCCCAGTACAGAGCACTTGTGAGATGAGATGAGCATCTGCCAGACCGAACTCCAGGCAAGTGTCGCTGACAGAGAACGCTTGTAGTTCCCCAACCTTCTTGATGGAAGCGAGCACGATCAGGAGGGCCGTCTTCAAGGAGAGGGCTTTGAGCTCAATTGAATCAAGCAGCTCGAAGGGGGGTCTCTGAAGGCCTGGGAGGACCACTGAGAGATCCCAGGAGGGGAACAGGGTTGGCCGGGAAGGGTTCATTCGGGCGCCTTTAAGGAACCTGATAATCAAGTCGTGCTTACCAAGGGACTTGCTGTCTACTACGTTGTGGTGGGCTGCGATAGCAGCAACATACACCTTCAAGGTGGAGGGGGACAGCCTCTCCTCCAGCCTCTTCTGCAGAAATGAAAGCAGTGACAGGTCTTCAGACCTGAAAGAACACCAATTTGCAAACAGACGCCACTTGAGGGCGTAAAGCTGGCTGTAGAGGGAGCTCTGGTTTGGTTGATCGTGTCTATGACTGCAGGTGGTAGACCGCTTAAGTCTTCTGCGTTCCATCCAGGGGCCAGACGTGGAGATTCCAGAGGTCTGGGCGGGGGTGCAAGAGAGTGCCCCATCCCTGAGAAAGAAGGTCCTTCCACAGGGGAATTTGCCAAGGAGGTGCAGGACCTGTTTGTCGTCCTCCCTGACCTTGCACAGCACCAGTGCAAGAAGGCCCACTGGGGGAAATGCGTACTTGTGCAGCCCCCGGGGCCAGCTGTGTGCCAGCGCGTCTGTGCTGAGAGGGGCCTCAGTTAGGGAGTACCAGAGCGGGCAGTGGGAGTTGTATTGGGAGGCAAAGAGATCTATCTGTGCCCTGCTGAAGCGGTCCCAAATCAGCTGGACCACCTAGGGGTGGATCCTCCACTCTCCTCCGAGTGAACCCTGTTGTAACAGTGTGTCCGCCGTCGTGGGATATGAGTGGCGAGTATGAACCTGAGTCGAATCAGTGGGAGAAACCGCCACAGGGCAAGGAGTACAGCCAATAACTCGAGGCAGTTGAGGTGCCAATGCAGGCGGGGCCCCAACCCAGTTGAGAGGCGTCTGTGGTGACCACGACACATCTGGACACCTGCTGTAGGAGGACACCTGTCCGCAGAAAACAGAGGTCTGTCCAAGGTTTGAAAGTCTGAGGGCAGGAAGGGGTGATTAACACACGTGCCGCAGCGCCATGCCCATCTCAGGACTCGAGTCTGAAGCCAGTGATGAAGCGGTCTCATATGCATCGACCCGAGCGACGGGACCACAGCCAAGGATGCCATATGCCCCAGGAGCCTCTGGAACTGTTTGAGAGGAGACGCTGTGCCTGGCTTGAAGCGAGCGAGGCACCTGAGCACTGACTGCGCACGCTCAGTAGTGAGGCAGGCTGATATAGAGACTGAGTCTAACTCCAAGGTGGGAAAAGAGATGCTCTGAACTGGCGAGAGCTTGCTTTTTCCTAGTTGACCTGAAGCCCCAAACAGCTGATGTGCGCGAGGCCCTCCACCGGGGGATGGAGTGGTCTTGGTACCAGCTCCAGAGAGAACATATGACTGCACGTTTCTTCCGTCTCAGGGGCGCCTGGTGGTGGCGTTCTCGGGACACAAGTGGATCGCAACCGCCTTGCCCACCTGAAGGACCTCTGTGTATCCGTGGACCGCCCCACCGTCCAGGGTAGTGAGAGTGGACGAGCGAGGAGGTCGGTACCGGGCAGTACAAGGTGCCCTCAACGAACTCGTAGGCTCGTCATGCACTTCCGGGAAGAAAGGTACTGGGGAAGGAGTGGGGGGTGTGGCTATGAGCGGCGGCCTGGCCTGAGGAACCGATCAATTAGGAAAGCATAGCGGACATCCGTTGGTCAGGCTCAGACTGGGCGAGCAGACCCGAAGGTGGCAGGCCAGACCTGCTGTGTATTGCTCTTTTATGAGTGGAAACTCAAACTCTTTTAGAGAAAATAAACTCTATTAGGAGGAGAAACACTTTTTCAGGCAATGAAAGCCTTGTCGAAGTGCCCAGGGGTGTGGACTGCACAGCGTGCAGAGAGGAGAAATCCGCTGGAATGCGCCATAGATCTAACAGCAGTGCTTATCGCCAGTAGAGGTGAGTGGAACAGTGGTGAACTCAGCTTTGCTGCTGCACAACCTCTTGGCTCCGAAGAAAAAATCTGTCTGACATTCGCTCCCCCGCTCCCCTTTATACCCGTATGTCCAGGGGCAGGGCATGCAAATTCTGTCTGCCAACTTTACATTGGCCTTTTCTAAAGTTCAGAGGTACGCAAGGCTCTCAGAAGAGACCCTTGTGTCACTACAATCGACACAACGTCGAGTGAGTGACAGAAGGGGGAACACTTAATTACCTCCATAATCTTTTTCTTGTCATCTTCGTAATCGTTAATGAAATTAAAAAAAATACAAAATTTAGTAATTATTTTTGTTAATGAGATTAACAAATTCAAGTCAAGTCATTTTTATTTCTATAGCGCTTTTTACAACACACATCATTTCAAAGCAGCTTTACAGAAAATCATGCTTTAACAGAAAATAAAAATATAATATCTATAAAGCATTTGAATCATCATTGTGTAGTTTGATTAGGCCTATATATGATTGTAAATTGTGTATTAATAAATAATCATTAATAAATAATAAATAAAAAACCCCATAAGATGTTGGTTAATGGAGAAAAATAACCTTGGGAGAAAACAGGCTCACTGTGAGTACCAGTTCCCATCTGGCTAACAGCATGAATATAGTGCCATTACTTATTTATGTGCAGTGCAGGTCATGGTTTAAAATGAGTAAACTAAGTAAGTGTTAAGGGCCAGTGTTTAAACAATCTTTTGTATGAACTTTAAGATTAATGATGTCTTTGAAGTCCATTCTGGATTAACTGCAGAAATTCACATTGATGTATTGTCCGTTGTTAGTTGGATGATGAAGACTTTTGATGGCAAATAATTGAAAGTCTACACTCTAAAAACTGCAGGGTTAAAAAATAACCCAACCTTAACCACACCGCTGGGTCACTATTGGACAAAACACGCGCTGGGTTGGTTTGACCCAAGTGCTGGGTTTTACCATTTAACCCATATTGCTGGGTCATTGTGGCACGGTGGAGGGCGGGACCGGCGCGTGATTGCGCACGCCCGGTCCCGTATCGGGCTGATTGAGCCGGCAAGAGGGTTAAAAGGCCACTCGCAGACGGCGATCGGGAGAGAGAGCTTAATCAGCAGACGTCTGCTGTCCTAAATGTTTGTTTTAAGTTCTTTATTAAATTATTATTTATGTTGACGAGCCGGTTTCTCGCCTCTTCCTTGCCCATGATTATGATCTGTTTTACAGTCATTCATTTGACCCCACCAGTGGGTGAAATTAACCCTCTTGCTGGGTAAAGTCTTACTCATATGCTGGGTTATTTCCTGTCTCATTGCCTAAATAAAATTAGTAACAATAACAAATATTTTTTATATTAAATTTATAAAAAATTTATATTCTTTATATTACAAATGTAAAATAATTATTGTCTCTGTAATACAATAAACCAGAGAGGCCGCTGTATGTGATTTCAATCTCATTTAATTGTTTTTATACATTTTTTTTATGCAACACACACACACACACCCTTTGCCATTCAACCTTCCCCACAGACTTTACATAACAAATATAAATCTATCAAAATATTCAGGCATTAAAAATCATTAACTAACTAATTTTAACTCTCATACAATTACAATTTAATTTATTAACATGTGTTGATTTAAGAACAGCAACAAACTAAATTTTAAATTAATCTAATTATCATGTGAGCCTGAAACTGTTGTCCTCAAAATCTTTACAGAGGAGGACTCTTTTCAAAAACAAACATCAAAAACAAAAAAAGCTTTAAAGCAAAGATCAACCGCCTCCAACAAAGACTCGGTCTCGATGGCGTGACCTGGGACAATGCCAAAGGTCTGACATGTCCCCCTCGTCTCATCCCTGAGGCACAGAATGTGTAGCAATGCTCCAGTCGACTCATTGTTTAAATATTCCACCAAGTTGGTCCCAACATGTTGATTACACACAAGAGTGTTAGAGTGTTGCAATATAACTGACATGCTAGTTAAGCTTTTTTGATGGAAGTATCAAAAAAAAAAATTGTATTGCAAACATTACCAAATATGACCAAATGTGAAAAACAAACAAAATGTGTATTTACATATTTATAGTAATAAAAGAGTAATTTGGACTAAGATTATCAACATTTAGGCAATAAGTCAAAATATTACTGTAATGTTGATAGTGTCTTTAACATTAAAACTCACAAACCCAAAAAGCTGCTCTTTTTTTTTTAAAGTTTTAAATATTGACGATCATTCTTAAGTTCTAAACGGATATAATATTCTTCTCAAAACTGGCGCCTGTCCATTGAAAATAATCCAGGTGGAAATTCCTTTACACTACTAATCAGAGCTGGATGTGATGATGTGTACTGTGATAAAAGCCTATAGTTTTCTCATTTAAATGTTATTAATTTATATAACATTTTCTGTTCTTTGTTTATGGTTGTTTACTTACAGTTTGTTTTCTCATTTACTGGTATGGTTAATTTGATAATTAATTTTTTTTTTTTAAAGCTGCAATCCATAACTTTTGCCATCTCTGTTATAAACATAAAATTGCAGGGTACTTGAAGCTATTTTCTTGATGTGGATGACAAGTTTAAATTCTAAATAACTGCTGTAATAACAAGCTATAACGCAGCACCATCACCAGTACTCTGATTTGCAATATAATAGCTGTATATTCTTTGTATACAGACAAACATTTCCAGTGAAATCGGAACCAGCAGCTCAAATTGTAAATCATTATTATAAATAGTTGGAGCTAATAGTTGTCACCAAGTTGTATGGACTCCTCTTGACCTTGTCATAATACCAGTGTTCAAAGACTCAACATTGGATGTTAACATTAACTACGTATCCATCCAAGGGTTTTTTTTTTTTTTGTAACCAAAAAATGTAGCGCCTCAAAAAGTTTACAGATATAGCTGATGGAAATGTAAATTCAAGTGGGAGGCGAAAGGTACACAATAAGATTGTGTTTCTGTATGGAAACGGCTTAAGGGCAGAGTTCTTTCATTCATTTTATAAAGATTGTTTCCTACCAAACATTCTGTCACAGTTATAAGTTAATTTCTGCACATGTAATTATCCTGCATTCATGATCTGCACTAATGTCCTTTGAATTAATTGCGAACTTCCCAGAAACCCAGAAGTGCACGATGAGCTCGCAAAGTCAGCGGGCGTTACAGCAGCTGATTCTCGGCGGGTCGGCGGAGAAAACCAGTGAAGTCGACTCTGTTGAAGAAGGAAGAGAATCTTCTTTCTTCACTTCTGCAGGCAAAATGGTGAAGACACGGACTGCTCTGCAGTATCCTTCGGATCTGTTAGGGTGCTCGGTGGAACATGGAGAAATCTCAACTCGTATTTCCTTGGGCAACGAGGCATGAGTACATGAGGCCCAACAAGTACATCATGTTTCTATCTTGTTATATTATGTTTGTCATAGTAATATTATATTCATTAAAACATTAAAAATGATTACAAATACTGACTCATTTATTGGTATTAAAATAATACAGGATTTATTGTACTTTCTTCTTGGACACCCAACATGCACTGTATTAAGCAGCACATAAACCTTTCAAATGAATAATGTTTCTGATTATTTTGTGTAAAATTCAAGCATCTGTCTATCTGAATCACATTTCTTCTGCAAACATTGCGTGATCTTCTGTGACTGGTGTAGGTTCAGCAGACGATTGGAAGAGCAAAGTGTCC
The DNA here is from genome assembly GCA_032164185.1 of Moxostoma hubbsi. Taxonomy (NCBI): domain Eukaryota; kingdom Metazoa; phylum Chordata; class Actinopteri; order Cypriniformes; family Catostomidae; genus Moxostoma; species Moxostoma hubbsi. Next base: position 13,294,277 of record JAVLUX010000005.1, read on the forward strand.
AGCTTGACTGCTCTCTTTTCAACTCCTCCCCTTACTGCAAATGGCAAATCTCGCCTATTGGTAAATTGAGATGCAGTTCAACTCGAGAGCACACCTAATAATACATACATTTTGAAAAGAGCTCCAACAGACTGACTTTAGCGTGAGCCAATAGCATTAGAGAGTGGGTTGTGAAGGAGCATATCATTGGTTGGACCCACTGAGGAATACACCCCTTAGCTGAACTAATCGGTCGTCTAGTTTGTGAACGAACTGAATTACTGGTAAACTCATTCGCGATTGACATAAACGATTCAGTCATCATAAACTATTATCTGCTGACCGATAGGAGGAGCTGCATGTCGTTCATTCATATCGTCAATCTAGTTCAACAAGAAAATTAGCCGGATGAATTATGAATAAAAATATATGATGATTAGGACACATTACAATAACATATGAACGTTATTAAAGCTCATAATTATTTTAGTTTAGTATTGTTGTACTTTTTTTTATAGCTTGATTTAAAAAAAAGTGCTCAGCAGTACAAAGTATTATAGATATGCTTTGTTGTCATTTGTGGGTAAAGACTTCTGACACTTTAACACTCTGCAGTGCTTCAGACTCTTAGTATAATTTAATGAAGGATAATTAGACTTGACACAGTGCAATTACTTAAAAGACGATCATTTGGTGCCATCTGCAGGCGCAAAGGCCTAACTTCAAGATCTGATCAGTGAATGAATCTGAACAAATATTTTTGGTGAATGGAATCAAAATAATCGATTCATTTAAAATCAAAATCACCACCATTAATGCACATGCGCTTAAGCGAGTTTATTGACGGGTGATGTCTGTACATAAAAAGTGATTGGCTCTTTTACCTGCAAGGCGGGACTACCTTTGAGCTTCTTGTTTGGGTGTTCCAATTTCTCCCATTCATTTAAATAGAAGTGGCCCTTCTCTGCTAAATTATGTCTGGTTTTACCCCAAGACTGCAGGGCTGATGAGAGTAACAACAGATGGAAGAGAAAAACTGGGAAATATGAGTGAGTGAAGATGCAACCCTCTGTGTGATTGACACCAGGAGAAGATCTCACATGCACTATTGATCACAGCTTTAACAACTGGTTGTTCAGTTCGGTTCTGTTATACGCTTTGCACACTCATGAAAGTAGAGCCCATTGTATCCAATATTGCTGATGATATGAGACTCAGTTATATGGCTTTAAAAATTACATCATGAATGGGTCGCATTTTATAAGATCAACATACTTAAAACAGTTGGGCTTAAAATATCCAAACAGGTAACCCAATGGTGGGTTGCAAAAGCACCGACCCCTAGATGGGTTATTTTAACCCAATATATTGTGGAGCCCATTTTACCCAATAAATTGGTTTATGAAATAACAAATTTGTTGGTTTCCCTTTCTGTCACTCACTCGACGTTGTGTCGATGTGGCCAGCCCAGGGATGAGGCGACTACTTTTGACCGGTCTAGCCGGATGCTCTCTCCAGCCCCACCATCGCACTTGGGCCAGCGGGTGGTGAGTATTCCAACGCCGAGTGCCCTCTGGGCCTCGGCACCCACATGGTCAATAAAAGAGCTGTTTTCTCATTCCCTGGGCCAGCGCAAGTTTGCTGGTCTCTGGGGTTGCTTGTCTACCCCAGTCACCGGCCACTGTTGTGGGCGTTCCATGTGGGGCGCCTGCTCTGCCTTGGCGTGAACCACCCTGCCGGGCACGGTAAGTCCAGTCACCCCGTTGGTGCCGAGGCTGGAGGCCTGGTTTGCGCTCTCCAGCCTCTCACGGTGGCTCATCGGGACGATTCTCCTCGGCTACACGATCCAGATAGCCAGACGGCCACCAAGGTTCAGTGGCATCCTGTCCACTATGGTGTCGGGCGAGTGTGCCTCCGTCCTCCGGGCAATACAGCAATAGAGCCCGGGAGCAATAGAGCCCGTCCCCACAGCCGAGTTGCACAAGGGTTTTTACAGCCCTTATTTTATCGTGCCCAAGAGAGGGGGAGGATCGAGCCCAATCTTGGATCTGCATGCCTTGAACAAAGCCTTACACAGGCTTCTGTTCAGGATGTTTACACAGAAGCGCATCCTGGCATCAGTACAACATCAGGATTGGTTCATGGCCGATCCTTCCTCAACACAGGCCCTTTCTTTGGTTTGCCATCGAGGGACAAGCAAGTTCCTCATCACAGAGGCTGCCCTGGCCCCAATGAGGGAAAAGGGCATACGCATTCTCAATTATCTCAATGATAGCTAATCCTAACTCACTCGTGAGACCTTTTGTGCACACACAAGGACCTTGTGCTTCAGCACCTCAACCGACTTGGGTTTCAGGTCAACTGGGAGAAGAGCAAGCTCTCCCCTGTGCAGTGCATGTCTTTTCTCGGTATGGAGTTGGACTCTGTCACTCTCAAGGTATGTCTTACGACTGAACGTGCGCCGTTGGTGCTGAACTTCCTGAAGACCTTCAAGCATCTAATCATGAGACCCCGGCCACATGCCCAAAGTTCCCACCACTCCCTTTTGGGACAAGGTGGTGAACCTGCAAGCACTCCCTTCAGATGAGTAAGATCCGAACTTGTCGTTGCTGTCTTGTCATTTTTTTCAATGTTTTTTTCCACAGAATTATCCAAAAAACACTTTAAATTGCAGAGCAGCCCATTAAAGTGATTGTATATCTATCCCTCACAGCCTCATTATAATTTTCAAAGATAAGGTCTTTTAAATTAGGTCAACAAATTACACAAACTCTAATTTTTTTATTGCATTTAATTTCCAAGTATAAGTTTCTAATAACAAGGCAGCACTAGAAATGCATAAAAGCAATGTTAAAAGCAAAGTTACAATTAGGTTACTATTTTGCAAATACAGTATGTTAGAAATTCCAATTAATTTATAACAGTAATATAACCTGCAATTATGTTAGAAGTTATTCCATTACATAACGGCTTAATTTGTTTATTTTTTATTTACAAGTTTTTAAGTTACTGGTTATAATTATGGCACAAAAACAATGTTGCGCCATAAATGAATTAACAAACAAACAGAACAAAGCAAATCCATCTTATCCATTAATAAAATGCTTAAGTTGGTGACAGTGTGCTGAAGGTACACCTCCTGCATGGCACAAAATAAAACAGCGGCAGCAGACTTGGGATACTCAATGTCCAATACTTAAAATAATTTGAAGCAAGTATTAGCTGCCTGTAAAAGATTATCATGTTCAAGTGCCATTCCTCCAATGATGACAAATGCTTGAGAGCAATGCATTTTATCCCCAAGCTGCAGGACAGGAAGGTATTGCCTCTGTTGTTCTTCCCCCGCCAAATACTGAATCACATTTCTTCACATTTATTAGTGTACAGTACTTAAAGGCTGCAAGTCAATAAAAGCTTGTTTTGCCTCCATGTAAGAAGGCCGAAACATCTTGCAAACCATTTTGTATGGTGATGGAGGAAGGATAGCTTGCAAGGTTTTTAATGCAACATTTCCAAGAGCCTCTTTTCATTAAAAAGGAAAGAAGAAGATGGATTAACCTTTGTAATATAACAATGTCTGTGTGTGCTTAGTACATTTTGTAAAACATTACAATTTGAAAATCCAAAGATAATATGCAGGATTTTCTCACCAAAAGAAATGTTGTTGTCAGCTCAAAATTCCAATGCTCATGGGTATAATATACCAAAGTCCTGAGCAATCTAAAAATAAGCAATGAAAAAGAACTGTTAAAAATCCCACTAAATGGGCGAGCTACCAAAATGTCTGCATCAACAGTAAAGGTTAAAATTTTTCTCTTATAACTGAGGAACCACAAAACGGAACTCCTTTGTAAGTGTAATAATACATATTGTTGTTGATTTTTTTTATAACATATTTAACAGTTCCTTACCATTCCAGGGGTGTCCACAAGTCTTGGATACTCTTTGGTGATCTCAGTTAATGATTTATAGCAATTCTGTCTTATCCACAGTGCTCAATAGATGGCTGTTCCTCTCATATATTCTTCAAATTGACTGATAGGTTGCTTATTCTTTTTCAGCCACTCTGTCATTTTGTTGTTGTAAGCCTCACTCACATCCGAATCTAATGTATGTGAATGAAAGAACATCAATATGAAAAGGTGTGCTTGTGCATTTTTTAAGTTAATTCTGTTCAGAAATTCGGAATAGATCGATTTTAGCAGACAAACAATACAACCTACAGTTGTCAAGTTTCAGTGAGATCAGTGTGAGCTCATGGGTTCCATTCCCAAGGAACACGCATACTAATAAATTGTATTCATTGAATGCACTGTACGTTGCCCTTAAGCATCAACCAAATTAATATAATATTTAATGCAAATATATTTTTCTCACCTGGCCACACAGTGATTCGATCAGTCACAGTAGCTTGCCGCTCATTTATGGTCCGGGGTCCTGACACATACTACGACTATGGAGATGCTTTCTGATACCATTGAGTCATTCCTCCAAAAAGCCTGTGGCAGGATGGCAGTACTGCCAGGTTTATACCATAGCTCTTAAAACATTGACATAATTAAGTTGTTTAATTGGTAACACTTTACAGTAAGTTTCCATTTGTTAAAATTAGTTAAAATGAACTAACAATGAACAATACTTTTACAGCATTTATTACTCTTAGTTAAATCAAAAGTTGAATATGTTGACATTAGATAATACACAATGAAGTAACAATGAACAATTGTATTTTATTAACTAACATTAATTAAGACTATTTACCTTAAGAGCTGTAAAAACGTTGTTCATTGTTAGTTATGATACCTAATGTATTAACTAATGTTAACAAATGGAACCTTATTGTAAAGTGTTACTGTAAGATTTGCAAAGTACCTAACTACTGTAATTGAATTATATATTAAACTAATTGACTTCATAGTTCTGACAACTGGGGATGAACATATTTACTTATCCTTTTGGCCTCTGAGTCTCTAAGGCATAAAATTTCATGACTAGGGACACTGCCAGCTCTTTATTTTTGTCTGATGGCAGACTTAGTAGAAAGATAGTACAGAAATTAGGTTAATTCTTAAAAACACAGAAGAAAATGTAATGACATCTAATGACATAATAACTGAAAAAGATAGCAGTCAAATAAGATGTTTCACAAAATGTTTGTCTTAAGACATTTATTTATACCTTCAGCTTGTGTCAATAGGAAATATACATTTTAGATTCCCAAACATCCCTTTTACTGATATAATAGAATAGAATAGAAGAACAATGAGCCCTGCAACAGATGGCATGGCCCCCTCAGTGTCCCCCACTGAACATCGAGTCAGTCTGGGATTACACGAAGAGACAGAAGCAATTGAGACAGCCTAAATAGATAAAAGAACTGTATATAGAACCAAATATTGAAAATTCTACAAACAATACCCCATAATGACAACATGAAAAAAGTTTGTTTGAAATCTTTGAAAATATATTAAAAATAAAAAACGAAAAAAAATCACATGTACATAAGTATTCACAGCCTTTGCCAAGACAAAATTGAATCAAAATTGAGCTCAGGTGCATCCTGTTTCCACTGATTATCCTTGAGATGTTTCTACAACTTGATTGGTGTCCACCTGTGGTAAATTCAGTTGATTGGACATGATTTGGAAAGGCACACATCTGTCTATATAAGGTCCCACAGTTAACAGTGCATGTCAGAGCACAAAACAAGCCATGAAGTCCAAGGAATTGTCAGTAGACCTCCGAGACAGGATTGTGTCGAGGCACAGATCTGGGGAAGGGTACAGAAAAATGTCTGTGGCATTGAAGGTCCCAATGAGCACAGTGGCCTCCATCATCTGTAAATGGAAGAAGTTTGGAACCACCAGGACTCTTCCTAGAGCTAGCCGCCCAGCCAAACTGAGTGATCGGGGGAAAAGGACCTTAGTCAGGGAGGTGACCAAGAACCCGATAGGAACACATAGAGCTCCAGCGTTTCTATGTGGAGAGGAGAACCTTCCAGAAGAATAACCATCTCTGCAGCACTTCACCGATAAGGCCCAGAAGGATTCTCAGACCATGAGAAACAAAATTTTCTGGTCTGATGAAACACTGATTGAACTCTTTGGCCTGAATGGCAAGCATCATGTCTGGAGGAAACCATGCACCGCTCATCACCTGGCCAATACCATCCCTACAGTGAAGCATTGTGGTGGCAGCATCGTGCTGTGGGGGTGTTTTCAGTGGCAGGAACTGGGAGACTAGTCAGGATTGAGGGGAAAATGAATGCAGCAATGTGCAGAGACATCCTTGATGAAAACCTGCTCCAGAGCGCTCTGGACCTCAGACTGGGGCAAAGGTTCACCTTCCAACAGGACAACGACCCTAAGCACGCAGCCAAGATAACAAAGGAGTGGCTACGGGACAACTCTGTGAATGTCCTTGAGTGGCCCAGCCAGAGCTCAGACTTGAACCCGATTGAACATCTCTGGAGAGATCTGAAAATGGCTATGTTCCCCATTCAACCTGATGGAGCTTGAGAGGTCCTGCAAAGAACAATGGGAGAAACTCCCCAATAATAGGTGTGCCAAGCTTGTAGCATCATACACAAAAAGACTTGAGGCTGTAATTTGTGCCAAAGGTGCTTCAACAAAGTATTGAGCAAAGGCTGTGAATACTTATGTACAAGTGACATTTTTTTTATTTTATTTTTTTATTTTTAATAAATTTGCAAAGATTTCAAACAAACTCCTTTCACATTGTCATTATGGGCTATTGTTTGTAGAATTTTGGACTTTAGAATTTAATCAATTTTGGAATAAGGCTGTAACATAACAAAATGTGGAAAAAGTGAAGCACTGTGAATAGTTTCTGGATGCATATATATACACATATATACACATATATAAATATGTATATGTGTGTGTATGTGTGTGTGTGTATATATATATATATATATATATATATATATATAATTATGGCATGCCTTTAAGGAAATTATTGTATTTGTAATATGAAGTTTGAGTATATGGAATGAAAGTCTGAATATATGGAATGAAACTTGAATATATGGAATGAAACTTGAATATATGGAATTAATGTGTCTGTCAGTCAGGTTTTTGCACTGAGGAGCCGAGAATAAGGTACGGCCGATTACAGTGGTAGGTCTAGTGCCATGGCAGAAGGTTGCTTCAAGTTTACAACAATAACCTTGACATTCCCCTTCTGTCACTCACTCGACATTGTGTCGAATGAAGTGACACAAGGGGTCCCGTTCAAAAGTGCCATGTACTAGCCTGTGTTACGTGAACTGCTGACACAGGTGCAAGAAGGCTGCTGCGTGCTAGAAGCAACTGTATCGGCCGCACCTAACCCTCCCCAATGCCCCAGAAAATGTGTCATATACAGACCTTAGGTGCCCAGCACCCCTGAGGGGGGAACAAGTGCTACATGACCAGCATGGAAGCAAGCCCGGCTGCCACGGCCTTTTCTCTCTCTATGTCTCTCGCATCTTAACACTATGAAAGTCGTCGGGGAAGGCAGTCTTTCCTGGTCCTATTCTTTCAGGGGGAAAAACCCTGTGGAGGCCACATCCTGCCCAGACTAGAAGGAGGTGATATGTGGCTAATACACCTCATGGGTTGTCAAGCCATACGTGGGAGCGGCATACCTGATGAGGGATCTACAAACATGGCAACCGGGGGCAGTGGGACTGCCCAAGGGAGACGCGGGTCCGCCGACAAAGGGACCGTACCAAGGAAAATACATCACAGGGAGTTGCCTGAAGAAGGAATTAAGCCTGTGGAGCCCTACCCCAGTACAGAGCACTTGTGAGATGAGATGAGCATCTGCCAGACCGAACTCCAGGCAAGTGTCGCTGACAGAGAACGCTTGTAGTTCCCCAACCTTCTTGATGGAAGCGAGCGCGATCAGGAGGGCCGTCTTCAAGGAGAGGGCTTTGAGCTCAACTGAATCAAGCAGCTCGAAGGGGGGTCTCTGAAGGCCTGGGAGGACCACTGAGAGATCCCAGGAGGGGAACAGGGTTGGCCGGGAAGGGTTCATTCGGGCGCCTTTAAGGAACCTGATAATCAAGTCGTGCTTACCAAGTGACTTGCTGTCTACTACGTTGTGGTGGGCTGCGATAGCAGCAACATACACCTTCAAGGTGGAGGGGGACAGCCTCCCCTCCAACCTCTTCTGCAGAAATGAAAGCAGTGACAGGTCTTCAGACCTGAAAGAACACCAATTTGCAAACAGACACCACTTGAGGGCGTAAAGCTGGCTGTAGAGGGAGCTCTGGTTTGGTTGATCGTGTCTACGACTGCAGGTGGTAGACTGCTTAAGTCTTCTGCGTTCCATCCAGGGGCCAGACGTGGAGATTCCAGAGGTCTGGGCGGGGGTGCAAGAGAGTGCCCCATCCCTGAGAAAGAAGGTCCTTCCACAGGGGAATTTGCCAAGGAGGTGCAGGACCTGTTTGTCGTCCTCCCTGACCTTGCACAGCACCAGTGCAAGAAGGCCCACTGGGGGAAATGCGTACTTGTGCAGCCCCCGGGGCCAGCTGTGTGCCAGCGTGTCTGTGCTGAGAGGGGCCTCAGTTAGGGAGTACCAGAGCGGGCAGTGGGAGTTGTATTGGGAGGCAAAGAGATCTATCTGTGCCCTGCTGAAGCGGCCCCAAATCAGCTGGACCACCTAGGGGTGGATCCACTCTCCTCTGAGCGAACCCTGTTGTAACAGTGTGTCCGCCGTCGTGGGATATGAGTGGCGAGTATCAACCTGAGTCGAATCAGTGGGAGAAACCGCCACAGGGCAAGGAGTACAGCCAATAACTCGAGGCAGTTGATGTGCCAATGCAGGCGGGGCCCCAACCCAGTTGAGAGGCGTCTGTGGTGACCACGACACATCTGGACACCTGCTGTAGGAGGACACCTGTCCGCAGAAAACAGAGGTCTGTCCAAGGTTTGAAAGTCTGAGGGCAGGAAGGGGTGATTAACACACGTGCCGCAGCGCCATGCCCATCTCAGGACTCGAGTCTGAAGCCAGTGATGAAGCGGTCTCATATGCATCGACCCGAGCGACGGGACCACAGCCAAGGATGCCATATGCCCCAGGAGCCTCTGGAACTGTTTGAGAGGAGACGCTGTGCCTGGCTTGAAGCGAGCAAGGCACCTGAGCACTGACTGCGCACGCTCAGTAGTGAGGCAGGCTGATATAGAGACTGAGTCTAACTCCAAGGTGGGAAAAGAGATGCTCTGAACTGGCGAGAGCTTGCTTTTTCCTAGTTGACCTGAAGCCCCAAACAGCTGATGTGCGCGAGGCCCTCCACCGGGGGATGGAGTGGTCTTGGTACCAGCTCCAGAGAGAACATATGACTGCACGAGTCTTCCGTCTCAGGGGCGCCTGGTGGTGGCGTTCTCGGGACACAAGTGGATCGCAACCGCCTTGCCCACCTGAAGGACCTCTGTGTATCCGTGGACCGCCCCACCGTCCAGGGTAGTGAGAGTGGACGAGCGAGGAGGTCGGTACCGGGCAGTACAAGGTGCCCTCAACGAACTCGTCGGCTCGTCATGCACTTCCGGGAAGAAAGGTACTGGGGAGGGAGTGGGGGGTGTGGCTATGAGCGGCGGCCTGGCCTGAGGAACCGATCAAGTAGGAAAGCATAGCGGACATCCGTGGGTCAGGCTCAGACTGGGCGAGCAGACCCGAAGGTGGCAGGCCAGACCTGCTGTGTATTGCTCTTTTATGAGTGGAAACTCAAACTCTTTTAGAGAAAATAAACTCTTTTAGGAGGAGAAATACTTTTTCAGGCAATGAAAGCCTTGTCGAAGTGCCCAGGGGTGTGGACTGCACAGCGTGCAGAGAGGAGAAATCCGCTGGAATGCGCCATAGATCTAACAGCAGTGCTTATCGCCAGTAGAGGTGAGTGGAACAGTGGTGAACTCAGCTTTGCTGCTGCACAACCTCTTGGCTCCGAAGAAAAAATCTGTCTGACATTCGCTCCCCCGCTCCCCTTTATACCCGTATATCCAGGGGCAGGGCATGCAAATTCTGTCTGCCAACTTGACATTGGCCTTTTCTAAAGTTCAGAGGTACGCAAGGCTCTCAGAAGAGACCCTTGTGTCACTACAATCGACACAACGTCGAGTGAGTGACAGAAGGGGGAATCATGCTTTAACAGAAAATAAAAATGTAATATCTATAAAGCATTTGAATCATCATTGTGTAGTTTGATTAGGCCTATATATGATTGTAAATTGTGTATTAATAAATAATCATTAATAAATAATAAATAAAAAACCCCATAAGATGTTGGTTAATGGAGAAAAATAACCTTGGGAGAAAACAGGCTCACTGTGAGTACCAGTTCCCATCTGGCTAACAGCATGAATATAGTGCCATTACTTATTTATGTGCAGTGCAGGTCATGGTTTAAAATGAGTAAACTAACTAAGTAAGTGTTAAGGGCCAGTGTTTAAACAATCTTTTGTATGAACTTTAAGATTAATGATGTCTTTGAAGTCCATCCTGGATTAACTGCAGAAATTCACATTGATGTATTGTCCGTTGTTAGTTGGATGATGAAGACTTTTGATGGCAAATAATTGAAAGTCTACACTCTAAAAACTGCAGGGTTAAAAAATAACCCAACCTTAACCACACCGCTGGGTCACTATTGGACAAAACACGCGCTGGGTTGGTTTGACCCAAGTGCTGGGTTTTACCATTTAACCCATATTGCTGGGTCATTGTGGCACGGTGGAGGGAGGGACCGGCGCGTGATTGCGCACGCCCGGTCCCGTATCGGGCTGATTGAGCCGGCAAGAGGGTTAAAAGGCCACTCGCAGACGGCGATCGGGAGAGAGAGCTTAATCAGCAGACGTCTGCTGTCCTAAATGTTTGTTCTAAGTTCTTTATTAAATTATTATTTATGTTGACGAGCCGGTTTCTCGCCTCTTCCTTGCCCATGTTTATGATCTGTTTTACAGTCATTCATTTGACCCCACCAGTGGGTGAAATTAACCCTCTTGCTGGGTAAAGTCTTACTCATATGCTGGGTTATTTCCTGTCTCATTGCCTAAATAAAATTAGTAACAATAACAAATATTTTTTATATTAAATTTATAAAAAAATTATATTCTTTATATTACAAATGTAAAATAATTATTGTCTCTGTAATACAATAAACCAGAGAGGCCGCTGTATGTGATTTCAATCTCATTTAATTGTTTTTATACATTTTTTTTATGCAACACACACACACACACACCCTTTGCCATTCAACCTTCCCCACAGACTTTACATAACAAATATAAATCTATCAAAATATTCAGGCATTAAAAATCATTAACTAACTAATTTTAACTCTCATACAATTACAATTTAATTTATTAACATGTGTTGATTTAAGAACAGCAACAAACTAAATTTTAAATTAATCTAATTATCATGTGAGCCTGAAACTGTTGTCCTCAAAAACTTTACAGTGGAGGACTCTTTTCAAAAACAAACATCAAAAACAAAAAAAGCTTTAAAGCAAAGATCAACCGCCTCCAACAAAGACTCGGTCTCGATGGCGTGACCTGGGACAATGCCAAAGGTCTGACATGTCCCCCTCGTCTCATCCCTGAGGCACAGAATGTGTAGCAATGCTCCAGTCGACTCATTGTTTAAATATTCCACCAAGTTGGTCCCAACCTGTTGATTACACACAAGAGTGTTAGAGTGTTGCAATATAACTGACATGCTAGTTAAGCTTTTTTGATGGAAGTATCAAAAAAAAAATTGTATTGCAAACATTACCAAATATGACCAAATGTGAAAAACAAACAAAATGTGTATTTACATATTTATAGTAATAAAAGAGTAATTTGGACTAAGATTATCAACATTTAGGCAATAAGTCAAAATATTACTGTAATGTTGATAGTGTCTTTAACATTAAAACTCACAAACCCAAAAAGCTGCTCGTTTTTTTTAAAGTTTTAAATATTGACGATCATTCTTAAGTTCTAAACGGATATAATATTCTTCTCAAAACTGGCGCCTGTCCATTGAAAATAATCCAGGTGGAAATTCCTTTACACTACTAATCAGAGCTGGATGTGATGATGTGTACTGTGATAAAAGCCTATAGTTTTCTCATTTAAATGTTATTAATTTATATAACATTTTCTGTTCTTTGTTTATGGTTGTTTACTTACAGTTTGTTTTCTCATTTACTGGTATGGTTAATTTGATAATTTTTTTTTTTTTTTTTTTAAAGCTGCAATCCATAACTTTTGCCATCTCTGTTATAAACATAAAATTGCAGGGTACTTGAAGCTATTTTCTTGATGTGGATGACAAGTTTAAATTCGAAATAACTGCTGTAATAACAAGCTATAACGCAGCACCATCACCAGTACTCTGATTTGCAATATAATAGCTGTATATTCTTTGTATACAGACAAACATTTCCAGTGAAATCGGACCCAGCAGCTCAAATTGTAAATCATTATTATAAATAGTTGGAGCTAATAGTTGTCACCAAGTTGTATGGACTCCTCTTGACCTTGTCATAATACCAGTGTTCAAAGACTCAACATTGGATGTTAACATTAACTACGTATCCATCCAAGGGTTTTTTTTTTTTTTGTGACCAAAAAATGTAGCGCCTCAAAAAGTTTACAGATATAGCTGATGGAAATGTAAATTCAAGTGGGAGGCGAAAGGTACACAATAAGATTGTGTTTCTGTATGGAAACGGCTTAAGGGCAGAGTTCTTTCATTCATTTTATAAAGATTGTTTCCTACCAAACATTCTGTCACAGTTATAAGTTAATTTCTGCACATGTAATTATCCTGCATTCATGATCTGCACTAATGTCCTTTGAATTAATTGCGAACTTCCCAGAAACCCAGAAGTGCACGATGAGCTCGCAAAGTCAGCGGGCGTTACAGCAGCTGATTCTCGGCGGGTCTGCGGAGAAAACCAGTGAAGTCGACTCTGTTGAAGAAGGAAGAGAATCTTCTTTCTTCACTTCTGCAGGCAAAATGGTGAAGACACGGACTGCTCTGCAGTATCCTTCGGATCTGTTAGGGTGCTCGGTGGAACATGGAGAAATCTCAACTCGTATTTCCTTGGGCAACGAGGCATGAGTAGGCTACATGAGGCCCAACAAGTACATCATGTTTCTATCTTGTTATATTATGTTTGTCATAGTAATATTATATTCATTAAAACATTAAAAATGATTACAAATACTGACTCATTTATTGGTATTAAAATAATACAGGATTTATTGTACTTTCTTCTTGGACACCCAACATGCACTGTATTAAGCAGCACATAAACCTTTCAAATGAATAATGTTTCTGATTATTTTGTGTAAAATTCAAGCATCTGTCTATCTGAATCACATTTCTTCTGCAAATATTGCATGATCTTCTGTGACTGGTGTAGGTTCAGCAGACGATTGGAAGAGCAAAGTGTCCAGCTTGACTGCTCTCTTTTCAACTCCTCCCCTTACTGCAAATGGCAAATCTCGCCTATTGGTAAATTGAGATGCAGTTCAACTCGAGAGCACACCTAATAATACATACATTTTGAAAAGAGCTCCAACAGACTGACTTTAGCGTGAGCCAATAGCATTAGAGAGTGGGTTGTGAAGGAGCATATCATTGGTTGGACCCACTGAGGAATACACCCCTTAGCTGAACTAATCGGTCGTCTAGTTTGTGAACGAACTGAATTACTGGTAAACTCATTCACGATTGACATAAACGATTCAGTCATCATAAACTATTATCTGCTGACCGATAGGAGGAGCTGCATGTCGTTCATTCATATCGTCAATGTAGTTCAAAAAGAAAATTAGCTGGATGAATTATGAATAAAAATATATGATGATTATGACACATTACAATAACATATGAACGTTATTAAAGCTCATAATTATTTTAGTTTAGTATTGTTGTCCTTTTTTTTATAGCTTGATTTAAAAAAAGTGCTCAGCAGTACAAAGTATGATAGATATGCTTTGTTGTCATTTGTGGGTAAAGACTTCTGACACTTTAACACTCTGCAGTGCTTCAGACTCTTAGTATAATTTAATGAAGGATAATTAGACTTGACACAGTGCAATTACTTAAAAGACGATCATTTGGTGCCATCTGCAGGCGCAAAGGCCTAACTTCAAGATCTGATCAGTGAATGAATCTGAACAAATCTTTTTGGTGAATGGAATCACCAAATAATCGATTCATTTAAAATCAAAATCACCACCATTAATGCACATGCGCTTAAGCGAGTTTATTGACAGGTGATGTCTGTACATAAAAACTGATTGGCTCTTTTACCTGCAAGGCGGGACTACCTTTGAGCTTCTTGTTTGGGTGTTCCAATTTCTCCCATTCATTTAAATAGAAGTGTCCCTTCTCTGCTAAATAATGTCTGGTTTTACCCCAAGACTGCAGGGCTGATGAGAGTAACAACAGATGGAAGAGAAAAACTGGGAAATATGAGTGAGTGAAGATGCAACCCTCTGTGTGATTGCCACCAGGAGAAGATCTCACATGCACTATTGATCACAGCTTTAACAACTGGTTGTTCTGTTCGGTTCTGTTATACGCTTTGCACACTCATGAAAGTAGAGCCCATTGTATCCAATATTGCTGATGATATGAGACTCAGTTATATGGCTTTAAAAATAACAACATGAATGGGTCGCATTTTATAAGATCAACATACTTAAAACAGTTGGGCTTAAAATATCCAAACAGGTAACCCAATGGTGGGTTGCAAAAGCACCGACCCCTAGATGGGTTATTTTAACCCAATATATTGAGGAGCCCATTTTACCCAATAAATTGGTTAATGAAATAACAAATTTGTTGGGTTCCCTTTCTGTCACTCACTCAACGTTGTGTCGATGTGGCCAGCCCAGGGATGAGGCGACTACTTTTGACCGGTCTAGCCCGGATGCTCTCTCCAGCCCCACCATCGCACTTGGGTCAGCGGGTGGTGAGTATTCCAACGCCGAGTGCCCTCTGGGCCTTGGCACCCACATGGTCAATAAAAGAGCTGTTTTCTCATTCCCTGGGCCAGCGCATTCGCGACGGCCAGGCACTGGAAGTCTTTCCGGTCATTCAAGCGAATGCGAATCCCTCCCATTCCTTCATTCTCCGTCGAGAGACAGCCAGTGAACAACTAAGTTTGCTGGTCTCTGGGGTTGCTCGTCTACCCCAGTCACCGGCCACCGTTGTGGGCGTTCCATGTGGGGCGCCTGCTCTGCCTTGGCGTGAACCACCCTGCCGGGCACGGTAAGTCCAGTCACCCCGTTGGTGCTGAGGCTGGAGGCCTGGTTTGCGCTCTCCAGCCTCTCACGGTTGCTCATCGGGACGATTCTCCTCGGCTACACGATCCAGATTGCCAGACGGCCACCAAGGTTCAGTGGCATCCTGTCCACTACGGTGTCGGGCGAGGGTGCCTCCGTCCTCCGGGCAATACAGCAATAGAGCCCGGGAGCAATAGAGCCCTTTTGGGACAAGGTGGTGAACCTGCAAGCACTCCCTTCAGATGAGGAAGTTCCGAACTTGTCGTTGCTGTCTTGTCATTTTTTTCAATGTTTTTTTCCACAGAATTATCCAAAAAACACTTTAAATTGCAGAGCAGCCCATTAAAGTGATTGTATATCTATCCCTCACAGCCTCATTATAATTTTCAAAGATAAGGTCTTTTAAATTAGGTCAACAAATTACACAAACTCTAATGTTTTTATTGCAATTAATTTCCAAGTATAAGTTTCTAATAACAAGGCAGCACTAGAAATGCATAAAAGCAATGTTAAAAGCAAAGTTACAATTAGGTTACTATTTTGCAAATACAGTATGTTAGAAATTCCAATTAATTTATAACAGTAATATAACCTGCAATTATGTTAGAAGTTATTCCATTACATAACGGCTTAATTTGTTTATTTTTTATTTACAAGTTATTAAGTTTCTGGTTATAATTATGGCACAAAAACAATGTTGCACCATAAATGAATTAACAAACAAACAGAACAAAGCAAATCCATCTTATCCATTAATAAAATGCTTAAGTTGGTGACAGTGTGCTGAAGGTACACCTCCTGCATGGCACAAAATAAAACAGCGGCAGCAGACTTGGGATACTCAATGTCCAATACTTAAAATAATTTGAAGCAAGTATTAGCTGCCTGTAAAAGATTATCATGTTCAAGTGCCATTCCTCCAATGATGACAAATGCTTGAGAGCAATGCATTTTATCCCCAAGCTGCAGGACAGGAAGGTATTGCCTCTGTTGTTCTTCCCCCGCCAAATACTGAATCACATTTCTTCACATTTATTAGTGTACAGTACTTAAAGGCTGCAAGTCAATAAAAGCTTGTTTTGCCTCCATGTAAGAAGGCCGAAACATCTTGCAAACCATTTTGTATGGTGATGGAGGAAGGATAGCTTGCAAGGTTTTTAATGCAACATTTCCAAGAGCCTCTTTTCATTAAAAAGGAAAGAAGAAGATGGATTAACCTTTGTAATATAACAATGTCTGTGTGTGCTTAGTACATTTTGTAAAACATTACAATTTGAAAATCCAAAGATAATATGCAGGATTTTCTCACCAAAAGAAATGTTGTTGTCAGCTCAAAATTCCAATGCTCATGGGTATAATATACCAAAGTCCTGAGCAATCTAAAAATAAGCAATGAAAAAGAACTGTTAAAAATCCCACTAAATGGGCGAGCTACCAAAATGTCTGCATCAACAGTAAAGGTTAAAATTTTTCTCTTATAACTGAGGAACCACAAAACGGAACTCCTTTGTAAGTGTAATAATACATATTGTTGTTGATTTTTTTTATAACATATTTAACAGTTCCTTACCATTCCAGGGGTGTCCACAAGTCTTGGATACTCTTTGGTGATCTCAGTTAATGATTTATAGCAATTCTGTCTTATCCACAGTGCTCAATAGATGGCTGTTCCTCTCATATATTCTTCAAATTGACTGATAGGTTGCTTATTCTTTTTCAGCCACTCTGTCATTTTGTTGTTGTAAGCCTCACTCACATCCGAATCTAATGTATGTGAATGAAAGAACATCAATATGAAAAGGTGTGCTTGTGCATTTTTTAAGTTAATTCTGTTCAGAAATTCGGAATAGATCGATTTTAGCAGACAAACAATACAACCTACAGTTGTCAAGTTTCAGTGAGATCAGTGTGAGCTCATGGGTTCCATTCCCAAGGAACACGCATACTAATCAATTGTATTCATTGAATGCACTGTACGTTGCCCTTAAGCATCAACCAAATTAATATAATATTTAATGCAAATATATTTTTCTCACCTGGCCACACAGTGATTCGTTCAGTCACAGTAGCTTGCCGCTCATTTATGGTCCGGGGTCCTGACACATTCTACGACTATGGAGATGCTTTCTGATACCATTGAGTCATTCCTCCAAAAAGCCTGTGGCAGGATGGCAGTACTGCCAGGTTTATACCATAGCTCTTAAAACATTGACATAATTAAGTTGTTTAATTGGTAACACTTTACAGTAAGTTTCCATTTGTTAAAATTAGTTAAAATGAACTAACAATGAACAATACTTTTACAGCATTTATTACTCTTAGTTAATGTTAATTTCAACATACAGTATCCTAATACCTTTTTAAATCAAAAGTTGAATATGTTGACATTAGATAATATACAATGAAGTAACAATGAACAATTGTATTTTATTAACTAACATTAATTAAGACTATTTACCTTAAGAGCTGTAAAAACGTTGTTCATTGTTAGTTATGATACCTAATGTATTAACTAATGTTAACAAATGGAACCTTATTGTAAAGTGTTACTGTAAGATTTGCAAAGTACCTAACTACTGTAATTGAATTATATATTAAACTAATTGACTTCATAGTTCTGACAACTGGGGATGAACATATTTACTTATCCTTTGGCCTCTGAGTCTCTAAGGCATAAAATTTCATGACTAGGGACACTGCCAGCTCTTTATTTTTGTCTGATGGCAGACTTAGTAGAAAGATAGTACAGAAATTAGGTTAATTCTTAAAAACACAGAAGAAAATGTAATGACATCTAATGACATAATAACTGAAAAGGATAGCGGTCAAATAAGATGTTTCACAAAATGTTTGTCTTAAGACATTTATTTATACCTTCAGCTTGTGTCAATAGGAAATATACATTTTAGATTCCCAAACATCCCTTTTACAGATATAATAGAATAGAATAGAAGAACAATGAGCCCTGCAACAGATGGCATGGCCCCCTCAGTGTCCCCCACTGAACATCGAGTCAGTCTGGGATTACACGAAGAGACAGAAGCAATTGAGACAGCCTAAATAGATAAAAGAACTGTATATAGAACCAAATATTGAAAATTCTACAAACAATACCCCATAATGACAACATGAAAAAAGTTTGTTTGAAATCTTTGAAAATATATTAAAAATAAAAAACGAAAAAAATCACATGTACATAAGTATTCACAGCCTTTGCCAAGACACTCAAAATTGAGCTCAGGTGCATCCTGTTTCCACTGATTATCCTTGAGATGTTTCTACAACTTGATTGGAGTCCACCTGTGGTAAATTCAGTTGATTGGACATGATTTGGAAAGGCACACATCTGTCTATATAAGGTCCCACAGTTAACAGTGCATGTCAGAGCACAAAACAAGCCATGAAGTCCAAGGAATTGTCAGTAGACCTCCGAGACAGGATTGTGTCGAGGCACAGATCTGGGAAAGGGTACAGAAAAATGTCTGTGGCATTGAAGGTCCCAATGAGCACAGTGGCCTCCATCATCTGTAAATGGAAGAAGTTTGGAACCACCAGGACTCTTCCTAGAGCTAGCCGCCCAGCCAAACTGAGTGATCGGGGGAAAAGGACCTTAGTCAGGGAGGTGACCAAGAACCCGATAGGAACACATAGAGCTCCAGCGTTTCTATGTGGAGAGGAGAACCTTCCAGAAGAATAACCATCTCTGCAGCACTTCACCGATAAGGCCCAGAAGGATTCTCAGACCATGAGAAACAAAATTTTCTGGTCTGATGAAACACTGATTGAACTCTTTGGCCTGAATGGCAAGCATCATGTCTGGAGGAAACCATGCACCGCTCATCACCTGGCCAATACCATCCCTATAGTGAAGCATTGTGGTGGCAGCATCGTGCTGTGGGGATGTTTTCAGTGGCAGGAACTGGGGGACTAGTCAGGATTGAGGGAAAAATGAATGCAGCAATGTGCAGAGACATCCTTGATGAAAACCTGCTCCAGAGCGCTCTGGACCTCAGACTGGGGCAAAGGTTCACCTTCCAACAGGACAACGACCCTAAGCACGCAGCCAAGATAACAAAGGAGTGGCTACGGGACAACTCTGTGAATGTCCTTGAGTGGCCCAGCCAGAGCTCAGACTTGAACCCGATTGAACATCTCTGGAGAGATCTGAAAATGGCTATGTTCCCCATTCAACCTGATGGAGCTTGAGAGGTCCTGCAAAGAACAATGGGAGAAACTCCCCAATAATAGGTGTGCCAAGCTTGTAGCATCATACACAAAAAGACTTGAGGCTGTAATTTGTGCCAAAGGTGCTTCAACAAAGTATTGAGCAAAGGCTGTGAATACTTATGTACAAGTGACATTTTTTTTATTTTATTTTTTTATTTTTAATAAATTTGCAAAGATTTCAAAAAAACTCCTTTCACGTTGTCATTATGGGCTATTGTTTGTAGAATTTTGGACTTTAGAATTTAATCAATTTTGGAATAAGGCTGTAACATAACAAAATGTGGAAAAAGTGAAGCACTGTGAATACTTTCTGGATGCATATACAGTATATACACATATATACACATATATAAATATGTATATGTGTGTGTATGTGTGTGTATATATATATATATATATATATATATATATATATATATATATATATATATATATATATATATATATATAATTATGGCATGCCTTTAAGGAAATTATTGTATTTGTAATATGAAGTTTGAGTATATGGAATGAAAGTCTGAATATATGGAATGAAACTTGAATATATGGAATGAAACTTGAATATATGGAATTAATGTGTCTGTCAGTCAGGTTTTTGCACTGAGGAGCCGAGAATAAGGTACGGCCGATTACAGTGGTAGGTCTAGTGCCATGGCAGAAGGTTGCTTCAAGTTTACAACAATAACCTTGACATTCCCCTTCTGTCACTCACTCGACATTGTGTCGAATGAAGTGACACAAGGGGTCCCATTCAAAAGTGCCATGCACTAGCCTGTGTTACGTGAACTGCTGACACAGGTGCAAGAAGGCTGCTGCGTGCTAGAAGCAACTGTATCGGCCGCACCTAACCCTCCCCAATACCCCAGAAAATGTGTCATATACAGACCTTAGGTGCCCAGCACCCCTGAGGGGGGAACAAGTGCTACATGACCAGCATGGAAGCAAGCCCGGCTGCCACGGCCTTTTCTCTCTCTATGTCTCTCGCATCTTAACACTATGAAAGTCGTCGGGGAAGGCAGTCTTTCCTGGTCCTATTCTTTCAGGGGGAAAAACCCTGTGGAGGCCACATCCTGCCCAGACTAGAAGGAGGTGATATGTGGCTAATACACCTCATGGGTTGTCAAGCCATACGTGGGAGCAGCATGGTGGTAGGTCCTACCTGATGAGGGATCTACAAACATGGCAACCGGGGGCAGTGGGACTGCCCAAGGGAGATGCGGGTCCGCCGACAAAGGGACCGTACCAAGGAAAATACATCACAGGGAGTTGCCTGAAGAAGGAATTAAGCCTGTGGAGCCCTACCCCAGTACAGAGCACTTGTGAGATGAGATGAGCATCTGCCAGACCGAACTCCAGGCAAGTGTCGCTGACAGAGAACGCTTGTAGTTCCCCAACCTTCTTGATGGAAGCGAGCGCGATCAGGAGGGCCGTCTTCAAGGAGAGGGCTTTGAGCTCAACTGAATCAAGCAGCTCGAAGGGGGGTCTCTGAAGGCCTGGGAGGACCACTGAGAGATCCCAGGAGGGGAACAGGGTTGGCCGGGAAGGGTTCATTCGGGCGCCTTTAAGGAACCTGATAATCAAGTCGTGCTTACCAAGGGACTTGCTGTCTACTACGTTGTGGTGGGCTGCGATAGCAGCAACATACACCTTCAAGGTGGAGGGGGACAGCCTCCCCTCCAGCCTCTTCTGCAGAAATGAAAGCAGTGACAGGTCTTCAGACCTGAAAGAACACCAATTTGCAAACAGACGCCACTTGAGGGCGTAAAGCTGGCTGTAGAGGGAGCTCTGGTTTGGTTGATCGTGTCTATGACTGCAGGTGGTAGACCGCTTAAGTCTTCTGCGTTCCATCCAGGGGCCAGACGTGGCGATTCCAGAGGTCTGGGCGGGGGTGCAAGAGAGTGCCCCATCCCTGAGAAAGAAGGTCCTTCCACAGGGGAATTTGCCAAGGAGGTGCAGGACCTGTTTGTCGTCCTCCCTGACCTTGCACAGCACCAGTGCAAGAAGGCCCACTGGGGGAAATGCGTACTTGTGCAGCCCCCGGGGCCAGCTGTGTGCCAGCGCGTCTGTGCTGAGAGGGGCCTCAGTTAGGGAGTACCAGAGCGGGCAGTGGGAGTTGTATTGGGAGGCAAAGAGATCTATCTGTGCCCTGCTGAAGCGGCCCCAAATCAGCTGGACCACCTAGGGGTGGATCCTCCACTCTCCTCTGAGCGAACCCTGTTGTAACAGTGTGTCCGCCGTCGTGGGATATGAGTGGCGAGTATCAACCTGAGTCGAATCAGTGGGAGAAACCGCCACAGGGCAAGGAGTACAGCCAATAACTCGAGGCAGTTGACGTGCCAATGCAGGCGGGGCCCCAACCCAGTTGAGAGGCGTCTGTGGTGACCACGACACATCTGGACACCTGCTGTAGGAGGACACCTGTCCGCAGAAAACAGAGGTCTGTCCAAGGTTTGAAAGTCTGAGGGCAGGAAGGGGTGATTAACACACGTGCCGCAGCGCCATGCCCATCTCAGGACTCGAGTCTGAAGCCAGTGATGAAGCGGTCTCATATGCATCGACCCGAGTGACGGGACCACAGCCAAGGATGCCATATGCCCTAGGAGCCTCTGGAACTGTTTGAGAGGAGCCGCTGTGCCTGGCTTGAAGCGAGCGAGGCACCTGAGCACTGACTGCGCACGCTCAGTAGTGAGGCAGGCTGATATAGAGACTGAGTTTAACTCCAAGGTGGGAAAAGAGATGCTCTGAACTGGCGAGAGCTTGCTTTTTCCTAGTTGACCTGAAGCCCCAAACAGCTGATGTGCGCGAGGCCCTCCACCGGGGGATGGAGTGGTCTTGGTAACAGCTCCAGAGAGAACATATGACTGCACGTGTCTTCCGTCTCAGGGGCGCCTGTTGGTGGCGTTCTCAGGACACAAGTGGATCGCAACCGCCTTGCCCACCTGAAGGACCTCTGTGTATCCGTGGACCGCCCCACCGTCCAGGGTAGTGAGAGTGGACGAGCGAGGAGGTTGGTACCGGGCAGTACAAGGTGCCCTCAACGAACTCGTCGGCTCGTCATGCACTTCCGGGAAGAAAGGTACTGGGGAGGGAGTGGGGGGTGTGGCTATGAGCGGCGGCCTGGCCTGAGGAACCGATCAAGTAGGAAAGCATAGCGGACATCCGTGGGTCAGGCTCAGACTGGGCGAGCAGACCCGAAGGTGGCAGGCCAGACCTACTGTGTATTGCTCTTTTATGAGTGGAAACTCAAACTCTTTTAGGGAAAATAAACTCTTTTAGGAGGAGAAACACTTTTTCAGGCAATGAAAGCCTTGTCGAAGTGCCCAGGGGTGTGGACTGCACAGCGTGCAGAGAGGAGAAATCCGCTGGAATGCGCCATAGATCTAACAGCAGTGCTTATCGCCAGTAGAGGTGAGTGGAACAGTGGTGAACTCAGCTTTGCTGCTGCACAACCTCTTGGCTCCGAAGAAAAAATCTGTCTGACATTCGCTCCCCCGCTCCCCTTTATACCCGTATGTCCAGGGGCAGGGCATCCAAATTCTGTCTGCCAACTTGACATTGGCCTTTTCTAAAGTTCAGAGGTACGCAAGGCTCTCAGAAGAGACCCTTGTGTCACTACAATCGACACAACGTCGAGTGAGTGACAGAAGGGGGAACACTTAATTACCTCCATAATCTTTTTCTTGTCATCTTCGTAATCGTTAATGAAATTAAAAAAAATACAAAATTTAGTAATTATTTTTGTTAATGAGATTAACAAATTCAAGTCAAGTCATTTTTATTTCTATAGCGCTTTTTACAACACACATCATTTCAAAGCAGCTTTACAGAAAATCATGCTTTAACAGAAAATAAAAATGTAATATCTATAAAGCATTTGAATCATCATTGTGTAGTTTGATTAGGCCTATATATGATTGTAAATTGTGTATTAATAAATAATCATTAATAAATAATAAATAAAAAACCCCATAAGATGTTGGTTAATGGAGAAAAATAACCTTGGGAGAAAACAGGCTCACTGTGAGTACCAGTTCCCATCTGGCTAACAGCATGAATATAGTGCCATTACTTATTTATGTGCAGTGCAGGTCATGGTTTAAAATGAGTAAACTAACTAAGTAAGTGTTAAGGGCCAGTGTTTAAACAATCTTTTGTATGAACTTTAAGATTAATGATGTCTTTGAAGTCCATCCTGGATTAACTGCAGAAATTCACATTGATGTATTGTCCGTTGTTAGTTGGATGATGAAGACTTTTGATGGCAAATAATTGAAAGTCTACACTCTAAAAACTGCAGGGTTAAAAAATAACCCAACCTTAACCACACCGCTGGGTCACTATTGGACAAAACACGCGCTGGGTTGGTTTGACCCAAGTGCTGGGTTTTACCATTTAACCCATATTGCTGGGTCATTCATTTGACCCCACCAGTGGGTGAAATTAACCCTCTTGCTGGGTAAAGTCTTACTCATATGCTAAGTTATTTCCTGTCTCATTGCCTAAATAAAATTAGTAACAATAACAAATATTTTTTATATTAAATTTATAAAAAATTTATATTCTTTATATTACAAATGTAAAATAATTATTGTCTCTGTAATACAATAAACCAGAGAGGCCGCTGTATGTGATTTCAATCTCATTTAATTGTTTTTATACATTTTTTTTATGCAACACACACACACACCCTTTGCCATTCAACCTTCCCCACAGACTTTACATAACAAATACAAATCTATCAAAATATTCAGGCATTAAAAATCATTAACTAACTAATTTTAACTCTCATACAATTACAATTTAATTTATTAACATGTGTTGATTTAAGAACAGCAACAAACTAAATTTTAAATTAATCTAATTATCATGTGAGCCTGAAACTGTTGTCCTCAAAAACTTTACAGAGGAGGACTCTTTTCCATCAATTTTATAAATAGCATAAATAGCAACTCCCAGGTGGGGAGACACTGCTTTGTGTATAAAACATCAAAAACAAAAAAAGCTTTAAAGCAAAGATCAACCGCCTCCAACAAAGACTCGGTCTCGATGGCGTGACCTGGGACAATGCCAAAGGTCTGACATGTCCCCCTCGTCTCATCCCTGAGGCACAGAATGTGTAGCAATGCTCCAGTCGACTCATTGTTTAAATATTCCACCAAGTTGGTCCCAACCTGTTGATTACACACAAGAGTGTTAGAGTGTTGCAATATAACTGACATGCTAGTTAAGCTTTTTTGATGGAAGTATCAAAAAAAAAATTGTATTGCAAACATTACCAAATATG
Source organism: Moxostoma hubbsi (assembly GCA_032164185.1). NCBI lineage: Eukaryota > Metazoa > Chordata > Actinopteri > Cypriniformes > Catostomidae > Moxostoma > Moxostoma hubbsi. The sequence goes on from JAVLUX010000005.1 coordinate 13,319,057, forward strand.
ACCAAATGTGAAAAACAAACAAAATGTGTATTTACATATTTATAGTAATAAAAGAGTAATTTGGACTAAGATTATCAACATTTAGGCAATAAGTCAAAATATTACTGTAATGTTGATAGTGTCTTTAACATTAAAACTCACAAACCCAAAAAGCTGCTCGTTTTTTTTAAAGTTTTAAATATTGATGATCATTCTTAAGTTCTAAACGGATATAATATTCTTCTCAAAACTGGCGCCTGTCCATTGAAAATAATCCAGGTGGAAATTCCTTTACACTACTAATCAGAGCTGGATGTGATGATGTGTACTGTGATAAAAGCCTATAGTTTTCTCATTTAAATGTTATTAATTTATATAACATTTTCTGTTCTTTTTTTATGGTTGTTTACTTACAGTTTGTTTTCTCATTTACTGGTATGGTTAATTTGATAATTTTTTTTTTTTTTTTTTTAAAGCTGCAATCCATAACTTTTGCCATCTCTGTTATAAACATAAAATTGCAGGGTACTTGAAGCTATTTTCTTGATGTGGATGACAAGTTTAAATTCTAAATAACTGCTGTAATAACAAGCTATAACGCAGCACCATCACCAGTACTCTGATTTGCAATATAATAGCTGTATATTCTTTGTATACAGACAAACATTTCCAGTGAAATCGGACCCAGCAGCTCAAATTGTAAATCATTATTATAAATAGTTGGAGCTAATAGTTGTCACCAAGTTGTATGGACTCCTCTTGACCTTGTCATAATACCAGTGTTCAAAGACTCAATATTGGATGTTAACATTAACTACGTATCCATCCAAGGGTTTTTTTTTTTGTGACCAAAAAATGTAGCGCCTCAAAAAATTTACAGATATAGCTGATGGAAATGTAAATTCATGTGGGAGGCGAAAGGTACACAATAAGATTGTGTTTCTGTATGGAAACGGCTTAAGGGCAGAGTTCTTTCATTCATTTTATAAAGATTGTTTCCTACCAAACATTCTGTCACAGTTATAAGTTAATTTCTGCACATGTAATTATCCTGCATTCATGATCTGCACTAATGTCCTTTGAATTAATTGCGAACTTCCCAGAAACCCAGAAGTGCACGATGAGCTCGCAAAGTCAGCGGGCGTTACAGCAGCTGATTCTCGGCGGGTCGGCGGAGATAACCAGTGAAGTCGACTCTGTTGAAGAAGGAAGAGAATCTTCTTTCTTCACTTCTGCAGGCAAAATGGTGAAGACACGGACTGCTCTGCAGTATCCTTCGGATCTGTTAGGGTGCTCAGTGGAACATGGAGAAATCTCAACTCGTATTTCCTTGGGCAACGAGGCATGAGTACATGAGGCCCAACAAGTACATCATGTTTCTATCTTGTTATATTATGTTTGTCATAGTAATATTATATTCATTAAAATTTTAAAAATGATTACAAATACTGACTCATTTATTGGTATTAAAATAATACAGGATTTATTGTACTTTCTTCTTGGACACCCAACATGCACTGTATTAAGCAGCACATAAACCTTTCAAATGAATAATGTTTCTGATTATTTTGTGTAAAATTCAAGCATCTGTCTATCTGAATCACATTTCTTCTGCAAACATTGCGTGATCTTCTGTGACTGGTGTAGGTTCAGCAGACGATTGGAAGAGCAAAGTGTCCAGCTTGACTGCTCTCTTTTCAACTCCTCCCCTTACTGCAAATGGCAAATCTCGCCTATTGGTAAATTGAGATGCAGTTCAACTCGAGAGCACACCTAATAATACATACATTTTGAAAAGAGCTCCAACAGACTGACTTTAGCGTGAGCCAATAGCATTAGAGAGTGGGTTGTGAAGGAGCATATCATTGGTTGGACCCACTGAGGAATACACCCCTTAGCTGAACTAATCGGTCGTCTAGTTTGTGAACAAACTGAATTCCTGTAAACTCATTCGCGATTGCCATAAACGATTCAGTAATCATAAACTATTATCTGCTGACCGATAGGAGGAGCTGCATGTCGTTCATTCATATCGTCAATCTAGTTCAACAAGAAAATTAGCCGGATGAATTATGAATAAAAATATATGATGATTAGGACACATTACAATAACATATGAACGTTATTAAAGCTCATAATTATTTTAGTTTAGTATTGTTGTCCTTTTTTTATAGCTTGATTTAAAAAAAAGTGCTCAGCAGTACAACGTATGATAGATATGCTTTGTTGTCATTTGTGGGTAAAGACTTCTGACACTTTAACACTCTGCAGTGCTTCAGACTCTTAGTATAATTTAATGAAGGATAATTAGACTTGACACAGTGCAATTACTTAAAAGACGATCATTTGGTGCCATCTGCAGGCGCAAAGGCCTAACTTCAAGATCTGATCAGTGAATGAATCTGAACAAATCTTTTTGGTGAATGGAATCACCAAATAATCGATTCATTTAAAATCAAAATCACCACCATTAATGCACATGCGCTTAAGCGAGTTTATTGACGGGTGATGTCTGTACATAAAAACTGATTGGCTCTTTTACCTGCAAGGCGGGACTACCTTTGAGCTTCTTGTTTGGGTGTTCCAATTTCTCCCATTCATTTAAATAGAAGTGGCCCTTCTCTGCTAAATAATGTCTGGTTTTACCCCAAGACTGCAGGGCTGATGAGAGTAACAACAGATGGAAGAGAAAAACTGGGAAATATGAGTGAGTGAAGATGCAACCCTCTGTGTGATTGACACCAGGAGAAGATCTCACATGCACTATTGATCACAGCTTTAACAACTGGTTGTTCAGTTCGGTTCTGTTATACGCTTTGCACCCTCATGAAAGTAGAGCCCATTGTATCCAATATTGCTGATGATATGAGACTCAGCTATATGGCTTTAAAAATAACAACATGAATGGGTCGCATTTTATAAGATCAACATACTTAAAACAGTTGGGCTTAAAATATCCAAACAGGTAACCCAATGGTGGGTTGCAAAAGCACCGACCCCTAGATGGGTTATTTTAACCCAATATATTGAGGAGCCCATTTTACCCAATAAATTGGTTTATGAAATAACAAATTTGTTGGGTTCCCTTTCTGTCACTCACTCGACGTTGTGTCGATCTGGCCAGCCCAGGGATGAGGCGACTACTTTTGACCGGTCTAGCCCGGATGCTCTCTCCAGCCCCACCATCGCACTTGGGCCAGCGGGTGGCGAGTATTCCAACGCCGAGTGCCCTCTGGGCCTCGGCACCCACATGGTCAATAAAAGAGCTGTTTTCTCATTCCCTGGGCCAGCGCATTCGCGACGGCCAGGCACTGGAAGTCTTTCCGGTCATTCAAGCGAATGCGAATCCCTCCCATTCCTTCATTCTCCGTCGAGAGACAGCCAGTGAACAACTAAGTTTGCTGTTCTCTGGGGTTGCTCGTCTACCCCAGTCACCGGCCACCGTTGTGGGCATTCCATGTGGGGCGCCTGCTCTGCCTTGGCGTGAACCACCCTGCCGGGCACGGTAAGTCCAGTCATCCCGTTGGTGCCGAGGCTGGAGGCCTGGTTTGCGCTCTCCAGCCTCTCACGGTGGCTCATCGGGACGATTCTCCTCGGCTACACGATCCAGATTGCCAGACGGCCACCAAGGTTCAGTGGCATCCTGTCCACTACGGTGTCGGGCGAGGGTGCCTCCGTCCTCCGGGCAATACAGCAATAGAGCCCGGGAGCAATAGAGCCCGGGAGCAATAGAGCCCGTCCCCACAGCCGAGTTGCACAAGGGTTTTTACAGCCCTTATTTTATCGTGCCCAAGAGCAAGAGAGGGGGAGGATCGAGCCCAATCTTGAATCTGCATGCCTTGAACAAAGCCTTACACAGGCTTCTGTTCAGGATGTTTACACAGAAGCGCATCCTGGCATCAGTACAACATCAGGATTGGTTCATGGCCGATCCTTCCTCAACACAGACCCTTTCTTTGGTTTGCCATCGAGGGACAAGCAAGTTCCTCATCACAGAGGCTGCCCTGGCCCCAATGAGGGAATAGGGCATACAAACCATTTTGTATGGTGATGGAGGAAGGATAGCTTGCAAGGTTTTTAATGCAACATTTCCAAGAGCCTCTTTTCATTAAAAAGGAAAGAAGAAGATGGATTAACCTTTGTAATATAACAATGTCTGTGTGTGCTTAGTACATTTTGTAAAACATTACAATTTGAAAATCCAAAGATAATATGCAGGATTTTCTCACCAAAAGAAATGTTGTTGTCAGCTCAAAATTCCAATGCTCATGGGTATAATATACCAAAGTCCTGAGCAATCTAAAAATAAGCAATGAAAAAGAACTGTTAAAAATCCCACTAAATGGGCGAGCTACCAAAATGTCTGCATCAACAGTAAAGGTTAAAATTTTTCTCTTATAACTGAGGAACCACAAAACGGAACTCCTTTGTAAGTGTAATAATACATATTGTTGTTGATTTTTTTTTATAACATATTTAACAGTTCCTTACCATTCCAGGGGTGTCCACAAGTCTTGGATACTCTTTGGTGATCTCAATGAATGATTTATAGCAATTCTGTCTTATCCACAGTGCTCAATAGATGGCTGTTCCTCTCATATATTCTTCAAATTGACTGATAGGTTGCTTATTCTTTTTCAGCCACTCTGTCATTTTGTTGTTGTAAGCCTCACTCACATCCGAATCTAATGTATGTGAATGAAAGAACATCAAAATGAAAAGGTGTGCTTGTGCATTTTTTAAGTTAATTCTGTTCAGAAATTCGGAATAGATCGATTTTAGCAGACAAACAATACAACCTACAGTTGTCAAGTTTCAGTGAGATCAGTGTGAGCTCATGGGTTCCATTCCCAAGGAACACGCATACTAATAAATTGTATTCATTGAATGCACTGTACGTTGCCCTTAAGCATCAACCAAATTAATATAATATTTAATGCAAATATATTTTTCTCACCTGGCCACACAGTGATTCGTTCAGTCACAGTAGCTTGCCGCTCATTTATGGTCCGGGGTCCTGACACATACTACGACTATGGAGATGCTTTCTGATACCATTGAGTCATTCCTCCAAAAAGCCTGTGGCAGGATGGCAGTACTGCCAGGTTTATACCATAGCTCTTAAAACATTGACATAATTAAGTTGTTTAATTGGTAACACTTTACAGTAAGTTTCCATTTGTTAAAATTAGTTAAAATGAACTAACAATGAACAATACTTTTACAGCATTTATTACTCTTAGTTAATGTTAATTTCAACATACAGTATCCTAATACCTTTTTAAATCAAAAGTTGAATATGTTGACATTAGATAATACACAATGAAGTAACAATGAACAATTGTATTTTATTAACTAACATTAATTAAGACTATTTACCTTAAGAGCTGTAAAAACGTTGTTCATTGTTAGTTATGATACCTAATGTATTAACTAATGTTAACAAATGGAACCTTATTGTAAAGTGTTACTGTAAGATTTGCAAAGTACCTAACTACTGTAATTGAATTATATATTAAACTAATTGACTTCATAGTTCTGACAACTGGGGATGAACATATTTACTTATCCTTTTGGCCTCTGAGTCTCTAAGGCATAAAATTTCATGACTAGGGACACTGCCAGCTCTTTATTTTTGTCTGTTGGCAGACTTAGTAGAAAGATAGTACAGAAATTAGGTTAATTCTTAAAAACACAGAAGAAAATGTAATGACATCTAATGACATAATAACTGAAAAGGATAGCAGTCAAATAAGATGTTTCACAAAATGTTTGTCTTAAGACATTTATTTATATCTTCAGCTTGTGTCAATAGGAAATATACATTTTAGATTCCCAGACATCCCTTTTACAGATATAATAGAATAGAATAGAAGAACAATGAGCCCTGCAACAGATGGCATGGCCCCCTCAGTGTCCCCCACTGAACATCGAGTCAGTCTGGGATTACACGAAGAGACAGAAGCAATTGAGACAGCCTAAATAGATAAAAGAACTGTATATAGAACCAAATATTGAAAATTCTACAAACAATACCCCATAATGACAACATGAAAAAAGTTTGTTTGAAATCTTTGAAAATATATTAAAAATAAAAAACGAAAAAAAAAAAATCACATGTACATAAGTATTCACAGCCTTTGCCAAGACACTCAAAATTGAGCTCAGGTGCATCCTGTTTCCACTGATTATCCTTGAGATGTTTCTACAACTTGATTGGTGTCCACCTGTGGTAAATTCAGTTGATTGGACATGATTTGGAAAGGCACACATCTGTCTATATAAGGTCCCACAGTTAACAGTGCATGTCAGAGCACAAAACAAGCCATGAAGTCCAAGGAATTGTCAGTAGACCTCCGAGACAGGATTGTGTCGAGGCACAGATCTGGGGAAGGGTACAGAAAAATGTCTGTGGCATTGAAGGTCCCAATGAGCACAGTGGCCTCCATCATCTGTAAATGGAAGAAGTTTGGAACCACCAGGACTCTTCCTAGAGCTAGCCGCCCAGCCAAACTGAGTGATCGGGGGAAAAGGACCTTAGTCAGGGAGGTGACCAAGAACCTGATAGGAACACATAGAGCTCCAGCGTTTCTATGTGGAGAGGAGAACCTTCCAGAAGAATAACCATCTCTGCAGCACTTCACCGATAAGGCCCAGAAGGATTCTCAGACCATGAGAAACAAAATTTTCTGGTCTGATGAAACACTGATTGAACTCTTTGGCCTGAATGGCAAGCATCATGTCTGGAGGAAACCATGCACCGCTCATCACCTGGCCAATACCATCCCTACAGTGAAGCATTGTGGTGGTAGCATCATGCTGTGGGGATGTTTTCAGTGGCAGGGACTGGGAGACTAGTCAGGATCGAGGGAAAGATGAATGCAGCAATGTGCAGAGACATCCTTGATGAAAACCTGCTCCAGAGCGCTCTGGACCTCAGACTGGGGCGAAGGTTCACCTTCCAACAGGACAACGACCCTAAGCATGCAGCCAAGATAACAAAGGAGTGGCTACGGGACAACTCTGTGAATGTCCTTGAGTGGCCCAGCCAGAGCTCAGACTTGAACCCGATTGAACATCTCTGGAGAGATCTGAAAATGGCTATGTTCCCCATTCAACCTGATGGAGCTTGAAAGGTCCTGCAAAGAACAATGGGAGAAACTCCCCAATAATAGGTGTGCCAAGCTTGTAGCATCATACACAAAAAGACTTGAGGCTGTAATTTGTGCCAAAGGTGCTTCAACAAAGTATTGAGCAAAGGCTGTGAATACTTATGTACAAGTGACATTTTTTTTATTTTATTTTTTTATTTTTAATAAATTTGCAAAGATTTCAAACAAACTCCTTTCACGTTGTCATTATGGGCTATTGTTTGTAGAATTTTGGACTTTAGAATTTAATCAATTTTGGAATAAGGCTGTAACATAACAAAATGTGGAAAAAGTGAAGCACTGTGAATACTTTCTGGATGCATATATATACACATATATACACATATATAAATATGTATATGTGTGTGTATGTGTGTGTATATATATATATAATTATGGCATGCCTTTAAGGAAATTATTGTATTTGTAATATGAAGTTTGAATATATGGAATGAAACTTGAATATATGGAATTAATGTGTCTGTCAGTCAGGTTTTTGCACTGAGGAGCCGAGAATAAGGTATGGCCGATTACAGTGGTAGGTCTAGTGCCATGGCAGAAGGTTGCTTCCCTCCCTCAAGGAACGGAGTTTACAACAATAACCTTGACATTCCCCTTCTGTCACTCACTCGAAATTGTGTCGAATGAAGTGACACAAGGGGTCCCGTTCAAAAGTGCCATGCACTAGCCTGTGTTACGTGAACTGCTGACACAGGTGCAAGAAGGCTGCTGCGTGCTAGAAGCAACTGTATCGGCCGCACCTAACCCTCCCCAATGCCCCAGAAAATGTGTCATATACAGACCTTAGGTGCCCAGCACCCCTGAGGGGGGAACAAGTGCTACATGACCAGCATGGAAGCAAGCCCGGCTGCCACGGCCTTTTCTCTCTCTATGTCTCTCGCATCTTAACACTATGAAAGTCGTCAGGGAAGGCAGTCTTTCCTGGTCCTATTCTTTCAGGGGGGAAAAACCCTGTGGAGGCCACATCCTGCCCAGACTAGAAGGAGGTGATATGTGGCTAATACACCTCATGGGTTGTCAAGCCATACGTGGGAGCGGCATGGTGGTAGGTCCTACCTGATGAGGGAGGAGATCTACAAACATGGCAACCGGGGGCAGTGGGACTGCCCAAGGGAGACGCGGGTCCGCCGACAAAGGGACCGTACCAAGGAAAATACATCACAGGGAGTTGCCTGAAGAAGGAATTAAGCCTGTGGAGCCCTACCCCAGTACAGAGCACTTGCGAGATGAGATGAGCATCTGCCAGACCGAACTCCAGGCAAGTGTCACTGACAGAGAACGCTTGTAGTTCCCCAACCTTCTTGATGGAAACGAGCGCGATCAGGAGGGCCGTCTTCAAGGAGAGGGCTTTGAGCTCAACTGAATCAAGCAGCTCAAAGGGGGGTCTCTGAAGGCCTGGGAGGACCACTGAGAGATCCCAGGAGGGGAACAGGGTTGGCCGGGAAGGGTTCATTCGGGCGCCTTTAAGGAACCTGATAATCAAGTCGTGCTTACCAAGGGACTTGCTGTCTACTACGTTGTGGTGGGCTGCGATAGCAGCAACATACACCTTCAAGGTGGAGGGGGACAGCCTCCCCTCCAGCCTCTTCTGCAGAAATGAAAGCAGTGACAGGTCTTCAGACCTGAAAGAACACCAATTTGCAAACAGACGCCACTTGAGGGCGTAAAGCTGGCTGTAGAGGGAGCTCTGGTTTGGTTGATTGTGTCTACGACTGCAGGTGGTAGACTGCTTAAGTCTTCTGCGTTCCATCCAGGGGCCAGACGTGGAGATTCCAGAGGTCTGGGCGGGGGTGCAAGAGAGTGCCCCATCCCTGAGAAAGAAGGTCCTTCCACAGGGGAATTTGCCAAGGAGGTGCAGGACCTGTTTGTCGTCCTCCCTGACCTTGCACAGCACCAGTGCAAGAAGGCCCACTGGGGGAAATGCGTACTTGTGCAGCCCCCGGGGCCAGCTGTGTGCCAGTGTGTCTGTGCTGAGAGGGGCCTCAGTTAGGGAGTACCAGAGCGGGCAGTGGGAGTTGTATTGGGAGGCAAAGAGATCTATCTGTGCCCTGCTGAAGCGGCCCCAAATCAGCTGGACCACCTAGGGGTGGATCCTCCACTCTCCTCTGAGCGAACCCTGTTGTAACAGTGTGTCCGCCGTCGTGGGATATGAGTGGCGAGTATCAACCTGAGTCGAATCAGTGGGAGAAACCGCCACAGGGCAAGGAGTACAGCCAATAACTCGAGGCAGTTGACGTGCCAATGCAGGCGGGGCCCCAACCCAGTTGAGAGGCGTCTGTGGTGACCACGACACATCTGGACACCTGCTGTAGGAGGACACCTGTCCGCAGAAAACAGAGGTCTGTCCAAGGTTTGAAAGTCTGAGGGCAGGAAGGGGTGATTAACACACGTGCCGCAGCGCCATGCCCATCTCAGGACTCGAGTCTGAAGCCAGTGATGAAGCGGTCTCATATGCATCGACCCGAGCGACGGGACCACAGCCAAGGATGCCATATGCCCCAGGAGCCTCTGGAACTGTTTGAGAGGAGCCGCTGTGCCTGGCTTGAAGCGAGCGAGGCACCTGAGCACTGACTGCGCACGCTCAGTAGTGAGGCAGGCTGATATAGAGACTGAGTCTAACTCCAAGGTGGGAAAAGAGATGCTCTGAACTGGCGAGAGCTTGCTTTTTCCTAGTTGACCTGAAGCCCCAAACAGCTGATGTGCGTGAGGCCCTCCACCGAGGGATGGATTGGTCTTGGTACCAGCTCCAGAGAGAACATATGACTGCACGTGTCTTCCGTCTCAGGGGTGCCTGGTGGTGGCGTTCTCGGGACACAAGTGGATCGCAACCGCCTTGCCCACCTGAAGGACTTCTGTATATCCGTGGACCGCCCCACCGTCCAGGGTAGTGAGAGTCGACGAGCGAGGAGGTCGGTATCGGGCAGTACAAGGTGCCCTCAACGAACTCGTCGGCTCGTCATGCACTTCCGGGAAGAAAGGTACTGGGGAGGGAGTGGGGGGTGTGGCTATGAGCGGCGGCCTGGCCTGAGGAACCGATCAAGTAGGAAAGCATAGCGGACATCCGTGGGTCAGGCTCAGACTGGGCAAGCAGACCCGAAGGTGGCAGGCCAGACCTGCTGTGTATTGCTCTTTTATGAGTGGAAACTCAAACTCTTTTAGAGAAAATAAACTCTTTTAGGAGGAGAAACACTTTTCCAGGCAATGAAAGCCTTGTCGAAGTGCCCAGAGGTGTGGACAGAACAGCGTGCAGAGAGGAGAAATCCGCTGGAATGCGCCATAGATCTAACAGCAGTGCTTATCGCCAGTAGAGGTGAGTGGAACAGTGGTGAACTCAGCTTTGCTGCTGCACAACCTCTTGGCTCCGAAGAAAAAATCTGTCTGACATTCGCTCCCCCGCTCCCCTTTATACCCGTATGTCCAGGGGCAGGGCATGCAAATTCTGTCTGCCAACTTGACCTTGGCCTTTTCTAAAGTTCAGAGGTACGCAAGGCTCTCAGAAGAGACCCTTGTGTCACTACAATCGACACAACGTCGAGCGAGTGACAGAAGGGGGAATCATGCTTTAACAGAAAATAAAATTTTAATATCTATAAAGCATTTGAATCATCATTGTGTAGTTTGATTAGGCCTATATATGATTGTAAATTGTGTATTAATAAATAATTATTAATAAATAATAAATAAAAAAACCCATAAGATGTTGGTTAATGGAGAAAAATAACCTTGGGAGAAAACAGGTTCACTGTGAGAACCAGTTCCCATCTGGCTAACAGCATGAATATAGTGCCATTACTTATTTATGTGCAGTGCAGGTCATGGTTTAAAATGAGTAAACTAACTAAGTAAGTGTTAAGGGCCAGTGTTTAAACAATCTTTTGTATGAACTTTAAGATTAATGACTAATGTCTTTGAAGTCCATCCTGGATTAACTGCAGAAATTCACATTGATGTATTGTCCGTTGTTAGTTGGATGATGAAGACTTTTGATGGCAAATAATTGAAAGTCTAAATCAAATCAAATCAAATCAAATCACTTTATTGTCACACTACTGTGTACACGAGTGCAACAGCAGGTGAAATTCTTGTGTGCAGTTCCGAGCAACATTGCAGTAATGACAGTGACGACATAAACCACTTTACAATAAACAACATATTACACAAAACAATTTACATAACAAACTTACACAACAATTTACATAACAAATGTACACATACCTACACAACAATTTACATAACAAATGTACACAATACACACAATGTAGAATACACACACTAGATACGGGTATAAATATATATATATACACTAACTGAATTGGGAGAATATATTGACAGAATGAGGATTAATAAAGTGCAGTGCTGATTGTTGATTGTGAGAAATCATGTGTTCAAAAGTCTTATTGCTTGTGGGAAGAAGCTGTCATGTAGTCGGGTGGTGCGGGTCCTGATGCTGCGATACCGCCTGCCTGATGGCAGCAGTGAGAGCAGCCCATGACTCGGGTGGCTGGAGTCTTTGATAATCCTCCGAGCTTTATTCACACACCGTCTGTTATATATATCCTGGAGGGAGGGAAGCTCACCTCCGATGATGTTTCTGGCCGTTCGCACCACCCTTTGCAGGTCTTTGCGGTTGTGGGCGGTGCTATTGCCGTACCAGGCGGTGATGCAGCCAGTTAGGATGCTCTCTACAGTACTAGTGTAGAACAGTGTGAGGATGTGTTGGTTCATTCCAAACTTCCTTAGCCGTCTCAGGAAGAAGAGGCGCTGGTGAGCCTTCTTCACAACGGCCTCAGTGTGGACGGACCATGTGAGTTCCTCAGTAATGTGGACACCGAGGAACTTGAAGCTGCTGACTCTCTCCACCGGTGCTCCATTAATGGTGATGGGGCTGTGTTCTCTGTCTATCTTCCTGAAGTCCACCACAAGCTCCTTGGTTTTACTGATGTTGAGGGAGAGGTTGTGCTCCTGACACCAGCGTGTCAGAGTGTGCACCTCCTCTCTGTAGGCCGTTTCATCATTGTCAGTGATCAGACCTACAACCGTCGTATCGTCAGCAAACTTAATGATGGCATTGGAGCTATGTGTCGCCACACAGTCATGTGTGTAAAGGGAATACAGGAGTGGGCTGAGAACACAGCCCTGCGGGGCTCCAGTGTTGAGGGTCAGTGATGAGGAGATGTTGCTGCCCATTCTAACCACCTGACGTTTGCCTGACAGGAAATCCAGGATCCAGCTGCACAGCGAGCTGTTTAAGCCCAGAGCCCGGAGTTTCACATCAAGCTTGGAGGGCACTATGGTGTTAAATGCTGAACTGTAGTCTACAAACAGCATTCTCACATATGTGTTCCTTTTTTCCAGGTGGGAAAGAGCAGTGTGTATTGTAGATGCAATGGCATCATCAGTGGAGCGGTTTTTACGGTAGGCAAACTGCAATGGGTCCAAAGAGGTGGGCAGAACAGAGCAGATGTGATCTCTGATCAACCTCTCAAAGCATTTGCTGATGATGGGGGTCAGAGCAACAGGACGCCAGTCATTTAAACAAGTGATTTTGGCTTGCTTCGGTACAGGCACAATGGTTGATGTTTTGAAGCATGTGGGGATTACAGACAGGGAGAGGGACAGGTTGAAAATGTCCGTAAAAACACCAGCCAGTTGGTTCGCGCATGCTCTGATGACGCGGCCCGGAATGCCGTCTGGAATATATATATATATTCCTGTTTGTGCACAGCTTCCCTGTCAAACAAATATATTTATTGAATAAAAAAATCTAAATATCTGGTCGGGAGATTTTCTAGAGTTCCGATGCCCTCTCCCTCTCCCTCTCTCCCTCCGGGCAGCAGTGCAGCACACATCGGCACATCAGAAACATAGACAGGCAGGCACCAGCTCCTATCCCAGTTGTGTTTTTCTTGGCTTGTGTGGAGGTGAGTGGTGATGAACAAAAGACTAAGCTAATTAGACAAATATAGTTAACTTGTGTCTTGCTAACATGCATTAGCTACTAGCTAATGTAATAAGTTAGCTAAAGTTTAGGTTAAGGCAATATATCATGGCCATACAGGCTAACGTATTGTACTTAATGGAGACACTACAGGTGAATACAGTAAAATTTGTGTCTTAATAACGTCATCACAATAGCCACATTTATATGCAAATTAGGCGTTATCTAATTAAAATGTACTAATTTGCATTATGTATTCCAATAACAGCAAAATAATTTAATGCCTTGTGCAAAATAAGCAAATTAATAGTGAAACTATGTCCATCTCCTTGGTGCAATCATTTATTCTAAATATTTACTTGAAACTAGTAGCATAGAAAACATGCACATTGTGGCATAGTTTCCTTTGCTGTTGTCTGCTCTTGTGATAAACCTAGCGAATACTAAACAAGACCATGGTCTCTGTGTGAACTGATTATTTTGTACAGTAGAAATCTGTTGAGTATAAAACAATTGTGTGAGTGTGAGGGAATAAAAATAACTTGGTAAGGAAGTCAGAGTTGTGTTAATATACAGTAGAGTTGTTTTGTTAAAAAAATAAAAAATAAAAATAATGAGAAGTGCCCTTTTTTTCGATTTGAGCCCCTGCCCTCCAAAATGTCTGCGCACGTCCCTGCTTAAAGTTGTGAAAAAGTGTTGACTTGTATTTATCCATATTCACTAGTTAAGTAATATCATTTGAATTCAGTGTTAATTGCACTACAAGTGTTAAGTTTGTACTGTGAATACACAATTTTCTTATAAGTGAGAAGAGTTTGCATTTTATATTGAGTATCTGGTGAAAGTTTATTCAGTGTATTTTGCACTTAAGAATTCAGTGTATGCTTTTATGCACATTTTGAAATATATTCACTACAGGATGTTTAATAACTAGGGCTGTCAATCGATTAAAATTTGTAATCAAATTAATTAAATGGTGTCCCGATTAATTAATCGCATACAAATATTTGCTGAGAAAGCCCCTCATATAACAATAAATCAATATATAAAGCAGTGTTTCCCCTACCATTATATTAGGGGGGCGCCCCGCCCCCCCAACGGCACCCTCCGCCCCCCCTTGAAGGTAAAGTTAATAATATTTTCTATATAGCGCCAGATCACAACAGAAGTAATTTAAGGTTACCTTTCCAATAGAACAGGTCTATACATTGTTCTTTTATTAAACAAACTAAATAGCCCTTAAGTTATTTATCTTATTTACACGACAGCATGTCATTTCTGTCTCTACATGGTCGCACGTTTACTATTCTCCTCAGCTCTCTGTATCACGCACGGCGGAGTTCCGCCCCTATGCGCACACACACACACGCCTGCACACACACACACAGACACGTTCGCGCGCACACAGGTGAGCATAGGGGTGTTCGATTCCAGGTTTTCTGGTACAGAGGTATGCATAATTACAAACTAGAGTCACTATGACTGTTATCTATTTCTAAAGAGATAAGCTACATGTAGGATAAATACAAAGTTTCTACGACAGCTCTCTGGCATGGTGTAATGCCGCGGATACACTAGATATACTACACTTTGAGACTACGGTCGTGATATGTAACAAATAGTAATACACTCAAAATGTAAAAAAAATATACAATCTACTCGACTTCACTGCAAAAATATAATTTTTATAGGGATTAGACACACAAGTGAGTGATTTCGGACACAGTAACAGAGTCGACACCATGAGTCCATGATTCCTGTCTGGGGCTATTCAGAGTCGAGGAATCGACTCTTTGGTGTCGACTCCCCATCACACACTCCCACCAGCGGACAGAAAGCGTGCGTCGGAAATATGTTGCGTCAATCACCTGAAAAGAAGACAAAAATATCTGTGTTTTTTAAATGCTCCCAGGGTGGTGAAGATGGCAACACTCGCTCTCCTGCAAGTAGCACCCGGAGTAGTGCTTCTGCTCCGAGTCCAAGTACAGAAAAGAGCCCAAGTGCTGAACGCCCTTTCCCTGACAAGCAGCAAAAGTCCAGTCACTAGTGATGGGTCGTTCGCGAACGAGTCGGTTCTAAGAGCCGACTCTTGTAGGTGAACGTTGGGAGCCGGCTCGCATATCAGAAGAGCCGGATCTATTAATAAAAATATTTAAAGAAATTAAGATATGAACAATCAAAAGATTAATATAATTAACTAATTCAAAGAACGAAAAAATAAAATAATATAGGCCTTAATGCTCAATCATAGCATGCAGCATGCATGCGGATCTCAATAAATGGGCCAGACGTTTCTGACTTCCCATATCAAGAGGCTCTGGAAATGTTCTTCCAGAACCCCAGAAAGATACATTTGTGGATAAATTACATAAAAATAAATGTTCCAATGTTTAGTTTAATGTACAGTTCAAATAATTGTTCAGTTAATATATTCACTGCTGCCATTAAAAGAAACAAATGAACACCATGACTCCTTTAAGTGTGAACCAATCACTGTAGCGTCAGCCGCGAGTGCTCTCTCCGCGAGGGCATTGTTATTGTCCTCGAAACAAGCATAACATTTTGAGTATACAATATGTGTTAACCCTGAAATGTAGTTTTATAAATTATAATTTGAAGCTTGTTAATTTTCTTCTGATTGAGTTTCAAATATGGCTGAATTTCAGAGGCTGCACGAAGTTAGCCAAACATAACAGTGGGCATCGAAGTCTTAAAGGGCCAAACAGCTTAAAACCAAGCTTTTAGACAGAGGGCCAGAGAAAGGGTTGAAAATGATCAAATATTATTTAATTATGACTGATCTGGTGCATAAAATCTTTACTCACATTATAAATGGACCTCAGGGAAGATAATACAATTATTTAAATAAAAGGTTGCGAAAAAGATCTTTGTGGAATTCAGCTCTGGCCTATTAATATTTTAATGTTATTGCACCCATTAGTGGTTTAGAGCTGCTAATGATTTATCCATGCGGTGACTGCGGTGGTACTAGGCCAATTTTGGAGTACCATCTGTTGAAGAAAAGATGGACAGACAGACAAAACCCATGTCAGGACACCTGAAAAGGTAACACGATGTTGACGCCAGACCTTTTGTATCACTTATTTTTCTCTACTTCTGTATTTCAACAACTGCAGTACCTTATTTTGTTGTGGATGTTCCAATGTGAATACTTGATTTGCACTTTTCAGGCCGAAGGGGAGGACCTTGTACTGGTACACCCGGCCCTCGAGCGTGAACCGGCAAAATCTCAGCTGGAGGGACAGGCTCTATCTAGCAATTGCAGGGTGCTGGCTTTTTTGCTGTGCACCAAAGTGGGGTGGATGCTGCTGAAACAGGGCAGATACCTGGCGAACTGAGTAGCCGAGTCGGATGGTCCTGGCCAGCCAGCGCGACGGGTTGAAAGCGTAAGACACGTGTCCAAGCTCTGCATGAGGGGCACTAAGGGGATGATAATTTTTTTCTATACCCTGAGGGGCTTCGCAGTGGCGGGAGCAGGTAGTGTTGCGTCGGTAGGCAAAGTTGCGTCCTGAGGCATGTGTGCTGAAAAAGTGCACCCAAGCATATCGGAGATCTGGGCGTCAGCCTCGAACTGGGCAGGCAAACCCGAAGGTGTTTTTTCCGATGCAGCGGCGACGTCATCATCCTGCTCCATTGCACCAATGGATGCATCAGACTGGCCATGAGGCGAGCCGGTCTCACATCGAGCCCGGACGGAAGCAATCAAGCGTGCTGGGGGCGGGTAGTTTGTGGGGATTTACCCAACGAAACTGCACCAGCTGCACTCCCCATATCACCTCCATCGGCAGCCAGGACGTCCTCAATCCCTTGGGAAGAAGGAACAATGCGGGGGGGGGGCGGCTGGAGTGGCGTTCCCTTTAAGGAAGGAAAGCCACGACCGCAACGATGCCATGGTTAAGTTCTCGTAATGAGTATATGAGAAATCCACAAATGCTGCCTCTGTGTGATCGCGTTCCAGACACTCGAGGCAGCGCCTATGACCGTCAGAAGCGGATATCTGCTGCATCCAGGAACAACGCAAAGGCGAAAGGGCATCTTGACAAAGACGCGTCTTTAAAAAGACGTTTGACACTAACGTGTTAACTCTTTTAGAGACAATAGTACCCTTTGGAGGAGTTGTTTGCTCTTTTAGGAAGCTGTCGAAGCGCTCAGGGGCATGGACTGCACTGGCGTGCAGAGGCAGGAGAAAGCCGCTGGCAATGCGCCGTAGATCCAACAGCAAAGCTCTCTTAGAGGTGAGTGGAACTGTAGTGAGTTTTTCAGCTCACTGATAACACAACTGCTCGGCTCTGAAGAAAGAATCTGACTGAACAGATGCACGATCCCTGCCTTTTATACCCGTATGTCCGGGGGCGAGCCATGCAAATTCTGTTCACCAATTTGGCATTGGCCTTTTTCATATTCAGAAGTATCCAAGGCTCCCCAAACAAGCCCCTTGTGTCACTACAATCAACATAACGTTGATTGAGTGACAGAAGGGGAACTATGGGTTATAGTTTGTTTCAAGTTCTGTTTCAAGTAAATTATTTTGTTTTATGTTATAACGGGTTTATTTTTTAGTTACCCTGGGTGATGTAAGTCTTCCCTTGGTTTAGGTGTGATCCTGTTTAAAGGTTGATACATTTATTGCTAGTGCAATTCATCAGTGTGATCATGACTTACTAGGACTAGTAATTTCTATCTAGTCAACTTCCACTGTATTCCAAATATGTGCTAGAAGTGCACATATTTGGATTACATTTACATTTATGCATTTGGCAGACGCTTTTATCCAAAGCGACTTACAGTGCACTTATTACAGGGACAATCCCCCCGGAGCAACCTGGAATTAAGTGCCTTGCTCAAGAACACAATGGTGGTGGCCATGGGGATCGAACCATCGACCTTCTGACAGTTATGTGCTTTAGCCCACTACGCCACCACCACTCCACTCCATATTTTCATGTCAGACAAATTTCTCCTGATTTCTGCACTCCAATATGTAGTAAGTAGGGCTGGGACAACGCGTCGAAGTCATCGATGACGTCGACACAAAAAATACGTCGACGCAAAATATGTGCGTCGATTCGTCAGACCCAAAACAAAGATGGAGGCGCCGGAGAGTATTAGCAACTCGAGTGGCTCCTCAGACTATCAGAAGTGCATGGCGGCATGCACTCGTTCCTCTAAAGTATGGGAATTCTTTAATTTAAAAGGAAACAATTCCGTGATATATCGTCTTTGCAAAATGGAGATGGCCTTCCATTCTAGCACCACGACAATGCACCAGCACCTGAAGAGGTGCCACCCGGGAGCAGCTGCAGATGACAGAGCACCGTTAAGTTTTTTTTCAACTCCCCACTTTGCACTCGATGTTGGAGTAGGCTATAATACGTTGTCGACACCTAAAGTTTTCGTTTATAGCTATTAATAATGCGCTTATAGCTATGAATGTCGTAAAAAAATACATAGAGGACACTGACAATGCGCTGACAGACAGGACCAAGCAGGTAACATTAATAAAGTCTCAACTTTCAAATTTGGTCAGTCAAAGAAAATTAAACCATAAATAGGCCTACTATTTTGTGGCTCTTTAATGTGTCGTGACAGATTGCCTCAGTTAAAGCTGCTCGTGAACCGATCATCTTTTTCTTGGTTAATTTATAGCATCAAATAGGCTAAACATGAATGTAGTGTAACTGATATTCCACCGTGGTGATTTATTATCAGCTGCCGTCGGTTCCACATACACATGGGCAGTTTGCAAAACACACAGCTAACAACAACTGCGTTACTGGTTAGAAATAAAAACAGAATAAGAGCAACAGAAACACAAAACGGGCTTACACGCATACATGCGATGTTCATAGCTCGCTCTTCCCATATCAACTGCCCACTCTGAGCGAGGGAGTAACAGAGTACGTTCCATCTTAAAGGCGCAGTACCTAATTCTACTTGTTACAGTAGCCTACATCAGAAGGACTGATGTTTTAACCGCGGAAAGACGTCAGTACAGTAGCTTACAATCCATTATTTAAATTATAATACACCGACGTTAATCTTCTCTCTCCTGACTACTTTGTCGGACAAAAATGGCGTATTATGATTGATTGATCATATCGCCTGTCAATCAAACTCCTGGCGATTTTTTTTTTTATTATTTATTTTTTTTTTTACATTTTATAATCGAATCGAAATTGAATCGGACTGAAAAAATGAATCGTTAGATTAATCGATGCATCGAAAAAATAATCGCTAGATTAATCGTTTAAAAAATAATCGTTTATCCCAGCCCTAGTAGTAAGTGATCATTAGATGATAAACCTAAAACAAGTGTTCCCTTGAAGTGGAGTTAGATGTTCTTTTGTGTTTCAGATTCGATCAGATGAGGAGACCAGGACCACGATACGATATTCTTTGACTGGACCAGGGGCTGATCGGGACCCTGTCAACTTGTTTACTGTTGGACGTGAGAATGGCTTGGTCAAAATCCATGGAGTGTTAGACAGAGAGAAAACACCCACTTACCACGTGAGCACACCCTCTTTCATTTGTTCTACCTGATTATAAAAATTTATTACATGTGTGCCAGTCCTGCCCTCACTAATCAGTAATAATATAAAGCACTAAAGATAGCGGCTCCCAGCTACATTTGACATGAGTGCAACACCCGTGCTATATTTAGAATGGAATACTTACTGAATGCTGTGCAGTATGCACAGTATGCTCCCTGTTTTTTTATGTATTTATTTATTCTTATAGTAGTTGAAACAGCAGGGATTATTCCAAAATAAACTATACATTGTTGTCATATGAGTGGCATCCAGTTACTATTTTTAACTATGTAATAAAAATGGGTATTTTGCCTTTTATTTTATTCAATTAGAGATTTAATAAAGTGTGGCAGTAATTACTTCTGGTTCTGCATCACACTGGAAATGGAAGCTCAATGTGAGCATATTGCACCGTGGGATACAGTGTTCCATGCAGTGTGCTCTGTTGTCTACTGCACATTTTTGCCATTTTAATAGGTCATCTGGGTAGTGTATGTATACAGAAAATGTGCATATTGTGCACAAAAACACACTTTACATTTAGCATTAAACAGCACAAGCGCTCTGTCAACACAATGCAACATAATGCAACATAAAGTGCACCCATGCCCTCAGCCAATTTACAAATGAGTTACTGCATGCAAACACTCTTTTCACTACAGTAAAGTGACAGAGCCTCTCCTTGCACAACGTACATATCCAAAAGATTTAAATTTGTTGTCACAGGAGGTATTCATGATTGATTATATCGATTAGTTGATGCAGCACTAAATTATGTACATGTATAATGTAAAAAATGACATCTTATTGTATTTCATCAAGACTGTCCTGTATTTCAGCTTCGAGGGTTGGCCAAGTTTCTGAATGGCAGTTACGCTGAGAAAGATATTGACTTGAGGATAGTGGTGCTGGATGAGAATGATTGTCCTCCTGTATTTAACAGTCGGATGGTTGGAGCCATTCATGAGCTCAGTGCACAAGGTACTAAGATCATTCATCATACTGTGTATTGAATTCAATATGACAATTTAACTGAAGCTTTTTCTCAGATTAGTGAACATTTTTTTTATGTATTCATGAAAATGAAATAATAATGTAAACACATAAATTGATTATTTCATGAATCAAATAAAGACTAAAATAAATCACAATATAATCGAGCAAGGCAAAATACTGTACAAAACAAAGTTGAACTTCTGAATACAATGGAATATGTCTCCCTAAAGACAAATGCTTGAATGAAGTGCAACAAACATCTCAGATCAATTCCAATGTTCAATTAGCTTTATAAATCATAAATGGCTACATACAGGGGCCCCAAAAAGTAATTGGTTACTTATACGTAAAAATGTCTAAATGCCATTGCTGTCACAGGGCGAGACAGAGACCAGAGAGCAGAGGAACATTTCAAAGGATTTATTAATAAATAGCAACTTAAACTGTGCTGGTGAAGAATGGAGAACACAGTAACGGCTGCAGTAGCAAAGGGAGAAGCTCGTAGATGTGTGCGCGCCATGGCCGTGCAGTGGGCAGATCCGTGAGGACTCGGATAGTGTGTTTGTAGTTTGAGTGTGTGCTTGGTGGTAGTCAGGAGCAGATTCGTAAGGTGAGTTGCAGATAACCAGTGCACAGCAGATTGGAAGGCAATCAATCTCTGGACATGCGGGCAGAGATAGGAATCCTCTGTTTAAAATTTGTGAGCACAGAGAACAAGCATACAGCAAACTGGAATGCAACCACACTCCCAACATGCAGGCAGGGACGGGCAACCAAACAGATACATGAGACAGGACCAAATAGGCAGAGAGAGTGAGATAAAATTACTTAACACCAAACAACAATCTAGCAAAGATACTGAGAACACAAAGGGATTAAGTAGGGAGTGAATCAGTGGAGAACCAAGTGCTGAGAAGAGAAATAACAAAACAAGCAGAACATACCAACACACTCACTGGAGCTGTGACTGTGTTAGATACCGAGCCTACCACTCGTGTGGCGGGTAGAATGGTATCCGGTGGGACGGAAGACGCCTTGACCACAAAACATCGAGATGAGACGGACTTGATGTTTTTAGAGCCTGGGTGATATGAGAAAACTAAATTGAAAGAGTTAAGACATTTGTTACTGCGAATGTACTCTAGTTTCTGATGATCAGTCCAAACCACGAAAGGTACACCTGAACCCTCTAACCAATGACACCACTTGCCCAAAGCCAGCTTGACAGCCAGCAATTCTCGGTTACTGGCATCGTAGTTCCGTTCTGCTGGTGTTAAGCAGAGCAAAAAAGGCGCATGGATGTATCATTCCATCCAAGAAAGTACGCTGTGATAGGACCACTCCGAAACCAACCTCAGAAGTATCCACCTCCACCACAAACTGACATGCAGGGTGGGAGTTACTAGGATGTGTGTGGTAGAAAACCGCTTCTTTAATTTAGAAAATGTGGCCTCAGCCCGGGTGTACAAAAAAAAAAAAAAAAATCAGTGCGAGTGGAGGTGAGATCCATCAGAGGCATGGCGTGTTGAAATTAGCAAACCCCATAAACCTCTGCAAAGCCTTGGAGGCATTCACTCTCCCAACACGCGGGAAGAGACGAGCAAACAAACAGATATACAAGACAGGACCAGCTAGGCAGAGAGAGTGAGGTAAGTACTTCACATCAAACAACAATCTAGCAAAGATACTGACAACATGAAGAGATTTAAGTAGGGAGTGAATCAGTGGAGAACCAGTTGCTGCTAGCACGCTAATTAATGGCATGATCAGCGTTCCCCTGGGAACATTCAGTGTTCCCATGGAAACATTGATCATGCATGCCAGCAGTGCCTGTGGGAGAGAAATAACAAAACAAACAGAACAAACCAACAAACTCACCGGAGTCGTGATAATTGCATTATATAGAAATGATAAAAGTAGCAAGTGAAAAAAACATTGCAATGGCTATTTAAAAACTAGTGTCAGTGTGATTTTTAGTAGATGTAAGTCAGTTTCCCTCAAGTTCAAACAGGTGTCCAAACAGAGTAACCACATGTGGAGTTCTTCATTTTTGTAGTTTCTTCATTTTCAATAATATATCTGTTGTTTTATGATTTGAAACCTAACAAACTTATTATCAAACATTGTGCTTGACAAGTGTGCTTTCTTGACAATAAATGTTACTTTGATATTTTATCTAATGCATTTCATAAATCTTTAAGTGTCAAGTAATTTATGGGATACTGTATTTAGGAGTCTACAAAGGTTGCAGCTATTGATCAAACCTAATTTTATGTTGGTATCAGGGTCACATTTCAATAATATTGTGATGTATATTGTGTAGAGTATTGTGATTAAAAACGTCTCGGGTTACTTGTGTAACCCTTGTTCCCTGAAAAAAGCGGAACGAGATGCTGCGCTGCTAAGCGCTATGGGGAACAATCTTATTGTGAGCTGCTTCTGAACATGTGTGTAACACGTCAATGAAATTGACTGGAATTTATAGCCTCGGTTGGTGAGATCATTGGACGCACCTGTGACGAGGCTATAAATAGAAGGCGTCACCAGAGTGTCGTCAGATTATTTTTCTGAAGAGCGGTCCTGGGACGTCCCAGTGCGGCAAAAGAAGCACAGCATCTCGTTCTGCTTTTTTCAGGGAACAAGGGTTACACAAGTAACCCGAGACGTTCCCTTTACAAAAAGCTTCACTTTGATGCTGCGCTGCTAAGCGCTATGGGGAACGAAATGCCCACGCCGCCGCACTGGGGCTGTCCGGACCCCTGATCGTTGTGAAGTGTTTTCACAGAACGCGAGAGGCTCCAGACATGAGCTTGAGATGTCGACTCAAGGGCATATGCCCGGAGTAGCAGAACATCTAACACCATAAAATCCGAAGAGTGTGTACGGAAAGGACTAGCCTGCCGTATCACAAACCTGGTTTAGACATGAGCTTGAGATGTCGACTCAAGGACATAAGAGTCCGGAGTAGCGGAGCATCTAGCCCACAAAGTCAAAAGATGAGTTTTAGAAGCCGATTCAAAGGCTCTAACTCAAAAGTTCGTACCATGAACTTGGATTTGGCATGAGCCCGGGATGTTGACCCAAGGACATAGTCCGGGGTAGCAAAACATCCCAGCCAATGTAGAAATTGTAGAATGTGTGTGGAGGGGACTAGCCCGCCACGTCACAAACTTGCTCCTGCATGAGTTTGAGATGTCGACTCAAGGACGTAAGAGGCCGGAGTAGCATGAACATCCAAACTATAGAATTTAATGAATGTGTGCGGAGAGGACCAGCCTGCCGCATCACAAACTTGCTGCAGAGGGACCCCTCTAGCCAAGGCTTTAGAGGAAGCGACCCCTCTGGTGGAGTGAGCCCTGACACCTACTGGCGAAGCTTGACCGCGCGCCTCATAGGCCAGGGCAATAGCATCCCTCACCCAATGTGACATAGTCTGCTTACTAGCGGCCGCCCCCTTGTTGCGGCCCCCATAGCAAACAAACAATTGCCCTGACTTACGCCACTGGCTTGTGCGGTGGACATAAATCTGAAGGGCACGGACTGGGCAGAGTCCATGAAGTCTTTCCTGCTCTGGCGTTAAAAACGGCGGGGAGCAGAAGGCTTCTAAAGTGACAGGATGTACTGTCGAAAAAGGAACTTTAGGAAGATAATCAGGGTGAGGATGCAATATAGCTTTGGCCATACCGGGGGCAAATTCTAAGCAGGTCGGCAGAATAGACAGAGCCTGTAGATCCCCAATCCTCTTAAGAGAGGTAATAGCCATAAGGAAGACCATCTTGAGAGTCAGAAGTCTGTCAGACGCTGACTCCAGAGGTTCAAAAGGGGTCTCGACCAGAGCCTCCAGGACTATAGTTAAGTCCCACGAAGGAGTTCTGGCCCTAACGGGAGGCCTCAGTCGCCTGGCTCCACGAATGAAGCGGGCGAGTAGAGGATGTCTCCCTAAAGGCACCCCGTCAATCAGGGCGTGGCAAGCCGAAATGGCGGCCACATAAACCCTGAGAGTAGCGGGGCACATGCCTGCTGACAGTTTCTCTTGCAGAAACTCCAGAACTGAAACAATTTGGCAGCTAACTGGATCTGCATCATGTGAACTGCACCACCTTTCGAAGACACCCCATTTATTGGAGTAAATTCTTCTGGTGGAGGGAGCCCTAGCACTAAGAATGGTTTCAATAACCCCAAGCGACAGCCCTGTGTCCCTCAGTTGGTACCCTTCAGGGGCCAAACGTGAAGTTTCCACAACTCGGGCCGGGGATGAAATATTGTCCCCTGTGCTTGAGACAGAAGGTCCTTCCTGTCCGGAATCGCCCAGGGCGAGCCGTCTAGGAGAGACATCATTTCTGAGAACCAAACCCTGTTCGGCCAGCGAGGCGCTATCAATAAGAGGCAAGACCCTTGCTGGCGAACTCTGGCCAGGACTCCCGGGAGCAGAGAAACCGGAGGGAACGCATGCAGGCGCATTCTGGGCCATGCATGCGCCATCGCGTCCAGACCCAGGGGGGCTGGGTGACTCAGAGAGAAGTAGAGGGGACATTGCGCAGTCTCTTGAGAGGCGAAGAGGTCCACTTCGGCTCTGTAAAATCTCTCCCAGATCTGTTGTACTACCTCGGGATGGAGTTTCCACTCGCCCGATGGTAAGATTTGTCTGGACAGAAAATCTGCTCCCACATTCAGGCGTCCAGGGATATAGACTGCCCTGAGTGACAGTAACTTGCCCTGGGCCCAAAGGAGAATCCGACGTGCCAGAAAATTGAGGTGGCGAGAACGTAGGCCTCCTTGATGATTTATGTAAGAGACTGCCGCTGTGTTGTCCACCCGCACAAGGACGTGGCAGCCTCTCAAATGTTGGAGAAAGTATTTCAGGGCCAGAAATACTGCCATCAGCTCGAGGCGATTTATGTGCCAATCGAGTTGATGACTCTCCCATTCCCCTTGGGCTGGACGACCACTTAAGACCGCACCCCAACCCGTCAGGGAGGCGTCTGTCGTAAGCATCCAGCGACGACACAACGCACCAAGAGTGGGACCCAAGGTGAGAAACCGGGGTCTGAACCACATAGAGAGGGAACGAAGCACTGGGCGCGTAACCCTTATTTGCCTGAGGGGACTGGCCCTTGGATGAAACCCTCTGGCTTTTAGCCACAGCTGAAATGGTCTCATATGGAGAAGGCCCAAAGGAATCACCGTGGACGCAGACGCCATGAGACCTAATATTCGTTGGAACTGAAGAACAGTGCAAACTTGACCTAGCCTGAGAATGCTCAGGGAGTTCTGAATGGAGATGACACGAGCGGGAGACAACTGTGCCTGCATCGTGACCGAATTCCATATAACCCCCAGATAGGAGATTTTCTGGGTCGGGGAAAGAACGCTCTTTTTGGCGTTGAGTCTCAGACCCAGAGAACCTAGATGAGCCAAGACGATATCCCTGTGCTGAACTGCCAGTTCTTGAGACTGGGCTAGGATCAGCCAGTCGTCTAGATAATTCAGAATGCGGATGCCCTGGAGTCGCAACGGAGCCAGTGCTGCATCCATGCATTTCGTGAATGTGCGGGGTGATAGGGCTAGACCGAATGGAAGGACCCGATACTGGAAGGCTTCGTCCCCGAAAGCGAACCTCAGGAACTTCCTGTGCTGTGGCAGAATTCCAATATGAAAGTATGCGTCCATGAGGTCGATCGTGACCAGCCAATCGAAACGTTGGAACTGAGACACGATGGACCTGACTGTTAGCATCTTGAACCTGAGCGCCTTGACCGAGCGGTTCAAGGCACGAAGATCCAAGATGGGACGCAACCCCCCCCCCCCCCCCCCCCCCCTTCTTGGGGACCAGGAAGTATCTGCTGTAATAGCCAGACTCTTTCTCTGGAAGGGGAACATGTTCTATGGCCCCTTTCTCCAAGATTTTTCGCAGTTCTACCTGAAGTAGACATGCCTGTTCCTGGCTTACGGTAGTGGAAAGCACGCCGTTGAAGCTCGGAGGGCGGCAAGCGAACTGAATTCTGTAGCCTTTTTCTACTGTTTTTAGAACCCACATAGAAATACCTGGCAGAAGTTTCCACGCTGCCAGGTTCTCTGAGATGGGAACTAATTTCAAGACTTCCTGTCGAGGGGGTATAGAATGTTCCGTGTCCTGGAATATGGCAGGAAGCGACGGTACATTCAACATTTTGTTGGAAACCCCTGTCACCCGAAACACCAAGGGTGGCGGGAGTGAAGAGGTTTCGTGAGGGTATCGGGAGGGCCGAAGTGAATGAAACACGCGCCCCGTCCCGAAGGGAACTACCCTCACAAGGTTGGATACAAGGACGTCAGGGCTTCTTTCTCTTGGAGATAACAGCCCTGAGGTCTTGTTTGGGAGGTTGCTGAGGACGACGAGCCTGTCCCCAATCTTTGCGAGGGGGAGCACGACTTGCCACGCTCTGCTTCTGAACCTCCCTCCTCACAGAATCAGGGCGAGACTGGGTGACCGACGGCCTCGCCCCCTGAGTGCGACGAGGAAGGAATTTTCCAAAGGCCTCCTCATGGCTTTTCGCCTCCTGGAATCTGGAGATAACCGTGTTCATGGCGTCTCCAAAGAGACCAGAAGGCGAAACTGGGGCATCAAGAAGGAAAACCCTGTCCTTATCCTTGATGCCGGATAGATTCAGCCACAAGTGCCTTTCAGTGCTAACCAAAGCGGACATAGACCGGCCAATAGCACGGGCTGACTGCTTGGTGGCACGGAGAGACAAATCAGTAGCTCGACGAAGCTCAGAGAAAGCTTCATCGTCGAGACTTCTTCCAGCACTCAAATCTTTTAGCAGGTCAGCCTGGTATGCCTGCAAAACAGCCATGGTGTGCAGCGCAGCACCAGCCTGACCAGCCGCTTGATATGCTCTCCCGACCAGCATGGAGGTTACCCTGCATGGCTTAGAAGGGAGAGCAGATTTATTAAGAGATGATGTCGAACCCGGCGAGAGATAACCCGCAAGTGTCTCTTCGACCGGTGGCATCTTTAAATACCCTCGCGCCTCAGCGCCAACGATAGTCGAATATATTGACGTCGAGGGCACGTGAATGCGCGAGGTATAAGGCTTATTCCAAGAACGAGAAAGCTCGTCATGGAGATCATCAAAGAAGGGAAGGGACTGACGAGGTGTTCCCTTCCCTTGGTCACCAGACAGAAATCTGTCCTCTAATTTAGAGCGCTTGGGGGGAACTTGGTCACGTGGCCAGTCTATTTGAAGCCTGGCCACCGCGCGAGTAATCACATCGAGCAGCTCCTCCGAAGATTTTGAATCGCGATTGGAGCGCTCGGATGCGGTTAACTCTAAATCTGACCCAAGGGAAAGGAGGTCCCCCTCGTGAACTGAAGAGGCGCCGAAGCACGCTTCAGGATCACGCGAAGGACCAGCAGGATCTGGGGAGAGAGCGAGCGAAAGGGACGAACCCGTCTCTCGCTCCTCAGCCAGATCCATGCGAGAGCCCCATGAATGAAGTGTGGGTGCCGGCTCTCGGAAGTAAGCAAGGCGAGTGCGAAGCATCCCGACCGAAAGTAGGTCGCAATGAGCGCACCCGCCCTGTTCCAACGCGAGAGTAGCATGCTCTTCCCCCAAGCAAACAAAGCAAAATTGATGCGTGTCCCTGTCAGACATAGAACGCTGACAAGGAAACACGCATTGTTTGCCCTGCTTTTCTGCCATTTTCCCCCTTTTTTTTAATATATATATATATATATATATATATATATATATATATATATATATATATATATATATATAAAGAGAGAAAGAAGAAAAGGCTTAAGATTTTTAAACAATTTCTAGCAAGAGTTTCGTGAAAACACACAGAGAGAAAGCTCTGAAGAAAAATGTCTGACGACACTCTGGTGACGCCTTCTATTTATAGCCTCGTCACAGGTGCGTCCAATGATCTCACCAACCAAGGCTATAAATTCCAGTCTATTTCATTGACGTGTTACACACATGTTCAGAAGCAGCTCACAATAAGATTGTTCCCCATAGCGCTTAGCAGCGCAGCATCAAAGTGAAGCTTTTTGTAAAGGGAACTGTTCTATTTATTTACTAGAATGTTTTGCCATCTTTACTCACTTGCTTACTTATAATTAAAACAAGGTATAGATGAATAGTGTCCAAAAATATTCATGTGAAAAGTGTAACTGAAGATATAGATGTTTGGTGGTGTTAGAAAATCAATACAGTACCATGTGTAAAAATATTGTTATAAATTGAAATACTGACCCCCCCCCCCCGTAATCTGCATGTTTTTCAGACACATTTGTAATCACCATTACAGCAACAGATGCAGATGAGGCAGGAACACTGCATTCCAAAATTGCCTACAGTATCATTGAACAGAGTCATGATAACATGTTCTACATTAACCGAGAGACTGGTGGGATATATGTCAAGTACAACTCACTTGACAGAGAGGTTTGCAAACACTAACATAAGTTCACTGAATTTGAAGGAATGTGTTTTGGAAAAAACAAAACAACTTGTTTTATCTGCCTGTGAATGTTCGCTCGTTGTGTGAATGCCTTCATAGGAGTCTATTGTTTCTTTCCAAAATGTTCATTGAGGTGAGAAAACGTGACGCAAAATCACATTTTGAAGCAGGGCATTCGTTTATTTCATACAGGCAAATAATTTGCTTACGTTCACAGAAAACTGCTTAAATGAAGTAGTATGTGACAAGCATATCCTATTGCTCTGGCCTTCTGCTCCTTTGCTGGATATTTCTTTTGTAGCCTTGCATGCACTGCTGTTTCCTCAAGGAATTACAAAACTATCTTTAATTCAATTAAAACCAGACATTTGTCAAAAATATATTTTCAAATATATAAATATAGCTTGGTAGGGTAATTTTGCATTGACTATCAGAATTGTTAATAATAATGCTTGGTTAAAATAGTTGAAAATAATCAAAATATTTATTGTATGTAGTACCTTTCCTTAGGTTTCTGTTTTGTAATATTTCAAAGCATTGTTCTTACTAAAAGTTACCAGAAAATGCTGAGATATATCATAATTGTTGTGTTGATAATAAATTACTGTATAACAAATGAGTTGTCAGAACAGGCAAATATTTGTCAGGAAGGTAGTTTGTTTTACTTTCACATGAGAGAGATGTTTGTGTTTTTCTGATGACAGAAACAAGACACATACACACTGACCATTAAAGGGACAGATATGCATGGAGCTTCAAACGGAATGACAGGAACGGGGAAAGTTGTCATCAGTATTCTTGACGTCAATGACAACATTCCTACTTTGGAGAAAAACTCTGTAAGATATTTTTTGTGTTTTGTACTCAAGTGAATTTATTAGTGGCTGACCAATATGGGTTTTTTAATGGCCAATACCAATATCTAGAGAGCAGGGTGGCCTATGCAATGCTGACATACTGTATACTGTTCAATTTTTTTTTATCAAATTAATGACATGAGATTCTGATTAATTAATGATGTATAATTTATCATATAATACAATTCATATATATATAATATATATATATATATATATATATATATATATATATATATATATATATATATATATAATTCAAAGACAGATAGAGAAAGTTGCTTAAGATGTAAATATATTGTTTGGTTTATTTCCTTATCTTTGACCATCATTCTATTACTGGTCTGCAGTCCACAGCAATCCAGTTTGCAATTGATTTCATAAATCTGTCTGCGCGTTCTTGCATTTGTCTACGCTATTTTTGTTTGTCTATGTTCATGTGTCAGATGAATGCTTTTGTAGCATCTCTGGTTGCGCCACCTTTTTTGCTGGTTTGCAGGGTCATTGACAAAAAATGATTTTTGAGGTGAAGTTTTTAAAGATCTACATTTTAAGAGCACAAGCGCTAAGCGCAGCACTATGCTTTAAGTTATAAGTGCAAAGTCAATGGGCTTGGCCATGAAGTTTTGGTGTTTTCATTCAAGCATGCCGTAAGTCTAGGCACAAGCGAAATTATGCATGCAAAGCTCTAATGGGCTGGGTCTAGTTCAATTTATTTCAGAGGTTCTTCTCCAGTTATTGCACCATCTGCGTCACATTATATAGTCCATTCCCTGTCAAGTACCAGCGATATAAACAAAGATTTGTGGAAAAAACATTTGTAGAATTTTCT
Source organism: Moxostoma hubbsi (assembly GCA_032164185.1). Taxonomy (NCBI): domain Eukaryota; kingdom Metazoa; phylum Chordata; class Actinopteri; order Cypriniformes; family Catostomidae; genus Moxostoma; species Moxostoma hubbsi. Next base: position 13,349,836 of record JAVLUX010000005.1, read on the forward strand.
ACAAAACATTTTGTATTAATGACTTAAAAAATGTCATGTGTTGTAATCATCAGGTAAAAAGTATTAAAGTACTTTCCTTGCAGCTTGAATACGTGAGAGTGAATGCGATGTTTTAAGTTTTCAAAATATATTTTCAAGGTTAATTTTTTTTATTTATACAAATATCATGAAAGTTTGAGTCAAGAGGTCTCAGGGTTACTCCATATGACCTGAACAAAATGGGCTTTTGAATGTTTTGTATATTTTTTAATGATATGACAAAATAAAGTTGTTGTTGTTTTTTTTTTGTTTTTGTTTTTTAGGGTTATATCTCTGTTTTGTATATATATGTATGTATATATATATATATATATATATATATATATATATATATATATATATATAATAATTATTTTATTTTTGTAACATGACAACATAATGTCTACCTACTGTACATGTTGATTACACCACATGATTTGGTGGGGTAATATTTGAACATTTCAATTATTTTATATTATGTATTCCATTTTAAGAGTGTAGTCCACCATTAGACCAAGGTGATGCAGTCAGAGATCAGTGAGGTGCATCGCAGTTCAACCGGCAGGTCATTTCGTTGAGGTCTATACTAAGCCCAGGGTTCAGGCTGTGGCATATGAAGTATCCCATGTCTTATGGTTGGAGTTGGCATCAGTTCATCCTCTGAAGTCCATCGTAATAGGTTGAAGTGATGTCTGGCTGGCACCAGCTGCATTTTCATCACTCAGAGACAATCAGAGACAGTGGAGTCCGAAACCAAACAGGAATGGAGCTGGATCTGACCTGCTCTGGTAACCTCGGATATGAATCTTGAGGATGAGACAGGGAAACAAATAGAATAATATTAATGTAGATGCCATTACATTTTTTGCAGTTATAGATTATGATAAATGTTTCTGGTTCCGGCAGACCTAACTAAAGCAGCCTAATTGTGGGTTGAAGGATAAATTAGGTGTATGCCTGGCTAAATTGAGTCTTTAGTCTAGATTTAAAATCTAGTGTGTCTGCATTCCGAGCATTGTTAGGGAGACTATTAAAGGAGCCAAATAGGAAAAGAATCCTTTTGTAGATTTTGATATTCTAGGAACTATTAACAGGCCAGAATTTTGTGATTGTAATGAACGTGATGGAATATAGCGTGGTAGAAGGTCACTTAAGTACTGTGGAGCTAGACCATTCAAAGCTTTGTATGTTGTTAACAGAATTTTAAAATTAATATGAAACTTAACATGCAGCCAAAGTAATGACGATAAAATGGGGCTAATATGATCATATTTCTTGGTTCTAGTCAGCACTCTGGCTGCTGCATTTTGAACCAATTGAAGTTTGTTTATTGAACATTCTGGACATCCTCCCAGTAAGTTAAGTCATTTAACTTTGTCATGTTAAGTAATTTTTATTTGCATTGTGCTTTTCACAATACACATTGTTTCAAAGCAATGTTTTAATGTCGGTAATGTCTTAAAGTCCCCATTGAGCAGTTTCATTGAAAAAACGTAATTGAAAGTGCCTTAAAAAATGTTGTCTTTAGCTTTCCAGTGAGCAAGCCAAAGGTGGCTGTGGTGAGGAACGAAAAACTCCAAAAGATGCTAATTTGGTGCAAAGACAAACTCCATAAGATTTTAGTTTGTGGAGAATAAAACCTTGGGAGAAACCAGGCTCAGCTGGGATTGCCAGTCCCCTCTGGATATACAGCATTAGTTAGTTATATAATACAATTCATATATTTATTGAGTAAACAGAGTATATTTTAGGTAGGCTATGTTAAAATCTAAATTATATGAATTGAACTGTAAGAATAATGTTTAAGCATCTTTGAAGTCCATTCCAATTTGTCTCTGGAAGTTTACATAGATGCAGCACCCCCGCTGTTTGGCTGGTAAAGGCTTTAGTTGACAATAATTTATTGTCTATGTATTCCATTTTAAGAAGTAATGTAAGCAGTGATCAGTGAATTGTACTTGCTGTTTGATTGGATTGTGATTGATAGGAGCTTATTTTACATCCATTCTAAGACACAAAGACATTGGTCGTGAAGTATACCATGGTGTCCGGCTGGAAGCTAGCTGTGGTTCATTTTTGGTGAAGTCCATCCTAAAACCGAATTGCAGGCAACGGCCTGTGAAGTATCCCTTGTTGTCTGGCTGTAGTTGGCAGCAGTTCATCTTCTGTGAAGTCCATCGTGGACTGAAGCCATTGTGTGATTGCAGCCTATGACACATGACGACTGATTTGGAAATGATATATCTGTAGTTGATTAGAATACTTCTGTGGCCATTTTAGCTGTTAAAAGACAAAGCATTATACTCTGTATTCATTATTTATATTGCACTTTATAAGCATCAAAAGGACTGGAAGAGTTATTTATATGAATTGTTTTATAATTTAGAGTTCATTTTATTAACTGTAACATATCCTGTCATTACAGTATGAGTGCAGTGTTGAGGAAAACACTAAGAATGTGGAAGTGGTGAGAATTCAAGTGATTGATGCTGATCTCATCCATACTGACAACTGGCTGGCTGTCTTTAGCATTATTTCAGGAAATGAGGGTGGTTATTTCTTCATAACCACAGATGTGAACACCAATGAAGGCATCCTCAGGCTCATAAAGGTATATTGATCAGGCTGTCATTGTCAATGAAAGGTTTATGTAATACATACATTTTAAAAGAAACAACTGCATTTTTAATTAAACAGGACATTTTCACATTTGAAAGGAGAACTTTGCTGTGGGTTTGCTGTCTATTCCAATTTAGTTTTTAACTACCCATCCTGCACTACGCACAGGAAACAGCAACATTTTTGAGCAGCATTGTATTTAGTTCTTAGCAGGATGTGTGCTTGCTACACTGGCCTTTAATTTAACTCCAGCTTTTCCTGCTATTTTCATGGATCTGTGTTTGCTTTCACAGGAAGTGGACTATGAAGAACTGAAGCAAATCAACCTGGTGGTGTCCGTCTCAAACAAGGCCGAATATCACTCATCAGTGATCATAACAGAACGCACAACCTATCCCATCAGAGTGAGCGTGATTAATCAACCCGAGGGCCCACGCTTCAAACCTGCGGTCAAAGTCATTACAATCTCTGAAGACAGGACCTCTGTTGACATCACCAGAGTCATCACCAACTACGCAGCCATCGACAGTGACACACTGCAGATTGCTACTAATGTGAGGTGAGAATAAAGTAATCAGGCATGTTATGAATATGCCTTCATGAAGAAAACGTGTTTATGTTTAGATACATTAGTAACAATGTTCGTGTATTGTAGGTATGCAAAGGGACAAGATATTGACAACTGGCTGCGTATAGATGAACGCACAGCGGATATAAAACTCAATAAATTCCCAGATTATGAGTCCAAGTTTGTCATCAATGGCACATATTCCGCTCAGATTATCTGCATCACCAAAGGTCAGTGCCAGTGGCTTCCTTTGAGGGAGTAGAACATTTTTAAATGTGATTTGTTTAAAATTCAACACATCTTAAATAATTCCCAGCTCAGTGACCTTGAAAACAGTCGAATGTGCTCTGTTAAACATTTCCTCATCAAAACTGGTTCTTTGTATTTATATTTTATTCAGACATGTGATTTTTCCAGATGAATTCATAATTCCATATTTTCTGTGGCCCAAATTAATCATGTAAATACATTTTGAAAAATACAAACGGGGTGGGGTCCATATCAGTGTTGTCAAGTTTCCTTATTAAAAGTGGCTTATTAATAAGGGTAGTCAAATGTTTGCGTTATTTTGGGCTCATTTGGTCCCATTTTTGGCTTGCTGGTGCACGGCACCCAGAACACAATAATGAGTGACTACTAATTGTAGCTGTCAAATATCCTACCTATACTGTTCCTCTTGCCCTCACACTTTTCATCTGAAATGATAAATGGTCAGCACCTTTTATAAACCTTAGATGTTACCAAAGCACTTTACACTGTGTCCCATTCACACACACATTCATACACCAATGGCGGCAGAGCTGCCATGCAAGGTGCTAGCCTGCCATTGGGAGCAACTTTGGGTTCAGTGCCCAAGGACACTTCAGCATGTGGAGTCGTGTGGGCCGGGACCATGCGATTAGCGGCCAACGCGCTCTACCACCTGAGCCAACTGAAACTGGATTTATGAGTGACATTCATTTCTCCCCACTCATGGCAATACTGACAAAATGGATGATGGAAACATTCTAGGAAAAACAATAGAGGTCAAAAGTTTTTTCTCAGTTTTTTTCAGTTTTTATTAGATATGATGCAGCAGTATAGATTGCTGTCGGATTTTGACTGAGAAGCATACTATTAATTAAAATGATCCATCTAGTTTATTTATTTTGTGAAAAGCCTTACTTTGTTTCATATGGTTTGTTCCAGCTAGCCAAGGTGGTGTGGCTATCCTTATGAGGACTCTCCATAGACATCATCATTATTCTGATACTATACAAACTGTAGATTCTATCCCCTAACACTTACAAAATAACTTTCTGTATTTTTACATTTTAAAATAAACAAAAACATTGTTTAGTATGGTTTTTTTTTTTTTTTTTAAGTGATTTGAATTATGGGGACACTAGAAATGTCCTCATAAACCACATTTAGATTTGAGTAGTCTTGCAACAGAGCCTTGATGTAAAAGCATCCCTGTGACTTGATCAATAAAACAGTTTCTATATTATTCAAAATAACTTTTAATATCTGTGAAAAGTATCCATGCGTTCCCCCTCCCTTTCGCTCTAGTCTCACCCACAGTCATACACGCTGACACGCACACATACTGTGACAGTATGTCTTGAGCCGGACACATGCCTTGGTGTCAACGGACCCCTGCAATTTAATAAAAGATGTGTCGCAATGGGAAAGCTATATACAAGAATTTCTGCTGAGAACTATGTTTAAATGTACATTTTGAAGCAAGCCGCACAAACAGATGTAATAATCCCACACGCAATATCTGTCTGCGCAAGCCTTAAACCTCTGTTATTAGCTCTAAAGTGCCGTTTTTTTAATTAGCAACGTAGGCTTGGTCTGTGTCAAACCAAGACAAATCCATGGTGGAAGAAAAAGGCCTCACTCACAAGATTTCGGGATGAAAAAAGAAAATGCCTTGAGAGAAAACCCTGAAAGCTGTTAAAGGTATAATGACCATAGTATAAGCAGAATAATTATCTCTGGCCCATTTAATTATTAAAAATAACACTCTGTGGCTGCATCACCACCTCAGGGTGTGCATTATATTTCAATAATTCAATGCTCGACAATTATTCCTTACTTATAAATAGTACCATAACATCCAGACATGTCGTACAGTCTGACATAATGTCACACAGTGTGCCATGCTGTTACCAATGCGTTCATATCGTACAGACTGACAAGCAACAATCCTAAAGTACTGTAAAAATCCTACAGTGTATAGCAGGCTTAAGGGAAGACATTTTTGTTTGTTAGCTTCGGAGCAAGAACAAGAGTGAAGCATGGCGAGAGCCACAGAAAACATTTGAAATTGGCACAGAATTCACTGGTGCAAACCTCTATGAAAACACTCGGCAAGTAAACCCTCACAAAAATCGAGAGTTCATTTCAAACTTGCAGCAAATTTGCCATGAACTGTGGATTTTTGTAAGGGGAGTAAGGAATATTTGACGACGGACCATTGAATTATTAAAAAATTATTGTAGATTACGTGTCCCCGCTCATGAGTATGTGTGTGCGTACAATATGTGTGATTGTCAATAAAGTGATTTGATTTGATTTGATTGTCCGTTTATGAGAGCAAGAGAGGGGGAGCGCGAGGGTGCTTTTTACAGATATTAAACGTTATTTTGAATAATATAGAAACTGTCGTATTGATCAAGACAATAATAAAAGTATGAAATATTATTGGTAATTGCACATAGCTTTGGAATCTAATAATAATATCACTTTTATTATTAGTTTCTGTCTTTACATTTTCATTTTAAGGGCCACAGACCCCCACCCTTCACCAGTTCTATACCTAATGAGGTGCGGATGGGTGCCAACAACAATCGACCTTCTCAAATGTTATTCAGGAGCCCGTTTAAAAAAAATTATCATTTGAATTTCAAAAGTATAGTTTTATGTGTTGCAAAAGTTTAAAATGCCATTTAAAGTTGTGACAACATATTGTGTGTAATACAGTATATCAACTCTGTTACAGATTACCCAGCTAAAACTGCTACAGGCACCATAGCCATTCAGGTGCAGGACTTTAATGACCACTGTCCCGTCCTGAGCAGAGTGTCTCAAACACTGTGCTACAAAGAGCATGTGCTGTATATCACTGCTGAGGACAGAGATCATTTCCCCAATGCAGCACCCTTTGAATTCAAAGTGAACACAAAGAGCAAACTGCAGTCATGGAGTGTCGAGCACCTCAACGGTAACAAACAACCAGAAAACAGAAAACTCTACAATAGCTTATTGTCTTTTTCTAAGTGCAATGTGTAATTTTTTTGGATGTTAAAATACTTACTTGTATCCCAGTTTAAACACTAAAAGTAAGCCCCCAAGTATTAAACACCATTATCTAATCTGCATGGATATGAATGATACCTCAAATCATAGCCATAACTAGAAAATAAAATATCATAGAAACTTGGAGTGGGCTCTCTTGACTAGCAACTATCAAGATCAAATTAGCAACTGCATAGCAACACCCTGCCAACCCCTCACAATGATGGGCATTTGTTGTATTGCACAGGAAAACAACACTCACATTTGACTAAATCTAATTTAGTTGCTTCTGCTACATTTAAGCACATCTTTCCTGAAATAGAAAATATATTTGACCTTAAAGGAATATTCCAGGTTCAATACAATTATGCTCAATCGACAGCATTTGTTAAATAATGTTGTTTTGTGTGTACATAATTTTGACTCCTCAAATCCTTTTCTTTATAAGAAAAACAAAGGTCGAGGTCACAGTGAGGCACTTACAATGGAAGTGAATGGGGCCAATTTTTGGAGGGTTTAAAAGCAGAAATGTAAAGCTTATAATTTTATAAAAACACTTACATTAATTGTTCTGTCAATAGTCATGTATTATTTGAGCTGCAAATTTGTTTAAATAGTCATTTTTACAGTCGTTTTATGGTTTTTTGACATTACATCGTCATGGCAACCAAGTTGTAAAATTGGCTATAACTTTACACAGAAAAGGTTAAGTGATTTTATCACACTAAAATCATGTTAACACTCATATTATTTACGCCTTGTGGCTATACTTTTGAAAAAGTGACTATTTTAATATTTACGGATTGGCTCCCATGCACTTCCATTGTAAGTGCCTCACTGTAACCCAGATTGTTTTTTTTGTTTTTTTTTTAAGAAAACGAGCAAAGGGGCAAGTCAAAATAATTTTTTGCGCTTACCAATATTATGCCACATATGTTGTCAGTTGAGCTTAAACTTGTATGGAACCCATACACAGTTCGTACCTTAGTGAAATGATGAATATCTGTTTTCAACTCAACTATATATAAAGTCAACAGAAGACATTAATTATTTAATTTATGTTGTAAGTTTTTTGTGCCGCTATACCTGTAGTACAGCTTATGACTTATCTCAGCTTTGTAGGACCATTCAGTGCAAGTGAGTGGTGGCCAGAACTTTGAAGCTACAAAAGCAAATAAAGGCAGCATAAAAGTAATCCATAAGCTTGGCTACAACCGGAAATGTATTGACGTAGTGTGTGTGTGTGCGTTGGGTGCGAAAATTCAACATGGCAGCGCGCCGCTGCTAGAAAAAGATAAACTTTTTTTTTTTATTTTTCTTCTCTCTCTCTCGCTTTTTCCGTAACAACATCACCCGCTTTAAACCTAACTCAAAACCTGGATTTCAACTCGGACCTGGACCAACTGGAGGATTACATTGACCATCACTTCAACAGACTTTGTACAATGGGCCGATCACTCAAAGCCAAAAAACCACGCACTTCGGATTCTCCCTTATCAACCGATTCACTGCCGTCACCAACATCACCAGCATCCACTCCTATCAAAACAAACTGCTGTTCCGACATACTTTTATCAATCGACGAGCGCTTATCTAACTTGGATTCTAGACTCTCACTAATCGAAGTACTGCACAAAGAATTTCAAAACCTCCGCCAAGTATGAGAGACAATCTAATCTTCTCCGGCATTCCCGAATCATCCACCGAAGACCCCGAAAAATCTGTTAAGGACTTCATGGTTAACCAGCTCAAACTTACACCAGAGACTGTAGAGCACATCACTTTCCATCGCGTTCACCGTTTAGGACAGAAACCCATCAACTCCACCCGTTCCCGGCCCATCATCGCCAAATTTGAACATTTCAAGCAAAAAGTACTGGTTCAGCGACAAGGACGGCAGCTCAAAGGGACTCATTACGGACTCAACGACCAATATCCACAAGAGATCATCCGCAGACGTAAGCTACTTTTCCCCATCCGTAAGACAATGATCAACCAAGGTAAAAAAGCAATCATCACAGTGGACAAATTATATATTGATGGACAATTGTTTAGAGACAAAGACACTACTTCCTGGCTTTACTAATTATTGAAACTAGCAATGTAAAATTCCCAATCCGTTTATGCTCAATTTATATTCAATTCATAATCTTCATATTCTTTCATTAAACCACCTGCACCACGCACGTACATTGTATTCTAAATGCACCTAAATAGCCTTGCTCACTGTTTATATGTTCTGTTGTTGGTTATAGGTATCTATGTTTTCCCTGTTTTATTTGTCATTTGGTGTTATAGATTTACACACACACACACAACCACATTCACATCCATACACACAGACTTATACTCACACAAGGTAACTATGAAATGTACATTATAGGTTCATGCAATTAAAATTCTTAACTTGGAATATTCGTGGAGTTGGTTCACAAACAAAAAAAAATAAAGTTTTAAATTACCTAAAAAATACACAAGCAGATATATGTCTAATACAGGAAACACACCTCTCACAATATACACAAAACAGCTTAAAAACTACACATTTTAACCACTGTTTTTCCTCCCACTATAATTCAAAACAAAGAGGAGTATGCATCTTAATAAACAAAAAAATACAGTTTAACCACCATACAACCATTTCAGATCCTGAAGGCCGTTTTATCATTATTAACATTTCAATCAATAATAATCCAATTACAATTGGCAACATTTATGGACCAAACTCTGATGATTCCTCCTTCTTTGCAAATTTCTTTTCCTCTCTTTCAAACATTTCCAACGGTCCAATAATTATAGGGGGAGACTATAACACTGTAATCAATCCATCATTTGACAGGTCAAAACATACAGGAAAATCTTGGCAGTCCTCCAAAACAATAAAACAGTTCATGAGTGATTTTGGTCTTGGTGATGGTTGGAGGCTACAACACCCACTCGTCAGAGAATACACCTTTTATTCTAATGTCCACCAAACCTACTCCCGCATTGATTTCTTTCTAACCAGTAATTCAATCATACCAAATATCTTAGAAACCAAAATACATCCGATCATTATTAGTGACCATTCTCCAGTAACTCTCACATGGAATCCATCTGCAATACCAAAGCACCCCACCAGATGGCGTTTTAATACATCACTATTGAAAGATCCAGAATTTGACAGCTACTTCAAGAGAGAGTGGACATCATTCCTTGAAATAAATGACTCTCCAAAGTCGTCAGCATCACTGCTCTGGGAAACATGGAAAGTAGTTTTACGGGGGAAAATTATATCATATTCAGTACATAAAAAAAAAAAGGACAGAGAAAAAGAAGTCCAACTGGAAGAAAGAATAAAAGAATTAGAAATTTTACATGCAAATAATCAATCAGAAAGCATCTATAAAGAAATTAGAGAAAAAAAAAATTTGCTTAATGAAATAATAAACAAAAGAAACCAGTTTCTGATTCACAGGCTCCGTCAAGAAACTTTTCACCATAGCAATAAATCCGGAAAATATTTAGCCAGTCAAATTAAAAGAAATAAAGAAAGAACAGCTATAACCTCCATCAGAAACTCGGCAGGGAAGCTAACCAATTCACCAGTTGAGATAAACAAGATATTTCAAGATTACTATACAAAATTATACTCATCTGATCTGGACCCAAACCAAGAAGACATAACCCAATTCCTCGATAACACCATTCTACCAAAACTCAACATGGAACAAGTAAACACACTAGAATTACCAATCACAGAAAAAGAACTTCACTCCGCATTGAAAAGCATGCAAAATAATAAAGCACCAGGTCCAGATGGCTTCCCTGTTGAGTTCTACGAACATTTTTGGTCAACCTTATACCCACTATTTAGCAGAACAATAACAGAAATAAAACATAACGCAAAGTTCCCTTCCCATATGAATACAGCACTTATATCACTCATTCCCAAACCTAACAAAGACCACACCTTCACATCTAACTATCGTCCTATCTCACTTATAAATGTCGACATAAAAATTATTAGCAAAGCATTAGCCCATAGAATTGAACAAATTATACCGTATATAATCCATCCTGATCAGACCGGCTTTATAAAAGGTAGACATGCATCCAATAATACCCGCAGATTATACAATTTAATGCACTACTCATCAGTACAACAGAAAGATACTCTCATTGCCACATTAGACGCCGAAAAAGCTTTTGATAGGGTCAACTGGAAATTTTTATTCACCACATTACAAAAATTCGGCTTTGGAGAGTCATTTATTAACTGGATCAAGATTTTATACACATCACCATCAGCCACAGTCACAACCAATGGACTAACATCACAAAGCTTCACACTGCACAGGGGGACGAGGCAGGGATGTCCACTCTCTCCATCCCTATTCACGATTTTTATTGAACCTTTAGCAGCAGCTATCCGTCAAAACCCAGCAATCAAAGGTATTGAAACACCTCAACAAACACATAAAATCTCACTTTATGCAGATGATATCCTACTATATATACAAGAACCCCTAGCATCTACTCAAGAAATAATTAAAACAATCCAGTCCTTCTCAAAAATATCAGATTATGCAATAAACTGGAATAAATCTTCCATCCTCCCTTTACATAAAACCAAATGGGATGTGGCACCCCATCAATCACCAATACCTATATGTCATGATCACATCACTTACTTAGGCATTAAGATTTCCTCCAGACTGTCAGAGTTGGTAACACTCAACTTCACACCACTGCTAAAAAAAATAGAAGACGATTTGCTCAGGTGGCTCAACCTTCCAATCTCCATAATCGGCAGGATAGCAGCAATAAAAATGACGATTTTACCGAAAATTAATTACCTATTCTCAATGATTCCAACCCACCCCACACTCACCTGGTTTAAATCACTAGACTCCATTATAACTCGCTTCTACTGGAAAAATAAAACGCCAAGGATAAAACTCACTACACTACAAAAAAGTAAGGTTCAAGGAGGACTAGAAGCACCAAATTTCCAATATTACTCAATGGCTAACCAACTGCAATACATATACAAATGGATTCACCCCACCCAATCTGATATTATATGGCTAGATATAGAACAATCACTATGCAAAGAATTAAATATAGCTGACATACCGTTTCTCACCAAATCAATTAAACAACACACATGTTTTAATGCAGTAACTATAGCCGCCACTCTGACAGCCTGGTGGAAATTTCACCAAATCACAAATTCTACATTAGCTCCATCTAACCTCACCCCACTATGGAACAACCGTGACTTTATAAGCAATAAAAAAACATTGAATTTTCACACATGGGCGGAAAGGGGTATCACCCACATTAAGCATATTTTCAAATCTAACACATTTAGACCATTTCCGCAACTGGCCCAGGAGTATGGCATCGGGAGCAACGAATTTTTAAAATACCTACAAATCAAATCTTCTGTTCTGACAAAAATAAACATCAGAGACACAAATTTAGAACTTCCACCGGCAATATCAGACTTGGTCAACATTTTCTCCCCAAAGAAACTTCTCTCTAAAATATACAAAATGATTTCAAACCAACTTCAGACCATATACTTACCAACAATAAAATGGGAAAACGATCTTTCAATAGCCCCTGATGCCAACTTCTGGACCCAAATCTGTAAAAACATATATCTCATGTCCAAAAATGCAAATCTTCAGTTAATACAATACAAAATACTTCACAGAACACATTACACGGGCAATAGATTAGCTAAAATGGGTTTCACATCAGAAGTTTGCACACATTGCAATCAAAATTCTACAGATACATACATCCATGCAACCTGGCACTGCACTCCAATCAAACACTTTTGGGAAGAGGTCACACAGTCACTATCCACTATAGTTGGCTGCCACATCCCACTGTCGCCTTCTCTTTGCTTGCTGGGGGACCTCACAATAATCACTGATAAAACTATAAACTCTAAAATACTCCTCATAGCTCTAACCATCGCCAAGAAAACTATCCTCATGAACTGGAAAACTAGAAATAAATTACACATTAACATTTGGAAAAATCTTATTACAGACTTCATTACAATGGAATACGCATCTCCCCTTCATAATTACGCATCTGAAACTGACCTCTGCCGTCCAACACTTTCTGACCTCTTACAGCTATGAATCCTTTCTCTGTTTTCAACTCCGACTCCTCCCACCTTCTTAATCAACCCATGAATATTAATGCATTTTAGTTGTTTGAACTTGTTTCTGTCATCATTGTTATTACTATCTTTACTGTTACTGTTATGATTACTATTTTCACTTTTATTTTTTCATTGTTGTAATTGCTGTTGTTGCTGTCTTTTGCTTTCACCATTGCGATCACCACTGCCATCATCATTATCATTTATTATTAATATTATTATTATCATTATTATTATAATCATCAATATTGCCATTGTCAGTGCTGTATTGGAATTAAGTGTCATTGTCATCACTACTGCAATAATTTCCCCCTTATCTCTTCATGGGTTTTTAATGCACCACAACATAGAATAGGGGAGAAAAAAAAAAAAAAAAAAAAAAAAAAAAAATAGGAATATGTATATATGGAAAACCTCACAAACACCAAGGCAGGCAAGACAGGCGAGAAGTGGTTTCAACGGGACAGCATCTCTGTCCCAATTTGAGACACTCTCGCACTGTACTCCCTCTTTTAATGCACCTTAGACATTGCACATAACACACACAAAAAAAAAAAAAAAAAAAATAATAATAAAATAGGAAAAGATAGGGACTGATGAGATGTGGGGGAAGGTTATCTTGTATTATCTTATTATATCATCTTTTATTTTATACAGGACTGACAATGGCAATTGTTACATAGGAGGAAGGATGGAAATAAAAATCGACCAACACAATATTGGCAATATGGTGGTAGTGGGGAGTGGGGTGGTGATGGTAATGACAATGGTAAAAAATAAAAAATGGTTACTTTGTTTACGCATACACATACACATACCCACACTCACACCCGCTCACATACACACTTAGAGCAAACACTTAAATCATTCTTATGTCACTTCTGGAATTATGGATTTATAAGGTTGCTCACTACTGCACTATGTTGGTTTGTATGTATGTCTGACTGTTAAATAAAATAAAAAAAAAAAAAAAAAAAAAAAAAAAAAGTAATCCATAAGACTCCAGTGATTAAGTCCATATCTTCAGAAGCGACATGATTGGTGTGGCTGAGAAACAGATCAATACTTAAGTCCTTTTTTACTCTAAATCTCCACACCCACATCTGAAAGTGAAAGGAGATTTAGAGTAAAAAGGGATTTCAATTTTGCACAATTGAATTATAGAGTCAATAAATAAAGAAAATGGCAGAATACTAACAGATTGCTGCTCCTAAGCACATTCATTTGTTCCTGTTGTTTATGTCATCTGCATTAATATTTTCCTCTCAGACACTACAGCGATCTTGCGCTCTCACGAGATGCTGTGGCTGGGCCAGTACCATGTGTTTGTGGAGGTGAGGGACCAGCAGGGGAAGTTCTGTGCTGGTCAGGTACTTCAGGTAGATGTCTGCACGTGTGACGCGACTAAAAATTGTCTAAGAGAGCGGAAGACTAGATTTGGAGCATCTGGTGTACTTCTAATGCTGCTGGGACTGTTGCTCCTCCTGTGTGAGTCCCGTCTCATCCATCCACTGCAATTCAAACATGTTACACATACATTCAGCAGCACGTCAGCCTGTGGCTTAATGTGGGGGGGAAACAAATCCTGGCTACCATAGTTTGCCATTTGTTTACTAAAAGAATGCAATTCTTATATGTAATTCTTAATTCTTACAAGCATTAACTTATATGTTTGAGCATTGTCTGAAAGTGCTATATAGAGTATAGCATATACATGTTATTATTGTCATTATTGGTGGTAGTAACTCGGTTAAACAAAACAAGCAAACCAAAAGTCAATAGTATTGTCCAGAGTGATGGTATGGTTTTGATAAAGAGGAATGTGATTTAGCAGACAGTATGAACAGAATGAGTGCAAGTGGAAAGATAACATTTCCAAAGAAGAGGTCTCTGCTGGAGTCATGAAAGCTGGAGCACAAGGCGGTTTTCAGCTGGGAGCTTGCGAGCTGCAGCTGCAGTGTCACAGTTTAGAGCGCAACAACGCATGAACATTTGTTTGGATTGGATACAAGAATGTCCATTATAGGGATGTGTGTGTTATGAGATAGATAAAAACAAACTAAAAGTAACAAAACGTAAGATAAACAAACAGACATATTCTGTGTAAAGCAGTAGCATTTTGTAAACAAACTTCCAGTGTTCAGAACGATGGGTGTCAGTATAGAGTACAAAATCACAAGTACTTCTGGAACTGATGGGATGAGTAAAAGCCAGCTAAAATCTTACTGTAGTGCACCTTTAACCTGTGTCAATCCTCATTCCAAAATTAATTGGACTATGTCTAACATCAGTAAGGACAACTATATTTGTTCCAAGGTATGGTAATAAGTTAAATGTGCTGTAAGCAATTTTAGCATTCTGAAGCTTTCACGTGACTGAGCTGTTGAATTAGCCAAGCCCCCTCATTCAAAAACCCTGCATTCCAAAGATCATTAGCGCAATAGCGCTCTCAACTGACAAACATTATGAATCATAGCCTCAATGATCAGCATCAAATAAGACACTATATGTGAACAAGCAAAATGACTGACAGGTGTCAATGTCTGCGGTTCGCGGTCATATTTTTGTTCCCTTACGACTTCAGTCCATTTGAAATTGCGTTTACTAACACATATTGGGAGTGCCCTCATACACAACCTATTTGAAACCTCTCTACAATAACGCCAATATTCTAATATTGGCTATGGTGTTTGAGCCCCACCTGTTTTGGCGCGCTATAATACTGGTGCACAGACACCATTTCCTCAGAATTTCTTCCTTCAAGACAGCGATTACCTCTTGTCTCGAAGCCCTCTACCTTCGCCGTCGATTCACACCAGTCAACAGACGGAATCTTCACGGCAGCAAGAAGACTCTCCACTCCCCTGCAGTGCTCTTTTGAACATCACTCCGCCTCGCCGCTTGAAGCTTCGCTGGTGAACGGACCTCAGCATCCTGATTCTTTGCAGTGCGTTGGCAGGTGTAGAGTATCCTTTTAAAGCAAAATTATGCTTGTGTGTATAAATATGAGTTATACAAGTTATGCTTATATTAATATTCTATATTTATATTTATATATCTAGAAGAGCCACTTACGGATTTGCGTCTTTTTCAAGATGCCGTTCCGTAAATGTTGCTTGTGCGAGAGACACATCCTGCTGTCAGACAAGCATGAGAGCTGTGTTTTCTGTCTGGACCGCGCCTACGCAGAGTCAGCTCTCATGGAGACAGACTGTGAGGACATGAGCCTCAAGTCGCTTTGCTCACGAATAGTCCTCGTTCTGAGGGACGATTCAGCCTCTCGTGCCCTCCCACCTGCCTCTTCTGTGATTCCCAGGGGTTCATACGAGGGAGCACGGCGGGGCCGCAAGGTCGAACTTGAGTTGGATCTCAATCTCCACAAAGCGCATATTTCCCCATACGCTATGTGCGAGACGTGCTCCGGCCATCTGAAGGAGCATGTGGCCTCGTCTCGTTTAGTGGATCTGACGCTGGGGATGATAACGATGATAATGACGATTTCATGTCTCTCGCCGCATCAGGCGTCTAGTCAATGGATGATGCTACTGCCCCTGCCCCCAGCGAGGGAGAGGACCGTGTACGCACCACTGACAGGGACATGCTTCATGTCTTTGCAAGGGCGGTCAAAGAACTCAAGTCTCGAGTGGTGTCCCCCAGAGGTACCTGGACAGTCTCGCCTTGAGTGGTTCTTGCAGTCCAGACGCCGTCAAGTGACCGTGCCTCGCAGAACTGCCCCGTTGTTCCCTGAGGTGCACAGCTAACAAGTCCTGGCACGCTCCCCTCTCAGCGTGCACGCGCAGTGACTGCGTTCTCACGAACGTGGACCACGGGGAAAAGAATGGCTATGCCCAACTACCCCTGGTGGAGGTAGTTGGGCATAGTCCTTTGCCCAACGAGTAGCAGGGCATGGAAATCTCGCCCTGCTACCCTAATGGGCATTTCAGATTGGGTGTAAAAAAACGATCGAACATGGCTATACAATCCAATTTGCCCACCGGCTACCCCGTTTCAATGGCGTTCTGTCTTCCATGGTTCCGTCCAAAGACGCGCCAGTGTTATGAGCCGAAATACACAATCAAATCGTGAAAAACACGATAGAGATTATGCCAAATTGTCAAGCACAAAAAGGGTTTTACAGCCATTATTTGAGATTCGCGTTCGAGGGAACAGCGTATTAATTCAAAGTCCTACCCTTCGGACTGACTCTGGTGCATCGAAGCGGTTCTTGCCCCTCTGAGACTGAGCGGCGTACGCATCTTGAACTACCTCGATGATTGGCTGTTACTAGCACAATCAGAGGCTCTGTTATGCACACACAGAGACTTACTGCTTCAGCATCTAAACAGCTTGGGCCTCAATGTAAAGAGCACACTCTCTCCCAGACAAAATATCTCCTTTTTCCATGTGCGCACGCACCTCACGAACAAGCATGTTCGGGCCATTTTGCAGTGTCTGTCTCAGTTCAGACTGGGGATAACACTTCCTCTGAAGCTGTTTCAGAAAGCATTTATGGCGGCATCGGCCGTCAATTCTAGCCTTAAAGGCTTTTCAGTCAGAAATAGCAAACTGTCATGTCCTGGTTCGCTCAGACAACAGTTGTGGCATCTATAAACCGCAAAGGTGGAATTCATTCACCGCCACTGTTGAGACAGACACCTCCTCCAATGGAGTGAATGTCATCTCCTCTCCCTGAGAGCGACATATGTCCCAGGCCACCTGAATTACGGCATGGACCTACTGTCATGCCAAGGGGTGATACCAGGCGATTGGAGACTTGTTGAGGATAAGACGGTGTTGAGGATTTGGGAAATATTTGGCAAAGCAGAAATCGACCTATTTGCCTCAGTGGAGAAGTCCCACTGTCCCATTTGATATTCGAAGTCCAAAGCCCCGTTGGGAACGGATGCAATGGCACACAAATGGCTGGCGAAACGCAAATACCTGTTTCCTCCAGTATGCCTGATCCACTCTGTCATATGCAAAGTCCGGGAGGACAAGGAAATGGTTCTATTAATTGCACCGAGATGGCCATGATAGAGATGCTGTACAGTCCACCATGGGAAATACCAATGAGGAGGGATCTCCTCTCGCAGGCGCATGGCACAATCTGGCCACCAGCCCCAGCTGTGGAACCTGCATGTGTAGCCACTGAATGGGACCCACTTGTAAAAACACGGGGGCAAAGCTGAACTGCTAAAAACGTATATATTTGCCCCTTGAAGGTCTCTGCGTTGTTCTGTCTTTTCTGAGCACTGAAGTAAAGCAATTATTGTTAATAATTTGCACTTTACAAATTCATCCCGTTATTAATTTTATCTGACTCCAATTTTATATTAATCTGACTCCATTTTTATGTTGACCTCTAATTTAGAATTAAAGCTCTAAATACTTTCTGATCATTCTTTTATTTTAATCATTTAAGTTATTGATTACTCTGAATCCTCTTCTATTCATTTACCTTTTGATCAGTTTCTAATGAGATTCAAACTGATAGTCTTTAAGTGGCTTCCTCCTACATTAAAGCTTCAGTTATGATATAAATGTTTCCTAAAATGGTATTCTCCTGCTCGGTTCCTCCAGAGCAGTTTCTCCTATTTTAAAGAACCAGTACTGATATAAATGATTTCAGAGGAATACAGAATAAATCAAAAAGTAACAATTTATTTGCCAGGTAAGATTTAAAACACAAGATAAAGAAACAAGTCAAAAGAACATACCTGATAATTGAGAACTACATGTAATTGCAAAGCATGGGAGATCTGAATGCAGATTTCTGTTATTAAAGTTACACACAGTGAGGTGTGCGGGATCGTCTGACTACAGAGAACCTTAAGCTCTGGGCCAGCCTTCCTTAAATATCCAGACAGAATACACATTGTTTACCAAATGCTATTGTCCTTTGAGAATTTGGGAGTGAATGTGTTCTTGGCTTCCTGGTGTTAAACCTTCAAGGAGGGGTTTAGATCTCCAGAGTTATTCAGTATTTGGCAAAGACCTTATAACTTTGTTGTCATTGAGTTTTATAAACCTGGGGACAAAACACTATACCAGACGCACCGAGACATTTTAAATGATACCAAACATGTTACACTAGTTACATTATTTGTATACATCAGTGTGGCAGCGGGGGCGTGGTCAAGCGCCCGTCCGGAGAGGGGGAGCGGTAAGGGCGCTTGCACCTGAGCTAAATTATGTCTAACACCTGTCTCTAATTTCAGTGAGTATGGGGAGAGCGGCATAAAAGAGCACCAGTACCTCCAGATAGGGAGAGAGAGCGCCAGTCCAGTGTTGGCGAGCTAAAGTTTAGAAGTCTGTGTTCATTATAAAAACCCTTTGTTCAGTTCTGTAATTTTATTTTGGAGATATTAAAGGGCCTCACCTTTTGTGTTCCACCCTGTTTCCGCGTCCTTCCTCCTCTGAAGAAGCTGAGACTTGTTACACTGGTGCCGAAACCCGGGAACAAAAAAAAAAAAATATATATATTCCTCCATGGAGAAGGGTCACACCGTAGAGTCCTCCCAGCTGGCCGAAGTCCTCCAGTCCCTCGCTACTTTACATCAGAGCCACCAGCAGTCTCTGCTTGAGCTCAGGCAGGACCAAGATCGGCGTTTTTTTGAAATCATGCGGGCTCAAGCGGAGGATCGACTCGTCATCCGGAGCCTACTCAGCCAGGAGGCCGCACCAGCCACAGCCGCGACCCCGGACACCCACGCCATGCCGCCCCCGATCACGTTACAGAAGATGGGGGCGAGTGATGATGCAGAAGCGTTCCTCGATCTGTTTGAACGGACCGCTGAGATTTGGGACTGGCCGCAGAGTCAATGGGCAGCTCGCCTGATTCCTCTTCTGTCCGGGGAAGTCCAACTTGCGGCTCAACAATTGCCGGCATCAAGCCTCCTGGTCTATGGGGACCTCAGAAAAGCCATCCTGCAACGGGTTGGTCGGAGCCCCGAGGAAAGCCGCCAACATTTCCGGGCTATGAAGCTGGAGAAGTCCGACCGCCCGTTTGCTTTCGTCCAGCGGCTCCGTGATGCCTGTCGAAGGTGGCTGCTAGTGGGGGACCGCGACGTCGAGGGGCTTGTCGATCAGGTGGTACTGGAGCAGTTCATTCATCGGTTGCCAAAGAGAACGGCGGAGTGGGTCCAGTGCCACCGCCCGGCGTCGCTGGAGGCAGCCGTCCAGCTTACAGAGGACCACATGGCGGCGATCTCAAGGGCGGACGAGCCCTCTCTCTCTTTCTCTCTCTCTCTCTCTCTCCCCCTCTTCCCCCTCCTGTGTTTACTTCCGCTCTTCCCCACTCCCCCCAACCCTCTCGCTGTGTCCTCTCTCCAGGTCCCGTTGCTGCCCCACGCAGGCGAGGAGCCTGGCGGAGACCATCACATCCATCATCAGCCCATCCCTCCACCACCTACAGCCGTTCTCCCCCTCAGGTGGAGGCGTCCGTCGAAGCAGGTACGGGTGTGATGTCTGGGCCGGCCTGTCGGAGGTCCGGGGACCCGAGCCACTTCCGTGAGCGGTGTCCATTGATGAAGGTGGGGGCGGTGGTCCGGGTCGCCGATCTCCCACATGCTGCCCCCGATCGGGCTGGAGCGTACCGGATTCCGGTAAGAATCCAGGGGGGTACACACCAAGCTTTGCTGGATACCGGTTGTAATCAGACCACCATCCATCAACGCTTGGTTCAACCCGGGGCTTTGAGCACAGCTAAGCGGGTTCGGGTGAGGTGTGTGCATGGGGATGTTCACAACTATCCGATGGTGACCCTACTGGTTAAATTCCGAGGGAGAAAACATAGAGTGGAGGCAGCGGTTAGTTCCCGTCTCACCCATCCTCTAATCTTGGGAACTGATTGGCCTGTATTTAGAGATGTTTTAGGGGGAATTTGCACGGATGGGTCCTGCACTAAAATAGGGAGATGTGCGATGTGCGATGCTTTGGCAGGGGAGGTGGAGCCGGGACCATCCTCGACTGTTCCAAATCAGGATGACGAGGGAAGGGGCGGGTCCTCCGCCCCTCCCCTTCGTAGGGAATTCCCTGACGTAGATTTCCCTTTGGAGCAGTCGCGGGATGAAACTCTTAAGCACGCCTTCGATCAGGTGAAGACGATTGATGGTCAGCGTCTTCAGCCGGACATCGCTCTCGCATACCCCTATTTTGCGATTATAAATGAGCGATTGTACAGAGTGACGCAGGACACTCAGACAAAAGAAAATGTTACACAATTATTGATTCCACGGAGCCGCCGCGAAATGTTATTCCAGGCGGCTCATTATAATCCCATGGCGGGTCACCTAGGAGAAAGGAAAACACTTCTCCGCCTAATAGCCCGTTTTTATTGGCCGGGCATTACCGGCGACGTCCGCAGATGGTGCGCGGCGTGCCGTGAATGCCAGCTGGTAAACCCACCGGCCACCCCAAAAGCGCCATTGCGCCCTCTTCCGTTGATCGAGGTCCCCTTCGAGAGAAATGGAATGGACCTCGTCGGGCCATTAGAGCGGACAGCACGGGGACATTGCTTTGTGTTAGTCCTAGTGGATTACGCAACGTGATATCCAGAAGCAGTGCCTCTAAGCAACATCTCAGCACGTAGTGTTGCTGGGGCGCTCTTCAAAATAATCTCCCGGGTGGGGATTCCAAAGGAAATCCTTACCGATCAAGGCACAACATTTATGTCACGCACACTTCGCGAACTTTACGATCTATTGGGCATTAAATCGATTCGCACTAGCGTGTACCATCCGCAGACAGATGGCCTAGTGGAACGTTTTAACAGAATGCTCAAGAACATGATTCGTAAGTTCGTACACGAGGATGCTAAAAACTGGGACAGATGGCTCGATCCCCTGTTATTTGCAGTACGAGAGGTCCCGCAAGCCTCAACCGGCTTCTCTCCATTTGAGCTACTGTATGGGCGATGCCCACGCGGTGTCTTAGATGTTATACGAGAAAGCTGGGAGGAGGGATCTTCGAATAGCAAAAACGAAATTCAATACATCCTTGACCTCAGAGCAAAACTCCACACTTTGGGGAAACAAACACAGGAGAATTTGCTCCGGGCCCAAGAACGTTAATGCCGACTGTATGACCGGGGAACACAGCTAAGGGAGTTTGCACCGGGAGATAAAGTTCTTGTATTGCTCCCCACATCGAGCTCTAAATTACTCGCCAAGTGGCAAGGGCCCTTTGAGCTCACACGACGAGTGGGGGATCTCGATTATGAGGTAAAACAAACCGATAGGGGGGGCGCGCGTCAAATTTACCACCTCAACCTCCTTAAATTATGGAGGGAGACGGTCCCTGTGTCATTGGCTACGGTAGTTCCAGAGAGGGCGGAGCTCGGACCGGAGGTAAATTCAAAAACCAATCTCAATGCCCCGGTCATTTGTGGAGACCACCTCTCCCCGTGCCAACGAACAGAGGTTGCCAGGTTGCAAGAGGAGTTTGCAGACGTGTTTTCTCCCCTACCGGGTCGCACAAACGTCATCGAGCACCATATCGAGACCGAGCCGGGGGTGGTTGTTCGTAGCCGCCCTTATCGCCTCCCCGAGCATAAAAAGAAAATTGTTCAGGACGAATTGGATGCCATGCTTGATATGGGGGTAATAGAAGAGTCCCACAGCGATTGGTCCAGCCCGGTCGTTCTCGTTCCCAAGAGTGACGGGTCTGTGCGATTCTGTGTGGACTACAGAAAAGTCAATGCGGTGTCTAAATTTGATGCGTACCCAATGCCCCGGGTTGATGAACTGCTCGATCGGTTAGGTACCGCTCGCTTTTATTCGACATTGGATTTGACAAAGGGTTATTGGCAGATCCCCTTGACACCAATTTCCCGTGAGAAAACAGCCTTCACCACGCCGTTCGGATTACACCAATTTGTGACACTTCCGTTCGGTTTGTTCGGGGCCCCAGCCACGTTCCAGCGTCTGATGGACCGTATCCTCCGCCCGCACTCCGCTTACGCCGCCTATTTAGATGATATCATTATCTATAGTAATGATTGGCAGCGGCATATACAACATCTGAGGGCGGTCTTGAAGTCGCTGCGGCGGGCGGGGCTCACAGCAAACCCCAAGAAGTGCGCGATTGGGCGTGTGGAGGTGCGGTATCTGGGGTTCCACTTGGGTCATGGCCAGGTGCGTCCCCAAATTGATAAGACCGCGGCGATTGCGACTTGCCCTAGACCTAAGACCAAAAAGGGGGTGAGGCAGTTCCTGGGGCTGGCTGGCTATTATAGAAGATTTGTGCCTAATTATTCGGATGTCACCAGCCCGCTGACTGACCTCACTAAAAAGGGGGCTCCAGATCCGGTCCAATGGTCGGAGCAATGCCAACAGGCGTTTACACAAGTTAAAGCCGCACTCTGTGGAGGGCCGCTCTTATATTCACCTAACTTCTCTCTCCCTTTCTTATTACAGACGGACGCTTCAGACAGAGGGCTGGGGGCCGTACTCTCGCAGGTGGTGGAGGGGGAGGAGCGCCCGGTGCTGTACATCAGCAGAAAGCTCTCCTTGAGGGAAACTAAGTACAGCACCGTGGAGAAGGAGTGTCTGGCCATCAAGTGGGCGGTCCTCACGCTCCGATACTACCTGCTGGGGCGGGCCTTCACTCTCTGCTCGGATCATGCCCCACTGCAGTGGCTCCACCGCATGAAGGATACTAACGCCCGGATCACCCGTTGGTATCTGGCTCTCCAGCCTTTTAAGTTCGAGGTGGTCCACAGACCGGGGGTGCAGATGGCTGTCGCCGACTTCCTCTCCAGAAATGGGGGGGGAGTGGTAGGCAGGCCGGATGACGCCCCGGTCTGAGTCGGGCGGTGGGGGTATGTGGCAGCGGGGGCGTGGTCAAGTGCCCGTCCGGAGAGGGGGAGCGGTAAGGGCGCTTGCACCTGAGCTAAATTATGTCTAACACCTGTCTCTAATTTCAGTGAGTATGGGGAGAGCGGCATAAAAGAGCACCAGTACCTCCAGATAGGGAGAGAGAGCGCCAGTCCAGTGTTGGCGAGCTAAAGTTTAGAAGTCTGTGTTCATTATAAAAACCCTTTGTTCAGTTCTGTAATTTTATTTTGGAGATATTAAAGGGCCTCACCTTTTGTGTTCCACCCTGTTTCCGCGTCCTTCCTTCCTCTGAAGAAGCTGAGACTTGTTACAATCAGATATGGTCTCTTGTTACATACAGATATTAGGTGAGTTTGAGGTGATTCTGAGCTGAGGGGGAATGGATGAGAGGGGAGAGCAACAATGAGGTGTGAATTTTGCAGTCTTCGCTCAGTGGGGTGCGGTGCCTCAGGAAGAGATGCTAATTGTGAGAAAGTTCATTTGTTGATTTTCTCGAAGTTCATACATTTGCTCTTTGCCTTTGAATGTAAACACATTAGCACATTGGCACCCAGCCTTACAGTCCGCTCTCTGGCCAAGCAGGCAACTCAATAGTTTCTGCCTGGTCACTATTAGGCGTTCAAGGTGCCAAGTCCATTTTGTCGCTTTGTATGCATCTGCAGAACACCTACTCTCACCAGATACATGTAGCAGGTGGATAATTGGGTTTGTCACTGCCTGTGTCTAGTTGAGGTTAGCACATGTGTTCAGTTCCTCGAATCCATCAAGGCTTTTGGCATGTTCGGTGGATATGTCATTCCATCATGGAGAAACATCTGCTTCTGGTTGCACCCTCCCTTTAATGATGATCTGACTCTTAGAAGAACTCTCTGCCACCTCCAGTGGTGGTCTTCTGGGCCAGCCTCAATTAGGTGAAGGAGTTCTCACAGGTAATGCATAAGCACCTGAACAGCATCTTAAATGACCATGTAAAGACTGTACATTTATGAGTTTAGTGTCGTTGGGAGAAAAAGGTTGTTAGGTGTTTACATGTACAAACAACATAATGATGAATATCATGACAGCAAGTGCGACTGGTATATTGTGTC
Source organism: Moxostoma hubbsi (assembly GCA_032164185.1). NCBI lineage: Eukaryota > Metazoa > Chordata > Actinopteri > Cypriniformes > Catostomidae > Moxostoma > Moxostoma hubbsi. The sequence goes on from JAVLUX010000005.1 coordinate 13,374,415, forward strand.
TCAGTTCCCTTCAATGCCATATACCCAATAAGGTGATCCCATTTGATTATCTGATCATTCACTACACCAATAGAGTGTATAGTAGTGGAATTTGAAAATACTTGGTCTGGATGGATTAAAGGAAAGGTGACAAAAAACCCAAGGCAACCAGTACATTCATCACCAATATTCATTATTGCCGTGGATATTTGGTCTGAATAAATTAAAGGAAACATACCACAAAGTCATTAAAACTTGTATCTTCAGCAGTGGTATGCATCATTTTGCACATTGTAATAATAATAATTCTATGATTGTAGAATCACACTTGTAGATTTATATAATAATCACAGTGCTAATTCAAAATTATCCAATGTGATTGATTTGCTGGCTAAGTCATAATCGATGATTCATGTCTATTTTCAAAGTGGGTTGTGGATCGATTGAAGTGTCTGCACTTCATATAATTTGTATTTTAATTTGGTGCAGGTGGAAATGTAGAAATTTGGGTACAAGTTTGTTTGCAATGTGTAATGAAATCATCGATGTGTGACTGTAGCCATGCACATGTCCCATGTATATTACAGTATTTAAAGGGGAATTTGTAAATAGTGACTGTTTTATGGAAACAGGTTTGTAATGTCCTATATGTGAGAGGCTATGTGTATGTGAGAGGCAGGCCAGATCTTCAGTGGATTAGTACTTTCAGAATCTAGGCCATTATTTTGTTCCATGATGTAGTGATAAAAGTGTGTGTTCTATATGTTTAGGAGATGGGTGGAATCTGTTCTAGAATAATCGGTGTTGCAAAATTTTGTTTCCGGTGCTAAACCGGGAGGCCATATAGTTATTTTTGTTTGTGTAGTGCTGTGAGGTGTGAATGGCCTCTTTGAGTATTTCCACACCCATCTCCATCATGGCCAAATTGTTGTCCTGGCTTGAAGCAGGGGTATCAGAAATCTTTTGGCACCTGTCCCTCATGAGATTGTAACCTGATATGTAAACAACCACAGAGAGAGAAAACAGTTAATGTTGATCTTTTAATTAATTTGCATTTAGACATGTGGTACTTTCTTTATTTTCCTCTGATGATCAAAGCCAAACTGTTACAGACTGCTTTTAGTCTCATACTGCATGGTTAGTGTCATCAGGGGGAATAAGCATTTTGCTTTACAAAAACATATACCATTGTAATGTCCAATGCAAATTTAATTTCAGAGATCAAATTAGGCTGATCATCCTTGGTGTTATCTGAATTATTGCTGATATTTTAGTGTAGTTTTGAAGTGTGAAGTACCTTAAGCTGCAGTGTTTTCTGCTTAGCATTTATTTTTAATTTCTTAAGGATGCTATTCACATGTTTGATCATCTATGATCTATGATCTCTTGGTCTGTCAGGGTTGTGAAATATCTGCCTGATGTTTAGCAATTTGCACACTGAAACGGGTTCCTTGATCAGACTCGATTTGGATTGGCGCACACCAAAGTGGGATGATTTGGTTGGCCATCACCTGTGCCACAGTGTTTGCAGTGTTATTGTGGGTGAAAATTGCTTCTACCCACTTAGAGAATTTATCAATGATCACCAGGCAATAACGATATCCCCCTTTGGCACTGGAGAGTGCACCAAAGAAATCCAACTGTAAGGATTCCCAGGGTCCCTTGGGTGGGTCTGACCTGTGTAGACTAGTGCTTCCGGGTTTGTCCTGATTAACTGTTTCATGAACTATGCATGTACTACACCACCTGTTGACATCAGCATATTCATGGTACCGTTTGACTATGGGTTTTTGAACAGCTTCTGGAACCACATATTTCCCATCTCTGAGTATTATGTCTTCTGTGACAGTGACTAACTGATCCTGCTGTAAGTGTGGTGCAATCTCTCCCTCAGCTGTCCACAAATCTTTTTGATATTGTTTAAGGTCGATGGGAGTGATTTGGACTGCACTCACCGCAGGTGCAGGTAGTTTGTCCGGTTGCCACTCGTATCCTTTTGTGGCTGCGATTTTGGCAAATTTATCGGCAATGTTGTTGTATTGCTTGTGTTCGTTGGGGTTTCTGTTTATGTGCGTGGCAATGATGTTGTCATCCACATAGTCAGCTACTCTGTCTGCACCCAGTAGGGGGCCGACTGGCAGACACAGAGACTTGGTAGATGAACCGCACTGTAGAAATACACCTCTTTTTTCAAGCTGTTGGACTCTCTCATGAACAGCAGCCTCTACCTCTGGCTTAATGTGGTATTGCTTTTGTGGGGGAGGTGGCTCCCCCTCAATGCATACTTCAAAATCAATGAGGCCACAGCCGTGTTCGTGATTAGCCCAAACATTGCTATTTGTATCCATTAGCAGTTGTATGGGGTCTGTTTTGGAAATGGACATAATGCTTGCCTTGTCTCGTGAAAAACATTTTTTCATTGTTTTATTTGTTTGCAATTTGATTTGTTTTTCAATGCAGTGAATAAAAAAGCCATGTTTTTGCATGATGTCCATTCCCAATACCGTTCCTTCACTGTTGTCTGGTAAATACCAAAAAGGTTCTTCTAGCATTATCATGCCCAAGTCGAGTTGAACTGGTTGTGTTTTGGTCGCAGTCATTAGTGTGTCGCCTATGCCTCTAATTTGTATGGTTTCATTTGTTAGAGGAAAAGGAATGTTTGTGCAGGAGCATGCAGCGCCGGTATCGATAAGTATGTTGGCTAACCGGCCTCCAATGTTAGCCCTTATTTTGATACGGTTGTCGTTGTTGATAATACTCCCTATTGCAATGGAGGCCACGCATCCCTATTGTATATTATATTTCGACAGTAATGATTCGAGTTCAGCTTGGAATTCGCTGTTTTGTTGTTTTTCCTCCATTTGTCGGGGAGCACTTGTGTTGTTTTGCATACTCAAGGTATCTAACCGTTTGTGAATTTCAGTGTCAGTGTTGGAGGGTGCTCCCTTTCTTTCGCACTCATCTTTTAACTGATAACAGTCACGTATGTTATGACCTTTCCTTCTGCAATAATCGCATCGATGTTGGGTGTAATTAAATTTTTGTATTTTTTCAGCACCCTTGCCCTCTGTCACCCACTGGGTTGCTGCAATATGATGCGATTTAGACTGTTTGTGTCTATTTTCGATTTTTGATGCCCAGTCTACCACTGCCCTGTACGTGTTTTCAGCTGGGTCGGCGCCATTCAAAAGAGCTTGTTGAACAGCGGGCCCTGCATTATTTTTTAGGAATTGAAGTAAAACTTCATGATCCCTATCTGCGTTTTCAAGGCCGGAGTATTCTTTGTACGATTCCCACAAACGTTCTGCATAACTTTCGAATGGTTCTTTATTTGATTGTTTAATGTTAACAATTTTATTCCATTCTGCATGGCTTGGTCCTCTCAGATCAAGCAATGTTTGCTTAAGTCTTTCGTACACTTCTGTGTTGGTTTCACGATCGCGTCTATTTATAATGCGTCCTGTTTTCATTTCCTCATTCAGTTTGGGTCTGAGTTCGTTCGGAATAGTTAAGAGAGCAATTTGCCATACGTCTCTGATCTCTAGATTGTAGACATTGGCCTGTAACATTAAGGTGTCCCAGTAAGGCTGGAATGGACCTCTTCTTGGCATCATGCCAACTATTTCTTTATGTGAGCTGCATTCCTCACACGTTAAAGGACGACTGATAGTTGTGATTTCATCTTCCGCATTTGTTATTGTTTTAAGGACTGCAACTTGAACTGATTTTTTCGGAACATCACTAGTTTTTTGCCGCGTCATAACCGGGCTGCGTTCTTTTGTAATCAGAGCGGGATTATCCCCATGGACTCGGTTACGAGCCTCTCTTGTGTGGTTAGCGGAAATTAAGGTTACTGCATCATCGTCGTCACTATCGTGTTTTCTTTCTGCATCAAATGGTGAATTTATGGCAGCTTCTTTTATAGCTGATATTGGGAAGCCTGCGTTGTTACAACAGTCTTCTAAAGCGGATGCATAATTTCGACCTGATCTGAGTTTTTGTTGGAGATCATTAATCTGCGCTTCCATCGCATCTACCCGTCTTGCCCAACTTTGCTTTTTATACACAAACGTGTCGACTTTAGCCCTCAATTTTTTTAATTCTTCCGATCGCGATTTCTCTATTTCTTTAATGTTTACTATAATTTGCTCGTTTTTCGCCATGGTGTCGATGTCGTTACGGCGAAGCAAGTAAACAATAGCGACGGAGGTTTTCCGGTATTTACGTTTGGATTCTAGTCTCCGACCCTCCATAGAGTACCATGATAAGATTTCATCATTACTCCATTTTAAATTTAGTCCTTTCTCGCGTAAACGAAAAAGGAGATCTTTGAACTTTATAGCAAGAGCGTCCATTACCTCCTCATCTACACTGCTTCTAGCATGTCCCTGATCCATGTTTTTGCCTAAAATCTTTCGCCCCACCGGATTTTTTCAGTCTCCGGTCTAAAAGTGGGTATTCCGACCCGTTCTATAAATGTGTATATGGGATGTGTCTGTGCCTTCCCTCAAAATTTCTAATAGGAAAAAAGAATGGACTTACCAGAGCTGATGAAGACAGAGAAGTAGAAGAAGCTCTAAACTCATCCTCTTTACCAAACAGGATGTCGTGCTGAAAAGATGTCACTCGCTCGTTGGAGATCACGTCGTCAGGGTCACCACTTGTAAAAACACGGGGGCAAAGCTGAACTGCTAAAAACAAATATATTCATCCCGTTATTAATTTTATCTGACTCCAATTTTATATTAATCTGACTCCATTTTTATGTTGACCTCTAATTTAGAATTAAAGCTCTAAATACTTTCTGATCATTCTTTTATTTTAATCATTTAAGTTATTGATTACTCTGAATCCTCTTCCATTCATTTACCTTTTGATCAGTTTCTAATGAGATTCAAACTGATAGTCTTTAAGTGGCTTCCTCCTACATTAAAGCTTCAGTTATGATATAAATGATTCCTAAAATGGTATTCTCCTGCTCGGTTCCTCCAGAGCAGTTTCTCCTATTTTAAAGAACCAGTACTGATATAAATGATTTCAGAGGAATGCAGAATAAATCAAAAAGTAACAATTTATTTGCCAGGTAAGATTTAAAACACAAGATAAAGAAACAAGTCAAAAGAACATACCTGACAATTGAGAACTACATGTAATTGCAAAGCATGGGAAATCTGAATGCAGATTTCTGTTATTAAAGTTACACACAGTGAGGTGTGCGGGATCGTCTGACTACAGAGTACCTTAAGCTCTGGGCCAGCCTTCCTTAAATATCCAGACAGAATACACATTGTTTACCAAATGGTATTGTCCTTTGAGAATTTGGGAGTGAATGGGTTCTTGGCTTCCTGGTGTTAAACCTTCAAGGAGGGGTTTAGATCTCCAGAGTTATTCAGTATTTGGCAAAGACCTTATAACTTTGTTGTCATTAAGTTTTATAAACCTGGGGACAAAACACTATACCAGACGCACCGAGACATTTTAAATGATACCAAACATGTTACACTAGTTACATTATTTGTATACATCAGATATGGTCTCTTGTTACATACAGATATTAGGTGAGTTTGAGGTGATTCTGAGCTGAGGGGGAATGGATGAAGAGGAGAGGGGAGAGCAACAATGAGGTGTGAATTTTGCAGTCTTCGCTCAGTGGGGTGCGGTGCCTCAGGAAGAGATGCTAATTGTGAGAAAGTTCATTTGTTGATTTTCTCGAAGTTCATACATTTGCTCTTTGCCTTTGAATGTAAACACATTAGCACATTGGCACCCAGCCTTACCCACTATACGCATCAGAACTGACGCGTTCAGTCATGAACACCATTTTACAAGCCAGAGCACCGTCCAAAATACGCCTCTATGCACTAAAATGTAAGGTTTTCACTGATTGGTGTCTCTCACATAGTAAGGACCCAGTAAACTGCCCCATACATGAAATCCTAATATTTCTTCAAGAGCGATTAGACGCAGGACTCACTCCGTCAACGCTCAAAGTGTATGTGGCAACTATATCTGTGTATCACGCACATGAAGTTGGCACCTCTATAGGCAAGCATGATTTAATCATAAAGTTCCTAAAAGGAGTAAGACGATTAAACCTGCCTCGGCCAGCTACAGTCCTGACTTGGGACTTAACTTTAGTCCTAAAAGGTCTTTGAGCCTTTGGATTCTGTTGATTTGCACACCCTTTCCATTAAGACCACACTACTGCTGGCTCTGGCCTCAGTAAAATGAGTTGGTGACCTAAATGCGTTATCAGTCGACCAGTCAACAGAAGCAAATTGGATTCTTGTCTGGAGTTTGGCCCCGGTCTTTCAAGAGCCACTGTCAAACCCAGAATAGGCTATGTACCCAAGGTCCTGACCACACCCTTCAAAGCTCAGGTGGTTCACCTTCAGGCCTGCTTCCCCCCTCCATTTAATTCAGATGAGGAACAATCTTTGCATTTGTTATGCCCTGTGTGGGCGCTACATACATACGTTGAGCGTACTTGCCAGTTCCGACTGTCTGATCAGCTCTTTATATGCTATGGAGGACACACAAAAGGAATGTCCGTCTCCAAGCAAAGACTTTCTCAATGGATTGTCGATTCTATTACACTGGCTTATGAATTGCAGGGTCAGACTTGCCCAATTGGTGTTAAATCACACTCAACTAGAGGCATGGCCTACTCATGGGCATGGACGAATGGTGTGTCCTTACAAGACATGTTTTGCAGCAGAATGGTCCATGCAAAACACGTTTGCAAGGTTTTACAACCTAGACGTAACGTCTCTTTCTTCACAAGTCCTCTCTGTTTAGAGCACTTGCTATTCTTTGGCCATATATATATATATATATATATATATATATATATATATATATATATATATATAGAGATAGATAGATAGATAGATAGATACTTATGCCCCCTTTTTAAGTACGGGCTCTGCATCATTTACACAACCGCCTGCATTCAGGCTGTTATAATTCCATAAGTCACAAGCACTTCATTATAAATAAACTCCCTTCCTGGCTGGGTTCATAAGGAGTAGTTCATACTATATGGCTATAGCTCATATATTCATTATGAGTGCTCTCCTCTTGGCCATCATGAGGATCACTCACTGCGGCATACACATGTCGGTCATCATCCCATAAGACTGCGCCGCCATATTTCCTCCTTAGGAAGTTATGTCCTGTAGTGAGGCGTGATGGGATTCTGGTCCCCATATGAGTTTGTAAACACAATGTCAAGTGGACTGAAGTCGTGGGAACGTCTCGGTTACGTAGGGAACAAGACATTGCGAACGCTAGCCACACCACAAGACTCCCAAGTTCTTGAGGCACGAGCAATGCGCTCCTTGTTATCAGTCAGAAATTCTGAGGAAATGGTGTCTGTGCACCTGTTTTATAGTGGTCAGTTCGTGCCAAAACGAGTGGTCCGTTTCACCCTAAAACAGGTGGGGCTCAAACACCATAGCCAATATTAGAATATTGCCGTTATTGTAGAGGGGTTACAAATAGGTTGTGTATGAAGGCACTCCTCATATGCATTAGTAAACGCATTGTCTTGTTCCCTTCGTCTCAGGGAACCAAGGTTATGTACGTAACTGAGACGTTTGCTGTTTACAAAGTCTACAGCTGTCACAGAGACCGGTGAGTTATCTCTGGAGACTTATTTCATTAATATATTTAAGGGAGTAGGAAAAATGTTTGAATACTTTTCCATGAAAAAAAATCACTTACAGCACCTTAAATTGATCACATGTACTATGTAAACACAACTTTTTTTCAAGGCGGACTAATATAAAAATAACCCTGTACCCTTACTCGTAGAAGTTGTGTAAAGCCTGGCAGTCAAATTAGCACAATATAGATAAAAAAGTACTTTTCAGTTCTGAGTGCAATATGCATCAGATGGTCAGTGAATATCTGCTACATGACAATAGGCTATTTCAATTGACCCTTCACTAAACCCCACCTTAAATGTGTTTCTGACCAATCCTATCTTAGCAACTGTTGCTGCATGCCATTTCTCTGAGAAGCACTAGTGGAATAATGTGTGTTTGAGCAGTTTTAAGTGAAATTTCACAGAAATGTTCCACAAAATTAAAAAAGTTGTTGCTGGGTCACTTTTTATAGTGACACGAGGTACCAAAACATTTTCAATACATTTTCTGTGTAATTTAACAATTTCTTTAACAAGTAACATCAGATAAATGTGCTTTACAATGTTACCCTTCATTACAGCCCATGTAAGAATATTGTCAATTCTGTTATTGAGAATATTTTGCCAAAGACCACACCATTCATGGCAATCTCCCATTCTTTTGCACGGGAATTTAAGCAAAGTTCTGCTAGCAACAGTAGCCAAGGGGGGTGGAGCTTAGTAAAGTGTCAACTACAAAAATCATCAATTTGGAATGCTCCAATATAACAGAGGATTTGGAAAACTTCTAATAAAAATTTTAAGTTTACTGTTCCCATATCGAGGGATATGAAGTACAGCACACTGACTGTGGGATTTCATGCTCTCTCACTTGTACTCGAAGACACCTCAAGTCTGAAAGGCCACTCACGCAAGGCAATACTGGATAGCCCAGCCAACCTGGATAATTCTGTTGCTTATGTCATTCCAGCTGTTCAAATAGGCTCTTCTGTGTTGCCAAAGTTGAATGTGGCTGTGATGTGTTTTACCTAGTTTCCCTTCTTCTGGGAACAGTCGTTATATGCATAACTTTATGTTCCCATTCAGTCGGTTCACGCGGTACAACACATGGACTATGGGACCTATACTGTAAACTATGAATGGGTATAAATAAAACAACCTGGTTAGCCTACCAGGGTGAATGTCGCCTTTGTACAGGCAAGCCACTGTATGTCAGCTCTAGAAAAGGATAGAAAATAAACTTAAACCAAAAAATTATCTATTCATTTAAATTTGTTGATTATAAGTAATGAACAATGTATATCACATTTATTGCAAAATATTCAGATATAAACAAACAAACAAGTAATTTGCGATTAGCTACAAAGATCTTTTGAGTACGATTTTCTGATTGGTGGATCTTTCTCTTCAGGATTCATGGGTAGTGTAGTTCTTCACCAGAAATTCTGCTAATTAAACACAATTTTTAAATCATGTTGAAATTGAAATAACAGACTGATGGCTTCAAGAGAAGGCCTTTGATTAACAACCTCAGAGTTCACTGCAGGTCTTTTAAGGTTTCTAATTTATTGTTAAAAATTAATTTGCCCATAGAGAAAATGAATGTGATTTTTTTACTTCCAGAAATAGACTGTTGTGCTCTATTGTGTTGGGCTTAACCACAATCACTGCTGATCTACATAAGTGTACTGTGTTCTTTCAGCTAGGCAAGGAGCTGAAGATTGATAGGAATGACGCAGGTGACTTGTTTTTCAGATGGGTTCAGGACGAGTACGCAAGAGTATGATATCCCATAGTCAGTGTATTGAGTGAATATAGCGGAAGATGTTGGTTAGCTGTTGACTGCATTTGTTGAATTGGTCTGTTTTTCTGAATAACATTCTGTTGACTATATGACAAATGTTTGCAGATGTTTATTGAAGTTTCTCTCTGTTGTTTCCTGATGTCCGTTATGTTGCAGTGGTACCTCTCCTGCTCCTGTTCTGTCTTTGTGGTGGCGCGGCAACTGCAATAGATTTCAAAGGCATTCCTTTTGATGCTAAAGAGCATCTCATCCTGTATAACACTGAAGGACAGGGAGAGGCCAAGGTATGTAATGCTACAAGCTAGATGTTTTTACTGTAAAATCTCGGCTCATATTCACAAAGATTTTTATCTTACCACTAGTAGTTCTCTTAAGAGTTCCTAGCTAAGAGTTTTTGCTTAAAACATGTTCACAAAACTGCAAAGAGCAAGTTTTACCAAATAAACTTTAAGGTAAGTGTAATGTGGAGTTGACCTTATTGCTTTGGATGACGTCACATTCTATGAACGTGCTTTGATATACAGGGAAGCGCTCTTTGTCAGCAAATTCATTATAGACAGACAGTGGGAAGTGTATATTATTATATTTATTTATTCATTTATTACTGGCTTTTAGAAAACTACATGCATAAGATCGGTATGGATAATACAGAACCCACATCAAAGAAAAGAGAGGGAAGAAGCATGGTTGTTGCTTTTTACTCAATTTACTGTATATATGGAAACACATAATTTAAGGAAATTTGGAGGTTGCATCAACGTAAAAGGGGGCATGGGAATTGGGAACAAATTTTTCCACATCAATGTGGCATTTCCTTTGTTTTTGATATTTTGATATGGTAAAATGTGGGAAACTTTAGTTCCCCGTCTGTCGCTCACTTCGACGTTGTGTCAAAGAAGCGACGCTAGGGGTCTCTCTTGAGCGCCTTTTCCATCTCTGATCTATGAGAAAAGGCCAACGAGAAATTGGCAGACATAATTTGCATGTCCCGCCCCGGACATACAGTATAAAGGAGGGGAAATGCATCTGTTTCATTCAGAAATTTTCTTCGGAGCCTATGGTTGTGTATGCAGCGAGCTGCGAGTCACACACTGTTCCTCTCATCTCTGAGTGATTGGATCTACATTGGATTGACTGTTGGATCTACGGCGCATATCAGCGGCTTTCTCCCTTCTCTGCACGGTAGTGCAGCTTGCCCCTGGGCGCTTCAACGGCACAGTTAAGAGTTATTTTCTCTAAAAGAGTTATTTTCTCTAAAAGAGCAAATACACAGCTGCCGTTGAACGTACTTTTCAGGATGTGTCTTTATAAAGATGCCCTTCCGCCCCTGTGTAGTTCCTGGATGCGGTAGAGTGCTCTCGGTCTCGTGTGTCTGGGCTGCAATCACACCGAGGCAGCATTTGTGGATGGTTCATGTTCTCACTGCGAGAACATGACCATGGCAACGTTGCGGTCAGGGCTGTCCTTCAACAGAAGGAACACCACTCCAGCCGCCCCCCACCTTGCACCTTCTTCCCACGGGATTGAGGATGACGTGGCTGGTGATGGAGGCGATCTGGGGATGGCAGTGGGCTCGGTTTCGCCAGAGTACGCCCCCGCGAACCACCCACCCCCCCGGCATGCTCGTTGACTTCCTTCCGGGCTCAAGGCAACAGCGGCTCGCCTCACAGCCAGCCTGCATATCCTCTTGAGCCCCCCGAGCTGGATGAGCTCGCCGCTGCATCGGAGAGCGGTCCGGCGTCTGATGCAGATGACTCAACTAGGCTGCCGCCTTCGGGCCAGCACGCCCAGTCTGAGGCTGACGCCCAGATGTCTGACATGCTTGCCCGGGCCGTCAACGTGGGGCTGGACTGGAACACCCCCCCCCCCCCACACACAGCCTTCGTGGCTGGATGATTGGTTCCTCGGGTCGCCCTGAGCTCCCCTCCAAGGCATGTAGGATGACGTCTTCACTGACCTCCAAAGCCTACTGCGTCACCGGACAGGCCATTTCTGCCCTGCATTCCATGGCCCTCCTGCAAGTCCACCAGGCCAAGGCACTTAAAGATCTGCACTTGGGTAGTCCTGATCCCAACGTGCTGCAGGAACTGCGCTCAGCAACCGACCTTGCTCTCAGGGCCACGAAGGTCACAGCACGGTCACTCGGGCAGGCGATGGCCACAATCGTGATTTAGGAACGTCATCTGTGGCTGAACTTGGTCGAGATGCGCGAAGTGGACAAGACACGCTTCCTCGACGCGCCTGTCTCCCAGTTCAATCTTTTCGACGACACCGTCGAGTACTTCGCCCAGCAGTTCTCTGCAGTGAAAAAGCAGACGGAGGCCATTTCACACATCCTGCCCCGCCGCAAACCTGCAGCCATGGGACAGGCTCTGTCTGCTCATTGAGGGTGTCCTCCTGCAGCTAAGAAATGTGCAGCTCCGCATCAACCCGGGCCTAGCTCTCCGCCCCCTGTTTCGCGGACCCCTTCGAGGACCCGGAAGGCTCCCAAGCAGTCCTGAGACGCCCGACCAAGAGACCAAGACGTTCGCTCCAGAGCTGGTAAGAAGACCACTCCATCCCCTGGTGGAGGGCCAGGAGGAGAATCCTTTGTTGAATTTATTTCATTTGCCGCACCCCCTTCGGGCTGCGGTACCCACATTCTCAATAAAAGAGCTTTACTGCAGTACACAGTGAACATGCCAAATCCCTGCGTGGAAATCACAACCCTCTTACTCAAAGACGCGATAGAGTCTGTCCCTCCAACCGAGATGAAGAAGGGTTTCTACAGCCCTTCATCATACCCAAGAAAGGCGGCGGCTGACGACCGATCTTGGACTTTTCAACCGGGAGTTTTCAACCGGGCCTTGCACAAACTCCCGTTCAAAATGCTCACGCAAAGACACATTTTAACTTGCTTCTGGCATCTAGATTGGTTTGCAGCGGTAGACCTGAAGGACGCGTACTTCCACTTCTCAATATTGCCTCAACATCGACCCTTCCTACGGTTCGCGTTTGACAGCCAGACATATCAGTACAAGGTCCTCCCCTTTGGCATGTCCCTGTCCCCTCGTCTTTACGAAGGTCACAGAGGCACCCCTTGCCCCACTTCGGGAAGCGGGCGTCTGCATACTCATCTACCTTGACGACTGGCTCATCCTGGCCCATCCTGCTGTATTTTTCGGCATTAAAGTGGAAACAACATAAAATTGCCATCTTGGGGCAAATCGTCATTTTGTGGCATACAGATAAGTTTAAGACATCATTAGAGACTATAAAGGGTCTACTTTTATTTGTATACACTCACAATATAACCATTATGCTTGTGCTTTTTAAACTGTAGTGTAGGTCTAAAATTAAGTAAAGTCTTTATGTAAAGAAAATATATAGTCAGATTACTTCTTTTAACTTAAAACTTGATTTTGATCATTAAGTCTCCTCACATTCATTCTTTCTGTCACATTCCTCATTGAATAGGCCCAGGGGAGGGGTCTTTTGTCTCCTCAGGTGTGAATTACAATATTCATGATAATTCACGCCTCCTCGCATATGACCTTTCTAACACTAAAAGTGTCTTACAAAAGTAAAATTACTATATTAGATTGTATGAATGAGTGATGGTTTTCACATAATTTGTAGCAAAACCTCTAGGCTACAAGATCCAGTTCTCAAAAGTATTGTGGAAAAATGTTTAGTATGTGTTATATGACCTTATTTCAGTGACTTAAAATTGTAGTTTTTTCAAAAACCATGCATAAACGTTATTTTCTCAAAAATACAAACATGTACACACATGTAGCTCACATATTATTATAGTCCAGTTTGTGCTGAATACAATGTTATCAGACTTTAGCCATTAATGTGTGTTTTAAGCAACTGAAAAAAGCACAAATGTCAAAGCATGTCAAAACCTCTCCAGGGCCCAAAACACCCTTAGACCCAAGAGCGTTAAATTGCAAACTATTAGAAGTATGGATGCTGTTGTAAATCCACATTACAATTGAGTCACTTTATTAGAATATTTATGACACAGGCCTTTTTTACACTTCCACATTTCTCACTTCCTGGGGTGGCCCTCTCAGGGTAAACTTTCTTCCTGTATCAACAATGTTCCATTGAAACTTGAGCAAGATCTGCTGAAATCAAAGTTTTCAATCAAATTAAATAGCATGTAAATGTTTCAGCTGACTTTATTCATTGTTGCCGGCATTACAGAGCTCTAATTAAGATCTTTATTATGGGACAAGAACATTCTGACATTCTCTTTGAGGAAGGCATAATATGACTGAATCCAGCATATTCACACTGAGATATTCGAGCTGCAAGTAGTCCTACTACACTGGTAATAGAAATCTTAAGTGTGTTTTCAATATTGTAAACTTAGTTTCACAAATCAAAACAGACCAATTATATGGAGATAAAGGTTTTTAGCAATATACAGGAATAAGAGAACCTAGCCTACCATTTAAGTGTGATTTTAAGTGTCAAGTTCAAGTAGCCAGTGTAGGATAAATCAATATTCATTTTGTATACATACAAAACATCACATCAAATGATAGTGAAAAATATGATTTTGCTGTGTATGATTACAATTACCCAGAATGAACAAACCAATTAGCTGTAGCTGATGTTTGTCACTTAAAGTCCGTGATCTCTGATCTTGACTGAGATGAGAGTACCACCATTTCTCACTCTCTTCGATATTTTGCTAAATCAAAATAAATGACACATTGATGTGGAAAAATGCTTGCCGGCATGCTTTTTTTTTCCACTTTAATGGTGATGCTACCTCCAAATTTCCTTTATAAATAAGTTAAAGATGCACTCAGTAATTTTTTACTCATTAACTACATTTACTACATTAAGACATGAATTGTAATTTTGCAATATATGTAGAAATCATGGCCACTCACATTAAAATTAAGACTCAGTCAAATCAGTAACCTTTTAAAAGCTGTTTTATGCTACATGGAGAGGGTCCGCACATGGGGGGCTGCCATGTTAGAATCACATGACCAGCAGAACTAGCTTAATCTGAGTAACCGTCCTGTTATTTGACACTTTCACTCATTGATTAAAGTAAAAATGGCTGATTGTGAATAGTGAATTTCTATAATGGCATCTGAAACTGAAAACTGTTGATTTTAAATGATGCAGTATAAGTCAAAGACGACACAAATAGAAAAGTTACTTAGTGCACCTTTAAGCAAGAACAACAACCTTCCTTTTTCTTTTCTTTGGTGTGGGTTCTGTATTAACATAGCTATTTTATGCTTGTAGCAAAGAGAGAGAGGCCCATAGATTAAAATAAAACTGATGTGCTACTGTAGGTTTAAATGGCTTTTTTATGGCAAAAACGCACAGTTGTGACGACAGTACTGAGCACATCAAAGCCAAAACAAAGCCAAATTCCAGACATTTAAGCAATTTGGAAGTCCTGGTCAGAAGCTCTCTCAGAAAGTCCAAAAAAAAGGACATGTTCAGGAAAAAGAGGACATATAATTAGGCACCCTTATACCCTATTACTGTACCCTGGCCCACATGTGGTACTGTAGACTAGCGCCTAGTTTTTCAAAGTTGTTTGCAGGAAGATTGTTACAATAATCTTTGAGAACTTGCCACAGTTCTTTTACTGTATGTATTTAGGCTGTCTCAATTGCTTCTGTCTCTTAATGAAATCCCAGACTAACTCGTTGTTGAGATCCTGGCTCTGTGAGGGTCATACCATCTGTTGCAGGACTTCTAGTTTTTCTTCTATTTGCAAAAGGAATTTTTGAAAACATAAAATGTATATTTCCTATTGTCACACTAAGCAGAAGATATACAACCATCATAAGACATGTTTTTGTGAAACATCTATAGATATTTGCACTGTAGCAGAATCTCACTCAAGTCAAGAGTTCATTGTTTTCCCACACATGCAAGGTGATGCTAGATTAGTCATAATAATTGTTTGCAGTATTTATTCAGTAAATCTGAGCTATAGTCTTTTCTCTCTCAGACAGACTCCATCAGACAAATGGAATTTGGAGTCTATCAAGGAATTACAATAAAAAGATGAATGGAAATTCCCACCCTTCAGACCAACAAATCACATTTATTAATCCCCATCCATAAAATAAGCAATTCTTTCTCTTTTTAAGTGATCTGAGAGGTACTTTGCTTTGTGAAAAGCACAACTCTTCTCTGCTTACGGGTTGCAACAGTTAAAGGATAGAAAATAACTTGCCACTGAACATATCCAGAAATGCCAGTGAGTGACCAGAAGGCCACAAGATAAGCACAGCACAAATAACAATGACATCACTAGAGTACATTTTTAAGTGACAGTAACAAGTAACAATTTTTGTTTCTCAGATAAAGACTCAATCAGACAAATGGAAATTGGAGTATATCATACCACCAACACAGCACATTTAACCACCACCCATAAAATCAGCAATGCATTGTCTTTTTAAGTTTTCTGAAAGGTACTTTGCATTGTGGAAAGCAATATTTCCTGCTTACAGGATCTCAGTTTTGATCTCAGTAACAAATTTAGTAACATAAATGAGACCAGAAATTACTACTCAAGATAAAAGTCAGAAGTTTGCAATACAGTCTACAAACCAGCTTCAGAAGATGGACCAATTGTCACATATACCCAGTCCCAAATTTACTGTAACTTGTGGTGGAAATTTGGGAATTAATGTTTTGGTATGAATAAAAACTCTTACACACAAGGTTTTTCTTTCTCTAGTTTATTAAAAAAGCTCTGTGGAGTGTCTCTGTGTTCCAACATACACAATATTTATACTCGTGCATTTTGCTTAAACAAGGTAGCCTGTTTTTATGGGTTCAAAAACATTCTCTTTCCTTGTATAGTATGAGATAGCATTTTCCCTTAAACTATACTCTTAAGACATTAAGATAATTATTTGACTCTTCCTGTTGTTTAAAACTAGAAGTCTCTCTCTCTCTCCTTCCTGACTCACTTAGAAACAAACGCACACACACATAGACAACATCTACTTCCTCTCATTCGTACACCACAACAACTGAAGCAGAAAACTTTGTGAAACACAAAATGTATTTCACTGCCAATACTTTTGGCCATGGCTGTAAGTCTCCGGTGCCCCCAGAATGTGTCTGTGAAGTAGATACTTACATCTTTAGGATGTAAAGCTGGAACACGAACAGTTGGTACTGATCCATGCTTGAGTATCACATTTTTTTAAAACTCATTCACAAAGCAGTTTGGTGTCAAATTATTTCCTTCAACAAAAACAAAACAAACAAAACTTGTCCACTGGGTCTTCAGTAGCTCTGATGTCAGGAGTACATGAAGACTCTTATGTTCACTTTTACAGCCAACAACAGAACACTTATGACACTTACAAAGCTGAGACATTCTTCTCACTGTATCCACTCCTGCGCAGAAAAAATGGTGGACTGTGTGTAGATCACTCTGGGGAGGATCATTGATAATAGCGTGGAGTCTGTCACCAGTCGTGGGTGATGTGTAATGAGTGAATGTGACGTCACGTTAGAGCAGAAACGAAAACCATTCATTTTGGCACACTGTTTTTGATTAATAGAAATATAAGAAAGAGGAGTGGGTGGACTTTTAACATTGTAGGGTGGTTGTGTACACACACTGCCGACTCACATTTATGTACAAACACCATGTAAAAGTGAATTTTGCAGAATAGGTCCCGTTTAAAAAAAAAAAAATTTAAAAATTGTCATTATTGCAATGGGGTTATTGTTGTTTAATTTATTATTGGTTGGCAGCATTGTGATAATTGTTGTTTGTTTTTCCTTGCATATTTGTGCCAAACAGTGTTTGCAACTCTAGGTGTCTTATTCAAGAGCTAGTCTCCATATTTTAGTGAAACTGCACCTGTCACAAAAACACAAACACACATTGTGATTTTGTTCCTTATATTTTTGTGTTGCTGCCTTAAAACAAGGAATATTCCACATATGTAACATGTGAATCGCTCACGCCACTTACATGAGCAAGAGTCAGACTATCTTTCTTAGTTCAATTTAAACCATGTATTATGCTGCAGTTCCTTATAATGGTACTGGCAAGTATCAGTACCGGCATCTGTCCATCAGTGTAAGAAGAAATAACCCTGTGAAGTGTCCTCCTGTAGTGAACATTGTTGTACTCTGCCCACAGGAGATGGCCTGGTTACAGATGTCTAAAAAGTCAGATCACCTCAAGCACAGTAAAGTGGACACTGTGACTCAAGCACAAAAAGAGACTGATGGAGTAGATGGTGCTGCAGGAGCACTGGACTCCCATCAGTCCTCTTTCTACTGGTATGACCTGCATGGTAAAACACACCATCATGCGCATCAGCAGAATGGGATGAATATATATACACAAGGAAAAGACGAACACATGAAGAGGAGCTTTGAAGGGCACAACGCATATGAGGGGCTCACACTATCTGATGCTTTCTTAGCCAGCTACTATTCTCAAGTAAGTATCAGTTCATACAACTGAAGAACTTGTACACTCAATGAGTTTTGGCTAATTAAAAATTGTTTACACACAGACATGAATAGCATTTTTTTGAAATATGATGAAAATGATGTGTACATTAGATTGCAGTCATGTCAGGAACCCAATAAAAGCTGTTAAATTTAACATTGAGCAGGTCGCCCCCTCATGAGTGCTGCCATGTTGACAGCACATGACAAGTTACTACCACTAAGAATGACAATTATAGTAACATGTATACTTTATAAAGCTCTTTTGGTCAATGCTCAAAAATAAAAGCACATGAAAACAAAACAAACAATATAACAACAACACAATATACTTATTGCAATGGAGACCAAGTCAACAGTATAGTCCAGAGTGGTTGTATGGATCAGCAGCAGTGTGAGCCACTACACAGTCCAAACAGAATGAGGGCAAGTAAAAAGATAAAATGTTGAAACAAAAGGTCCCCGCTGGAGTGATGAAACTGTTACGGCCTGCAGTTCTCACAGCGCGGCTCACGGATAAACGGTGCAACTTCAAAAATGCAAGCGCAAGCACGCAGTGGTGTTCAAGAGAGCTCACCTGTCAGGCTAGCCAGTCACAGTCCTGAGCACTGAGAAAATCACAAAGTTAAAAAAAAGAAACATCTTTAGTGTCAAGTGGCAAAACGTAGCAATCAAGCTTCCAGTATCTAGTAGTTATGCTTGTCCGTGAATGAATCTGTCTTTTTGAACAAATCTTTTAAGTGAACAAACTGTTCTTGTTCACCTCCATACACAAAGTCATATTTCTCGTTCACGAGAAATGGCTTTACGTGCCTGTAAAGACTCAATATAGCGTGAACCAATAGCATCTGAGTGCGGAATGTGAAGGAGGATATCATGGGTTTCACCTGCAGAAGCAATAATCCCCTTTATGACTCCTACACACTACACAATTTTCAAAGATATTACACAACTGTCCGTCTTGTCATGGAAGTTGTAGCGTTCTCAAATTACATGACGTATCAGTGACAGGGGTGAACACGTTACAAAACATTTCACTATTGACTAATCCCTGATGACTCTGCCTGGACTCCAAATTACGATTTCACAGCAGAGTACATGCGAGAAGTTAAATGAGATATGAAAACAAATGCATGATCATATGTTATGCATTTCAGAATATGATGTGTATGTTTTAATCATATATTTTATTGGTTACAATATGAAAAAGTACCTCCAACTGAAAAATCTACCTATTTGCTTACCTGACTGTCCAAGAGAATTGGCAATTTCTCTCCAACACTTCTCTTTCTCTACCCGGTTGTGGTACAGTTCAGATGAAACATCAAATAGGCACTGGTGCTCCTGCCAATGTTCCACAAATGTTGCCTTCATTTCTTCAGTCCAGTGAGACTTTCTTGATATCGCAGCCATTGATGTTCTGTTGCAGGTACATCAGGACTCCTCCCACTGAAACTTCCCTGTTTCTTGCTCTCTCATTGGCTGTAGGTCAACACTGCAGTTGTATTCAGTCAAAACACATTTCACATTGCGTGATTTGGAGTCACAGACAGGTCCAGATATTTAACATTCTAGATATCTCACTGACATCGGCGCGTCTCTCAGATCATGTCTTTGATAGTTCATTCATTGCTTTCGTCTCTCCTTGAGCGAGCTCTGATTTGCCTACGATTTCAGGCTTTTGTCTGCAATCTCCAGAAACCTGTCTGCGATCGAAAATCGGGCTTAAAATCGTGTAGTGTAAACTCGGCATTACTGAACTAGAAGTCAGTCATTTGAGTCTGAATGAGGTGAAAGGTGTCGTTCATGAACAAACTGAATGAACTGGCAAACTTGTTCGCAAACTAAATGAACGACTTGGTCATCTCGTTCATGAATGAGTATCTGCTGAACTACTGAATAAGAGAAGACATGCCTCTGAAGAGAGGTATGTCTTGCAAGGCATTATGTACAATTTATTTTATTTAATTTACAGTTTCAACCATTAACACAAAAACCTTAATAATGGTGACAATCAACAAACCTGGTGAAGGTTCACCCAAAAAAAAGAAAATGTTTCTTTTTTTTTCATCAGTAGAACACAAATGAAGATTTTTAAAAGAATTTTTCATCTCTGTACAATGCAAGTGAATAGGTGTCAAAATTTAGAGGCTCCAAAATCCACTTAAAGGCAGCATAAAAGTCATCCATTTGACTCCAGTGATTAAATCAATGTGTCCAGACATGATATGGTAGGTGTAGGTGAGATTAATTTGTCATTTTGAATGTACTGTTAAACTTGTTCGCGAACAACATGAATGAATCAGTCACCATAAACAAAGATCTGCTCACCGGCTAAACTAAATGAGGAGCAGCATCTGTTCGTTCAGTTCATCAATCTCATTCTGAGAGAAAATGCGCCGGATTAATATGACTAAAAAAGATATATATATGAATGTTTTTGAAACTCATGTTTATTTTGTAGGCTTATATTGTTGTCTTTTTTTGTAGTTTGATAAATAGTCATCCTCAGCAGTTCAAAGTATGATAAATATGCTGTTTTTGGAGAAATGCTTATGATGTTCAAACACTCTGCAGTGCTGAAGTGTCTTTGTAGAATTGTAGATACACATTTAATTTAAGGATAATTAGACTTGTTCTGGACATGAATGAATGCTTTTGGTTCCATGAAATTAATTAAAAGACGGTCATTTGGTGCTATCTACAGGCTCAAAGGCGTAACTTGCAAATATGGTCAATGAACCAATTTGAACAAATCTTTTTTGTGAACGGAGTCAAGAGAATAGAGTTAGTGAAATGAATCAAAATAACCACCAATAGTATCTAGGACGATAGGTATTGGTATAGAGTCCAAAATCACAACCTACCCTCCGGAAGAATCACATCCCTTCGTTGTGATGATTGAATTTAGGTGTCCTCTGCACTACAATCATTTTGAAGTAGGTTCAAGACTTTTGCACCCGAATAATCTGATCAATTGCTCATTACAGATAGTGGACTGTTAAAATTCAAGGAGTCTTAAGTATGTCAGTAATATAGGGTAATACATTTTTATTATTATTACATATACAGTTGAAGTCAGAAGTTTACATACACCTTAGCCAAATACATTTAAACTCACAATTCCTGACATTTAATCTTAGAAAAACCTGTCTTAAATTAGTTAGGATCACTACTACACTACTAAGAAGGTGAAATGTCAGAATATTAGTAGAGAGAATGATTTATTTCAGCTTTTATTTCTTTCATCATATTCCCAGTGGTTCAGAAGTTTACATACACTTTGTTAGTATTTGGTAGCATTGCATTTATATTGTTTGTACTTGGGTCAAACGTTTTGGATATCCTTCCACAAGCTTCCTCACAATAAGTTGCTGGAATTTTGGCCCATTCCTCCAGACAGAACTGGCGTAACTGAGTCAGGTTTGTAGGCCTCCTTGCTTTTCCAGTTCTGCCCACAAATGTTCTATTGGATTGAGGTCAGGTTTTCGTGATGGCCACTCCAACATCTTTACTTTGTTACCCTTAAGCCATTTTGCCACAGCTTTGGAGGTATGCTTGGGGTCATTGTCCATTTGGAAGACCCATTTGCGACGAGCTTTAACTTCCTGGCTGAAGTCTTGCTATGTTGCTTCAATATGTCCACATAATTTTCCTTCTTATTTATTTATTTATTTATTTATTTATTTATTTATTTAACAGGGACAGTGTATGGCACTCAGCCATACCAGAATTAGCTACAAGCTAAATTTCATCTGTAGTCCCTGGGCAGGAAGAGGTAACATACAATTAACAATCCAACAAACACATATAAATATACCATAAAACGTCATCACGCAAGTTCATGATGCCATCTATTTTGTGAAGTGCACCAGTCCCTCCTGCAGCAAAGCACCCCATAACATGATGCTGCCACCCCAATGCTTCACGGTTGGGATGTGTTCTCCTGCTTGCAAGCCTCACCCTTTTTCCTCCAAACATTACAATGGTCATTATGGCCAAGAAGTTAAATATTTGTTTCATCAGACCAGAGGAAATTTCTCCAAACAGTAAGATCTTTGTCCCCATGTGCACTTTTAAACTGCCTGGCTTTTTTTTGGCAGTTTTGGAGCATTGGCGTCTTCCTTGCTGAGCAGCCTTTTCAGTTATGTTGATATAGGACTCGTTTTACTGTGGATATAGATACTTGTCTACCGGTTTCCTCCAGGCGTTTGGTAAAAAAAATTTCTGAGGTCTTGGAAGATTTCTTTTAATTTTCCCATGATGTCAAGCAAAGAGGCACTGAGTTTGAAGGTAGGCCTTAAAATAAATTTATATGCACCTCAAATCTAATTGCCTAAAGTCTTGACATTATTTTCTAGAATTTTCCAAGCTGCTTAAAGGCACAGATAACTTGTGAATGTAAACTTCTAACTCACTGGATTTGTGATAGGTGAATTGTTTCAAAGTTAAACAATCTATCTGTAAACAATTGTTGGACAAATGACTTGTCATGCAAAAATAGATGTCCTAAATGACTTGCCAAAGCTATAGTTTGCTAATATGAAATCTGTAGATTGGTTAAAAAAAATAATTGTAATTACTTCAACCTAAGTGTATGTAAACTTCTGACTTCAACTGTAGGCCTGTTTATATTATATTAAATCAAATAAATTAATAAGAAAAAATTGCATTTTGTGAGAGGTGTAAGTTTTGCTTGGGTTAATTACCACAAGCAAAAGCTTTCTTTAAATATGATTTAAAGAAACAAACCATCACCAGGTTTGTTGATTGTCACCATTATTAAGGTTTTTGTGTTAATGGTTGAAACTGTAAATTAAATAAAATAATATTTAATGCCTTGCAAGACATACCTCTCTTCAGAGGCATGTCTTCTCTTATTCAGTAATTCAGCATATTCTTCAGTTCTTCAAATTGCATATTATTTGGTGTTTGCTTTTTCACATATACTCTTAGTAAATCACCAACAGTAAGTGCTTGAAGATCACACGCAATTTGATAGATTGCAAAAGCAAATAGCAACCTTTTATTTATTATCTTAGTAAATCTTTGCCTAAAATGTAATTGCATTTTATCCAATTTATTATTATTTTTTTGTCACGGTTACAATGGAATGAGAATAACATTTCATCAACATAAAACCACGTTAGACCAACAATATTCCCCAGAGTTGTCTGAACAAACAATTTCATATTAAACAATATAGCTGATTTGTGAGTTCCCAGCATTCATTGCAACATAAATAAATTAGGGTTTATATAGTGTTATAGGCTTATTTTTTGCTGATGTTAGTTGTGTTGTTATTGTTTTAGTTACCACTGTTTGTCAAATATTGTGTGGTGATGTTAGGAGCTAATTTTTTTACTAGTTCATCCATTTACATTTATGCATTTGGCAGACGCTTTTATCCAAAGCGACTTACAGTGCACTTATTATAGGGACAATCCCCCCAGAGCAACCTGGAGTTAAGTGCCTTGCTCAAGGACACAATGGTGGTGGGTGTGTGGTTTGAACCAGCAACCTTCTGATTAGCAGCCCTGTGCTCTAGCCACTACACCACCACCACTCCAAAAATATCCAAAAATAAAAAACATTTACTCACCCTCCTGCCAAGATTTTTTTAAGAATATCTCAGCTCTGTAGGTCCATACAATGCAAGAGAATGGGTGCCAAAATGTTAAATCCCCAAAATCCACATAAGGGCAACATAAAAGTGCTCCAGATAACTCTGGTGGTTAAATCCATATATTCTGAATCGATACGATAGGTGTGGGTGAGAGACAGATAATTATTTGTCATTTTTCCTTCACTTTCACTTTCTCCTTTTGTTTTTGGTGATTCACATTCTTCGTGCATATTGCCCCCTACTGGTAAGGAAGGAAAATGTGTTAAAAAAATGACAAATTAATCTCACCCACACCTACCATATCATGTCAAATGGATTACTTTTATGCTCCCTTTATGTGGATTTTGGAGCTTCTAAATTTTGCCACCCATTCACTTGCATTGTATGGACCTACAAAGCTGAGATATTCTTCTAAAAATCTTCGTTTGTGTTCTGCTGAAGAACGAAAATACACATCTGGGATGCCTAGAGGGTGAGTAAACCATGAGGGAATTTTCATTTTTGGGTGCTCTATCCCTTAATGAGATTTGTTGATTGTCACCATTATTAAGGTTTTTGTGTTGAGGTTTGAGGTCTATTGTGTGTCTGTGTAAAACAATTGTACGTACTCCCATGCATGACATACCTCTCTCTTCAGAGGAAAAGACAGCAGTTAACATAATGTAAAAGTAATTCAAATGGTGACAAAAAGAAAGCTCTTGTATTTGCAAATTGATAGTTTGATAGTTTATGTATCAAATTGATACATATTTTTGCATATAGCGAACAAACATATTTACATTGAATAAAAAAGCAATGCTTCTGAGGATAATTTTTAAGAGTTTTTGAGAGAACTCAAAAATGTTACTGCATAATGATTTTTTGCATTTGCTCAATAACTCTTTTTAGAGAATGAGTGCTTTAGCCAACTGAGAGTATAAAAGTATCTAACATGTTATTTTCCATAAGTTACAATGTAACATAATTAGTAAGTTTTATTAGGAGTAACACAGTAATGTAATGTGTTGCTTTTAAAATTTGTGCTCCATAACACTGTAAATATACCCTTCTAAATGTATGTTTGGATCATTGGTTACAAGGGTTTTTGAAATGGTAAATGTGTTATGATTTGTGTTACTTCAGAAGGCAAGCTGTGTGTCTAAGAAGACCGATTTAGAAGACTGTCTGCGAGTGTTTGCCTACGAGGGTGAGGAAGAATCTTGCACTGGCTCGTTTGAAGACATATGCAGTCTCATGCATGAGGGAGACAACCTTGCCTTTCTGAATGACCTTGACCTGAAGTTCAAGACCCTGGCTGAGATCTGCTCTAGCTCCATAATGGAGACTGAAATTAGCTCAAGACTCCAGGTGACCTCCAAACCTGTGCTTCCCACCACACACATTGATGTCAGCAAACAAGGGGCAGTTAGTAGCGTACACTCTGAGGAAACGGTCTCGTCCTCCATCATTCATGCTTCAGGAGCAAAGCAGGCAAGTGGAGTGTCTTCTTCAGGGGTCTACATCCAGGAAAAGGTGGTGGTTCCCAACACGACCCTGCTAGTCCAGCAGCCCGCACTATACTACACCACTGCCTCCCCGGTTTATGTGCAAGTCCTGGGCATAGAAGAGAGAATGCTGCAAGTGGGGCAGAATTCTAATGCTGCCCAGTGTAGTGCTGGAAGTGTGCAGGCACATGGTGATGTGTTGGGAGCGCTGCAGATCGAATCTGAAAAAATGCAGTCCACAGAAGCTCATGGCATTGGACGGGCACTCTATCACACCAGCAGTTATGCCAGCAGGGCTCCAAGATAGGAAGTCTGTGTTGATCAAGTAGAGGAAGTGTGTTGATCTTTGGATATGGTGGATATGGAGTCTGAAAACAGCCCCATGAAGTCACAGTCTGTTTGAACTCACACAGTTCCAAGCAGGACTGATATGTCTATCCACTCTAGCGAGTTTATCCCAAAATACTCTTGTGTCTGCCCACTCAAGATTTTTCTCAATAATGTAAAAAAAGAAAAGTATTTTATAACAAGCAGAATTTTTGTAGGTAAGTCAGATTCATTTAATTGGATGACCATGTAAACAGACTAAATCACTTTGAATCTGACATTTTTCAATCCGATCTGGGTCACTTTCATATGTGGAAATAAATCAGAAACATATATGATTTATTCCAACGTGCCTTCAGTGTGAACAGCCAGGTCAGATTTTATGTGATTTTTACATCAATCTAACTCACATTTGTCACTTGATTTCCATTTTATATATATATATATATATATATATATAGGGGCGTTATGGTTTAAAACGTATAATTGCGAGTCATATCTTTTCTAGTTAATGCATTCATTTATTTTTTGAGGAAATCAAATAAAATTGAAGGCTCAACAGTTGGGGTCAGTGATTCGTTTGGCCCACATATTGTCAAATAAGAGCATGAAAAGATGCAGAGATAGATTTTAAGTGCTCTACTCATGTCAGTTGCACAAAAACAGTTTCTGCATTTCTCAAACTGCATCAAAATGTGAATGCAAGCAAGTCAATGGAAATCTGAAATAATTATAGACAACAACTCTTCTTACCTTACATATGTGGTGCTGTTTTTCCTGTTGCCCTACGATTTAATGGTGTGTTTCGCTCTTAAGTAATATCACACTCTGATAATTAAATTGGACCATACAAAAGCAAATGACTTTTTAAAAAAAAATATATCCATCAAGACTTTCTTCAAGACACCTTTTGCCATCACTTGCTGAAATATTATTAGATAGCCATTAAGTGTCCTATCTGCTTAAAGTTTACTTAGTCATTTTTTTTGTTCAAGTCATATCAGTAACCTTATTTGTCTAACAAAGAGATTAGTCATTAATCTTACCATTCTTATAAAATCGATGTTTAAACACTGACCCATAACACTTAATAAGGTTAATAATTTTACACCATGACTTTAACTATACATAAGTAATATTTACATTATATTCATGATGTTAGCCAGAGTGGAACTGGCCCCCACAGTGAGTCTGGTTTCTCCCAAGGTTATTTTTCTCCATTAATCAACATCTTATGGAGTTTTGTTTTCCTTGCCACAGTCACCTTCAGCTGCTCACTGGGGTTATTAATACAAGTATTATTTAATTACTTATTTTTAAACACAATTCACAATCATATTTTAATCAAACTACACAATGATGATTCATCGACATTATAGATATTACAGATTTATCGTCTGTTAATGCC
This sequence comes from Moxostoma hubbsi, assembly GCA_032164185.1. Taxonomy (NCBI): domain Eukaryota; kingdom Metazoa; phylum Chordata; class Actinopteri; order Cypriniformes; family Catostomidae; genus Moxostoma; species Moxostoma hubbsi. Next base: position 13,401,154 of record JAVLUX010000005.1, read on the forward strand.
TGATCTTCTGTAAAGCTGCTTTGAAACAATGTGTGTTGTGAAAGGCACTATACAAATAAAATTGACTTGACTTATAAAAGCTGTTTTATTTTACATGGAGAGGGTCCACTCATGGGGACTGCCATGTTAGGAGCACATGACCTACTGCATATTACTTGCTTTATCTCCTTAATCACCTTGTTATTGGATACATTAACTTGTGGGTTAAATGAATCATAGCTAACTGAATAGCGAATTTCTACAATCTGTAATTGAAAATTACACTGTTTGAATTATGCTGCATCCAGGCCCCTAGGTGTCAGTGTCCAAGATCACAAAAAAAATTGTTTAGAAAATACAATTTATTAGATTATTCATATTATAATATTGAACATGCCAGAGTTTGATACACATGCTCAAGGAGTGTTATACACATGTGGGTCAGTCAATGAGTGTTGGCTGTTCAGACCAGTATTTGATATGGGCTACTTTTAAAATGGGTCACATTCAGCTGCAGTGTCAATGTAGCAGAAAAGATTGCAGACTCACCTTTTCCATGACCACTTCACTAAACCATTCCCAGGAATCTATCAAGACATTTTCTCATAAATTACCATTAAAAGTAAAAAAATAAAATAAAATAAAAAAAAGAGTACTGTTCTGTTCTGCACTTTTGCTCAAACTGTGTACTTACTATGGTATAGAATTTAAATTCAATGCAGTGATAATGTTGTTGCTCCTTATTGATCAATCGCTTGTTTTTCCTCATTTGTTAGTTGCCTTGTATAAAAGCATCTGCTTAATGAACATGATTGTCTGATAGTCTAGCACCATATAAATAAAGGCTGTAATGATCATCCTTCAATGTTCTCCTGCACATATGACATCTGAATGTTTGTGAAAATTTGTTGTGATACTAGACAGTTGAAATCATCCAAATTGAACCCCTTTTCTAAATAAATTTCTACAACACCATAGAATTTTATGTTGTTCAAAGCTGTAGGATTTGTCATTTCCACCAACCACGCAAAATATCATGTCTGTCATTGTGTTGATTAACTATTTAATGAGACTGTTTTTCATTCAGATCATGTTTAAACTGTTCATTTGTTTAAATATAGTACCTTTTAATGATGGCATGTATTAATAGCGTTTTAAATTCAGGCAGATGCTATTGGCACCCTGGTGCAGATAATGGTTGATACTAATTGCATTCTGGTGCAAATAGAGTCAAGTAAATAGTATTAAAGAAAATAATAAGAGACAAAATTGGATGGGGAAAAGAGTGGGACAAAATGCAGATTCAAACCTTTGACGCTAGGACAACAGTTCATATTCACACACCGTCTTTACACCCCAAGCCGTTGCAATGACGTCTGTTTTTTTAGTTTTATGTATATTTCTGTGGTTTCAGCAGACTCTTGGGGTGAAAATAACTGCACTGTGTGGCACATGCTGTTTACACCAGGTTACAAATAGACTCTCTGTTAAAGACATTAATGACAATTACTCCACAATGAAAATGAACAGCACATTGGCCACAGAAACACTACAAAGATTCGGTAGAGACAATCGCATTTAAATACGAGAGTGAATGCCTTAAATTATGGTTCCATGTGTTTACAAAATACAGGACTGACTCCTGAGTGCAACAGTGCCCCGCCCATTTATTCAGTGTCTGGGTTCCGGAAGTATTTTTCCCATTTCTTCCATAGACTTAAGAATTGCAGCCAAAAGGGTGTCTGAGATGACAACATCCACAACACCAGGTTAGTAATTAGTTTGCAATTGATGCTGATGTCGTTGCCTGGTTTGAATTATTTGCTTAACGTTATGTGGTTTCAAGCCATTGTATAATGTGAAGATGAATCGTATTTCTCAAACGGTGCTAACATACACTCATGGTGTGCTGTAGTACTACCGAAAAATCATGATCCTGATCTTGCCTTTATTGCCATACTGAAATGTTAGCTGGCCAGACAGTGCTTTATCTTTCTGAAGCGTTAAATATTGGTGTCTGGGACACCGTGATCCTGGAGGCTTTAATGTAATCCATGAGTTTTTAAAAGGTTAGCTTAAAGGAGTGCAGAAAATTATTAGGTTGCTTTGTTTTCCTTTTAAAAAATAGTAAGTATAAGCAACAAATAAAACCACAAAATTAACCATAGATATTATATGTCTACTATTACTAAAACTAAGTTACAGTATGATACTACAGTAATGCTGTAGCAAAACTATGTTTAATTGTATCAAAATTCAAAACCAGTCTACTACAGGTTACTACAGTCATGGTTACTACAATATTACTACAGTAAATCCATGGGTAGTTTTCATAAGGGTATCATTTATTAACAAGGATTAAAGATCATTATCAATGTTTTAATACCTGAATGAAATAATCCTGTAAAAATGGTCAAACAAAGCCCATTATAATACATGTCACCTCTAGACTTGTCATTGCTTAGTGTGAATAACTCCAGATGCTGTTTTTCTGTCATTGTCTCAGGAAAACACTGCTCCCTCTTTGAAGAAGCGCTGTGACTGAAAGGGTGAGCGCTGTCTGTGACTGAAAGGGTGAGTGTGACTGAAAGGGTGAGCACTGTCTGTGACTGAAAGGGTGAGTGTGACTGAAAGTGTGAGCACTGTCTGTGACTGAAAGGGTGAGCGCTGTCTGTGTCTGAAAGGGTGAGTGTGACTGAAAGGGTGAGCACTGTGTGTGACTGAAAGGGTGAGTGTGATTGAAAGGGTGAGCACTGTCTGCGACTGAAAGGGTGAGTGTGACTGAAAGGGTGAGCACTATCTGTGACTGAAAGGGTGAGTGTGATTGAAAGGGTGAGCACTGTCTGTGACTGAAAGGGTGAGTGTGACTGAAAGGGTGAGCACTGTCTGTGACTGAAAGGGTGAGTGTGACTGAAAGGGTGAGCACTGTCTGTGACTGAAAGGGTGAGCGCTGTCTGTGACTGAAAGGGTGAGTGTGACTGAAAGGGTGAGCACTGTCTGTGACTGAAAGGGTGAGTGTGATTGAAAGGGTGAGCACTGTCTGTGACTGAAAGGGTGAGTGTGACTGAAAGGGTGAGCACTGTCTGTGACTGAAAGGGTGAGTGTGACTGAAAGGGTGAGCGCTGTCTGTGACTGAAAGGGTGGGTGTGACTGAAAGGGTGAGCACTGTCTGTGACTGAAATGGTGAGCGCTGTCTGTGACTGAAAGGGTGAGCACTGTCTGTGACTGAAAGGGTGAGCGCTGTCTGTGACTGAAAGGGTGAGCGCTGTCTGTGACTGAAAGGGTGAGTGTGACTGAAAGGGTGAGCGCTGTCTGTGACTGAAAGGGTGAGCGCTGTCTGTGACTGAAAGTGTGAGCGCTGTCTGTGACTGAAAGGGTGAGCACTGTCTGTGACTGAAAGGGTGAGTGTGACTGAAACGGTGAGCACTGACTGTGACTGAAAGGGTGAGTGTGACTGAAAGGGTGAGCACTGTCTGTGACTGAAAGGGTGAGTGTGACTGAAAGGGTGAGCACTGTCTGTGACTGAAAGGGTGAATGTGACTGAAAGGGTGAGCGCTGTCTGTGACTGAAAGGGTGAGTGTGACTGAAAGGGTGAGCACTGTCTGTGACTGAAAGGGTGAGTGTGACTGAAAGGGTGAGCACTGTCTGTGACTGAAAGTGTGAATGTGACTGAAAGGGTGAGCGCTGTCTGTGACTGAAAGAGTGAGTGTGACTGAAAGGGTGAGCGCTGTCTGTGACTGAAAGGGTGAGCGCTGTCTGTGACTGAAAGTGTGAGCGCTGTCTGTGACTGAAAGGGTGAGCGCTGTCTGTGACTGAAAGGGTGAGTGTGACTGAAAGGGTGAGCACTGTCTGTGACTGAAAGGGTGAGCACTGTCTGTGACTGAAAGTGTGAGCGCTGTCTGTGACTGAAAGTGTGAGCACTGTCTGTGACTGAAAGTGTGAGCGGTGTCTATGACTGAAAGTGTGAGCACTGTCTGTGACTGAAAGGGTGAGCGCTGTCTGTGACTGAAAGGGTGAGCACTGTCTGTGACTGAAAGGGTGAGCGCTGTCTGTGACTGAAAGGGTGAGCGCATCTGTGACTGAAAGGGTGAGCACTTTCTGTGACTGAAAGGGTGAGCGCTGTTTGTGACTGAAAGTGTGAGCACTGTCTGTGACTGAAAGGGTGAGCGCTGTCTGTGACTGAAAGGGTGAGTGTGACTGAAAGGGTGAGCACTGTCTGTGACTGAAAGGGTGAGTGTGACTGAAAGGGTGAGCACTGTCTGTGACTGAAAGGGTGAGTGTGACTGAAAGGGTGAGCACTGTCTGTGACTGAATGGGTGAGCGCTGTCTGTGACTGAAAGGGTGAGTGTGACTGAAAGGGTGAGCACTGTCTGTGACTGAAAGGGTGAGTGTGATTGAAAGGTGAGCACTGTCTGTGACTGAAAGGGTGAGTGTGACTGAAAGGGTGAGCGCTGTCTGTGACTGAAAGGGTGAGTGTGACTGAAAGGGTGAGCACTGTCTGTGACTGAAAGGGTGAGCGCTGTCTGTGACTGAAAGGGTGAGCACTGTCTGTGACTGAAAGGGTGAGCGCTGTCTGTAACTGAAAGGGTGAGCGCTGTATGTGACTGAAAGGGTGAGTGTGACTGAAAGGGTGAGCGCTGTCTGTGACTGAAAGGGTGAGTGTGACTGAAAGGGTGAGCACTGTCTGTGACTGAATGGGTGAGTGCTGTCTGTGACTGAAAGGGTGAGTGTGACTGAAAGGGTGAGCACTGTCTGTGACTGAAAGGGTGAGTGTGATTGAAAGGTGAGCACTGTCTGTGACTGAAAGGGTGAGTGTGACTGAAAGGGTGAGCGCTGTCTGTGACTGAAAGGGTGAGTGTGACTGAAAGGGTGAGCACTGTCTGTGACTGAAAGGGTGAGCGCTGTCTGTGACTGAAAGGGTGAGCACTGTCTGTGACTGAAAGGGTGAGCGCTGTCTGTAACTGAAAGGGTGAGCGCTGTATGTGACTGAAAGGGTGAGTGTGACTGAAAGGGTGAGCGCTGTCTGTGACTGAAAGGGTGAGTGTGACTGAAAGGGTGAGCACTGTCTGTGACTGAATGGGTGAGCGCTGTCTGTGACTGAAAGGGTGAGTGTGACTGAAAGGGTGAGCACTGTCTGTGACTGAAAGGGTGAGTGTGATTGAAAGGTGAGCATTGTCTGTGACTGAAAGGGTGAGTGTGACTGAAAGGGTGAGCACTGTCTGTGACTGAAAGGGTGAGTGTGACTGAAAGGGTGAGCGCTCTCTGTGACTGAAAGGGTGAGTGTGACTGAAAGGGTGAGCACTGTCTGTGACTGAAAGGGTGAGCGCTGTCTGTGACTGAAAGGGTGAGCGCTGTCTGTGACTGAAAGGGTGAGCACTGTCTGTGACTGAAAGGGAGAGCGCTGTCTGTAACTGAAAGGGTGAGCGCTGTATGTGACTGAAAGTGTGAGCGCTGTCTGTAACTGAAAGGGTGAGCACTGTCTGTGACTGAAAGGGTGAGCGCTGTCTGTAACTGAAAGGGTGAGCACTGTCTGTGACTGAAAGGGTGAGTGTGACTGAAAGGGTGAGCACTGTCTGTGACTGAAAGGGTGAGCGCTGTCTGTGACTGAAAGGGTGAGTGTGACTGAAAGGGTGAGCACTGTCTGTGACTGAAAGGGTGAGTGTGATTGAAAGGGTGAGCACTGTCTGTGACTGAAAGGGTGAGTGTGACTGAAAGGGTGAGCACTGTCTGTGACTGAAAGGGTGAGTGTGACTGAAAGGGTGAGCGCTGTCTGTGACTGAAAGGGTGGGTGTGACTGAAAGGGTGAGCACTGTCTGTGACTGAAATGGTGAGCGCTGTCTGTGACTGAAAGTGTGAGCACTGTCTGTGACTGAAAGGGTGAGCGATGTCTGTGACTGAAAGGGTGAGCGCTGTCTGTGACTAAAAGGGTGAGTGTGACTGAAAGGGTGAGCGCTGTCTGTGACTGAAAGGGTGAGCGCTGTCTGTGACTGAAAGTGTGAGCGCTGTCTGTGACTGAAAGGGTGAGCGCTGTCTGTGACTGAAAGGGTGAGTGTGACTGAAACGGTGAGCACTGTCTGTGACTGAAAGGGTGAGTGTGACTGAAAGGGTGAGCACTGTCTGTGACTGAAAGGGTGAGTGTGACTGAAAGGGTGAGCACTGTCTGTGACTGAAAGGGTGAATGTGACTGAAAGGGTGAGCGCTGTCTGTGACTGAAAGGGTGAGCGCTGTCTGTGACTGAAAGGGTGAGTGTGACTGAAAGGGTGAGCACTGTCTGTGACTGAAAGGGTGAGCACTATCTGTGACTGAAAGTGTGAGCGCTGTCTGTGACTGAAAGTGTGAGCGGTGTCTATTACTGAAAGTGTGAGCACTGTCTGTGACTGAAAGGGTGAGCGCTGTCTGTGACTGAAAGGGTGAGCGCAACTGTGACTGAAAGGGTGAGCACATTCTGTGACTGAAAAGGTGAGCGCTGTTTGTGACTGAAAGTGTGAGCACTGTCTGTGACTGAAAGGGTGAGTGTGACTGAAAGGGTGAGCGCTGTCTGTGACTGAAAGGGTGAGTGTGACTGAAAGGGTGAGCACTGTCTGTGACTGAAAGGGTGAGCGCTGTCTGTGACTGAAAGGGTGAGCGCTGTCTGTGACTGAAAGGGTGAGCACTGTCTGTGACTGAAAGGGTGAGCGCTGTCTGTAACTGAAAGGGTGAGCGCTGTATGTGACTGAAAGGGTGAGTGTGACTGAAAGGGTGAGCGCTGTCTGTGACTGAAAGGGTGAGCACTGTCTGTGACTGAAAGGGTGAGTGTGACTGAAAGGGTGAGCACTGTCTGTGACTGAATGGGTGAGCGCTGTCTGTGACTGAAAGGGTGAGTGTGACTGAAAGGGTGAGCACTGTCTGTGACTGAAAGGGTGAGTGTGATTGAAAGGTGAGCATTGTCTGTGACTGAAAGGGTGAGTGTGACTGAAAGGGTGAGCACTGTCTGTGACTGAAAGGGTGAGTGTGACTGAAAGGGTGAGCGCTGTCTGTGACTGAAAGGGTGAGTGTGACTGAAAGGGTGAGCACTGTCTGTGACTGAAAGGGTGAGCGCTGTCTGTGACTGAAAGGGTGAGCGCTGTCTGTGACTGAAAGGGTGAGCACTGTCTGTGACTGAAAGGGTGAGCGCTGTCTGTAACTGAAAGGGTGAGCGCTGTATGTGACTGAAAGGGTGAGTGTGACTGAAAGGGTGAGCGCTGTCTGTGACTGAAAGGGTGAGCGCTGTCTGTGACTGAAAGTGTGAGCGCTGTCTGTGACTGAAAGGGTGAGTGTGACTGAAAGGGTGAGCACTGTCTGTGACTGAAAGGGTGAGTGTGACTGAAAGGGTGAGCACTGTCTGTGACTGAAAGGGTGAGTGTGACTGCAAGGGTGAGCGCTGTCTTTGACTGAAAGGGTGAGTTTGACTGAAAGGGTGAGCGCTGTCTGTGACTGAAAGGGTGAGCGCTGTCTATGACTGAAAGGGTGAGTGTGACTGAAAGTGTGAGCACTGTCTGTGACTGAAAGTGTGAGCACTGTCTGTGACTGAAAGTGTGAGCACTGTCTGTGACAGAAAGTGTGAGCGCTGTCTGTGACTGAAAGTGTGAGCACTGTCTGTGACTGAAAGTGTGAGTGTGACTGAAAGGGTGAGCACTGTCTGTGACTGAATGGGTGAGCGCTGTCTGTGACTGAAAGGGTGAGTGTGACTGAAAGGGTGAGCACTGTCTGTGACTGAAAGGGTGAGTGTGATTGAAAGGTGAGCATTGTCTGTGACTGAAAGGGTGAGTGTGACTGAAAGGGTGAGCACTGTCTGTGACTGAAAGGGTGAGTGTGACTGAAAGGGTGAGCGCTGTCTGTGACTGAAAGGGTGAGTGTGACTGAAAGGGTGAGCACTGTCTGTGACTGAAAGGGTGAGCGCTGTCTGTGACTGAAAGGGTGAGCGCTGTCTGTGACTGAAAGGGTGAGCACTGTCTGTGACTGAAAGGGTGAGCGCTGTCTGTAACTGAAAGGGTGAGCGCTGTATGTGACTGAAAGGGTGAGTGTGACTGAAAGGGTGAGCGCTGTCTGTGACTGAAAGGGTGAGCGCTGTCTGTGACTGAAAGTGTGAGCGCTGTCTGTGACTGAAAGGGTGAGTGTGACTGAAAGGGTGAGCACTGTCTGTGACTGAAAGGGTGAGTGTGACTGAAAGGGTGAGCACTGTCTGTGACTGAAAGGGTGAGTGTGACTGCAAGGGTGAGCGCTGTCTTTGACTGAAAGGGTGAGTTTGACTGAAAGGGTGAGCGCTGTCTGTGACTGAAAGGGTGAGCGCTGTCTATGACTGAAAGGGTGAGTGTGACTGAAAGTGTGAGCACTGTCTGTGACTGAAAGTGTGAGCACTGTCTGTGACTGAAAGTGTGAGCACTGTCTGTGACAGAAAGTGTGAGCGCTGTCTGTGACTGAAAGTGTGAGCACTGTCTGTGACTGAAAGTGTGAGCGCTGTCTGTGACTGAAAGTGTGAGCATTGTCTGTGACTGAAAGGGTGAGCGCTGTCTGTGACTGAAAGGGTGAGCACTGTCTGTGACTGAAAGGGTGAGCGCTGTCTGTGACTGAAAGGGTGAGAGCTGTCTGTGACTGATGGTGTGAGCGCTGTCTGTGACTGAAAGTGTGAGCGCTGTCTGTGACTGAAAGGGTGAGCGCTGTCTGTGACTGAAAGGGTGAGTGTGACTGAAAGGGTGAGCACTGTCTGTGACTGAAAGGGTGAGCGCTGTCTGTGACTGAAAGGGTGAGTGTGACTGAAAGGGTGAGCACTGTCTGTGACTGAAAGGGTGAGCACTGTCTGTGACTGAAAGTGTGAGCGCTGTCTGTGACTGAAAGTGTGAGCACTGTCTGTGACTGAAAGTGTGAGCGGTGTCTATGACTGAAAGTGTGAGCACTGTCTGTGACTGAAAGGGTGAGCGCTGTCTGTGACTGAAAGGGTGAGCGCTGTCTGTGACTGAAAGGGTGAGCGCAACTGTGACTGAAAGGGTGAGCACTTTCTGTGACTGAAAGGGTGAGCGCTGTTTGTGACTGAAAGTGTGAGCACTGTCTGTGACTGAAAGGGTGAGTGTGACTGAAAGGGTGAGCGCTGTCTGTGACTGAAAGGGTGAGTGTGACTGAAAGGGTGAGCACTGTCTGTGACTGAAAGGGTGAGCGCTGTCTGTGACTGAAAGGGTGAGCGCTGTCTGTGACTGAAAGGGTGAGCACTGTCTGTGACTGAAAGGGTGAGCGCTGTCTGTAACTGAAAGGGTGAGCGCTGTATGTGACTGAAAGGGTGAGTGTGACTGAAAGGGTGAGCGCTGTCTGTGACTGAAAGGGTGAGCACTGTCTGTGACTGAAAGGGTGAGTGTGACTGAAAGGGTGAGCGCTGTCTGTGACTGAATGGGTGAGCGCTGTCTGTGACTGAAAGGGTGAGTGTGACTGAAAGGGTGAGCACTGTCTGTGACTGAAAGGGTGAGTGTGATTGAAAGGTGAGCATTGTCTGTGACTGAAAGGGTGAGTGTGACTGAAAGGGTGAGCACTGTCTGTGACTGAAAGGGTGAGTGTGACTGAAAGGGTGAGCGCTGTCTGTGACTGAAAGGGTGAGTGTGACTGAAAGGGTGAGCATTGTCTGTGACTGAAAGGGTGAGCGCTGTCTGTGACTGAAAGGGTGAGCGCTGTCTGTGACTGAAAGGGTGAGCACTGTCTGTGACTGAAAGGGTGAGCGCTGTCTGTAACTGAAAGGGTGACCGCTGTCTGTGACTGAAAGTGTGAGCGCTGTCTGTGACTGAAAGGGTGAGCACTGTCTGTGACTGAAAGGGTGAGTGTGATTGAAAGGGTGAGCACTGTCTGTGACTGAAAGGGTGAGCGCTGTCTGTGACTGAAAGTGTGAGCGCTGTCTGTGACTGAAAGGGTGAGCACTGTCTGTGACTGAAAGGGTGAGTGTGATTGAAAGGGTGAGCACTGTCTGTGACTGAAAGGGTGAGTGTGACTGAAAGGGTGAGCACTGTCTGTGACTGAAAGGGTGAGTGTGACTGCAAGGGTGAGCGCTGTCTTTGACTGAAAGGGTGAGTGTGACTGAAAGGGTGAGCGCTGTCTGTGACTGAAAGGGTGAGCGCTGTCTGTGACTGAAAGGGTGAGTGTGACTGAAAGTGTGAGCACTGTCTGTGACTGAAAGTGTGAGCACTGTCTGTGACTGAAAGTGTGAGCACTGTCTGTGACAGAAAGTGTGAGCGCTGTCTGTGACTGAAAGTGTGAGCACTGTCTGTGACTGAAAGTGTGAGCACTGTCTGTGACTGAAAGTGTGAGCGCTGTCTGTGACTGAAAGTGTGAGCATTGTCTGTGACTGAAAGGGTGAGCGCTGTCTGTGACTGAAAGGGTGAGCACTGTCTGTGACTGAAAGGGTGAGCGCTGTCTGTGACTGAAAGGGTGAGCGCTGTCTGTGACTGAAAGGGTGAGTGTGACTGCAAGGGTGAGCGCTGTCTTTGACTGAAAGGGTGAGTGTGACTGAAAGGGTGAGCGCTGTCTGTGACTGAAAGGGTGAGCGCTGTCTGTGACTGAAAGGGTGAGTGTGACTGAAAGTGTGAGCACTGTCTGTGACTGAAAGTGTGAGCACTGTCTGTGACTGAAAGTGTGAGCACTGTCTGTGACAGAAAGTGTGAGCGCTGTCTGTGACTGAAAATGTGAGCACTGTCTGTGACTGAAAGGGTGAGCACTGTCTGTGACTGAAAGGGTGAGCGCTGTCTGTGACTGAAAGGGTGAGCGCTGTCTGTGACTGAAAGGGTGAGCACTGTCTGTGACTGAAAGGGTGAGCGCTGTCTGTAACTGAAAGGGTGAGCGCTGTATGTGACTGAAAGGGTGAGTGTGACTGAAAGGGTGAGCGCTGTCTGTGACTGAAAGGGTGAGCACTGTCTGTGACTGAAAGGGTGAGCGCTGTCTGTGACTGAATGGGTGAGCGCTGTCTGTGACTGAAAGGGTGAGTGTGACTGAAAGGGTGAGCACTGTCTGTGACTGAAAGGGTGAGTGTGATTGAAAGGTGAGCATTGTCTGTGACTGAAAGGGTGAGTGTGACTGAAAGGGTGAGCACTGTCTGTGACTGAAAGGGTGAGTGTGACTGAAAGGGTGAGCGCTGTCTGTGACTGAAAGGGTGAGTGTGACTGAAAGGGTGAGCATTGTCTGTGACTGAAAGGGTGAGCGCTGTCTGTGACTGAAAGGGTGAGCGCTGTCTGTGACTGAAAGGGTGAGCACTGTCTGTGACTGAAAGGGTGAGCGCTGTCTGTAACTGAAAGGGTGAGCGCTGTATGTGACTGAAAGGGTGAGTGTGACTGAAAGGGTGAGCGCTGTCTGTGACTGAAAGGGTGAGCGCTGTCTGTGACTGAAAGTGTGAGCGCTGTCTGTGACTGAAAGGGTGAGCACTGTCTGTGACTGAAAGGGTGAGTGTGATTGAAAGGGTGAGCACTGTCTGTGACTGAAAGGGTGAGTGTGACTGAAAGGGTGAGCACTGTCTGTGACTGAAAGGGTGAGTGTGACTGCAAGGGTGAGCGCTGTCTTTGACTGAAAGGGTGAGTGTGACTGAAAGGGTGAGCGCTGTCTGTGACTGAAAGGGTGAGCGCTGTCTGTGACTGAAAGGGTGAGTGTGACTGAAAGTGTGAGCACTGTCTGTGACTGAAAGTGTGAGCACTGTCTGTGACTGAAAGTGTGAGCACTGTCTGTGACTGAAAGTGTGAGCACTGTCTGTGACAGAAAGTGTGAGCGCTGTCTGTGACTGAAAGTGTGAGCACTGTCTGTGACTGAAAGTGTGAGCACTGTCTGTGACTGAAAGTGTGAGCGCTGTCTGTGACTGAAAGTGTGAGCATTGTCTGTGACTGAAAGGGTGAGCGCTGTCTGTGACTGAAAGGGTGAGCACTGTCTGTGACTGAAAGGGTGAGCGCTGTCTGTGACTGAAAGGGTGAGCGCTGTCTGTGACTGATGGTGTGAGCGCTGTCTGTGACTGAAAGTGTGAGCGCTGTCTGTGACTGAAAGGGTGAGCGCTGTCTGTGACTGAAAGGGTGAGTGTGACTGAAAGGGTGAGCACTGTCTGTGACTGAAAGGGTGAGCACTGTCTGTGACTGAAAGGGTGAGCACTGTCTGTGACTGAAAGTGTGAGTGCTGTCTGTGACTGAAAGGGTGAGCGCTGTCTGTGACTGAAAGTGTGAGCGCTGTCTGTGACTGAAAGGGTGAGCGCTGTCTGTGACTGAAAGGGTGAGCACTTTCTGTGACTGAAAGGGTGAGCGCTGTCTGTGACTGTAAGTGTGAGCGCTGTCTGTGACTGAAAGTGTGAGCGCTGTCTGTGACTGAAAGGGTGAGCGCTGTCTGTGACTGAAAGGGTGAGTGTGACTGAAAGTGTGAGCACTGTCTGTGACTGAAAGGGTGAGCGCTGTCTGTGACTGAAAGGGTGAGCAATATCTGTGACTGAAAGGGTGAGTGTGATTGAAAGGGTGAGCACTGTCTGTGACTGAAAGGGTGAGTGTGACTGAAAGGGTGAGCACTGTCTGTGACTGAAAGGGTGAGTGTGACTGAAAGGGTGAGCACTGTCTGTGACAGAAAGGGTGAGTGTGACTGAAAGTTTGAGCACTGTCTGTGACTGAAAGGGTGAGCGCTGTCTGTGACTGAAAGGGTGAGTGTGACTGAAAGGGTGAGCACTGTCTGTGACTGAAAGGGTGAGTGTGATTGAAAGGGTGAGCACTGTCTGTGACTGAAAGGGTGAGTGTGACTGAAAGGGTGAGCACTGTCTGTGACTGAAAGGGTGAGTGTGACTGAAAGGGTGAGCACTGTCTGTGACTGAAAGGGTGAGCGCTGTCTGTGACTGAAAGGGTGAGCGCTGTCTGTGACTGAAAGTGTGAGCGCTGTCTGTGACTGAAAGGGTGAGCGCTGTCTGTGACTGAAAGGGTGAGTGTGACTGAAAGGGTGAGCACTGTCTGTGACTGAAAGGGTGAGTGTGACTGAAAGGGTGAGCGCTGTCTGTGACTGAAAGGGTGAGCGCTGTCTGTAACTGAAAGGGTGAGTGTGACTGAAAGGGTGAGCACTGTCTGTGACTGAAAGGGTGAGTGTGACTGAAAGGGTGAGCGCTGTCTGTGACTGAAAGGGTGAGCGCTGTCTGTGACTGAAAGTGTGAGCGCTGTCTGTGACTGAAAGGGTGAGTGTGACTGAAACGGTGAGCACTGTCTGTGACTGAAAGGGTGAGTGTGACTGAAAGGGTGAGCACTGTCTGTGACTGAAAGGGTGAGTGTGACTGAAAGGGTGAGCACTGTCTGTGACTGAAAGGGTGAATGTGACTGAAAGGGTGAGCGCTGTCTGTGACTGAAAGGGTGAGCGCTGTCTGTGACTGAAAGGGTGAGTGTGACTGAAAGGGTGAGCACTGTCTGTGACTGAAAGGGTGAGCACTATCTGTGACTGAAAGTGTGAGTGCTGTCTGTGACTGAAAGTGTGAGCACTGTCTGTGACTGAAAGTGTGAGCGGTGTCTATTACTGAAAGTGTGAGCACTGTCTGTGACTGAAAGGGTGAGCGCTGTCTGTGACTGAAAGGGTGAGCGCAACTGTGACTGAAAGGGTGAGCACATTCTGTGACTGAAAAGGTGAGCGCTGTTTGTGACTGAAAGTGTGAGCACTGTCTGTGACTGAAAGGGTGAGTGTGACTGAAAGGGTGAGCGCTGTCTGTGACTGAAAGGGTGAGTGTGACTGAAAGGGTGAGCACTGTCTGTGACTGAAAGGGTGAGCGCTGTCTGTGACTGAAAGGGTGAGCGCTGTCTGTGACTGAAAGGGTGAGCACTGTCTGTGACTGAAAGGGTGAGCGCTGTCTGTAACTGAAAGGGTGAGCGCTGTATGTGACTGAAAGGGTGAGTGTGACTGAAAGGGTGAGCGCTGTCTGTGACTGAAAGGGTGAGCACTGTCTGTGACTGAAAGGGTGAGTGTGACTGAAAGGGTGAGCACTGTCTGTGACTGAATGGGTGAGCGCTGTCTGTGACTGAAAGGGTGAGTGTGACTGAAAGGGTGAGCACTGTCTGTGACTGAAAGGGTGAGTGTGATTGAAAGGTGAGCATTGTCTGTGACTGAAAGGGTGAGTGTGACTGAAAGGGTGAGCACTGTCTGTGACTGAAAGGGTGAGTGTGACTGAAAGGGTGAGCGCTGTCTGTGACTGAAAGGGTGAGTGTGACTGAAAGGGTGAGCACTGTCTGTGACTGAAAGGGTGAGCGCTGTCTGTGACTGAAAGGGTGAGCGCTGTCTGTGACTGAAAGGGTGAGCACTGTCTGTGACTGAAAGGGTGAGCGCTGTCTGTAACTGAAAGGGTGAGCGCTGTATGTGACTGAAAGGGTGAGTGTGACTGAAAGGGTGAGCGCTGTCTGTGACTGAAAGGGTGAGCGCTGTCTGTGACTGAAAGTGTGAGCGCTGTCTGTGACTGAAAGGGTGAGCACTGTCTGTGACTGAAAGGGTGAGTGTGACTGAAAGGGTGAGCACTGTCTGTGACTGAAAGGGTGAGTGTGACTGAAAGGGTGAGCACTGTCTGTGACTGAAAGGGTGAGTGTGACTGCAAGGGTGAGCGCTGTCTTTGACTGAAAGGGTGAGTTTGACTGAAAGGGTGAGCGCTGTCTGTGACTGAAAGGGTGAGCGCTGTCTATGACTGAAAGGGTGAGTGTGACTGAAAGTGTGAGCACTGTCTGTGACTGAAAGTGTGAGCACTGTCTGTGACTGAAAGTGTGAGCACTGTCTGTGACAGAAAGTGTGAGCGCTGTCTGTGACTGAAAGTGTGAGCACTGTCTGTGACTGAAAGTGTGAGCACTGTCTGTGACTGAAAGTGTGAGCGCTGTCTGTGACTGAAAGTGTGAGCATTGTCTGTGACTGAAAGGGTGAGCGCTGTCTGTGACTGAAAGGGTGAGCACTGTCTGTGACTGAAAGGGTGAGCGCTGTCTGTGACTGAAAGGGTGAGAGCTGTCTGTGACTGATGGTGTGAGCGCTGTCTGTGACTGAAAGTGTGAGCGCTGTCTGTGACTGAAAGGGTGAGCGCTGTCTGTGACTGAAAGGGTGAGTGTGACTGAAAGGGTGAGCACTGTCTGTGACTGAAAGGGTGAGCGCTGTCTGTGACTGAAAGGGTGAGTGTGACTGAAAGGGTGAGCACTGTCTGTGACTGAAAGGGTGAGCACTGTCTGTGACTGAAAGTGTGAGCGCTGTCTGTGACTGAAAGTGTGAGCACTGTCTGTGACTGAAAGTGTGAGCGGTGTCTATGACTGAAAGTGTGAGCACTGTCTGTGACTGAAAGGGTGAGCGCTGTCTGTGACTGAAAGGGTGAGTGTGACTGAAAGGGTGAGCGCTGTCTGTGACTGAAAGGGTGAGCGCTGTCTGTGACTGAAAGTGTGAGCGCTGTCTGTGACTGAAAGGGTGAGCGCTGTCTGTGACTGAAAGGGTGAGCGCAACTGTGACTGAAAGGGTGAGCACTTTCTGTGACTGAAAGGGTGAGCGCTGTTTGTGACTGAAAGTGTGAGCACTGTCTGTGACTGAAAGGGTGAGTGTGACTGAAAGGGTGAGCGCTGTCTGTGACTGAAAGGGTGAGTGTGACTGAAAGGGTGAGCACTGTCTGTGACTGAAAGGGTGAGCGCTGTCTGTGACTGAAAGGGTGAGCGCTGTCTGTGACTGAAAGGGTGAGCACTGTCTGTGACTGAAAGGGTGAGCGCTGTCTGTAACTGAAAGGGTGAGCGCTGTATGTGACTGAAAGGGTGAGTGTGACTGAAAGGGTGAGCACTGTCTGTGACTGAAAGGGTGAGTGTGATTGAAAGGGTGAGCACTGTCTGTGACTGAAAGGGTGAGTGTGACTGAAAGGGTGAGCACTGTCTGTGACTGAAAGGGTGAGTGTGACTGAAAGGGTGAGCACTGTCTGTGACTGAAAGGGTGAGCGCTGTCTGTGACTGAAAGTGTGAGCGCTGTCTGTGACTGAAAGGGTGAGCGCTGTCTGTGACTGAAAGGGTGAGTGTGACTGAAAGGGTGAGCACTGTCTGTGACTGAAAGGGTGAGTGTGACTGAAAGGGTGAGCGCTGTCTGTGACTGAAAGGGTGAGCGCTGTCTGTAACTGAAAGGGTGAGTGTGACTGAAAGGGTGAGCACTGTCTGTGACTGAAAGGGTGAGTGTGACTGAAAGGGTGAGCGCTGTCTGTGACTGAAAGGGTGAGCGCTGTCTGTGACTGAAAGTGTGAGCGCTGTCTGTGACTGAAAGGGTGAGCGCTGTCTGTGACTGAAAGGGTGAGTGTGACTGAAACGGTGAGCACTGTCTGTGACTGAAAAGGTGAGTGTGACTGAAAGGGTGAGCACTGTCTGTGACTGAAAGGGTGAGTGTGACTGAAAGGGTGAGCACTGTCTGTGACTGAAAGGGTGAATGTGACTGAAAGGGTGAGCGCTGTCTGTGACTGAAAGGGTGAGCGCTGTCTGTGACTGAAAGGGTGAGTGTGACTGAAAGGGTGAGCACTGTCTGTGACTGAAAGGGTGAGCACTATCTGTGACTGAAAGTGTGAGTGCTGTCTGTGACTGAAAGTGTGAGCACTGTCTGTGACTGAAAGTGTGAGCGGTGTCTATTACTGAAAGTGTGAGCACTGTCTGTGACTGAAAGGGTGAGCGCTGTCTGTGACTGAAAGGGTGAGCGCAACTGTGACTGAAAGGGTGAGCACATTCTGTGACTGAAAAGGTGAGCGCTGTTTGTGACTGAAAGTGTGAGCACTGTCTGTGACTGAAAGGGTGAGTGTGACTGAAAGGGTGAGCGCTGTCTGTGACTGAAAGGGTGAGTGTGACTGAAAGGGTGAGCATTGTCTGTGACTGAAAGGGTGAGCGCTGTCTGTGACTGAAAGGGTGAGCGCTGTCTGTGACTGAAAGGGTGAGCACTGTCTGTGACTGAAAGGGTGAGCGCTGTCTGTAACTGAAAGGGTGAGCGCTGTATGTGACTGAAAGGGTGAGTGTGACTGAAAGGGTGAGCGCTGTCTGTGACTGAAAGGGTGAGCACTGTCTGTGACTGAAAGGGTGAGTGTGACTGAAAGGGTGAGCACTGTCTGTGACTGAATGGGTGAGCGCTGTCTGTGACTGAAAGGGTGAGTGTGACTGAAAGGGTGAGCACTGTCTGTGACTGAAAGGGTGAGTGTGATTGAAAGGTGAGCATTGTCTGTGACTGAAAGGGTGAGTGTGACTGAAAGGGTGAGCACTGTCTGTGACTGAAAGGGTGAGTGTGACTGAAAGGGTGAGCGCTGTCTGTGACTGAAAGGGTGAGTGTGACTGAAAGGGTGAGCACTGTCTGTGACTGAAAGGGTGAGCGCTGTCTGTGACTGAAAGGGTGAGCGCTGTCTGTGACTGAAAGGGTGAGCACTGTCTGTGACTGAAAGGGTGAGCGCTGTCTGTAACTGAAAGGGTGAGCGCTGTATGTGACTGAAAGGGTGAGTGTGACTGAAAGGGTGAGCGCTGTCTGTGACTGAAAGGGTGAGCGCTGTCTGTGACTGAAAGTGTGAGCGCTGTCTGTGACTGAAAGGGTGAGCACTGTCTGTGACTGAAAGGGTGAGTGTGACTGAAAGGGTGAGCACTGTCTGTGACTGAAAGGGTGAGTGTGACTGAAAGGGTGAGCACTGTCTGTGACTGAAAGGGTGAGTGTGACTGCAAGGGTGAGCGCTGTCTTTGACTGAAAGGGTGAGTTTGACTGAAAGGGTGAGCGCTGTCTGTGACTGAAAGGGTGAGCGCTGTCTATGACTGAAAGGGTGAGTGTGACTGAAAGTGTGAGCACTGTCTGTGACTGAAAGTGTGAGCACTGTCTGTGACAGAAAGTGTGAGCGCTGTCTGTGACTGAAAGTGTGAGCACTGTCTGTGACTGAAAGTGTGAGCACTGTCTGTGACTGAAAGTGTGAGCGCTGTCTGTGACTGAAAGTGTGAGCATTGTCTGTGACTGAAAGGGTGAGCGCTGTCTGTGACTGAAAGGGTGAGCACTGTCTGTGACTGAAAGGGTGAGCGCTGTCTGTGACTGAAAGGGTGAGAGCTGTCTGTGACTGATGGTGTGAGCGCTGTCTGTGACTGAAAGTGTGAGCGCTGTCTGTGACTGAAAGGGTGAGCGCTGTCTGTGACTGAAAGGGTGAGTGTGACTGAAAGGGTGAGCACTGTCTGTGACTGAAAGGGTGAGCGCTGTCTGTGACTGAAAGGGTGAGTGTGACTGAAAGGGTGAGCACTGTCTGTGACTGAAAGGGTGAGCACTGTCTGTGACTGAAAGTGTGAGCGCTGTCTGTGACTGAAAGTGTGAGCACTGTCTGTGACTGAAAGTGTGAGCGGTGTCTATGACTGAAAGTGTGAGCACTGTCTGTGACTGAAAGGGTGAGCGCTGTCTGTGACTGAAAGGGTGAGTGTGACTGAAAGGGTGAGCGCTGTCTGTGACTGAAAGGGTGAGCGCTGTCTGTGACTGAAAGTGTGAGCGCTGTCTGTGACTGAAAGGGTGAGCGCTGTCTGTGACTGAAAGGGTGAGCGCAACTGTGACTGAAAGGGTGAGCACTTTCTGTGACTGAAAGGGTGAGCGCTGTTTGTGACTGAAAGTGTGAGCACTGTCTGTGACTGAAAGGGTGAGTGTGACTGAAAGGGTGAGCGCTGTCTGTGACTGAAAGGGTGAGTGTGACTGAAAGGGTGAGCACTGTCTGTGACTGAAAGGGTGAGCGCTGTCTGTGACTGAAAGGGTGAGCGCTGTCTGTGACTGAAAGGGTGAGCACTGTCTGTGACTGAAAGGGTGAGCGCTGTCTGTAACTGAAAGGGTGAGCGCTGTATGTGACTGAAAGGGTGAGTGTGACTGAAAGGGTGAGCGCTGTCTGTGACTGAAAGGGTGAGCACTGTCTGTGACTGAAAGGGTGAGTGTGACTGAAAGGGTGAGCGCTGTCTGTGACTGAATGGGTGAGCGCTGTCTGTGACTGAAAGGGTGAGTGTGACTGAAAGGGTGAGCACTGTCTGTGACTGAAAGGGTGAGTGTGATTGAAAGGTGAGCATTGTCTGTGACTGAAAGGGTGAGTGTGACTGAAAGGGTGAGCACTGTCTGTGACTGAAAGGGTGAGTGTGACTGAAAGGGTGAGCGCTGTCTGTGACTGAAAGGGTGAGTGTGACTGAAAGGGTGAGCATTGTCTGTGACTGAAAGGGTGAGCGCTGTCTGTGACTGAAAGGGTGAGCGCTGTCTGTGACTGAAAGGGTGAGCACTGTCTGTGACTGAAAGGGTGAGCGCTGTCTGTAACTGAAAGGGTGAGCGCTGTATGTGACTGAAAGGGTGAGTGTGACTGAAAGGGTGAGCGCTGTCTGTGACTGAAAGGGTGAGCGCTGTCTGTGACTGAAAGTGTGAGCGCTGTCTGTGACTGAAAGGGTGAGCACTGTCTGTGACTGAAAGGGTGAGTGTGATTGAAAGGGTGAGCACTGTCTGTGACTGAAAGGGTGAGTGTGACTGAAAGGGTGAGCACTGTCTGTGACTGAAAGGGTGAGTGTGACTGCAAGGGTGAGCGCTGTCTTTGACTGAAAGGGTGAGTGTGACTGAAAGGGTGAGCGCTGTCTGTGACTGAAAGGGTGAGCGCTGTCTGTGACTGAAAGGGTGAGTGTGACTGAAAGTGTGAGCACTGTCTGTGACTGAAAGTGTGAGCACTGTCTGTGACTGAAAGTGTGAGCACTGTCTGTGACAGAAAGTGTGAGCGCTGTCTGTGACTGAAAGTGTGAGCACTGTCTGTGACTGAAAGTGTGAGCACTGTCTGTGACTGAAAGTGTGAGCACTGTCTGTGACTGAAAGTGTGAGCGCTGTCTGTGACTGAAAGTGTGAGCATTGTCTGTGACTGAAAGGGTGAGCGCTGTCTGTGACTGAAAGGGTGAGCACTGTCTGTGACTGAAAGGGTGAGCGCTGTCTGTGACTGAAAGGGTGAGCGCTGTCTGTGACTGAAAGGGTGAGAGCTGTCTGTGACTGATGGTGTGAGCGCTGTCTGTGACTGAAAGTGTGAGCGCTGTCTGTGACTGAAAGGGTGAGCGCTGTCTGTGACTGAAAGGGTGAGTGTGACTGAAAGGGTGAGCACTGTCTGTGACTGAAAGGGTGAGCACTGTCTGTGACTGAAAGTGTGAGTGCTGTCTGTGACTGAAAGGGTGAGCGCTGTCTGTGACTGAAAGTGTGAGCGCTGTCTGTGACTGAAAGGGTGAGCGCTGTCTGTGACTGAAAGGGTGAGCACTTTCTGTGACTGAAAGGGTGAGCGCTGTCTGTGACTGTAAGTGTGAGCGCTGTCTGTGACTGAAAGTGTGAGCGCTGTCTGTGACTGAAAGGGTGAGCGCTGTCTGTGACTGAAAGGGTGAGTGTGACTGAAAGTGTGAGCACTGTCTGTGACTGAAAGGGTGAGCGCTGTCTGTGACTGAAAGGGTGAGCAATATCTGTGACTGAAAGGGTGAGTGTGATTGAAAGGGTGAGCACTGTCTGTGACTGAAAGGGTGAGTGTGACTGAAAGGGTGAGCACTGTCTGTGACTGAAAGGGTGAGTGTGACTGAAAGGGTGAGCACTGTCTGTGACAGAAAGGGTGAGTGTGACTGAAAGTTTGAGCACTGTCTGTGACTGAAAGGGTGAGCGCTGTCTGTGACTGAAAGGGTGAGTGTGACTGAAAGGGTGAGCACTGTCTGTGACTGAAAGGGTGAGTGTGATTGAAAGGGTGAGCACTGTCTGTGACTGAAAGGGTGAGTGTGACTGAAAGGGTGAGCACTGTCTGTGACTGAAAGGGTGAGTGTGACTGAAAGGGTGAGCACTGTCTGTGACTGAAAGGGTGAGCGCTGTCTGTGACTGAAAGGGTGAGCGCTGTCTGTGACTGAAAGTGTGAGCGCTGTCTGTGACTGAAAGGGTGAGCGCTGTCTGTGACTGAAAGGGTGAGTGTGACTGAAAGGGTGAGCACTGTCTGTGACTGAAAGGGTGAGTGTGACTGAAAGGGTGAGCGCTGTCTGTGACTGAAAGGGTGAGCGCTGTCTGTAACTGAAAGGGTGAGTGTGACTGAAAGGGTGAGCACTGTCTGTGACTGAAAGGGTGAGCACTGTCTGTGACTGAAAGTGTGAGCGCTGTCTGTGACTGAAAATGTGAGCACTGTCTGTGACTGAAAGTGTGAGCGGTGTCTATGACTGAAAGTGTGAGCACTGTCTGTGACTGAAAGGGTGAGCGCTGTCTGTGACTGAAAGGGTGAGCGCTGTCTGTGACTGAAAGGGTGAGCGCTGTCTGTGACTGAAAGGGTGAGCGCATCTGTGACTGAAAGGGTGAGCACTTTCTGTGACTGAAAGGGTGAGCGCTGTTTGTGACTGAAAGTGTGAGCACTGTCTGTGACTGAAAGGGTGAGCGCTGTCTGTGACTGAAAGGGTGAGTGTGACTGAAAGGGTGAGCACTGTCTGTGACTGAAAGGTTGAGTGTGACTGAAAGGGTGAGCACTGTCTGTGACTGAAAGGGTGAGTGTGACTGAAAGGGTGAGCACTGTCTGTGACTGAATGGGTGAGCGCTGTCTGTGACTGAAAGGGTGAGTGTGACTGAAAGGGTGAGCACTGTCTGTGACTGAAAGGGTGAGTGTGACTGAAAGGGTGAGCGCTGTCTGTGACTGAAAGGGTGAGTGTGATTGAAAGGTGAGCACTGTCTGTGACTGAAAGGGTGAGTGTGACTGAAAGGGTGAGCACTGTCTGTGACTGAAAGGGTGAGTGTGACTGAAAGGGTGAGCGCTGTCTGTGACTGAAAGGGTGAGTGTGACTGAAAGGGTGAGCACTGTCTGTGACTGAAAGGGTGAGCGCTGTCTGTGACTGAAAGGGTGAGCGCTGTCTGTGACTGAAAGGGTGAGCACTTTCTGTGACTGAAAGGGTGAGCGCTGTCTGTGACTGAAAGTGTGAGCGCTGTCTGTGACTGAAAGGGTGAGTGTGACTGAAAGTGTGAGCACTGTCTGTGACTGAAAGGGTGAGCGCTGTCTGTGACTGAAAGGGTGAGTGTGATTGAAAGGGTGAGCACTGTCTGTGACTGAAAGGGTGAGTGTGACTTAAAGGGTGAGCACTGTCTGTGACTGAAAGGGTGAGTGTGACTGAAAGGGTGAGCACTGTCTGTGACAGAAAGGGTGAGTGTGACTGAAAGTTTGAGCGCTGTCTGTGACTGAAAGGGTGAGTGTGACTGAAAGGGTGAGCACTGTCTGTGACTGAAAGGGTGAGTGTGACTGAAAGGGTGAGCACTGTCTGTGACAGAAAGGGTGAGTGTGACTGAAAGTTTGAGCGCTGTCTGTGACTGAAAGGGTGAGTGTGACTGAAAGGGTGAGCGCTGTCTGTGACTGAAAGGGTGAGCACTGTCTGTGACTGAAAGGGTGAGCGCTGTCTGTAACTGAAAGGGTGAGCGCTGTATGTGACTGAAAGGGTGAGTGTGACTGAAAGGGTGAGCGCTGTCTGTGACTGAAAGGGTGAGTGTGACTGAAAGGGTGAGCACTGTCTGTGACTGAAAGGGTGAGTGTGACTGAAAGGGTGAGCACTTTCTGTGACTGAATGGGTGAGCGCTGTCTGTGACTGAAAGGGTGAGTGTGACTGAAAGGGTGAGCACTGTCTGTGACTGAAAGGGTGAGTGTGATTGAAAGGTGAGCACTGTCTGTGACTGAAAGGGTGAGCACTGTCTGTGACTGAAAGGGTGAGTGTGACTGAAAGGGTGAGCGCTGTGTGTGACTGAAAGGATGAGTGTGACTGAAAGGGTGAGCACTGTCTGTGACTGAAAGGGTGAGCGCTGTCTGTGACTGAAAGGGTGAGCACTGTCTGTGACTGAAAGGGTGAGCGCTGTCTGTAACTGAAAGGGTGAGCGCTGTATGTGACTGAAAGTGTGAGTGTGACTGAAAGGGTGAGCGCTGTCTGTGACTGAAAGGGTGAGCGCTGTCTGTGACTGAAAGGGTGAGCACTGTCTGTGACTGAAAGGGTGAGTGTGACTGAAAGGGTGAGCACTGTCTGTGACTGAAAGGGTGAGTGTGACTGAAAGGGTGAGCACTGTCTGTGACTGAAAGGGTGAGTGTGACTGAAAGGGTGAGCGCTGTCTGTGACTGAAAGGGTGAGCGCTGTCTGTGACTGAAAGTGTGAGCGCTGTCTGTGACTGAAAGGGTGAGCGCTGTCTGTGACTGAAAGGGTGAGCACTTTCTGTGACTGAAAGGGTGAGCGCTGTCTGTGACTGTAAGTGTGAGCGCTGTCTGTGACTGAAAGGGTGAGTGTGACTGAAAGGGTGAGCGCTGTCTGTGACTGAAAGGGTGAGCGCTGTCTGTGACTGAAAGTGTGAGCGCTGTCTGTGACTGAAAGGGTGAGCACTGTCTGTGACTGAAAGGGTGAGTGTGACTGAAAGGGTGAGCACTGTCTGTGACTGAAAGGGTGAGTGTGACTGAAAGGGTGAGCACTGTCTGTGACTGAAAGGGTGAGTGTGACTGCAAGGGTGAGCGCTGTCTTTGACTGAAAGGGTGAGTGTGACTGAAAGGGTGAGCGCTGTCTGTGACTGAAAGGGTGAGCGCTGTCTGTGACTGAAAGGCTGAGTGTGACTGAAAGTGTGAGCACTGTCTGTGACTGAAAGTGTGAGCACTGTCTGTGACTGAAAGTGTGAGCGCTGTCTGCGACTGAAAGTGTGAGCACTGTCTGTGACTGAAAGTGTGAGCACTGTCTGTGACTGAAAGTGTGAGCACTGTCTGTGACTGAAAGTGTGAGCATTGTCTGTGACTGAAAGTGTGAGCATTGTCTGTGACTGAAAGGGTGAGCGCTGTCTGTGACTGAAAGGGTGAGCACTGTCTGTGACTGAAAGGGTGAGCGCTGTCTGTGACTGAAAGGGTGAGCGCTGTCTGTGACTGAAAGGGTGAGAGCTGTCTGTGACTGATGGTGTGAGCGCTGTCTGTGACTGAAAGTGTGAGCGCTGTCTGTGACTGAAAGGGTGAGCGCTGTCTGTGACTGAAAGGGTGAGTGTGACTGAAAGGGTGAGCACTGTCTGTGACTGAAAGGGTGAGCGCTGTCTGTGACTGAAAGGGTGAGTGTGACTGAAAGGGTGAGCACTGTCTGTGACTGAAAGGGTGAGCACTGTCTGTGACTGAAAGTGTGAGCGGTGTCTATGACTGAAAGTGTGAGCACTGTCTGTGACTGAAAGGGTGAGCGCTGTCTGTGACTGAAAGGGTGAGCGCTGTCTGTGACTGAAAGGGTGAGCGCAACTGTGACTGAAAGGGTGAGCACTTTCTGTGACTGAAAGGGTGAGCGCTGTTTGTGACTGAAAGTGTGAGCACTGTCTGTGACTGAAAGGGTGAGTGTGACTGAAAGGGTGAGCGCTGTCTGTGACTGAAAGGGTAAGTGTGACTGAAAGGGTGAGCACTGTCTGTGACTGAAAGGGTGAGCGCTGTCTGTGACTGAAAGGGTGAGCGCTGTCTGTGACTGAAAGGGTGAGCACTGTCTGTGACTGAAAGGGTGAGCGCTGTCTGTAACTGAAAGGGTGAGCGCTGTATGTGACTGAAAGGGTGAGTGTGACTGAAAGGGTGAGCGCTGTCTGTGACTGAAAGGGTGAGCACTGTCTGTGACTGAAAGGGTGAGTGTGACTGAAAGGGTGAGCACTGTCTGTGACTGAATGGGTGAGCGCTGTCTGTGACTGAAAGGGTGAGTGTGACTGAAAGGGTGAGCACTGTCTGTGACTGAAAGGATGAGTGTGATTGAAAGGTGAGCATTGTCTGTGACTGAAAGGGTGAGTGTGACTGAAAGGGTGAGCACTGTCTGTGACTGAAAGGGTGAGTGTGACTGAAAGGGTGAGCGCTGTCTGTGACTGAAAGGGTGAGTGTGACTGAAAGGGTGAGCACTGTCTGTGACTGAAAGGGTGAGCGCTGTCTGTGACTGAAAGGGTGAGCGCTGTCTGTGACTGAAAGGGTGAGCACTGTCTGTGACTGAAAGGGTGAGCGCTGTCTGTAACTGAAAGGGTGAGCGCTGTATGTGACTGAAAGGGTGAGTGTGACTGAAAGGGTGAGCGCTGTCTGTGACTGAAAGGGTGAGCGCTGTCTGTGACTGAAAGTGTGAGCGCTGTCTGTGACTGAAAGGGTGAGCACTGTCTGTGACTGAAAGGGTGAGTGTGACTGAAAGGGTGAGCACTGTCTGTGACTGAAAGGGTGAGTGTGACTGAAAGGGTGAGCACTGTCTGTGACTGAAAGGGTGAGTGTGACTGAAAGGGTGAGCACTGTCTGTGACTGAAAGGGTGAGCGCTGTCTGTGACTGAAAGGGTGAGTGTGACTGAAAGGGTGAGCACTGTCTGTGACTGAAAGGGTGAGCACTGTCTGTGACTGAAAGTGTGAGCGCTGTCTGTGACTGAAAGTGTGAGCACTGTCTGTGACTGAAAGTGTGAGCGGTGTCTATGACTGAAAGTGTGAGCACTGTCTGTGACTGAAAGGGTGAGAGCTGTCTGTGACTGATGGTGTGAGCGCTGTCTGTGACTGAAAGTGTGAGCGCTGTCTGTGACTGAAAGGGTGAGTGTGACTGAAAGGGTGAGCACTGTCTGTGACTGAAAGGGTGAGTGTGATTGAAAGGTGAGCACTGTCTGTGACTGAAAGGGTGAGCACTGTCTGTGACTGAAAGGGTGAGTGTGACTGAAAGGGTGAGCGCTGTGTGTGACTGAAAGGATGAGTGTGACTGAAAGGGTGAGCACTGTCTGTGACTGAAAGGGTGAGCGCTGTCTGTGACTGAAAGGGTGAGCACTGTCTGTGACTGAAAGGGTGAGCGCTGTCTGTAACTGAAAGGGTGAGCGCTGTATGTGACTGAAAGGGTGAGTGTGACTGAAAGGGTGAGCGCTGTCTGTGACTGAAAGGGTGAGCGCTGTCTGTGACTGAAAGGGTGAGCACTGTCTGTGACTGAAAGGGTGAGTGTGACTGAAAGGGTGAGCACTGTCTGTGACTGAAAGGGTGAGTGTGACTGAAAGGGTGAGCACTGTCTGTGACTGAAAGGGTGAGTGTGACTGCAAGGGTGAGCGCTGTCTTTGACTGAAAGGGTGAGTGTGACTGAAAGGGTGAGCGCTGTCTGTGACTGAAAGGGTGAGCGCTGTCTGTGACTGAAAGGGTGAGTGTGACTGAAAGGGTGTGCACTGTCTGTGACTGAAAGGGTGAGCACTGTCTGTGACTGAAAGTGTGAGCGCTGTCTGTGACTGAAAGTGTGAGCACTGTCTGTGACTGAAAGTGTGAGCACTGTCTGTGACTGAAAGTGTGAGCGCTGTCTGTGACTGAAAGTGTGAGCATTGTCTTTGACTGAAAGGGTGAGCGCTGTCTGTGACTGAAAGGGTGAGCGCTGTCTGTGACTGAAAGGGTGAGCGCTGTCTGTGACTGAAAGTGTGAGCGCTGTCTGTGACTGAAAGGGTGAGCGCTGTCTGTGACTGAAAGGGTGAGCACTTTCTGTGACTGAAAGGGTGAGCGCTGTCTGTGACTGTAAGTGTGAGCGCTGTCTGTGACTGAAAGGGTGAGTGTGACTGAAAGGGTGAGCGCTGTCTGTGACTGAAAGGGTGAGCGCTGTCTGTGACTGAAAGTGTGAGCGCTGTCTGTGACTGAAAGGGTGAGCACTGTCTGTGACTGAAAGGGTGAGTGTGACTGAAAGGGTGAGCACTGTCTGTGACTGAAAGGGTGAGTGTGACTGAAAGGGTGAGCACTGTCTGTGACTGAAAGGGTGAGTGTGACTGCAAGGGTGAGCGCTGTCTTTGACTGAAAGGGTGAGTGTGACTGAAAGGGTGAGCGCTGTCTGTGACTGAAAGGGTGAGCGCTGTCTGTGACTGAAAGGCTGAGTGTGACTGAAAGTGTGAGCACTGTCTGTGACTGAAAGTGTGAGCACTGTCTGTGACTGAAAGTGTGAGCACTGTCTGTGACAGAAAGTGTGAGCGCTGTCTGTGACTGAAAGTGTGAGCACTGTCTGTGACTGAAAGTGTGAGCACTGTCTGTGACTGAAAGTGTGAGCGCTGTCTGTGACTGAAAGTGTGAGCATTGTCTGTGACTGAAAGGGTGAGCGCTGTCTGTGACTGAAAGGGTGAGCACTGTCTGTGACTGAAAGGGTGAGCGCTGTCTGTGACTGAAAGGGTGAGCGCTGTCTGTGACTGAAAGGGTGAGAGCTGTCTGTGACTGATGGTGTGAGCGCTGTCTGTGACTGAAAGTGTGAGCGCTGTCTGTGACTGAAAGGGTGAGCGCTGTCTGTGACTGAAAGGGTGAGTGTGACTGAAAGGGTGAGCACTGTCTGTGACTGAAAGGGTGAGCGCTGTCTGTGACTGAAAGGGTGAGTGTGACTGAAAGGGTGAGCACTGTCTGTGACTGAAAGGGTGAGCACTGTCTGTGACTGAAAGTGTGAGCGGTGTCTATGACTGAAAGTGTGAGCACTGTCTGTGACTGAAAGGGTGAGCGCTGTCTGTGACTGAAAGGGTGAGCGCTGTCTGTGACTGAAAGGGTGAGCGCAACTGTGACTGAAAGGGTGAGCACTTTCTGTGACTGAAAGGGTGAGCGCTGTTTGTGACTGAAAGTGTGAGCACTGTCTGTGACTGAAAGGGTGAGTGTGACTGAAAGGGTGAGCGCTGTCTGTGACTGAAAGGGTGAGTGTGACTGAAAGGGTGAGCACTGTCTGTGACTGAAAGGGTGAGCGCTGTCTGTGACTGAAAGGGTGAGCGCTGTCTGTGACTGAAAGGGTGAGCACTGTCTGTGACTGAAAGGGTGAGCGCTGTCTGTAACTGAAAGGGTGAGCGCTGTATGTGACTGAAAGGGTGAGTGTGACTGAAAGGGTGAGCGCTGTCTGTGACTGAAAGGGTGAGCACTGTCTGTGACTGAAAGGGTGAGTGTGACTGAAAGGGTGAGCACTGTCTGTGACTGAATGGGTGAGCGCTGTCTGTGACTGAAAGGGTGAGTGTGACTGAAAGGGTGAGCACTGTCTGTGACTGAAAGGATGAGTGTGATTGAAAGGTGAGCATTGTCTGTGACTGAAAGGGTGAGTGTGACTGAAAGGGTGAGCACTGTCTGTGACTGAAAGGGTGAGTGTGACTGAAAGGGTGAGCGCTGTCTGTGACTGAAAGGGTGAGTGTGACTGAAAGGGTGAGCACTGTCTGTGACTGAAAGGGTGAGCGCTGTCTGTGACTGAAAGGGTGAGCGCTGTCTGTGACTGAAAGGGTGAGCACTGTCTGTGACTGAAAGGGTGAGCGCTGTCTGTAACTGAAAGGGTGAGCGCTGTATGTGACTGAAAGGGTGAGTGTGACTGAAAGGGTGAGCGCTGTCTGTGACTGAAAGGGTGAGCGCTGTCTGTGACTGAAAGTGTGAGCGCTGTCTGTGACTGAAAGGGTGAGCACTGTCTGTGACTGAAAGGGTGAGTGTGACTGAAAGGGTGAGCACTGTCTGTGACTGAAAGGGTGAGTGTGACTGAAAGGGTGAGCACTGTCTGTGACTGAAAGGGTGAGTGTGACTGAAAGGGTGAGCACTGTCTGTGACTGAAAGGGTGAGCGCTGTCTGTGACTGAAAGGGTGAGTGTGACTGAAAGGGTGAGCACTGTCTGTGACTGAAAGGGTGAGCACTGTCTGTGACTGAAAGTGTGAGCGCTGTCTGTGACTGAAAGTGTGAGCACTGTCTGTGACTGAAAGTGTGAGCGGTGTCTATGACTGAAAGTGTGAGCACTGTCTGTGACTGAAAGGGTGAGAGCTGTCTGTGACTGATGGTGTGAGTGCTGTCTGTGACTGAAAGTGTGAGCGCTGTCTGTGACTGAAAGGGTGAGCGCTGTCTGTGACTGAAAGGGTGAGTGTGACTGAAAGGGTGAGCACTGTCTGTGACTGAAAGGGTGAGCGCTGTCTGTGACTGAAAGGGTGAGTGTGACTGAAAGGGTGAGCACTGTCTGTGACTGAAAGGGTGAGCACTGTCTGTGACTGAAAGTGTGAGCGCTGTCTGTGACTGAAAGTGTGAGCACTGTCTGTGACTGAAAGTGTGAGCGGTGTCTATGACTGAAAGTGTGAGCACTGTCTGTGACTGAAAGGGTGAGCACTGTCTGTGACTGAAAGGGTGAGCGCTGTCTGTGACTGAAAGGGTGAGCGCAACTGTGACTGAAAGGGTGAGCACTTTCTGTGACTGAAAGGGTGAGCGCTGTTTGTGACTGAAAGTGTGAGCACTGTCTGTGACTGAAAGGGTGAGTGTGACTGAAAGGGTGAGCGCTGTCTGTGACTGAAAGGGTGAGTGTGACTGAAAGGGTGAGCACTGTCTGTGACTGAAAGGGTGAGCGCTGTCTGTGACTGAAAGGGTGAGCGCTGTCTGTGACTGAAAGGGTGAGCACTGTCTGTGACTGAAAGGGTGAGCGCTGTCTGTAACTGAAAGGGTGAGCGCTGTATGTGACTGAAAGGGTGAGTGTGACTGAAAGGGTGAGCGCTGTCTGTGACTGAAAGGGTGAGCACTGTCTGTGACTGAAAGGGTGAGTGTGACTGAAAGGGTGAGCACTGTCTGTGACTGAATGGGTGAGCGCTGTCTGTGACTGAAAGGGTGAGTGTGACTGAAAGGGTGAGCACTGTCTGTGACTGAAAGGGTGAGTGTGATTGAAAGGTGAGCATTGTCTGTGACTGAAAGGGTGAGTGTGACTGAAAGGGTGAGCACAGTCTGTGACTGAAAGGGTGAGTGTGACTGAAAGGGTGAGCGCTGTCTGTGACTGAAAGGGTGAGTGTGACTGAAAGGGTGAGCACTGTCTGTGACTGAAAGGGTGAGCGCTGTCTGTGACTGAAAGGGTGAGCACTGTCTGTGACTGAAAGGGTGAGCGCTGTCTGTAACTGAAAGGGTGAGCGCTGTATGTGACTGAAAGGGTGAGTGTGACTGAAAGGGTGAGCGCTGTCTGTGACTGAAAGTGTGAGCGCTGTCTGTGACTGAAAGGGTGAGCACTGTCTGTGACTGAAAGGGTGAGTGTGACTGAAAGGGTGAGCACTGTCTGTGACTGAAAGGGTGAGTGTGACTGAAAGGGTGAGCACTGTCTGTGACTGAAAGGGTGAGTGTGACTGAAAGGGTGAGCACTGTCTGTGACTGAAAGGGTGAGTGTGACTGCAAGGGTGAGCGCTGTCTTTGACTGAAAAGGTGAGTGTGACTGAAAGGGTGAGCGCTGTCTGTGACTGAAAGGGTGAGCGCTGTCTGTGACTGAAAGGGTGAGTGTGACTGAAAGTGTGAGCACTGTCTGTGACTGAAAGTGTGAGCACTGTCTGTGACAGAAAGTGTGAGCGCTGTCTGTGACTGAAAGTGTGAGCACTGTCTGTGACTGAAAGTGTGAGCACTGTCTGTGACTGAAAGTGTGAGCGCTGTCTGTGACTGAAAGTGTGAGCAATGTCTGTGACTGAAAGGGTGAGCGCTGTCTGTGACTGAAAGGGTGAGCGCTGTCTGTGACTGAAAGGGTGAGCGCTGTCTGTGACTGAAAGGGTGAGCGCTGTCTGTGACTGAAAGGGTGAGAGCTGTCTGTGACTGATGGTGTGAGCGCTGTCTGTGACTGAAAGTGTGAGCGCTGTCTGTGACTGAAAGGGTGAGTGTGACTGAAAGGGTGAGCGCTGTCTGTGACTGAAAGGGTGAGTGTGACTGAAAGGGTGAGCGCTGTCTGTGACTGAAAGGGTGAGTGTGACTGAAAGGGTGAGCACTGTCTGTGACTGAAAGGGTGAGCGCTGTCTGTGACTGAAAGGGTGAGCGCTGTCTGTGACTGAAAGGGTGAGCACTGTCTGTGACTGAAAGGGTGAGCGCTGTCTGTAACTGAAAGGGTGAGCGCTGTATGTGACTGAAAGGGTGAGTGTGACTGAAAGGGTGAGCGCTGTCTGTGACTGAAAGGGTGAGCGCTGTCTGTGACTGAAAGTGTGAGCGCTGTCTGTGACTGAAAGGGTGAGCACTGTCTGTGACTGAAAGGGTGAGTGTGACTGAAAGGGTGAGCACTGTCTGTGACTGAAAGGGTGAGTGTGACTGAAAGGGTGAGCACTGTCTGTGACTGAAAGGGTGAGTGTGACTGAAAGGGTGAGCACTGTCTGTGACTGAAAGGGTGAGCGCTGTCTGTGACTGAAAGGGTGAGTGTGACTGAAAGGGTGAGCACTGTCTGTGACTGAAAGGGTGAGCACTGTCTGTGACTGAAAGTGTGAGCGCTGTCTGTGACTGAAAGTGTGAGCACTGTCTGTGACTGAAAGTGTGAGCGGTGTCTATGACTGAAAGTGTGAGCACTGTCTGTGACTGAAAGGGTGAGAGCTGTCTGTGACTGATGGTGTGAGTGCTGTCTGTGACTGAAAGTGTGAGCGCTGTCTGTGACTGAAAGGGTGAGCGCTGTCTGTGACTGAAAGGGTGAGTGTGACTGAAAGGGTGAGCACTGTCTGTGACTGAAAGGGTGAGCGCTGTCTGTGACTGAAAGGGTGAGTGTGACTGAAAGGGTGAGCACTGTCTGTGACTGAAAGGGTGAGCACTGTCTGTGACTGAAAGTGTGAGCGCTGTCTGTGACTGAAAGTGTGAGCACTGTCTGTGACTGAAAGTGTGAGCGGTGTCTATGACTGAAAGTGTGAGCACTGTCTGTGACTGAAAGGGTGAGCACTGTCTGTGACTGAAAGGGTGAGCGCTGTCTGTGACTGAAAGGGTGAGCGCAACTGTGACTGAAAGGGTGAGCACTTTCTGTGACTGAAAGGGTGAGCGCTGTTTGTGACTGAAAGTGTGAGCACTGTCTGTGACTGAAAGGGTGAGTGTGACTGAAAGGGTGAGCGCTGTCTGTGACTGAAAGGGTGAGTGTGACTGAAAGGGTGAGCACTGTCTGTGACTGAAAGGGTGAGCGCTGTCTGTGACTGAAAGGGTGAGCGCTGTCTGTGACTGAAAGGGTGAGCACTGTCTGTGACTGAAAGGGTGAGCGCTGTCTGTAACTGAAAGGGTGAGCGCTGTATGTGACTGAAAGGGTGAGTGTGACTGAAAGGGTGAGCGCTGTCTGTGACTGAAAGGGTGAGCACTGTCTGTGACTGAAAGGGTGAGTGTGACTGAAAGGGTGAGCACTGTCTGTGACTGAATGGGTGAGCGCTGTCTGTGACTGAAAGGGTGAGTGTGACTGAAAGGGTGAGCACTGTCTGTGACTGAAAGGGTGAGTGTGATTGAAAGGTGAGCATTGTCTGTGACTGAAAGGGTGAGTGTGACTGAAAGGGTGAGCACAGTCTGTGACTGAAAGGGTGAGTGTGACTGAAAGGGTGAGCGCTGTCTGTGACTGAAAGGGTGAGTGTGACTGAAAGGGTGAGCACTGTCTGTGACTGAAAGGGTGAGCGCTGTCTGTGACTGAAAGGGTGAGCACTGTCTGTGACTGAAAGGGTGAGCGCTGTCTGTAACTGAAAGGGTGAGCGCTGTATGTGACTGAAAGGGTGAGTGTGACTGAAAGGGTGAGCGCTGTCTGTGACTGAAAGTGTGAGCGCTGTCTGTGACTGAAAGGGTGAGCACTGTCTGTGACTGAAAGGGTGAGTGTGACTGAAAGGGTGAGCACTGTCTGTGACTGAAAGGGTGAGTGTGACTGAAAGGGTGAGCACTGTCTGTGACTGAAAGGGTGAGTGTGACTGAAAGGGTGAGCACTGTCTGTGACTGAAAGGGTGAGTGTGACTGCAAGGGTGAGCGCTGTCTTTGACTGAAAAGGTGAGTGTGACTGAAAGGGTGAGCGCTGTCTGTGACTGAAAGGGTGAGCGCTGTCTGTGACTGAAAGGGTGAGTGTGACTGAAAGTGTGAGCACTGTCTGTGACTGAAAGTGTGAGCACTGTCTGTGACAGAAAGTGTGAGCGCTGTCTGTGACTGAAAGTGTGAGCACTGTCTGTGACTGAAAGTGTGAGCACTGTCTGTGACTGAAAGTGTGAGCGCTGTCTGTGACTGAAAGTGTGAGCAATGTCTGTGACTGAAAGGGTGAGCGCTGTCTGTGACTGAAAGGGTGAGCGCTGTCTGTGACTGAAAGGGTGAGCGCTGTCTGTGACTGAAAGGGTGAGCGCTGTCTGTGACTGAAAGGGTGAGAGCTGTCTGTGACTGATGGTGTGAGCGCTGTCTGTGACTGAAAGTGTGAGCGCTGTCTGTGACTGAAAGGGTGAGCGCTGTCTGTGACTGAAAGGGTGAGTGTGACTGAAAGGGTGAGCACTGTCTGTGACTGAAAGGGTGAGCACTGTCTGTGACTGAAAGTGTGAGTGCTGTCTGTGACTGAAAGGGTGAGCGCTGTCTGTGACTGAAAGGGTGAGCGCTGTCTGTGACTGAAAGGGTGAGCACTTTCTGTGACTGAAAGGGTGAGCGCTGTCTGTGACTGTAAGTGTGAGCGCTGTCTGTGACTGAAAGTGTGAGCGCTGTCTGTGACTGAAAGGGTGAGCGCTGTCTGTGACTGAAAGGGTGAGTGTGACTGAAAGTGTGAGCACTGTCTGTGACTGAAAGGGTGAGCGCTGTCTGTGACTGAAAGGGTGAGCAATATCTGTGACTGAAAGGGTGAGTGTGATTGAAAGGGTGAGCACTGTCTGTGACTGAAAGGGTGAGTGTGACTGAAAGGGTGAGCACTGTCTGTGACTGAAAGGGTGAGTGTGACTGAAAGGGTGAGCACTGTCTGTGACAGAAAGGGTGAGTGTGACTGAAAGTTTGAGCACTGTCTGTGACTGAAAGGGTGAGCGCTGTCTGTGACTGAAAGGGTGAGTGTGACTGAAAGGGTGAGCACTGTCTGTGACTGAAAGGGTGAGTGTGATTGAAAGGGTGAGCACTGTCTGTGACTGAAAGGGTGAGTGTGACTGAAAGGGTGAGCACTGTCTGTGACTGAAAGGGTGAGTGTGACTGAAAGGGTGAGCACTGTCTGTGACTGAAAGGGTGAGCGCTGTCTGTGACTGAAAGGGTGAGCGCTGTCTGTGACTGAAAGTGTGAGCGCTGTCTGTGACTGAAAGGGTGAGCGCTGTCTGTGACTGAAAGGGTGAGTGTGACTGAAATGGTGAGCACTGTCTGTGACTGAAAGGGTGAGTGTGACTGAAAGGGTGAGCGCTGTCTGTGACTGAAAGGGTGAGCGCTGTCTGTGACTGAAAGTGTGAGCGCTGTCTGTGACTGAAAGGGTGAGCGCTGTCTGTGACTGAAAGGGTGAGTGTGACTGAAAGGGTGAGCACTGTCTGTGACTGAAAGGGTGAGCACTGTCTGTGACTGAAAGTGTGAGCGCTGTCTGTGACTGAAAATGTGAGCACTGTCTGTGACTGAAAGTGTGAGCGGTGTCTATGACTGAAAGTGTGAGCACTGTCTGTGACTGAAAGGGTGAGCGCTGTCTGTGACTGAAAGGGTGAGCGCTGTCTGTGACTGAAAGGGTGAGCGCTGTCTGTGACTGAAAGGGTGAGCGCATCTGTGACTGAAAGGGTGAGCACTTTCTGTGACTGAAAGGGTGAGCGCTGTTTGTGACTGAAAGTGTGAGCACTGTCTGTGACTGAAAGGGTGAGCGCTGTCTGTAACTGAAAGGGTGAGTGTGACTGAAAGGGTGAGCACTGTCTGTGACTGAAAGGGTGAGTGTGACTGAAAGGGTGAGCACTGTCTGTGACTGAAAGGGTGAGTGTGACTGAAAGGGTGAGCACTGTCTGTGACTGAATGGGTGAGCGCTGTCTGTGACTGAAAGGGTGAGTGTGACTGAAAGGGTGAGCACTGTCTGTGACTGAAAGGGTGAGTGTGACTGAAAGGGTGAGCGCTGTCTGTGACTGAAAGGGTGAGCGCTGTCTGTGACTGAAAGGGTGAGTGTGACTGAAAGGGTGTGCACTGTCTGTGACTGAAAGGGTGAGCACTGTCTGTGACTGAAAGTGTGAGCGCTGTCTGTGACTGAAAGTGTGAGCACTGTCTGTGACTGAAAGTGTGAGCACTGTCTGTGACTGAAAGTGTGAGCGCTGTCTGTGACTGAAAGTGTGAGCATTGTCTTTGACTGAAAGGGTGAGCGCTGTCTGTGACTGAAAGGGTGAGCACTGTCTGTGACTGAAAGGGTGAGCGCTGTCTGTGACTGAAAGGGTGAGCGCTGTCTGTGACTGAAAGGGTGAGCGCTGTCTGTGACTGAAAGGGTGAGAGCTGTCTGTGACTGATGGTGTGAGCGCTGTCTGTGACTGAAAGTGTGAGCGCTGTCTGTGACTGAAAGGGTGAGCGCTGTCTGTGACTGAAAGGGTGAGCACTGTCTGTGACTGAAAGGGTGAGCGCTGTCTGTGACTGAAAGTGTGAGTGCTGTCTGTGACTGAAAGGGTGAGCGCTGTCTGTGACTGAAAGTGTGAGCGCTGTCTGTGACTGAAAGGGTGAGCGCTGTCTGTGACTGAAAGGGTGAGCACTTTCTGTGACTGAAAGGGTGAGCGCTGTCTGTGACTGTAAGTGTGAGCGCTGTCTGTGACTGAAAGGGTGAGTGTGACTGAAAGGGTGAGCGCTGTCTGTGACTGAAAGGGTGAGCGCTGTCTGTGACTGAAAGTGTGAGCGCTGTCTGTGACTGAAAGGGTGAGCACTGTCTGTGACTGAAAGGGTGAGTGTGACTGAAAGGGTGAGCACTGTCTGTGACTGAAAGGGTGAGTGTTACTGAAAGGGTGAGCACTGTCTGTGACTGAAAGGGTGAGTGTGACTGCAAGGGTGAGCGCTGTCTTTGACTGAAAGGGTGAGTGTGACTGAAAGGGTGAGCGCTGTCTGTGACTGAAAGGGTGAGCGCTGTCTGTGACTGAAAGGGTGAGCGCATCTGTGACTGAAAGGGTGAGCACTTTCTGTGACTGAAAGGGTGAGCGCTGTTTGTGACTGAAAGTGTGAGCACTGTCTGTGACTGAAAGGGTGAGCGCTGTCTGTGACTGAAAGGGTGAGTGTGACTGAAAGGGTGAGCACTGTCTGTGACTGAAAGGGTGAGTGTGACTGAAAGGGTGAGCACTGTCTGTGACTGAAAGGGTGAGTGTGACTGAAAGGGTGAGCACTGTCTGTGACTGAATGGGTGAGCGCTGTTTGTGACTGAAAGGGTGAGTGTGACTGAAAGGGTGAGCACTGTCTGTGACTGAAAGGGTGAGTGTGACTGAAAGGGTGAGCGCTGTCTGTGACTGAAAGGGTGAGCGCTGTCTGTGACTGAAAGGGTGAGTGTGACTGAAAGGGTGTGCACTGTCTGTGACTGAAATGGTGAGCACTGTCTGTGACTGAAAGTGTGAGCGCTGTCTGTGACTGAAAGTGTGAGCACTGTCTGTGACTGAAAGTGTGAGCACTGTCTGTGACTGAAAGTGTGAGCGCTGTCTGTGACTGAAAGTGTGAGCATTGTCTTTGACTGAAAGGGTGAGCGCTGTCTGTGACTGAAAGGGTGAGCACTGTCTGTGACTGAAAGGGTGAGCGCTGTCTGTGACTGAAAGGGTGAGCGCTGTCTGTGACTGAAAGGGTGAGCGCTGTCTGTGACTGAAAGGGTGAGAGCTGTCTGTGACTGATGGTGTGAGCGCTGTCTGTGACTGAAAGTGTGAGCGCTGTCTGTGACTGAAAGGGTGAGCGCTGTCTGTGACTGAAAGGGTGAGCACTGTCTGTGACTGAAAGGGTGAGCGCTGTCTGTGACTGAAAGTGTGAGCGCTGTCTGTGACTGAAAGGGTGAGCGCTGTCTGTGACTGAAAGTGTGAGCGCTGTCTGTGACTGAAAGGGTGAGCGCTGTCTGTGACTGAAAGGGTGAGCACTTTCTGTGACTGAAAGTGTGAGCGCTGTCTGTGACTGAAAGGGTGAGCACTGTCTGTGACTGAAAGGGTGAGTGTGACTGAAAGGGTGAGCACTGTCTGTGACTGAAAGGGTGAGTGTGACTGAAAGGGTGAGCACTGTCTGTGACTGAAAGGGTGAGTGTGACTGCAAGGGTGAGCGCTGTCTTTGACTGAAAGGGTGAGTGTGACTGAAAGGGTGAGCGCTGTCTGTGACTGAAAGGGTGAGCGCTGTCTGTGACTGAAAGGGTGAGCGCATCTGTGACTGAAAGGGTGAGCACTTTCTGTGACTGAAAGGGTGAGCGCTGTTTGTGACTGAAAGTGTGAGCGCTGTCTGTGACTGAAAGTGTGAGCACTGTCTGTGACTGAAAGTGTGAGCGGTGTCTATGACTGAAAGTGTGAGCACTGTCTGTGACTGAAAGGGTGAGAGCTGTCTGTGACTGATGGTGTGAGTGCTGTCTGTGACTGAAAGTGTGAGCGCTGTCTGTGACTGAAAGGGTGAGCGCTGTCTGTGACTGAAAGGGTGAGTGTGACTGAAAGGGTGAGCACTGTCTGTGACTGAAAGGGTGAGCGCTGTCTGTGACTGAAAGGGTGAGTGTGACTGAAAGGGTGAGCACTGTCTGTGACTGAAAGGGTGAGCACTGTCTGTGACTGAAAGTGTGAGCGCTGTCTGTGACTGAAAGTGTGAGCACTGTCTGTGACTGAAAGTGTGAGCGGTGTCTATGACTGAAAGTGTGAGCACTGTCTGTGACTGAAAGGGTGAGCACTGTCTGTGACTGAAAGGGTGAGCGCTGTCTGTGACTGAAAGGGTGAGCGCAACTGTGACTGAAAGGGTGAGCACTTTCTGTGACTGAAAGGGTGAGCGCTGTTTGTGACTGAAAGTGTGAGCACTGTCTGTGACTGAAAGGGTGAGTGTGACTGAAAGGGTGAGCGCTGTCTGTGACTGAAAGGGTGAGTGTGACTGAAAGGGTGAGCACTGTCTGTGACTGAAAGGGTGAGCGCTGTCTGTGACTGAAAGGGTGAGCGCTGTCTGTGACTGAAAGGGTGAGCACTGTCTGTGACTGAAAGGGTGAGCGCTGTCTGTAACTGAAAGGGTGAGCGCTGTATGTGACTGAAAGGGTGAGTGTGACTGAAAGGGTGAGCGCTGTCTGTGACTGAAAGGGTGAGCACTGTCTGTGACTGAAAGGGTGAGTGTGACTGAAAGGGTGAGCACTGTCTGTGACTGAATGGGTGAGCGCTGTCTGTGACTGAAAGGGTGAGTGTGACTGAAAGGGTGAGCACTGTCTGTGACTGAAAGGGTGAGTGTGATTGAAAGGTGAGCATTGTCTGTGACTGAAAGGGTGAGTGTGACTGAAAGGGTGAGCACAGTCTGTGACTGAAAGGGTGAGTGTGACTGAAAGGGTGAGCGCTGTCTGTGACTGAAAGGGTGAGTGTGA
Source organism: Moxostoma hubbsi (assembly GCA_032164185.1). NCBI lineage: Eukaryota > Metazoa > Chordata > Actinopteri > Cypriniformes > Catostomidae > Moxostoma > Moxostoma hubbsi. The sequence goes on from JAVLUX010000005.1 coordinate 13,439,202, forward strand.
CTGAAAGGGTGAGCACTGTCTGTGACTGAAAGGGTGAGCGCTGTCTGTGACTGAAAGGGTGAGCACTGTCTGTGACTGAAAGGGTGAGCGCTGTCTGTAACTGAAAGGGTGAGCGCTGTATGTGACTGAAAGGGTGAGTGTGACTGAAAGGGTGAGCGCTGTCTGTGACTGAAAGTGTGAGCGCTGTCTGTGACTGAAAGGGTGAGCACTGTCTGTGACTGAAAGGGTGAGTGTGACTGAAAGGGTGAGCACTGTCTGTGACTGAAAGGGTGAGTGTGACTGAAAGGGTGAGCACTGTCTGTGACTGAAAGGGTGAGTGTGACTGAAAGGGTGAGCACTGTCTGTGACTGAAAGGGTGAGTGTGACTGCAAGGGTGAGCGCTGTCTTTGACTGAAAAGGTGAGTGTGACTGAAAGGGTGAGCGCTGTCTGTGACTGAAAGGGTGAGCGCTGTCTGTGACTGAAAGGGTGAGTGTGACTGAAAGTGTGAGCACTGTCTGTGACTGAAAGTGTGAGCACTGTCTGTGACAGAAAGTGTGAGCGCTGTCTGTGACTGAAAGTGTGAGCACTGTCTGTGACTGAAAGTGTGAGCACTGTCTGTGACTGAAAGTGTGAGCGCTGTCTGTGACTGAAAGTGTGAGCAATGTCTGTGACTGAAAGGGTGAGCGCTGTCTGTGACTGAAAGGGTGAGCGCTGTCTGTGACTGAAAGGGTGAGCGCTGTCTGTGACTGAAAGGGTGAGCGCTGTCTGTGACTGAAAGGGTGAGAGCTGTCTGTGACTGATGGTGTGAGCGCTGTCTGTGACTGAAAGTGTGAGCGCTGTCTGTGACTGAAAGGGTGAGCGCTGTCTGTGACTGAAAGGGTGAGTGTGACTGAAAGGGTGAGCACTGTCTGTGACTGAAAGGGTGAGCACTGTCTGTGACTGAAAGTGTGAGTGCTGTCTGTGACTGAAAGGGTGAGCGCTGTCTGTGACTGAAAGGGTGAGCGCTGTCTGTGACTGAAAGGGTGAGCACTTTCTGTGACTGAAAGGGTGAGCGCTGTCTGTGACTGTAAGTGTGAGCGCTGTCTGTGACTGAAAGTGTGAGCGCTGTCTGTGACTGAAAGGGTGAGCGCTGTCTGTGACTGAAAGGGTGAGTGTGACTGAAAGTGTGAGCACTGTCTGTGACTGAAAGGGTGAGCGCTGTCTGTGACTGAAAGGGTGAGCAATATCTGTGACTGAAAGGGTGAGTGTGATTGAAAGGGTGAGCACTGTCTGTGACTGAAAGGGTGAGTGTGACTGAAAGGGTGAGCACTGTCTGTGACTGAAAGGGTGAGTGTGACTGAAAGGGTGAGCACTGTCTGTGACAGAAAGGGTGAGTGTGACTGAAAGTTTGAGCACTGTCTGTGACTGAAAGGGTGAGCGCTGTCTGTGACTGAAAGGGTGAGTGTGACTGAAAGGGTGAGCACTGTCTGTGACTGAAAGGGTGAGTGTGATTGAAAGGGTGAGCACTGTCTGTGACTGAAAGGGTGAGTGTGACTGAAAGGGTGAGCACTGTCTGTGACTGAAAGGGTGAGTGTGACTGAAAGGGTGAGCACTGTCTGTGACTGAAAGGGTGAGCGCTGTCTGTGACTGAAAGGGTGAGCGCTGTCTGTGACTGAAAGTGTGAGCGCTGTCTGTGACTGAAAGGGTGAGCGCTGTCTGTGACTGAAAGGGTGAGTGTGACTGAAATGGTGAGCACTGTCTGTGACTGAAAGGGTGAGTGTGACTGAAAGGGTGAGCGCTGTCTGTGACTGAAAGGGTGAGCGCTGTCTGTGACTGAAAGTGTGAGCGCTGTCTGTGACTGAAAGGGTGAGCGCTGTCTGTGACTGAAAGGGTGAGTGTGACTGAAAGGGTGAGCACTGTCTGTGACTGAAAGGGTGAGCACTGTCTGTGACTGAAAGTGTGAGCGCTGTCTGTGACTGAAAATGTGAGCACTGTCTGTGACTGAAAGTGTGAGCGGTGTCTATGACTGAAAGTGTGAGCACTGTCTGTGACTGAAAGGGTGAGCGCTGTCTGTGACTGAAAGGGTGAGCGCTGTCTGTGACTGAAAGGGTGAGCGCTGTCTGTGACTGAAAGGGTGAGCGCATCTGTGACTGAAAGGGTGAGCACTTTCTGTGACTGAAAGGGTGAGCGCTGTTTGTGACTGAAAGTGTGAGCACTGTCTGTGACTGAAAGGGTGAGCGCTGTCTGTAACTGAAAGGGTGAGTGTGACTGAAAGGGTGAGCACTGTCTGTGACTGAAAGGGTGAGTGTGACTGAAAGGGTGAGCACTGTCTGTGACTGAAAGGGTGAGTGTGACTGAAAGGGTGAGCACTGTCTGTGACTGAATGGGTGAGCGCTGTCTGTGACTGAAAGGGTGAGTGTGACTGAAAGGGTGAGCACTGTCTGTGACTGAAAGGGTGAGTGTGACTGAAAGGGTGAGCGCTGTCTGTGACTGAAAGGGTGAGCGCTGTCTGTGACTGAAAGGGTGAGCGCTGTCTGTGACTGAAAGGGTGAGCGCTGTCTGTGACTGAAAGGGTGAGCGCTGTCTGTGACTGAAAGGGTGAGCGCTGTCTGTGACTGAAAGGGTGAGAGCTGTCTGTGACTGATGGTGTGAGCGCTGTCTGTGACTGAAAGTGTGAGCGCTGTCTGTGACTGAAAGGGTGAGCGCTGTCTGTGACTGAAAGGGTGAGCACTGTCTGTGACTGAAAGGGTGAGCGCTGTCTGTGACTGAAAGTGTGAGTGCTGTCTGTGACTGAAAGGGTGAGCGCTGTCTGTGACTGAAAGTGTGAGCGCTGTCTGTGACTGAAAGGGTGAGCGCTGTCTGTGACTGAAAGGGTGAGCACTTTCTGTGACTGAAAGGGTGAGCGCTGTCTGTGACTGTAAGTGTGAGCGCTGTCTGTGACTGAAAGGGTGAGTGTGACTGAAAGGGTGAGCGCTGTCTGTGACTGAAAGGGTGAGCGCTGTCTGTGACTGAAAGTGTGAGCGCTGTCTGTGACTGAAAGGGTGAGCACTGTCTGTGACTGAAAGGGTGAGTGTGACTGAAAGGGTGAGCACTGTCTGTGACTGAAAGGGTGAGTGTTACTGAAAGGGTGAGCACTGTCTGTGACTGAAAGGGTGAGTGTGACTGCAAGGGTGAGCGCTGTCTTTGACTGAAAGGGTGAGTGTGACTGAAAGGGTGAGCGCTGTCTGTGACTGAAAGGGTGAGCGCTGTCTGTGACTGAAAGGGTGAGCGCATCTGTGACTGAAAGGGTGAGCACTTTCTGTGACTGAAAGGGTGAGCGCTGTTTGTGACTGAAAGTGTGAGCACTGTCTGTGACTGAAAGGGTGAGCGCTGTCTGTGACTGAAAGGGTGAGTGTGACTGAAAGGGTGAGCACTGTCTGTGACTGAAAGGGTGAGTGTGACTGAAAGGGTGAGCACTGTCTGTGACTGAAAGGGTGAGTGTGACTGAAAGGGTGAGCACTGTCTGTGACTGAATGGGTGAGCGCTGTTTGTGACTGAAAGGGTGAGTGTGACTGAAAGGGTGAGCACTGTCTGTGACTGAAAGGGTGAGTGTGACTGAAAGGGTGAGCGCTGTCTGTGACTGAAAGGGTGAGCGCTGTCTGTGACTGAAAGGGTGAGTGTGACTGAAAGGGTGTGCACTGTCTGTGACTGAAATGGTGAGCACTGTCTGTGACTGAAAGTGTGAGCGCTGTCTGTGACTGAAAGTGTGAGCACTGTCTGTGACTGAAAGTGTGAGCACTGTCTGTGACTGAAAGTGTGAGCGCTGTCTGTGACTGAAAGTGTGAGCATTGTCTTTGACTGAAAGGGTGAGCGCTGTCTGTGACTGAAAGGGTGAGCACTGTCTGTGACTGAAAGGGTGAGCGCTGTCTGTGACTGAAAGGGTGAGCGCTGTCTGTGACTGAAAGGGTGAGCGCTGTCTGTGACTGAAAGGGTGAGAGCTGTCTGTGACTGATGGTGTGAGCGCTGTCTGTGACTGAAAGTGTGAGCGCTGTCTGTGACTGAAAGGGTGAGCGCTGTCTGTGACTGAAAGGGTGAGCACTGTCTGTGACTGAAAGGGTGAGCGCTGTCTGTGACTGAAAGTGTGAGCGCTGTCTGTGACTGAAAGGGTGAGCGCTGTCTGTGACTGAAAGTGTGAGCGCTGTCTGTGACTGAAAGGGTGAGCGCTGTCTGTGACTGAAAGGGTGAGCACTTTCTGTGACTGAAAGTGTGAGCGCTGTCTGTGACTGAAAGGGTGAGCACTGTCTGTGACTGAAAGGGTGAGTGTGACTGAAAGGGTGAGCACTGTCTGTGACTGAAAGGGTGAGTGTGACTGAAAGGGTGAGCACTGTCTGTGACTGAAAGGGTGAGTGTGACTGCAAGGGTGAGCGCTGTCTTTGACTGAAAGGGTGAGTGTGACTGAAAGGGTGAGCGCTGTCTGTGACTGAAAGGGTGAGCGCTGTCTGTGACTGAAAGGGTGAGCGCATCTGTGACTGAAAGGGTGAGCACTTTCTGTGACTGAAAGGGTGAGCGCTGTTTGTGACTGAAAGTGTGAGCACTGTCTGTGACTGAAAGGGTGAGCGCTGTCTGTGACTGAAAGGGTGAGTGTGACTGAAAGGGTGAGCACTGTCTGTGACTGAAAGGGTGAGTGTGACTGAAAGGGTGAGCACTGTCTGTGACTGAAAGGGTGAGTGTGACTGAAAGGGTGAGCACTGTCTGTGACTGAATGGGTGAGCGCTGTTTGTGACTGAAAGGGTGAGTGTGACTGAAAGGGTGAGCACTGTCTGTGACTGAAAGGGTGAGTGTGACTGAAAGGGTGAGCGCTGTCTGTGACTGAAAGGGTGAGCGCTGTCTGTGACTGAAAGGGTGAGTGTGACTGAAAGGGTGTGCACTGTCTGTGACTGAAATGGTGAGCACTGTCTGTGACTGAAAGTGTGAGCGCTGTCTGTGACTGAAAGTGTGAGCACTGTCTGTGACTGAAAGTGTGAGCACTGTCTGTGACTGAAAGTGTGAGCGCTGTCTGTGACTGAAAGTGTGAGCATTGTCTTTGACTGAAAGGGTGAGCGCTGTCTGTGACTGAAAGGGTGAGCACTGTCTGTGACTGAAAGGGTGAGCGCTGTCTGTGACTGAAAGGGTGAGCGCTGTCTGTGACTGAAAGGGTGAGCGCTGTCTGTGACTGAAAGGGTGAGAGCTGTCTGTGACTGATGGTGTGAGCGCTGTCTGTGACTGAAAGTGTGAGCGCTGTCTGTGACTGAAAGGGTGAGCGCTGTCTGTGACTGAAAGGGTGAGCACTGTCTGTGACTGAAAGGGTGAGCGCTGTCTGTGACTGAAAGTGTGAGCGCTGTCTGTGACTGAAAGGGTGAGCGCTGTCTGTGACTGAAAGTGTGAGCGCTGTCTGTGACTGAAAGGGTGAGCGCTGTCTGTGACTGAAAGGGTGAGCACTTTCTGTGACTGAAAGGGTGAGCGCTGTCTGTGACTGTAAGTGTGAGCGCTGTCTGTGACTGAAAGGGTGAGTGTGACTGAAAGGGTGAGCGCTGTCTGTGACTGAAAGGGTGAGCGCTGTCTGTGACTGAAAGTGTGAGCGCTGTCTGTGACTGAAAGGGTGAGCACTGTCTGTGACTGAAAGGGTGAGTGTGACTGAAAGGGTGAGCACTGTCTGTGACTGAAAGGGTGAGTGTGACTGAAAGGGTGAGCACTGTCTGTGACTGAAAGGGTGAGTGTGACTGCAAGGGTGAGCGCTGTCTTTGACTGAAAGGGTGAGTGTGACTGAAAGGGTGAGCGCTGTCTGTGACTGAAAGGGTGAGCGCTGTCTGTGACTGAAAGGGTGAGTGTGACTGAAAGTGTGAGCACTGTCTGTGACTGAAAGTGTGAGCACTGTCTGTGACTGAAAGTGTGAGCACTGTCTGTGACAGAAAGTGTGAGCGCTGTCTGTGACTGAAAGTGTGAGCACTGTCTGTGACTGAAAGTGTGAGCACTGTCTGTGACTGAAAGTGTGAGCGCTGTCTGTGACTGAAAGTGTGAGCATTGTCTGTGACTGAAAGGGTGAGCGCTGTCTGTGACTGAAAGGGTGAGCACTGTCTGTGACTGAAAGGGTGAGCGCTGTCTGTGACTGAAAGGGTGAGCGCTGTCTGTGACTGAAAGGGTGAGAGCTGTCTGTGACTGATGGTGTGAGCGCTGTCTGTGACTGAAAGTGTGAGCGCTGTCTGTGACTGAAAGGGTGAGCGCTGTCTGTGACTGAAAGGGTGAGTGTGACTGAAAGTGTGAGCGGTGTCTATGACTGAAAGTGTGAGCACTGTCTGTGACTGAAAGGGTGAGCGCTGTCTGTGACTGAAAGGGTGAGCGCTGTCTGTGACTGAAAGGGTGAGCGCAACTGTGACTGAAAGGGTGAGCACTTTCTGTGACTGAAAGGGTGAGCGCTGTTTGTGACTGAAAGTGTGAGCACTGTCTGTGACTGAAAGGGTGAGTGTGACTGAAAGGGTGAGCGCTGTCTGTGACTGAAAGGGTGAGTGTGACTGAAAGGGTGAGCACTGTCTGTGACTGAAAGGGTGAGCGCTGTCTGTGACTGAAAGGGTGAGCGCTGTCTGTGACTGAAAGGGTGAGCACTGTCTGTGACTGAAAGGGTGAGCGCTGTCTGTAACTGAAAGGGTGAGCGCTGTATGTGACTGAAAGGGTGAGTGTGACTGAAAGGGTGAGCGCTGTCTGTGACTGAAAGGGTGAGCACTGTCTGTGACTGAAAGGGTGAGTGTGACTGAAAGGGTGAGCACTGTCTGTGACTGAATGGGTGAGCGCTGTCTGTGACTGAAAGGGTGAGTGTGACTGAAAGGGTGAGCACTGTCTGTGACTGAAAGGGTGAGTGTGATTGAAAGGTGAGCATTGTCTGTGACTGAAAGGGTGAGTGTGACTGAAAGGGTGAGCACTGTCTGTGACTGAAAGGGTGAGTGTGACTGAAAGGGTGAGCGCTGTCTGTGACTGAAAGGGTGAGTGTGACTGAAAGGGTGAGCACTGTCTGTGACTGAAAGGGTGAGCGCTGTCTGTGACTGAAAGGGTGAGCGCTGTCTGTGACTGAAAGGGTGAGCACTGTCTGTGACTGAAAGGGTGAGCGCTGTCTGTAACTGAAAGGGTGAGCGCTGTATGTGACTGAAAGGGTGATTGTGACTGAAAGGGTGAGCGCTGTCTGTGACTGAAAGGGTGAGCGCTGTCTGTGACTGAAAGTGTGAGCGCTGTCTGTGACTGAAAGGGTGAGCACTGTCTGTGACTGAAAGGGTGAGTGTGACTGAAAGGGTGAGCACTGTCTGTGACTGAAAGGGTGAGTGTGACTGAAAGGGTGAGCACTGTCTGTGACTGAAAGGGTGAGTGTGACTGAAAGGGTGAGCACTGTCTGTGACTGAAAGGGTGAGTGTGACTGCAAGGGTGAGCGCTGTCTTTGACTGAAAGGGTGAGTGTGACTGAAAGGGTGAGCGCTGTCTGTGACTGAAAGGGTGAGCGCTGTCTGTGACTGAAAGGGTGAGTGTGACTGAAAGTGTGAGCACTGTCTGTGACTGAAAGTGTGAGCACTGTCTGTGACTGAAAGTGTGAGCACTGTCTGTGACAGAAAGTGTGAGCGCTGTCTGTGACTGAAAGTGTGAGCACTGTCTGTGACTGAAAGTGTGAGCGCTGTCTGTGACTGAAAGTGTGAGCATTGTCTGTGACTGAAAGGGTGAGCGCTGTCTGTGACTGAAAGGGTGAGCACTGTCTGTGACTGAAAGGGTGAGCGCTGTCTGTGACTGAAAGGGTGAGCGCTGTCTGTGACTGAAAGGGTGAGAGCTGTCTGTGACTGATGGTGTGAGCGCTGTCTGTGACTGAAAGTGTGAGCGCTGTCTGTGACTGAAAGGGTGAGCGCTGTCTGTGACTGAAAGGGTGAGTGTGACTGAAAGGGTGAGCACTGTCTGTGACTGAAAGGGTGAGCACTGTCTGTGACTGAAAGGGTGAGCACTGTCTGTGACTGAAAGTGTGAGTGCTGTCTGTGACTGAAAGGGTGAGCGCTGTCTGTGACTGAAAGTGTGAGCGCTGTCTGTGACTGAAAGGGTGAGCGCTGTCTGTGACTGAAAGGGTGAGCACTTTCTGTGACTGAAAGGGTGAGCGCTGTCTGTGACTGTAAGTGTGAGCGCTGTCTGTGACTAAAAGTGTGAGCGCTGTCTGTGACTGAAAGGGTGAGCGCTGTCTGTGACTGAAAGGGTGAGTGTGACTGAAAGTGTGAGCACTGTCTGTGACTGAAAGGGTGAGCGCTGTCTGTGACTGAAAGGGTGAGCAATATCTGTGACTGAAAGGGTGAGTGTGATTGAAAGGGTGAGCACTGTCTGTGACTGAAAGGGTGAGTGTGACTGAAAGGGTGAGCACTGTCTGTGACTGAAAGGGTGAGTGTGACTGAAAGGGTGAGCACTGTCTGTGACAGAAAGGGTGAGTGTGACTGAAAGTTTGAGCACTGTCTGTGACTGAAAGGGTGAGCGCTGTCTGTGACTGAAAGGGTGAGTGTGACTGAAAGGGTGAGCACTGTCTGTGACTGAAAGGGTGAGTGTGATTGAAAGGGTGAGCACTGTCTGTGACTGAAAGGGTGAGTGTGACTGAAAGGGTGAGCACTGTCTGTGACTGAAAGGGTGAGTGTGACTGAAAGGGTGAGCACTGTCTGTGACTGAAAGGGTGAGCGCTGTCTGTGACTGAAAGGGTGAGCGCTGTCTGTGACTGAAAGTGTGAGCGCTGTCTGTGACTGAAAGGGTGAGCGCTGTCTGTGACTGAAAGGGTGAGTGTGACTGAAAGGGTGAGCACTGTCTGTGACTGAAAGGGTGAGTGTGACTGAAAGGGTGAGCGCTGTCTGTGACTGAAAGGGTGAGCACTGTCTGTGACTGAAAGGGTGAGCGCTGTCTGTGACTGAAAGGGTGAGCGCTGTCTGTGACTGAAAGGGTGAGTGTGACTGAAAGGGTGAGCACTGTCTGTGACTGAAAGGGTGAGCACTGTCTGTGACTGAAAGTGTGAGCGCTGTCTGTGACTGAAAATGTGAGCACTGTCTGTGACTGAAAGTGTGAGCGGTGTCTATGACTGAAAGTGTGAGCACTGTCTGTGACTGAAAGGGTGAGCGCTGTCTGTGACTGAAAGGGTGAGCGCTGTCTGTGACTGAAAGGGTGAGCGCATCTGTGACTGAAAGGGTGAGCACTTTCTGTGACTGAAAGGGTGAGCGCTGTTTGTGACTGAAAGTGTGAGCACTGTCTGTGACTGAAAGGGTGAGCGCTGTCTGTGACTGAAAGGGTGAGTGTGACTGAAAGGGTGAGCACTGTCTGTGACTGAAAGGGTGAGTGTGACTGAAAGGGTGAGCACTGTCTGTGACTGAAAGGGTGAGTGTGACTGAAAGGGTGAGCACTGTCTGTGACTGAATGGGTGAGCGCTGTCTGTGACTGAAAGGGTGAGTGTGACTGAAAGGGTGAGCACTGTCTGTGACTGAAAGGGTGAGTGTGACTGAAAGGGTGAGCGCTGTCTGTGACTGAAAGGGTGAGTGTGACTGAAAGGGTGAGCACTGTCTGTGACTGAAAGGGTGAGTGTGACTGAAAGGGTGAGCACTGTCTGTGACTGAATGGGTGAGCGCTGTCTGTGACTGAAAGGGTGAGTGTGACTGAAAGGGTGAGCACTGTCTGTGACTGAAAGGGTGAGTGTGACTGAAAGGGTGAGCGCTGTCTGTGACTGAAAGGGTGAGTGCTGTCTGTGACTGAAAGGGTGAGTGTGACTGAAAGGGTGTGCACTGTCTGTGACTGAAAGGGTGAGCACTGTCTGTGACTGAAAGTGTGAGCGCTGTCTGTGACTGAAAGTGTGAGCACTGTCTGTGACTGAAAGTGTGAGCATTGTCTTTGACTGAAAGGGTGAGCGCTGTCTGTGACTGAAAGGGTGAGCACTGTCTGTGACTGAAAGGGTGAGCGCTGTCTGTGACTGAAAGGGTGAGCGCTGTCTGTGACTGAAAGGGTGAGCGCTGTCTGTGACTGAAATGGTGAGAGCTGTCTGTGACTGATGGTGTGAGCGCTGTCTGTGACTGAAAGTGTGAGCGCTGTCTGTGACTGAAAGGGTGAGCGCTGTCTGTGACTGAAAGGGTGAGCACTGTCTGTGACTGAAAGGGTGAGCGCTGTCTGTGACTGAAAGTGTGAGCGCTGTCTGTGACTGAAAGGGTGAGCGCTGTCTGTGACTGAAAGTGTGAGCGCTGTCTGTGACTGAAAGGGTGAGCGCTGTCTGTGACTGAAAGGGTGAGCACTTTCTGTGACTGAAAGGGTGAGCGCTGTCTGTGACTGTAAGTGTGAGCGCTGTCTGTGACTGAAAGGGTGAGTGTGACTGAAAGGGTGAGCGCTGTCTGTGACTGAAAGGGTGAGCGCTGTCTGTGACTGAAAGTGTGAGCGCTGTCTGTGACTGAAAGGGTGAGCACTGTCTGTGACTGAAAGTGTGAGTGTGACTGAAAGGGTGAGCACTGTCTGTGACTGAAAGGGTGAGTGTGACTGAAAGGGTGAGCACTGTCTGTGACTGAAAGGGTGAGTGTGACTGCAAGGGTGAGCGCTGTCTTTGACTGAAAGTGTGAGTGTGACTGAAAGGGTGAGCGCTGTCTGTGACTGAAAGGGTGAGCGCTGTCTGTGACTGAAAGGGTGAGTGTGACTGAAAGTGTGAGCACTGTCTGTGACTGAAAGTGTGAGCACTGTCTGTGACTGAAAGTGTGAGCACTGTCTGTGACAGAAAGTGTGAGCGCTGTCTGTGACTGAAAGTGTGAGCACTGTCTGTGACTGAAAGTGTGAGCACTGTCTGTGACTGAAAGTGTGAGCGCTGTCTGTGACTGAAAGTGTGAGCATTGTCTGTGACTGAAAGGGTGAGCGCTGTCTGTGACTGAAAGGGTGAGCACTGTCTGTGACTGAAAGGGTGAGCGCTGTCTGTGACTGAAAGGGTGAGCGCTGTCTGTGACTGAAAGGGTGAGAGCTGTCTGTGACTGATGGTGTGAGCGCTGTCTGTGACTGAAAGTGTGAGCGCTGTCTGTGACTGAAAGGGTGAGCGCTGTCTGTGACTGAAAGGGTGAGTGTGACTGAAAGGGTGAGCACTGTCTGTGACTGAAAGGGTGAGCGCTGTCTGTGACTGAAAGGGTGAGTGTGACTGAAAGGGTGAGCACTGTCTGTGACTGAAAGGGTGAGCACTGTCTGTGACTGAAAGTGTGAGCGCTGTCTGTGACTGAAAGTGTGAGCACTGTCTGTGACTGAAAGTGTGAGCGGTGTCTATGACTGAAAGTGTGAGCACTGTCTGTGACTGAAAGGGTGAGCGCTGTCTGTGACTGAAAGGGTGAGCGCTGTCTGTGACTGAAAGGGTGAGCGCAACTGTGACTGAAAGGGTGAGCACTTTCTGTGACTGAAAGGGTGAGCGCTGTTTGTGACTGAAAGTGTGAGCACTGTCTGTGACTGAAAGGGTGAGTGTGACTGAAAGGGTGAGCGCTGTCTGTGACTGAAAGGGTGAGTGTGACTGAAAGGGTGAGCACTGTCTGTGACTGAAAGGGTGAGCGCTGTCTGTGACTGAAAGGGTGAGCGCTGTCTGTGACTGAAAGGGTGAGCACTGTCTGTGACTGAAAGGGTGAGCGCTGTCTGTAACTGAAAGGGTGAGCGCTGTATGTGACTGAAAGGGTGAGTGTGACTGAAAGGGTGAGCGCTGTCTGTGACTGAAAGGGTGAGCACTGTCTGTGACTGAAAGGGTGAGTGTGACTGAAAGGGTGAGCACTGTCTGTGACTGAATGGGTGAGCGCTGTCTGTGACTGAAAGGGTGAGTGTGACTGAAAGGGTGAGCACTGTCTGTGACTGAAAGGGTGAGTGTGACTGCAAGGGTGAGCGCTGTCTTTGACTGAAAGTGTGAGTGTGACTGAAAGGGTGAGCGCTGTCTGTGACTGAAAGGGTGAGCGCTGTCTGTGACTGAAAGGGTGAGTGTGACTGAAAGTGTGAGCACTGTCTGTGACTGAAAGTGTGAGCACTGTCTGTGACAGAAAGTGTGAGCGCTGTCTGTGACTGAAAGTGTGAGCACTGTCTGTGACTGAAAGTGTGAGCACTGTCTGTGACTGAAAGTGTGAGCGCTGTCTGTGACTGAAAGTGTGAGCATTGTCTGTGACTGAAAGGGTGAGCGCTGTCTGTGACTGAAAGGGTGAGCACTGTCTGTGACTGAAAGGGTGAGCGCTGTCTGTGACTGAAAGGGTGAGCGCTGTCTGTGACTGAAAGGGTGAGAGCTGTCTGTGACTGATGGTGTGAGCGCTGTCTGTGACTGAAAGTGTGAGCGCTGTCTGTGACTGAAAGGGTGAGCGCTGTCTGTGACTGAAAGGGTGAGTGTGACTGAAAGGGTGAGCACTGTCTGTGACTGAAAGGGTGAGCGCTGTCTGTGACTGAAAGGGTGAGTGTGACTGAAAGGGTGAGCACTGTCTGTGACTGAAAGGGTGAGCACTGTCTGTGACTGAAAGTGTGAGCGCTGTCTGTGACTGAAAGTGTGAGCACTGTCTGTGACTGAAAGTGTGAGTGGTGTCTATGACTGAAAGTGTGAGCACTGTCTGTGACTGAAAGGGTGAGCGCTGTCTGTGACTGAAAGGGTGAGCGCTGTCTGTGACTGAAAGGGTGAGCGCAACTGTGACTGAAAGGGTGAGCACTTTCTGTGACTGAAAGGGTGAGAGCTGTTTGTGACTGAAAGTGTGAGCACTGTCTGTGACTGAAAGGGTGAGTGTGACTGAAAGGGTGAGCGCTGTCTGTGACTGAAAGGGTGAGTGTGACTGAAAGGGTGAGCACTGTCTGTGACTGAAAGGGTGAGCGCTGTCTGTGACTGAAAGGGTGAGCGCTGTCTGTGACTGAAAGGGTGAGCACTGTCTGTGACTGAAAGGGTGAGCGCTGTCTGTAACTGAAAGGGTGAGCGCTGTATGTGACTGAAAGGGTGAGTGTGACTGAAAGGGTGAGCGCTGTCTGTGACTGAAAGGGTGAGCACTGTCTGTGACTGAAAGGGTGAGTGTGACTGAAAGGGTGAGCACTGTCTGTGACTGAATGGGTGAGCGCTGTCTGTGACTGAAAGGGTGAGTGTGACTGAAAGGGTGAGCACTGTCTGTGACTGAAAGGGTGAGTGTGATTGAAAGGTGAGCATTGTCTGTGACTGAAAGGGTGAGTGTGACTGAAAGGGTGAGCACTGTCTGTGACTGAAAGGGTGAGTGTGACTGAAAGGGTGAGCGCTGTCTGTGACTGAAAGGGTGAGTGTGACTGAAAGGGTGAGCACTGTCTGTGACTGAAAGGGTGAGCGCTGTCTGTGACTGAAAGGGTGAGCGCTGTCTGTGACTGAAAGGGTGAGCACTGTCTGTGACTGAAAGGGTGAGCGCTGTCTGTAACTGAAAGGGTGAGCGCTGTATGTGACTGAAAGGGTGATTGTGACTGAAAGGGTGAGCGCTGTCTGTGACTGAAAGGGTGAGCGCTGTCTGTGACTGAAAGTGTGAGCGCTGTCTGTGACTGAAAGGGTGAGCACTGTCTGTGACTGAAAGGGTGAGTGTGACTGAAAGGGTGAGCACTGTCTGTGACTGAAAGGGTGAGTGTGACTGAAAGGGTGAGCACTGTCTGTGACTGAAAGGGTGAGTGTGACTGAAAGGGTGAGCACTGTCTGTGACTGAAAGGGTGAGTGTGACTGCAAGGGTGAGCGCTGTCTTTGACTGAAAGGGTGAGTGTGACTGAAAGGGTGAGCGCTGTCTGTGACTGAAAGGGTGAGCGCTGTCTGTGACTGAAAGGGTGAGTGTGACTGAAAGTGTGAGCACTTTCTGTGACTGAAAGTGTGAGCACTGTCTGTGACTGAAAGTGTGAGCACTGTCTGTGACAGAAAGTGTGAGCGCTGTCTGTGACTGAAAGTGTGAGCACTGTCTGTGACTGAAAGTGTGAGCACTGTCTGTGACTGAAAGTGTGAGCGCTGTCTGTGACTGAAAGTGTGAGCATTGTCTGTGACTGAAAGGGTGAGCGCTGTCTGTGACTGAAAGGGTGAGCACTGTCTGTGACTGAAAGGGTGAGCGCTGTCTGTGACTGAAAGGGTGAGCGCTGTCTGTGACTGAAAGGGTGAGAGCTGTCTGTGACTGATGGTGTGAGCGCTGTCTGTGACTGAAAGTGTGAGCGCTGTCTGTGACTGAAAGGGTGAGCGCTGTCTGTGACTGAAAGGGTGAGTGTGACTGAAAGGGTGAGCACTGTCTGTGACTGAAAGGGTGAGCACTGTCTGTGACTGAAAGGGTGAGCACTGTCTGTGACTGAAAGTGTGAGTGCTGTCTGTGACTGAAAGGGTGAGCGCTGTCTGTGACTGAAAGTGTGAGCGCTGTCTGTGACTGAAAGGGTGAGCGCTGTCTGTGACTGAAAGGGTGAGCACTTTCTGTGACTGAAAGGGTGAGCGCTGTCTGTGACTGAAAGGGTGAGCGCTGTCTGTGACTGAAAGGGTGAGCGCTGTCTGTGACTGAAAGGGTGAGTGTGACTGAAAGTGTGAGCACTGTCTGTGACTGAAAGGGTGAGCGCTGTCTGTGACTGAAAGGGTGAGCAATATCTGTGACTGAAAGGGTGAGTGTGATTGAAAGGGTGAGCACTGTCTGTGACTGAAAGGGTGAGTGTGACTGAAAGGGTGAGCACTGTCTGTGACTGAAAGGGTGAGTGTGACTGAAAGGGTGAGCACTGTCTGTGACAGAAAGGGTGAGTGTGACTGAAAGTTTGAGCACTGTCTGTGACTGAAAGGGTGAGCGCTGTCTGTGACTGAAAGGGTGAGTGTGACTGAAAGGGTGAGCACTGTCTGTGACTGAAAGGGTGAGTGTGATTGAAAGGGTGAGCACTGTCTGTGACTGAAAGGGTGAGTGTGACTGAAAGGGTGAGCACTGTCTGTGACTGAAAGGGTGAGTGTGACTGAAAGGGTGAGCACTGTCTGTGACTGAAAGGGTGAGCGCTGTCTGTGACTGAAAGGGTGAGCGCTGTCTGTGACTGAAAGTGTGAGCGCTGTCTGTGACTGAAAGGGTGAGCGCTGTCTGTGACTGAAAGGGTGAGTGTGACTGAAAGGGTGAGCACTGTCTGTGACTGAAAGGGTGAGTGTGACTGAAAGGGTGAGCGCTGTCTGTGACTGAAAGGGTGAGCGCTGTCTGTGACTGAAAGTGTGAGCGCTGTCTGTGACTGAAAGGGTGAGCGCTGTCTGTGACTGAAAGGGTGAGTGTGACTGAAAGGGTGAGCACTGTCTGTGACTGAAAGGGTGAGCACTGTCTGTGACTGAAAGTGTGAGCGCTGTCTGTGACTGAAAATGTGAGCACTGTCTGTGACTGAAAGTGTGAGCGGTGTCTATGACTGAAAGGGTGAGCGCTGTCTGTGACTGAAAGGGTGAGCGCTGTCTGTGACTGAAAGGGTGCGCGCTGTCTGTGACTGAAAGGGTGAGCGCATCTGTGACTGAAAGGGTGAGCACTTTCTGTGACTGAAAGGGTGAGCGCTGTTTGTGACTGAAAGTGTGAGCGCTGTCTGTGACTGAAAGGGTGAGTGTGACTGAAAGTGTGAGCACTGTCTGTGACTGAAAGGGTGAGCGCTGTCTGTGACTGAAAGGGTGAGTGTGATTGAAAGGGTGAGCACTGTCTGTGACTGAAAGGGTGAGTGTGACTGAAAGGGTGAGCACTGTCTGTGACTGAAAGGGTGAGTGTGACTGAAAGGGTGAGCACTGTCTGTGACAGAAAGGGTGAGTGTGACTGAAAGTTTGAGCGCTGTCTGTGACTGAAAGGGTGAGTGTGACTGAAAGGGTGAGCACTGTCTGTGACTGAAAGGGTGAGTGTGACTGAAAGGGTGAGCACTGTCTGTGACAGAAAGGGTGAGTGTGACTGAAAGTTTGAGCGCTGTCTGTGACTGAAAGGGTGAGTGTGACTGAAAGGGTGAGCGCTGTCTGTGACTGAAAGGGTGAGCGCTGTCTGTGACTGAAAGGGTGAGCACTGTCTGTGACTGAAAGGGTGAGCGCTGTCTGTAACTGAAAGGGTGAGCGCTGTATGTGACTGAAAGGGTGAGTGTGACTGAAAGGGTGAGCGCTGTCTGTGACTGAAAGGGTGAGTGTGACTGAAAGGGTGAGCACTGTCTGTGACTGAAAGGGTGAGTGTGACTGAAAGGGTGAGCACTTTCTGTGACTGAATGGGTGAGCGCTGTCTGTGACTGAAAGGGTGAGTGTGACTGAAAGGGTGAGCACTGTCTGTGACTGAAAGGGTGAGTGTGATTGAAAGGTGAGCACTGTCTGTGACTGAAAGGGTGAGCACTGTCTGTGACTGAAAGGGTGAGTGTGACTGAAAGGGTGAGCGCTGTCTGTGACTGAAAGGATGAGTGTGACTGAAAGGGTGAGCACTGTCTGTGACTGAAAGGGTGAGCGCTGTCTGTGACTGAAAGGGTGAGCGCTGTCTGTGACTGAAAGGGTGAGCACTGTCTGTGACTGAAAGGGTGAGCGCTGTCTGTAACTGAAAGGGTGAGCGCTGTATGTGACTGAAAGGGTGAGTGTGACTGAAAGGGTGAGCGCTGTCTGTGACTGAAAGGGTGAGCGCTGTCTGTGACTGAAAGGGTGAGCACTGTCTGTGACTGAAAGGGTGAGTGTGACTGAAAGGGTGAGCACTGTCTGTGACTGAAAGGGTGAGCACTGTCTGTGACTGAAAGGGTGAGTGTGACTGCAAGGGTGAGCGCTGTCTTTGACTGAAAGGGTGAGTGTGACTGAAAGGGTGAGCGCTGTCTGTGACCGAAAGGGTGAGTGCTGTCTGTGACTGAAAGGGTGAGTGTGACTGAAAGGGTGTGCACTGTCTGTGACTGAAAGGGTGAGCACTGTCTGTGACTGAAAGTGTGAGCGCTGTCTGTGACTGAAAGTGTGAGCACTGTCTGTGACTGAAAGTGTGAGCGCTGTCTGTGACTGAAAGTGTGAACATTGTCTTTGACTGAAAGGGTGAGCGCTGTCTGTGACTGAAAGTGTGAGCACTGTCTGTGACTGAAAGGGTGAGCGCTGTCTGTGACTGAAAGGGTGAGCGCTGTCTGTGACTGAAAGGGTGAGCGCTGTCTGTGACTGAAAGGGTGAGAGCTGTCTATGACTGATGGTGTGAGCGCTGTCTGTGACTGAAAGTGTGAGCGCTGTCTGTGACTGAAAGGGTGAGCGCTGTCTGTGACTGAAAGGGTGAGCACTGTCTGTGACTGAAAGGGTGAGCGCTGTCTGTGACTGAAAGTGTGAGTGCTGTCTGTGACTGAAAGGGTGAGCGCTGTCTGTGACTGAAAGTGTGAGCGCTGTCTGTGACTGAAAGGGTGAGCGCTGTCTGTGACTGAAAGGGTGAGCACTTTCTGTGACTGAAAGGGTGAGCGCTGTCTGTGACTGTAAGTGTGAGCGCTGTCTGTGACTGAAAGTGTGAGCGCTGTCTGTGACTGAAAGGGTGAGCGCTGTCTGTGACTGAAAGGGTGAGTGTGACTGAAAGTGTGAGCACTGTCTGTGACTGAAAGGGTGAGCGCTGTCTGTGACTGAAAGGGTGAGCAATATCTGTGACTGAAAGGGTGAGTGTGATTGAAAGGGTGAGCACTGTCTGTGACTGAAAGGGTGAGTGTGACTGAAAGGGTGAGCACTGTCTGTGACTGAAAGTGTGAGCACTGTCTGTGACAGAAAGGGTGAGTGTGACTGAAAGTGTGAGCACTGTCTGTGACTGAAAGGGTGAGCACTGTCTGTGACTGAAAGTGTGAGCACTGTCTGTGACTGAAAGTGTGAGCGCTGTCTGTGACTGAAAGTGTGAGCGCTGTCTGTGACTGAAAGGGTGAGCGGTGTCTGTGACTGAAAGTGTGAGCGCTGTCTGTGACTGAAAGGGTGAGTATGACTGAAAGGGTGAGCACTGTCTGTGACTGAAAGGGTGAGCGCTGTCTGTGACTGAAAGGGTGAGTGTGACTGAAAGGGTGAGCACTGTCTGTGACTGAAAGGGTGAGTGTGACTGAAAGGGTGAGCACTGTCTGTGACTGAAAGGGTGAGTGTGACTGAAAGGGTGAGCACTGTCTGTGACTGAATGGGTGAGCGCTGTCTGTGACTGAAAGGGTGAGTGTGACTGAAAGGGTGAGCACTGTCTGTGACTGAAAGGGTGAGTGTGACTGAAAGGGTGAGCGCTGTCTGTGACTGAAAGGGTGAGTGTGATTGAAAGGTGAGCACTGTCTGTGACTGAAAGGGTGAGTGTGACTGAAAGGGTGAGCACTGTCTGTGACTGAAAGGGTGAGTGTGACTGAAAGGGTGAGCGCTGTCTGTGACTGAAAGGGTGAGTGTGACTGAAAGGGTGAGCACTGTCTGTGACTGAAAGGGTGAGCGCTGTCTGTGACTGAAAGGGTGAGCGCTGTCTGTGACTGAAAGGGTGAGCACTTTCTGTGACTGAAAGGGTGAGCGCTGTCTGTGACTGAAAGTGTGAGCGCTGTCTGTGACTGAAAGGGTGAGTGTGACTGAAAGTGTGAGCACTGTCTGTGACTGAAAGGGTGAGCGCTGTCTGTGACTGAAAGGGTGAGTGTGACTGAAAGGGTGAGCACTGTCTGTGACTGAAAGGGTGAGTGTGATTGAAAGGTGAGCACTGTCTGTGACTGAAAGGGTGAGCACTGTCTGTGACTGAAAGGGTGAGTGTGACTGAAAGGGTGAGCGCTGTCTGTGACTGAAAGGATGAGTGTGACTGAAAGGGTGAGCACTGTCTGTGACTGAAAGGGTGAGCGCTGTCTGTGACTGAAAGGGTGAGCGCTGTCTGTGACTGAAAGGGTGAGCACTGTCTGTGACTGAAAGGGTGAGCGCTGTCTGTAACTGAAAGGGTGAGCGCTGTATGTGACTGAAAGGGTGAGTGTGACTGAAAGGGTGAGCGCTGTCTGTGACTGAAAGGGTGAGCGCTGTCTGTGACTGAAAGGGTGAGCACTGTCTGTGACTGAAAGGGTGAGTGTGACTGAAAGGGTGAGCACTGTCTGTGACTGAAAGGGTGAGCACTGTCTGTGACTGAAAGGGTGAGTGTGACTGCAAGGGTGAGCGCTGTCTTTGACTGAAAGGGTGAGTGTGACTGAAAGGGTGAGCGCTGTCTGTGACCGAAAGGGTGAGTGCTGTCTGTGACTGAAAGGGTGAGTGTGACTGAAAGGGTGTGCACTGTCTGTGACTGAAAGGGTGAGCACTGTCTGTGACTGAAAGTGTGAGCGCTGTCTGTGACTGAAAGTGTGAGCACTGTCTGTGACTGAAAGTGTGAGCGCTGTCTGTGACTGAAAGTGTGAGCATTGTCTTTGACTGAAAGGGTGAGCGCTGTCTGTGACTGAAAGGGTGAGCACTGTCTGTGACTGAAAGGGTGAGCGCTGTCTGTGACTGAAAGGGTGAGCGCTGTCTGTGACTGAAAGGGTGAGCGCTGTCTGTGACTGAAAGGGTGAGAGCTGTCTATGACTGATGGTGTGAGCGCTGTCTGTGACTGAAAGTGTGAGCGCTGTCTGTGACTGAAAGGGTGAGCGCTGTCTGTGACTGAAAGGGTGAGCACTGTCTGTGACTGAAAGGGTGAGCGCTGTCTGTGACTGAAAGTGTGAGTGCTGTCTGTGACTGAAAGGGTGAGCGCTGTCTGTGACTGAAAGTGTGAGCGCTGTCTGTGACTGAAAGGGTGAGCGCTGTCTGTGACTGAAAGGGTGAGCACTTTCTGTGACTGAAAGGGTGAGCGCTGTCTGTGACTGTAAGTGTGAGCGCTGTCTGTGACTGAAAGTGTGAGCGCTGTCTGTGACTGAAAGGGTGAGCGCTGTCTGTGACTGAAAGGGTGAGTGTGACTGAAAGTGTGAGCACTGTCTGTGACTGAAAGGGTGAGCGCTGTCTGTGACTGAAAGGGTGAGCAATATCTGTGACTGAAAGGGTGAGTGTGATTGAAAGGGTGAGCACTGTCTGTGACTGAAAGGGTGAGTGTGACTGAAAGGGTGAGCACTGTCTGTGACTGAAAGTGTGAGCACTGTCTGTGACAGAAAGGGTGAGTGTGACTGAAAGTGTGAGCACTGTCTGTGACTGAAAGGGTGAGCACTGTCTGTGACTGAAAGTGTGAGCACTGTCTGTGACTGAAAGTGTGAGCGCTGTCTGTGACTGAAAGTGTGAGCGCTGTCTGTGACTGAAAGGGTGAGCGGTGTCTGTGACTGAAAGTGTGAGCGCTGTCTGTGACTGAAAGGGTGAGTATGACTGAAAGGGTGAGCACTGTCTGTGACTGAAAGGGTGAGCGCTGTCTGTGACTGAAAGGGTGAGTGTGACTGAAAGGGTGAGCACTGTCTGTGACTGAAAGGGTGAGTGTGACTGAAAGGGTGAGCACTGTCTGTGACTGAAAGGGTGAGTGTGACTGAAAGGGTGAGCACTGTCTGTGACTGAATGGGTGAGCGCTGTCTGTGACTGAAA
Organism: Moxostoma hubbsi; assembly: GCA_032164185.1. NCBI lineage: Eukaryota > Metazoa > Chordata > Actinopteri > Cypriniformes > Catostomidae > Moxostoma > Moxostoma hubbsi. The sequence goes on from JAVLUX010000005.1 coordinate 13,459,576, forward strand.
GGGTGAGTGTGACTGAAAGGGTGAGCACTGTCTGTGACTGAAAGGGTGAGTGTGACTGAAAGGGTGAGCGCTGTCTGTGACTGAAAGGGTGAGTGTGATTGAAAGGTGAGCACTGTCTGTGACTGAAAGGGTGAGTGTGACTGAAAGGGTGAGCACTGTCTGTGACTGAAAGGGTGAGTGTGACTGAAAGGGTGAGCGCTGTCTGTGACTGAAAGGGTGAGTGTGACTGAAAGGGTGAGCACTGTCTGTGACTGAAAGGGTGAGCGCTGTCTGTGACTGAAAGGGTGAGCGCTGTCTGTGACTGAAAGGGTGAGCACTTTCTGTGACTGAAAGGGTGAGCGCTGTCTGTGACTGAAAGTGTGAGCGCTGTCTGTGACTGAAAGGGTGAGTGTGACTGAAAGTGTGAGCACTGTCTGTGACTGAAAGGGTGAGCGCTGTCTGTGACTGAAAGGGTGAGTGTGATTGAAAGGGTGAGCACTGTCTGTGACTGAAAGGGTGAGTGTGACTGAAAGGGTGAGCACTGTCTGTGACTGAAAGGGTGAGTGTGACTGAAAGGGTGAGCACTGTCTGTGACAGAAAGGGTGAGTGTGACTGAAAGTTTGAGCGCTGTCTGTGACTGAAAGGGTGAGTGTGACTGAAAGGGTGAGCACTGTCTGTGACTGAAAGGGTGAGTGTGACTGAAAGGGTGAGCACTGTCTGTGACAGAAAGGGTGAGTGTGACTGAAAGTTTGAGCGCTGTCTGTGACTGAAAGGGTGAGTGTGACTGAAAGGGTGAGCGCTGTCTGTGACTGAAAGGGTGAGCGCTGTCTGTGACTGAAAGGGTGAGCACTGTCTGTGACTGAAAGGGTGAGCGCTGTCTGTAACTGAAAGGGTGAGCGCTGTATGTGACTGAAAGGGTGAGTGTGACTGAAAGGGTGAGCGCTGTCTGTGACTGAAAGGGTGAGTGTGACTGAAAGGGTGAGCACTGTCTGTGACTGAAAGGGTGAGTGTGACTGAAAGGGTGAGCACTTTCTGTGACTGAATGGGTGAGCGCTGTCTGTGACTGAAAGGGTGAGTGTGACTGAAAGGGTGAGCACTGTCTGTGACTGAAAGGGTGAGTGTGATTGAAAGGTGAGCACTGTCTGTGACTGAAAGGGTGAGCGCTGTCTGTGACTGAAAGGATGAGTGTGACTGAAAGGGTGAGCACTGTCTGTGACTGAAAGGGTGAGCGCTGTCTGTGACTGAAAGGGTGAGCGCTGTCTGTGACTGAAAGGGTGAGCACTGTCTGTGACTGAAAGGGTGAGCGCTGTCTGTAACTGAAAGGGTGAGTGCTGTATGTGACTGAAAGGGTGAGTGTGACTGAAAGGGTGAGCGCTGTCTGTGACTGAAAGGGTGAGCGCTGTCTGTGACTGAAAGGGTGAGCACTGTCTGTGACTGAAAGGGTGAGTGTGACTGAAAGGGTGAGCACTGTCTGTGACTGAAAGGGTGAGCACTGTCTGTGACTGAAAGGGTGAGTGTGACTGCAAGGGTGAGCGCTGTCTTTGACTGAAAGGGTGAGTGTGACTGAAAGGGTGAGCGCTGTCTGTGACCGAAAGGGTGAGCGCTGTCTGTGACTGAAAGGGTGAGTGTGACTGAAAGGGTGTGCACTGTCTGTGACTGAAAGGGTGAGCACTGTCTGTGACTGAAAGTGTGAGCGCTGTCTGTGACTGAAAGTGTGAGCACTGTCTGTGACTGAAAGGGTGAGTATGACTGAAAGGGTGAGCACTGTCTGTGACTGAAAGGGTGAGCGCTGTCTGTGACTGAAAGGGTGAGTGTGACTGAAAGGGTGAGCACTGTCTGTGACTGAAAGGGTGAGTGTGACTGAAAGGGTGAGCACTGTCTGTGACTGAAAGGGTGAGTGTGACTGAAAGGGTGAGCACTGTCTGTGACTGAATGGGTGAGCGCTGTCTGTGACTGAAAGGGTGAGTGTGACTGAAAGGGTGAGCACTGTCTGTGACTGAAAGGGTGAGTGTGACTGAAAGGGTGAGCGCTGTCTGTGACTGAAAGGGTGAGTGTGATTGAAAGGTGAGCACTGTCTGTGACTGAAAGGGTGAGTGTGACTGAAAGGGTGAGCACTGTCTGTGACTGAAAGGGTGAGTGTGACTGAAAGGGTGAGCGCTGTCTGTGACTGAAAGGGTGAGTGTGACTGAAAGGGTGAGCACTGTCTGTGACTGAAAGGGTGAGCGCTGTCTGTGACTGAAAGGGTGAGCGCTGTCTGTGACTGAAAGGGTGAGCACTTTCTGTGACTGAAAGGGTGAGCGCTGTCTGTGACTGAAAGTGTGAGCGCTGTCTGTGACTGAAAGGGTGAGTGTGACTGAAAGTGTGAGCACTGTCTGTGACTGAAAGGGTGAGCGCTGTCTGTGACTGAAAGGGTGAGTGTGATTGAAAGGGTGAGCACTGTCTGTGACTGAAAGGGTGAGTGTGACTGAAAGGGTGAGCACTGTCTGTGACTGAAAGGGTGAGTGTGACTGAAAGGGTGAGCACTGTCTGTGACAGAAAGGGTGAGTGTGACTGAAAGTTTGAGCGCTGTCTGTGACTGAAAGGGTGAGTGTGACTGAAAGGGTGAGCACTGTCTGTGACTGAAAGGGTGAGTGTGACTGAAAGGGTGAGCACTGTCTGTGACAGAAAGGGTGAGTGTGACTGAAAGTTTGAGCGCTGTCTGTGACTGAAAGGGTGAGTGTGACTGAAAGGGTGAGCGCTGTCTGTGACTGAAAGGGTGAGCGCTGTCTGTGACTGAAAGGGTGAGCACTGTCTGTGACTGAAAGGGTGAGCGCTGTCTGTAACTGAAAGGGTGAGCGCTGTATGTGACTGAAAGGGTGAGTGTGACTGAAAGGGTGAGCGCTGTCTGTGACTGAAAGGGTGAGTGTGACTGAAAGGGTGAGCACTGTCTGTGACTGAAAGGGTGAGTGTGACTGAAAGGGTGAGCACTTTCTGTGACTGAATGGGTGAGCGCTGTCTGTGACTGAAAGGGTGAGTGTGACTGAAAGGGTGAGCACTGTCTGTGACTGAAAGGGTGAGTGTGATTGAAAGGTGAGCACTGTCTGTGACTGAAAGGGTGAGCGCTGTCTGTGACTGAAAGGATGAGTGTGACTGAAAGGGTGAGCACTGTCTGTGACTGAAAGGGTGAGCGCTGTCTGTGACTGAAAGGGTGAGCGCTGTCTGTGACTGAAAGGGTGAGCACTGTCTGTGACTGAAAGGGTGAGCGCTGTCTGTAACTGAAAGGGTGAGTGCTGTATGTGACTGAAAGGGTGAGTGTGACTGAAAGGGTGAGCGCTGTCTGTGACTGAAAGGGTGAGCGCTGTCTGTGACTGAAAGGGTGAGCACTGTCTGTGACTGAAAGGGTGAGTGTGACTGAAAGGGTGAGCACTGTCTGTGACTGAAAGGGTGAGCACTGTCTGTGACTGAAAGGGTGAGTGTGACTGCAAGGGTGAGCGCTGTCTTTGACTGAAAGGGTGAGTGTGACTGAAAGGGTGAGCGCTGTCTGTGACCGAAAGGGTGAGCGCTGTCTGTGACTGAAAGGGTGAGTGTGACTGAAAGGGTGTGCACTGTCTGTGACTGAAAGGGTGAGCACTGTCTGTGACTGAAAGTGTGAGCGCTGTCTGTGACTGAAAGTGTGAGCACTGTCTGTGACTGAAAGTGTGAGCACTGTCTGTGACTGAAAGTGTGAGCGCTGTCTGTGACTGAAAGTGTGAGCATTGTCTTTGACTGAAAGGGTGAGCGCTGTCTGTGACTGAAAGGGTGAGCACTGTCTGTGACTGAAAGGGTGAGCGCTGTCTGTGACTGAAAGGGTGAGCGCTGTCTGTGACTGAAAGGGTGAGCGCTGTCTGTGACTGAAAGGGTGAGAGCTGTCTATGACTGATGGTGTGAGCGCTGTCTGTGACTGAAAGTGTGAGCGCTGTCTGTGACTGAAAGGGTGAGCGCTGTCTGTGACTGAAAGGGTGAGCACTGTCTGTGACTGAAAGGGTGAGCGCTGTCTGTGACTGAAAGTGTGAGTGCTGTCTGTGACTGAAAGGGTGAGCGCTGTCTGTGACTGAAAGTGTGAGCGCTGTCTGTGACTGAAAGGGTGAGCGCTGTCTGTGACTGAAAGGGTGAGCACTTTCTGTGACTGAAAGGGTGAGCGCTGTCTGTGACTGTAAGTGTGAGCGCTGTCTGTGACTGAAAGTGTGAGCGCTGTCTGTGACTGAAAGGGTGAGCGCTGTCTGTGACTGAAAGGGTGAGTGTGACTGAAAGTGTGAGCATTGTCTGTGACTGAAAGGGTGAGCGCTGTCTGTGACTGAAAGGGTGAGCAATATCTGTGACTGAAAGGGTGAGTGTGATTGAAAGGGTGAGCACTGTCTGTGACTGAAAGGGTGAGTGTGACTGAAAGGGTGAGCACTGTCTGTGACTGAAAGTGTGAGCACTGTCTGTGACAGAAAGGGTGAGTGTGACTGAAAGTTTGAGCACTGTCTATGACTGAAAGGGTGAGCGCTGTCTGTGACTGAAAGGGTGAGTGTGACTGAAAGGGTGAGCACTGTCTGTGACTGAAAGGGTGAGTGTGATTGAAAGGGTGAGCACTGTCTGTGACTGAAAGGGTGAGTGTGACTGAAAGGGTGAGCACTGTCTGTGACTGAAAGGGTGAGCGCTGTCTGTGACTGAAAGGGTGAGCGCTGTCTGTGACTGAAAGTGTGAGCGCTGTCTGTGACTGAAAGGGTGAGCGCTGTCTGTGACTGAAAGGGTGAGTGTGACTGAAAGGGTGAGCACTGTCTGTGACTGAAAGGGTGAGTGTGACTGAAAGGGTGAGCGCTGTCTGTGACTGAAAGGGTGAGCGCTGTGTGTGACTGAAAGTGTGAGCGCTGTCTGTGACTGAAAGGGTGAGCGCTGTCTGTGACTGAAAGGGTGAGTGTGACTGAAAGGGTGAGCACTGTCTGTGACTGAAAGGGTGAGCACTGTCTGTGACTGAAAGTGTGAGCACTGTCTGTGACTGAAAGTGTGAGCGGTGTCTATGACTGAAAGTGTGAGCACTGTCTGTGACTGAAAGGGTGAGCGCTGTCTGTGACTGAAAGGGTGAGCGCATCTGTGACTGAAAGGGTGAGCACTTTCTGTGACTGAAAGGGTGAGCGCTGTTTGTGACTGAAAGTGTGAGCACTGTCTGTGACTGAAAGGGTGAGCGCTGTCTGTGACTGAAAGGGTGAGTGTGACTGAAAGGGTGAGCACTGTCTGTGACTGAAAGGGTGAGTGTGACTGAAAGGGTGAGCACTGTCTGTGACTGAAAGGGTGAGTGTGACTGAAAGGGTGAGCACTGTCTGTGACTGAATGGTTGAGCGCTGTCTGTGACTGAAAGGGTGAGTGTGACTGAAAGGGTGAGCACTGTCTGTGACTGAAAGGGTGAGTGTGACTGAAAGGGTGTGCGCTGTCTGTGACTGAAAGGGTGAGTGTGATTGAAAGGTGAGCACTGTCTGTGACTGAAAGGGTGAGTGTGACTGAAAGGGTGAGCACTGTCTGTGACTGAAAGGGTGAGTGTTGCTGAAAGGGTGAGCGCTGTCTGTGACTGTAAGGGTGAGTGTGACTGAAAGGGTGAGCACTGTCTGTGACTGAAAGGGTGAGCGCTGTCTGTAACTGAAAGGGTGAGCGCTGTCTGTGACTGAAAGGGTGAGCACTTTCTGTGACTGAAAGGGTGAGCGCTGTCTGTGACTGAAAGTGTGAGCGCTGTCTGTGACTGAAAGGGTGAGTGTGACTGAAAGTGTGAGCACTGTCTGTGACTGAAAGGGTGAGCGCTGTCTGTGACTGAAAGGGTGAGCACTATCTGTGACTGAAAGGGTGAGTGTGATTGAAAGGGTGAGCACTGTCTTTGACTGAAAGGGTGAGTGTGACTGAAAGGGAGAGCACTGTCTGTGACTGAAAGGGTGAGTGTGACTGAAAGGGTGAGCACTGTCAGTGACTGAAAGGGTGAGTGTGACTGAAAGGTTGAGCACTGTCTGTGACTGAAAGGGTGAGTGTGACTGAAAGGGTGAGCGCTGTCTGTGACTGAAAGGGTGAGTGTGACTGAAAGGGTGAGCACTGTCTGTGACTGAAAGGGTGAGCGCTGTCTGTGACTGAAAGGGTGAGCGCTGTCTGTGACTGAAAGGGTGAGCACTTTCTGTGACTGAAAGGGTGAGCGCTGTCTGTGACTGAAAGTGTGAGCGCTGTCTGTGACTGAAAGGGTGAGTGTGACTGAAAGTGTGAGCACTGTCTGTGACTGAAAGGGTGAGCGCTGTCTGTGACTGAAAGGGTGAGTGTGATTGAAAGGGTGAGCACTGTCTGTGACTGAAAGGGTGAGTGTGACTGAAAGGGTGAGCACTGTCTGTGACTGAAAGGGTGAGTGTGACTGAAAGGGTGAGCACTGTCTGTGACAGAAAGGGTGAGTGTGACTGAAAGTTTGAGCGCTGTCTGTGACTGAAAGGGTGAGTGTGACTGAAAGGGTGAGCACTGTCTGTGACTGAAAGGGTGAGTGTGACTGAAAGGGTGAGCACTGTCTGTGACAGAAAGGGTGAGTGTGACTGAAAGATTGAGCGCTGTCTGTGACTGAAAGGGTGAGTGTGACTGAAAGGGTGAGCGCTGTCTGTGACTGAAAGGGTGAGCGCTGTCTGTGACTGAAAGGGTGAGCACTGTCTGTGACTGAAAGGGTGAGCGCTGTCTGTAACTGAAAGGGTGAGCGCTGTATGTGACTGAAAGGGTGAGTGTGACTGAAAGGGTGAGCGCTGTCTGTGACTGAAAGGGTGAGTGTGACTGAAAGGGTGAGCACTGTCTGTGACTGAAAGGGTGAGTGTGACTGAAAGGGTGAGCACTTTCTGTGACTGAATGGGTGAGCGCTGTCTGTGACTGAAAGGGTGAGTGTGACTGAAAGGGTGAGCACTGTCTGTGACTGAAAGGGTGAGTGTGATTGAAAGGTGAGCACTGTCTGTGACTGAAAGGGTGAGCACTGTCTGTGACTGAAAGGGTGAGTGTGACTGAAAGGGTGAGCGCTGTCTGTGACTGAAAGGATGAGTGTGACTGAAAGGGTGAGCACTGTCTGTGACTGAAAGGGTGAGCGCTGTCTGTGACTGAAAGGGTGAGCGCTGTCTGTGACTGAAAGGGTGAGCACTGTCTGTGACTGAAAGGGTGAGCGCTGTCTGTAACTGAAAGGGTGAGCACTGTATGTGACTGAAAGGGTGAGTGTGACTGAAAGGGTGAGCACTGTCTGTGACTGAAAGGGTGAGTTTGACTGAAAGGGTGAGCACTGTCTGTGACTGAAAGGGTGAGTGTGACTGCAAGGGTGAGCGCTGTCTTTGACTGAAAGGGTGAGTGTGACTGAAAGGGTGAGGGCTGTCTGTGACCGAAAGGGTGAGCGCTGTCTGTGACTGAAAGGGTGAGTGTGACTGAAAGGGTGTGCACTGTCTGTGACTGAAAGGGTGAGCACTGTCTGTGACTGAAAGTGTGAGCGCTGTCTGTGACTGAAAGTGTGAGCACTGTCTGTGACTGAAAGTGTGAGCACTGTCTGTGACTGAAAGTGTGAGCGCTGTCTGTGACTGAAAGTGTGAGCATTGTCTTTGACTGAAAGGGTGAGCGCTGATTGTGACTGAAAGGGTGAGCACTGTCTGTGACTGAAAGGGTGAGCGCTGTCTGTGACTGAAAGGGTGAGCGCTGTCTGTGACTGAAAGGGTGAGCGCTGTCTGTGACTGAAAGGGTGAGAGCTGTCTATGACTGATGGTGTGAGCGCTGTCTGTGACTGAAAGGGTGAGCACTGTCTGTGACTGAAAGGGTGAGCGCTGTCTGTGACTGAAAGGGTGAGCGCTGTCTGTGACTGAAAGGGTGAGCGCTGTCTGTGACTGAAAGTGTGAGTGCTGTCTGTGACTGAAAGGGTGAGCGCTGTCTGTGACTGAAAGTGTGAGCGCTGTCTGTGACTGAAAGGGTGAGCGCTGTCAGTGACTGAAAGGGTGAGCACTTTCTGTGACTGAAAGGGTGAGCGCTGTCTGTGACTGTAAGTGTGAGCGCTGTCTGTGACTGAAAGTGTGAGTGTGATTGAAAGGTGAGCACTGTCTGTGACTGAAAGGGTGAGTGTGACTGAAAGGGTGAGCACTGTCTGTGACTGAAAGGGTGAGTGTTGCTGAAAGGGTGAGCGCTGTCTGTGACTGTAAGGGTGAGTGTGACTGAAAGGGTGAGCACTGTCTGTGACTGAAAGGGTGAGCGCTGTCTGTAACTGAAAGGGTGAGCGCTGTCTGTGACTGAAAGGGTGAGCACTTTCTGTGACTGAAAGGGTGAGCGCTGTCTGTGACTGAAAGTGTGAGCGCTGTCTGTGACTGAAAGGGTGAGTGTGACTGAAAGTGTGAGCACTGTCTGTGACTGAAAGGGTGAGCGCTGTCTGTGACTGAAAGGGTGAGCACTATCTGTGACTGAAAGGGTGAGTGTGATTGAAAGGGTGAGCACTGTCTTTGACTGAAAGGGTGAGTGTGACTGAAAGGGAGAGCACTGTCTGTGACTGAAAGGGTGAGTGTGACTGAAAGGGTGAGCACTGTCAGTGACTGAAAGGGTGAGTGTGACTGAAAGGTTGAGCACTGTCTGTGACTGAAAGGGTGAGTGTGACTGAAAGGGTGAGCGCTGTCTGTGACTGAAAGGGTGAGTGTGACTGAAAGGGTGAGCACTGTCTGTGACTGAAAGGGTGAGCGCTGTCTGTGACTGAAAGGGTGAGCGCTGTCTGTGACTGAAAGGGTGAGCACTTTCTGTGACTGAAAGGGTGAGCGCTGTCTGTGACTGAAAGTGTGAGCGCTGTCTGTGACTGAAAGGGTGAGTGTGACTGAAAGTGTGAGCACTGTCTGTGACTGAAAGGGTGAGCGCTGTCTGTGACTGAAAGGGTGAGTGTGATTGAAAGGGTGAGCACTGTCTGTGACTGAAAGGGTGAGTGTGACTGAAAGGGTGAGCACTGTCTGTGACTGAAAGGGTGAGTGTGACTGAAAGGGTGAGCACTGTCTGTGACAGAAAGGGTGAGTGTGACTGAAAGTTTGAGCGCTGTCTGTGACTGAAAGGGTGAGTGTGACTGAAAGGGTGAGCACTGTCTGTGACTGAAAGGGTGAGTGTGACTGAAAGGGTGAGCACTGTCTGTGACAGAAAGGGTGAGTGTGACTGAAAGATTGAGCGCTGTCTGTGACTGAAAGGGTGAGTGTGACTGAAAGGGTGAGCGCTGTCTGTGACTGAAAGGGTGAGCGCTGTCTGTGACTGAAAGGGTGAGCACTGTCTGTGACTGAAAGGGTGAGCGCTGTCTGTAACTGAAAGGGTGAGCGCTGTATGTGACTGAAAGGGTGAGTGTGACTGAAAGGGTGAGCGCTGTCTGTGACTGAAAGGGTGAGTGTGACTGAAAGGGTGAGCACTGTCTGTGACTGAAAGGGTGAGTGTGACTGAAAGGGTGAGCGCTGTCTGTGACTGAAAGGGTGAGTGTGACTGAAAGGGTGAGCACTGTCTGTGACTGAAAGGGTGAGTGTGATTGAAAGGTGAGCACTGTCTGTGACTGAAAGGGTGAGCACTGTCTGTGACTGAAAGGGTGAGTGTGACTGAAAGGGTGAGCGCTGTCTGTGACTGAAAGGATGAGTGTGACTGAAAGGGTGAGCACTGTCTGTGACTGAAAGGGTGAGCGCTGTCTGTGACTGAAAGGGTGAGCGCTGTCTGTGACTGAAAGGGTGAGCACTGTCTGTGACTGAAAGGGTGAGCGCTGTCTGTAACTGAAAGGGTGAGCACTGTATGTGACTGAAAGGGTGAGTGTGACTGAAAGGGTGAGCACTGTCTGTGACTGAAAGGGTGAGTTTGACTGAAAGGGTGAGCACTGTCTGTGACTGAAAGGGTGAGTGTGACTGCAAGGGTGAGCGCTGTCTTTGACTGAAAGGGTGAGTGTGACTGAAAGGGTGAGGGCTGTCTGTGACCGAAAGGGTGAGCGCTGTCTGTGACTGAAAGGGTGAGTGTGACTGAAAGGGTGTGCACTGTCTGTGACTGAAAGGGTGAGCACTGTCTGTGACTGAAAGTGTGAGCGCTGTCTGTGACTGAAAGTGTGAGCACTGTCTGTGACTGAAAGTGTGAGCACTGTCTGTGACTGAAAGTGTGAGCGCTGTCTGTGACTGAAAGTGTGAGCATTGTCTTTGACTGAAAGGGTGAGCGCTGATTGTGACTGAAAGGGTGAGCACTGTCTGTGACTGAAAGGGTGAGCGCTGTCTGTGACTGAAAGGGTGAGCGCTGTCTGTGACTGAAAGGGTGAGCGCTGTCTGTGACTGAAAGGGTGAGAGCTGTCTATGACTGATGGTGTGAGCGCTGTCTGTGACTGAAAGGGTGAGCACTGTCTGTGACTGAAAGGGTGAGCGCTGTCTGTGACTGAAAGGGTGAGCGCTGTCTGTGACTGAAAGGGTGAGCGCTGTCTGTGACTGAAAGTGTGAGTGCTGTCTGTGACTGAAAGGGTGAGCGCTGTCTGTGACTGAAAGTGTGAGCGCTGTCTGTGACTGAAAGGGTGAGCGCTGTCAGTGACTGAAAGGGTGAGCACTTTCTGTGACTGAAAGGGTGAGCGCTGTCTGTGACTGTAAGTGTGAGCGCTGTCTGTGACTGAAAGTGTGAGCGCTGTCTGTGACTGAAAGGGTGAGCGCTGTCTGTGACTGAAAGGGTGAGTGTGACTGAAAGTGTGAGCACTGTCTGTGACTGAAAGGGTGAGCGCTGTCTGTGACTGAAAGGGTGAGCAATATCTGTGACTGAAAGGGTGAGTGTGATTGAAAGGGTGAGCACTGTCTGTGACTGAAAGGGTGAGTGTGACTGAAAGGGTGAGCACTGTCTGTGACTGAAAGTGTGAGCACTGTCTGTGACAGAAAGGGTGAGTGTGACTGAAAGTTTGAGCACTGTCTGTGACTGAAAGGGTGAGCGCTGTCTGTGACTGAAAGGGTGAGTGTGACTGAAAGGGTGAGCACTGTCTGTGACTGAAAGGGTGAGTGTGATTGAAAGGGTGAGCACTGTCTGTGACTGAAAGGGTGAGTGTGACTGAAAGGGTGAGCACTGTCTGTGACTGAAAGGGTGAGCGCTGTCTGTGACTGAAAGTGTGAGCGCTGTCTGTGACTGAAAGGGTGAGCGCTGTCTGTGACTGAAAGGGTGAGTGTGACTGAAAGGGTGAGCACTGTCTGTGACTGAAAGGGTGAGTGTGACTGAAAGGGTGAGCGCTGTCTGTGACTGAAAGGGTGAGCACTGTGTGTGACTGAAAGTGTGAGCGCTGTCTGTGACTGAAAGGGTGAGAGCTGTCTGTGACTGAAAGGGTGAGTGTGACTGAAAGGGTGAGCACTGTCTGTGACTGAAAGGGTGAGCACTGTCTGTGACTGAAAGTGTGAGCACTGTCTGTGACTGAAAGTGTGAGCGGTGTCTATGACTGAAAGTGTGAGCACTGTCTGTGACTGAAAGGGTGAGCGCTGTCTGTGACTGAAAGGGTGAGCGCATCTGTGACTGAAAGGGTGAGCACTTTCTGTGACTGTAAGGGTGAGCGCTGTTTGTGACTGAAAGTGTGAGCACTGTCTGTGACTGAAAGGGTGAGCGCTGTCTGTGACTGAAAGGGTGAGTGTGACTGAAAGGGTGAGCACTGTCTGTGACTGAAAGGGTGAGTGTGACTGAAAGGGTGAGCACTGTCTGTGACTGAAAGGGTGAGTGTGACTGAAAGGGTGAGCACTGTCTGTGACTGAATGGTTGAGCGCTGTCTGTGACTGAAAGGGTGAGTGTGACTGAAAGGGTGAGCACTGTCTGTGACTGAAAGGGTGAGTGTGACTGAAAGGGTGTGCGCTGTCTGTGACTGAAAGGGTGAGTGTGATTGAAAGGTGAGCACTGTCTGTGACTGAAAGGGTGAGTGTGACTGAAAGGGTGAGCACTGTCTGTGACTGAAAGGGTGAGTGTTGCTGAAAGGGTGAGCGCTGTCTGTGACTGTAAGGGTGAGTGTGACTGAAAGGGTGAGCACTGTCTGTGACTGAAAGGGTGAGCGCTGTCTGTAACTGAAAGGGTGAGCGCTGTCTGTGACTGAAAGGGTGAGCACTTTCTGTGACTGAAAGGGTGAGCGCTGTCTGTGACTGAAAGTGTGAGCGCTGTCTGTGACTGAAAGGGTGAGTGTGACTGAAAGTGTGAGCACTGTCTGTGACTGAAAGGGTGAGCGCTGTCTGTGACTGAAAGGGTGAGCACTATCTGTGACTGAAAGGGTGAGTGTGATTGAAAGGGTGAGCACTGTCTGTGACTGAAAGGGTGAGTGTGACTGAAAGGGTGAGCACTGTCTGTGACTGAAAGGGTGAGTGTGACTGAAAGGGTGAGCACTGTCAGTGACTGAAAGGGTGAGTGTGACTGAAAGGTTGAGCACTGTCTGTGACTGAAAGGGTGAGTGTGACTGAAAGGGTGAGCACTGTCTGTGACTGAAAGGGTGAGCGCTGTCTGTGACTGAAAGGGTGAGCGCTGTCTGTGACTGAAAGGGTGAGCACTTTCTGTGACTGAAAGGGTGAGCGCTGTCTGTGACTGAAAGTGTGAACGCTGTCTGTGACTGAAAGGGTGAGTGTGACTGAAAGTGTGAGCACTGTCTGTGACTGAAAGGGTGAGCGCTGTCTGTGACTGAAAGGGTGAGTGTGACTGAAAGGGTGAGCACTATCTGTGACTGAAAGGGTGAGTGTGATTGAAAGGGTGAGCACTGTCTGTGACTGAAAGGGTGAGTGTGACTGAAAGGGTGAGCACTGTCTGTGACTGAAAGGGTGAGTGTGACTGAAAGGGTGAACACTGTCTGTGACAGAAAGGGTGAGTGTGACTGAAAGTTTGAGCACTGTCTGTGACTGAAAGGGTGAGCGCTGTCTGTGACTGAAAGGGTGAGTGTGACTGAAAGGGTGAGCACTGTCTGTGACTGAATGGGTGAGCACTGTCTGTGACTGAAAGGGTGAGTGTGACTGAAAGGGTGAGCGCTGTCTGTGACTGAAAGGGTGAGTGTGACTGAAAGGGTGAGCACTGTCTGTGACTGAAAGGGTGAGCGCTGTCTGTGACTGAAAGGGTGAGCACTTTCTGTGACTGAAAGGGTGAGCGCTGTCTGTGACTGAAAGTGTGAGCGCTGTCTGTGACTGAAAGGGTGAGTGTGACTGAAAGTGTGAGCACTGTCTGTGACTGAAAGGGTGAGCGCTGTCTGTGACTGAAAGGGTGAGCACTATCTGTGACTGAAAGGGTGAGTGTGATTGAAAGGGTGAGCACTGTCTGTGACTGAAAGGGTGAGTGTGACTGAAAGGGTGAGCACTGTCTGTGACTGAAAGGGTGAGTGTGACTGAAAGGGTGAGCACTGTCAGTGACTGAAAGGGTGAGTGTGACTGAAAGGGTGAGCACTGTCTGTGACTGAAAGGGTGAGTGTGACTGAAAGGGTGAGCACTGTCTGTGACTGAAAGGGTGAGCGCTGTCTGTGACTGAAAGGGTGAGCGCTGTCTGTGACTGAAAGGGTGAGCACTTTCTGTGACTGAAAGGGTGAGCGCTGTCTGTGACTGAAAGTGTGAGCGCTGTCTGTGACTGAAAGGGTGAGTGTGACTGAAAGTGTGTGCACTGTCTGTGACTGAAAGGGTGAACGCTGTCTGTGACTGAAAGGGTGAGTGTGACTGAAAGGGTGAGCACTATCTGTGACTGAAAGGGTGAGTGTGATTGAAAGGGTGAGCACTGTCTGTGACTGAAAGGGTGAGTGTGACTGAAAGGGTGAGCACTGTCTGTGACTGAAAGGGTGAGTGTGACTGAAAGGGTGAGCACTGTCTGTGACAGAAAGGGTGAGTGTGACTGAAAGTTTGAGCACTGTCTGTGACTGAAAGGGTGAGCGCTGTCTGTGACTGAAAGGGTGAGTGTGACTGAAATGGTGAGCACTGTCTGTGACTGAAAGGGTGAGTGTGATTGAAAGGGTGAGCACTGTCTGTGACTGAAAGGGTGAGTGTGACTGAAAGGGTGAGCACTGTCTGTGACTGAAAGGGTGAGTGTGACTGAAAGGGTGAGCACTGTCTGTGACTGAAAGGGTGAGTGTGACTGAAAGGGTGAGCACTGTCTGTGACTGAATGGGTGAGCACTGTCTGTGACTGAAAGGGTGAGTGTGACTGAAAGGGTGAGCGCTGTCTGTGACTGAAAGGGTGAGTGTGACTGAAAGGGTGAGCACTGTCTGTGACTGAAAGGGTGAGCGCTGTCTGTGACTGAAAGGGTGAGCGCTGTCTGTGACTGAAAGGGTGAGCACTTTCTGTGACTGAAAGGGTGAGCGCTGTCTGTGACTGAAAGGGTGAGTGTGACTGAAAGTGTGAGCACTGTCTGTGACTGAAAGGGTTAGCGCTGTCTGTGACTGAAAGGGTGAGCACTATCTGTGACTGAAAGGGTGAGTGTGATTGAAAGGGTGAGCACTGTCTGTGACTGAAAGGGTGATTGTGACTGAAAGGGTGAGCACTGTCTGTGACTGAAAGGGTGAGTGTGACTGAAAGGGTGAGCACTGTCAGTGACTGAAAGGGTGAGTGTGACTGAAAGGGTGAGCACTGTCTGTGACTGAAAGGGTGAGTGTGACTGAAAGGGTGAGCACTGTCTGTGACTGAAAGGGTGAGCGCTGTCTGTGACTGAAAGGGTGAGCGCTGTCTGTGACTGAAAGGGTGAGCACTTTCTGTGACTGAAAGGGTGAGCGCTGTCTGTGACTGAAAGTGTGAGCGCTGTCTGTGACTGAAAGGGTGAGTGTGACTGAAAGGGTGAGCACTGTCTGTGACTGAAAGGGTGAGTGTGATTGAAAGGGTGAGCACTGTGTGACTGAAAGGGTGAGCACTGTCTGTGACAGAAAGGGTGAGTGTGACTGAAAGTTTGAGCACTGTCTGTGACTGAAAGGGTGAGCGCTGTCTGTGACTGAAAGGGTGAGTGTGACTGAAAGGGTGAGCACTGTCTGTGACTGAAAGGGTGAGTGTGATTGAAAGGGTGAGCACTGTCTGTGACTGAAAGGGTGAGTGTGACTGAAAGGGTGAGCTCTGTCTGTGACTGAAAGGGTGAGTGTGACTGAAAGGGTGAGCACTGTCTGTGACTGAAAGGGTGAGCGCTGTCTGTGACTGAAAGGGTGAGTGTGACTGAAAGGGTGAGCGCTGTTTGTGACTGAAAGTGTGAGAGCTGTCTGTGACTGAAAGGGTGAGCGCTGTCTGTGACTGAAAGGGTGAGTGTGACTGAAAGGGTGAGCACTGTCTGTGACTGAAAGGGTGAGTGTGACTGAAAGGGTGAGCGCTGTCTGTGACTGAAAGGGTGAGCGCTGTCTGTGACTGAAAGTGTGAGCGCTGTCTGTGACTGAAAGGTTGAGCGCTGTCTGTGACTGAAAGGGTGAGTGTGACTGAAAGGGTGAGCACTGTCTGTGACTGAAAGGGTGAGCACTGTCTGTGACTGAAAGTGTGAGCGCTGTCTGTGACTGAAAATGTGAGCACTGTCTGTGACTGAAAGTGTGAGCGGTGTCTATGACTGAAAGTGTGAGCACTGTCTGTGACTGAAAGGGTGAGCGCTGTCTGTGACTGAAAGGGTGAGCGCTGTCTGTGACTGAAAGGGTGAGCGCTGTCTGTGACTGAAAGGGTGAGCGCATCTGTGACTGAAAGGGTGAGCACTTTCTGTGACTGAAAGGGTGAGCGCTGTTTGTGACTGAAAGTGTGAGCACTGTCTGTGACTGAAAGGGTGAGCGCTGTCTGTGACTGAAAGGGTGAGTGTGACTGAAAGGGTGAGCACTGTCTGTGACTGAAAGGGTGAGTGTGACTGAAAGGGTGAGCACTGTCTGTGACTGAATGGGTGAGCGCTGTCTGTGACTTAAAGGGTGAGTGTGACTGAAAGGGTGAGCACTGTCTGTGACTGAAAGGGTGAGTGTGACTGAAAGGGTGAGCGCTGTCTGTGACTGAAAGGGTGAGTGTGATTGAAAGGTGAGCACTGTCTGTGACTGAAAGGGTGAGTGTGACTGAAAGGGTGAACACTGTCTGTGACAGAAAGGGTGAGTGTGACTGAAAGTTTGAGCACTGTCTGTGACTGAAAGGGTGAGCGCTGTCTGTGACTGAAAGGGTGAGTGTGACTGAAAGGGTGAGCACTGTCTGTGACTGAATGGGTGAGCACTGTCTGTGACTGAAAGGGTGAGTGTGACTGAAAGGGTGAGCGCTGTCTGTGACTGAAAGGGTGAGTGTGACTGAAAGGGTGAGCACTGTCTGTGACTGAAAGGGTGAGCGCTGTCTGTGACTGAAAGGGTGAGCGCTGTCTGTGACTGAAAGGGTGAGCACTTTCTGTGACTGAAAGGGTGAGCGCTGTCTGTGACTGAAAGTGTGAGCGCTGTCTGTGACTGAAAGGGTGAGTGTGACTGAAAGTGTGAGCACTGTCTGTGACTGAAAGGGTGAGCGCTGTCTGTGACTGAAAGGGTGAGCACTATCTGTGACTGAAAGGGTGAGTGTGATTGAAAGGGTGAGCACTGTCTGTGACTGAAAGGGTGAGTGTGACTGAAAGGGTGAGCACTGTCTGTGACTGAAAGGGTGAGTGTGACTGAAAGGGTGAGCACTGTCAGTGACTGAAAGGGTGAGTGTGACTGAAAGGGTGAGCACTGTCTGTGACTGAAAGGGTGAGTGTGACTGAAAGGGTGAGCACTGTCTGTGACTGAAAGGGTGAGCGCTGTCTGTGACTGAAAGGGTGAACGCTGTCTGTGACTGAAAGGGTGAGCACTTTCTGTGACTGAAAGGGTGAGCGCTGTCTGTGACTGAAAGTGTGAGCGCTGTCTGTGACTGAAAGGGTGAGTGTGACTGAAAGTGTGAGCACTGTCTGTGACTGAAAGGGTGAGCGCTGTCTGTGACTGAAAGGGTGAGTGTGATTGAAAGGGTGAGCACTGTCTGTGACTGAAAGGGTGAGTGTGACTGAAAGGGTGAGCACTGTCTGTGACTGAAAGGGTGAGCGCTGTCTGTGACTGAAAGGGTGAGCGCTGTCTGTGACTGAAAGTGTGAGCGCTGTCTGTGACTGAAAGGGTGAGTGTGACTGAAAGTGTGAGCACTGTCTGTGACTGAAAGGGTGAGCGCTGTCTGTGACTGAAAGGGTGAGTGTGATTGAAAGGGTGAGCACTGTCTGTGACTGAAAGGGTGAGTGTGACTGAAAGGGTGAGCACTGTCTGTGACTGAAAGGGTGAGCGCTGTCTGTGACTGAAAGGGTGAGTGTGACTGAAAGGGTGAGCACTGTCTGTGACTGAAAGGTTGAGTGTGACTGAAAGGGTGAGCGCTGTCTGTGACTGAAAGGGTGAGTGTGATTGAAAGGTGAGCACTGTCTGTGACTGAAAGGGTGAGTGTGACTGAAAGGGTGAGCACTGTCTGTGACTGAAAGGGTGAGTGTGACTGAAAGGGTGAGCGCTGTCTGTGACTGAAAGGGTGAGTGTGACTGAAAGGGTGAGCACTGTCTGTGACTGAAAGGGTGAGCGCTGTCTGTGACTGAAAGGGTGAGCGCTGTCTGTGACTGAAAGGGTGAGCACTTTCTGTGACTGAAAGGGTGAGCGCTGTCTGTGACTGAAAGTGTGAGCGCTGTCTGTGACTGAAAGGGTGAGTGTGACTGAAAGTGTGAGCACTGTCTGTGACTGAAAGGGTGAGCGCTGTCTGTGACTGAAAGGGTGAGTGTGATTGAAAGGGTGAGCACTCTCTGTGACTGAAAGGGTGAGTGTGACTGAAAGGGTGAGCACTGTCTGTGACTGAAAGGGTGAGTGTGACTGAAAGGGTGAGCACTGTCTGTGACAGAAAGGGTGAGTGTGACTGAAAGTTTGAGCGCTGTCTGTGACTGAAAGGGTGAGTGTGACTGAAAGGGTGAGCACTGTCTGTGACTGAAAGGGTGAGTGTGACTGAAAGGGTGAGCACTGTCTGTGACAGAAAGGGTGAGTGTGACTGAAAGTTTGAGCGCTGTCTGTGACTGAAAGGGTGAGTGTGACTGAAAGGGTGAGCGCTGTCTGTGACTGAAAGGGTGAGCGCTGTCTGTGACTGAAAGGGTGAGCACTGTCTGTGACTGAAAGGGTGAGCGCTGTCTGTAACTGAAAGGGTGAGCGCTGTATGTGACTGAAAGGGTGAGTGTGACTGAAAGGGTGAGCGCTGTCTGTGACTGAAAGGGTGAGTGTGACTGAAAGGGTGAGCACTGTCTGTGACTGAAAGGGTGAGTGTGACTGAAAGGGTGAGCACTTTCTGTGACTGAATGGGTGAGCGCTGTCTGTGACTGAAAGGGTGAGTGTGACTGAAAGGGTGAGCACTGTCTGTGACTGAAAGGGTGAGTGTGATTGAAAGGTGAGCACTGTCTGTGACTGAAAGGGTGAGCACTGTCTGTGACTGAAAGCGTGAGTGTGACTGAAAGGGTGAGCGCTGTCTGTGACTGAAAGGATGAGTGTGACTGAAAGGGTGAGCACTGTGTGACTGAAAGGGTGAGTGTGACTGAAAGGGTGAGCACTGTCTGTGACAGAAAGGGTGAGTGTGACTGAAAGTTTGAGCACTGTCTGTGACTGAAAGGGTGAGCGCTGTCTGTGACTGAAAGGGTGAGTGTGACTGAAAGGGTGAGCGCTGTCTGTGACTGAAAGTGTGAGCGCTGTCTGTGACTGAAAGGGTGAGCGCTGTCTGTGACTGAAAGGGTGAGTGTGACTGAAAGGGTGAGCACTGTCCGTGACTGAAAGGGTGAGTGTGACTGAAAGGGTGAGCGCTGTCTGTGACTGAAAGGGTGAGCGCTGTCTGTGACTGAAAGTGTGAGCGCTGTCTGTGACTGAAAGGGTGAGCGCTGTCTGTGACTGAAAGGGTGAGTGTGACTGAAAGGGTGAGCACTGTCTGTGACTGAAAGGGTGAGCACTGTCTGTGACTGAAAGTGTGAGCGCTGTCTGTGACTGAAAATGTGAGCACTGTCTGTGACTGAAAGTGTGAGCGGTGTCTATGACTGAAAGTGTGAGCACTGTCTGTGACTGAAAGGGTGAGCGCTGTCTGTGACTGAAAGGGTGAGCGCTGTCTGTGACTGAAAGGGTGAGCGCTGTCTGTGACTGAAAGGGTGAGCGCATCTGTGACTGAAAGGGTGAGCACTTTCTGTGACTGAAAGGGTGAGCACTTTCTGTGACTGAAAGGGTGAGCGCTGTTTGTGACTGAAAGTGTGAGCACTGTCTGTGACTGAAAGGGTGAGCGCTGTCTGTGACTGAAAGGGTGAGTGTGACTGAAAGGGTGAGCACTGTCTGTGACTGAAAGGGTGAGTGTGACTGAAAGGGCGAGCACTGTCTGTGACTGAAAGGGTGAGTGTGACTGAAAGGGTGAGCACTGTCTGTGACTGAATGGGTGAGCGCTGTCTGTGACTGAAAGGGTGAGTGTGACTGAAAGGGTGAGCACTGTCTGTGACTGAAAGGGTGAGTGTGACTGAAAGGGTGAGCGCTGTCTGTGACTGAAAGGGTGAGTGTGATTGAAAGGTGAGCACTGTCTGTGACTGAAAGGGTGAGTGTGACTGAAAGGGTGAGCACTGTCTGTGACTGAAAGGGTGAGTGTGACTGAAAGGGTGAGCGCTGTCTGTGACTGAAAGGGTGAGTGTGACTGAAAGGGTGAGCACTGTCTGTGACTGAAAGTGTGAGCGCTGTCTGTGACTGAAAGGGTGAGCGCTGTCTGTGACTGAAAGGGTGAGCACTTTCTGTGACTGAAAGGGTGAGCGCTGTCTGTGACTGAAAGTGTGAGCGCTGTCTGTGACTGAAAGGGTGAGTGTGACTGAAAGTGTGAGCACTGTCTGTGACTGAAAGGGTGAGCGCTGTCTGTGACTGAAAGGGTGAGTGTGATTGAAAGGGTGAGCACTGTCTGTGACTGAAAGGGTGAGTGTGACTGAAAGGGTGAGCACTGTCTGTGACTGAAAGGGTGAGCGCTGTCTGTGACTGAAAGGGTGAGTGTGACTGAAAGGGTGAGCACTGTCTGTGACTGAAAGGGTGAGTGTGACTGAAAGGGTGAGCGCTGTCTG
Source organism: Moxostoma hubbsi (assembly GCA_032164185.1). Lineage (NCBI taxonomy): Eukaryota > Metazoa > Chordata > Actinopteri > Cypriniformes > Catostomidae > Moxostoma > Moxostoma hubbsi. Next base: position 13,479,538 of record JAVLUX010000005.1, read on the forward strand.
TGACTGAAAGGGTGAGTGTGATTGAAAGGTGAGCACTGTCTGTGACTGAAAGGGTGAGTGTGACTGAAAGGGTGAGCACTGTCTGTGACTGAAAGGGTGAGTGTGACTGAAAGGGTGAGCGCTGTCTGTGACTGAAAGGGTGAGTGTGACTGAAAGGGTGAGCACTGTCTGTGACTGAAAGGGTGAGCGCTGTCTGTGACTGAAAGGGTGAGCGCTGTCTGTGACTGAAAGGGTGAGCACTTTCTGTGACTGAAAGGGTGAGCGCTGTCTGTGACTGAAAGTGTGAGCGCTGTCTGTGACTGAAAGGGTGAGTGTGACTGAAAGTGTGAGCACTGTCTGTGACTGAAAGGGTGAGCGCTGTCTGTGACTGAAAGGGTGAGTGTGATTGAAAGGGTGAGCACTCTCTGTGACTGAATCGGTGAGTGTGACTGAAAGGGTGAGCACTGTCTGTGACTGAAAGGGTGAGTGTGACTGAAAGGGTGAGCACTGTCTGTGACAGAAAGGGTGAGTGTGACTGAAAGTTTGAGCGCTGTCTGTGACTGAAAGGGTGAGTGTGACTGAAAGGGTGAGCACTGTCTGTGACTGAAAGGGTGAGTGTGACTGAAAGGGTGAGCACTGTCTGTGACAGAAAGGGTGAGTGTGACTGAAAGTTTGAGCGCTGTCTGTGACTGAAAGGGTGAGTGTGACTGAAAGGGTGAGCGCTGTCTGTGACTGAAAGGGTGAGTGTGATTGAAAGGTGAGCACTGTCTGTGACTGAAAGGGTGAGTGTGACTGAATGGGTGAGCACTGTCTGTGACTGAAAGGGTGAGTGTGACTGAAAGGGTGAGCGCTGTCTGTGACTGAAAGGGTGAGTGTGACTGAAAGGGTGAGCACTGTCTGTGACTGAAAGGGTGAGCGCTGTCTGTGACTGAAAGGGTGAGCACTTTCTGTGACTGAAAGGGTGAGCGCTGTCTGTGACTGAAAGTGTGAGCGCTGTCTGTGACTGAAAGGGTGAGTGTGACTGAAAGTGTGAGCACTGTCTGTGACTGAAAGGGTGAGCGCTGTCTGTGACTGAAAGGGTGAGTGTGATTGAAAGGGTGAGCACTGTCTGTGACTGAAAGGGTGAGTGTGACTGAAAGGGTGAGCACTGTCTGTGACTGAAAGGGTGAGCGCTGTCTGTGACTGAAAGGGTGAGTGTGACTGAAAGGGTGAGCACTGTCTGTGACTGAAAGGGTGAGTGTGACTGAAAGGGTGAGCGCTGTCTGTGACTGAAAGGGTGAGTGTGATTGAAAGGTGAGCACTGTCTGTGACTGAAAGGGTGAGTGTGACTGAAAGGGTGAGCACTGTCTGTGACTGAAAGGGTGAGTGTGACTGAAAGGGTGAGCGCTGTCTGTGACTGAAAGGGTGAGTGTGACTGAAAGGGTGAGCACTGTCTGTGACTGAAAGGGTGAGCGCTGTCTGTGACTGAAAGGGTGAGCGCTGTCTGTGACTGAAAGGGTGAGCACTTTCTGTGACTGAAAGTGTGAGCGCTGTCTGTGACTGAAAGGGTGAGTGTGACTGAAAGTGTGAACACTGTCTGTGACTGAAAGGGTGAGCGCTGTCTGTGACTGAAAGGGTGAGTGTGATTGAAAGGGTGAGCACTCTCTGTGACTGAAAGGGTGAGTGTGACTGAAAGGGTGAGCACTGTCTGTGACTGAAAGGGTGAGTGTGACTGAAAGGGTGAGCACTGTCTGTGACAGAAAGGGTGAGTGTGACTGAAAGTTTGAGCGCTGTCTGTGACTGAAAGGGTGAGTGTGACTGAAAGGGTGAGCACTGTCTGTGACTGAAAGGGTGAGTGTGAGTGAAAGGGTGAGCACTGTCTGTGACAGAAAGGGTGAGTGTGACTGAAAGTTTGAGCGCTGTCTGTGACTGAAAGGGTGAGTGTGACTGAAAGGGTGAGCGCTGTCTGTGACTGAAAGGGTGAGCGCTGTCTGTGACTGAAAGGGTGAGCACTGTCTGTGACTGAAAGGGTGAGCGCTGTCTGTAACTGAAAGGGTGAGCGCTGTATGTGACTGAAAGGGTGAGTGTGACTGAAAGGGTGAGCGCTGTCTGTGACTGAAAGGGTGAGTGTGACTGAAAGGGTGAGCACTGTCTGTGACTGAAAGGGTGAGTGTGACTGAAAGGGTGAGCACTTTCTGTGACTGAATGGGTGAGCGCTGTCTGTGACTGAAAGGGTGAGTGTGACTGAAAGGGTGAGCACTGTCTGTGACTGAAAGGGTGAGTGTGATTGAAAGGTGAGCACTGTCTGTGACTGAAAGGGTGAGCACTGTCTGTGACTGAAAGGGTGAGTGTGACTGAAAGGGTGAGCGCTGTCTGTGACTGAAAGGATGAGTGTGACTGAAAGGGTGAGCACTGTGTGACTGAAAGGGTGAGTGTGACTGAAAGGGTGAGCACTGTCTGTGACAGAAAGGGTGAGTGTGACTGAAAGTTTGAGCACTGTCTGTGACTGAAAGGGTGAGCGCTGTCTGTGACTGAAAGGGTGAGTGTGACTGAAAGGGTGAGCGCTGTCTGTGACTGAAAGTGTGAGCGCTGTCTGTGACTGAAAGGGTGAGCGCTGTCTGTGACTGAAAGGGTGAGTGTGACTGAAAGGGTGAGCACTGTCTGTGACTGAAAGGGTGAGTGTGACTGAAAGGGTGAGCGCTGTCTGTGACTGAAAGGGTGAGCGCTGTCTGTGACTGAAAGTGTGAGCGCTGTCTGTGACTGAAAGGGTGAGCGCTGTCTGTGACTGAAAGGGTGAGTGTGACTGAAAGGGTGAGCACTGTCTGTGACTGAAAGGGTGAGCACTGTCTGTGACTGAAAGTGTGAGCGCTGTCTGTGACTGAAAATGTGAGCACTGTCTGTGACTGAAAGTGTGAGCGGTGTCTATGACTGAAAGTGTGAGCACTGTCTGTGACTGAAAGGGTGAGCGCTGTCTGTGACTGAAAGGGTGAGCGCTGTCTGTGACTGAAAGGGTGAGCGCTGTCTGTGACTGAAAGGGTGAGCGCATCTGTGACTGAAAGGGTGAGCACTTTCTGTGACTGAAAGGGTGAGCGCTGTTTGTGACTGAAAGTGTGAGCACTGTCTGTGACTGAAAGGGTGAGCGCTGTCTGTGACTGAAAGGGTGAGTGTGACTGAAAGGGTGAGCACTGTCTGTGACTGAAAGGGTGAGTGTGACTGAAAGGGTGAGCACTGTCTGTGACTGAAAGGGTGAGTGTGACTGAAAGGGTGAGCACTGTCTGTGACTGAATGGGTGAGCGCTGTCTGTGACTGAAAGGGTGAGTGTGACTGAAAGGGTGAGCACTGTCTGTGACTGAAAGGGTGAGTGTGACTGAAAGGGTGAGCGCTGTCTGTGACTGAAAGGGTGAGTGTGATTGAAAGGTGAGCACTGTCTGTGACTGAAAGGGTGAGTGTGACTGAAAGGGTGAGCACTGTCTGTGACTGAAAGGGTGAGTGTGACTGAAAGGGTGAGCGCTGTCTGTGACTGAAAGGGTGAGTGTGACTGAAAGGGTGAGCACTGTCTGTGACTGAAAGGGTGAGCGCTGTCTGTGACTGAAAGGGTGAGCGCTGTCTGTGACTGAAAGGGTGAGCACTTTCTGTGACTGAAAGGGTGAGCGCTGTCTGTGACTGAAAGTGTGAGCGCTGTCTGTGACTGAAAGGGTGAGTGTGACTGAAAGTGTGAGCACTGTCTGTGACTGAAAGGGTGAGCGCTGTCTGTGACTGAAAGGGTGAGTGTGATTGAAAGGGTGAGCACTGTCTGTGACTGAAAGGGTGAGTGTGACTGAAAGGGTGAGCACTGTCTGTGACTGAAAGGGTGAGCGCTGTCTGTGACTGAAAGGGTGAGTGTGACTGAAAGGGTGAGCACTGTCTGTGACTGAAAGGGTGAGTGTGACTGAAAGGGTGAGCGCTGTCTGTGACTGAAAGGGTGAGTGTGATTGAAAGGTGAGCACTGTCTGTGACTGAAAGGGTGAGTGTGACTGAAAGGGTGAGCACTGTCTGTGACTGAAAGGGTGAGTGTGACTGAAAGGGTGAGCGCTGTCTGTGACTGAAAGGGTGAGTGTGACTGAAAGGGTGAGCACTGTCTGTGACTGAAAGGGTGAGCGCTGTCTGTGACTGAAAGGGTGAGCGCTGTCTGTGACTGAAAGGGTGAGCACTTTCTGTGACTGAAAGGGTGAGCGCTGTCTGTGACTGAAAGTGTGAGCGCTGTCTGTGACTGAAAGGGTGAGTGTGACTGAAAGTGTGAGCACTGTCTGTGACTGAAAGGGTGAGCGCTGTCTGTGACTGAAAGGGTGAGTGTGATTGAAAGGGTGAGCACTCTCTGTGACTGAAAGGGTGAGTGTGACTGAAAGGGTGAGCACTGTCTGTGACTGAAAGGGTGAGTGTGACTGAAAGGGTGAGCACTGTCTGTGACAGAAAGGGTGAGTGTGACTGAAAGTTTGAGCGCTGTCTGTGACTGAAAGGGTGAGTGTGACTGAAAGGGTGAGCACTGTCTGTGACTGAAAGGGTGAGTGTGATTGAAAGGGTGAGCACTGTCTGTGACTGAAAGGGTGAGTGTGACTGAAAGGGTGAGCACTGTCTGTGACTGAAAGGGTGAGCGCTGTCTGTGACTGAAAGGGTGAGTGTGATTGAAAGGGTGAGCACTGTCTGTGACTGAAAGGGTGAGTGTGACTGAAAGGGTGAGCACTGTCTGTGACTGAAAGGGTGAGCGCTGTCTGTGACTGAAAGGGTGAGTGTGACTGAAAGGGTGAGCACTGTCTGTGACTGAAAGGGTGAGTGTGACTGAAAGGGTGAGCGCTGTCTGTGACTGAAAGGGTGAGTGTGATTGAAAGGTGAGCACTGTCTGTGACTGAAAGGGTGAGTGTGACTGAAAGGGTGAGCACTGTCTGTGACTGAAAGGGTGAGTGTGACTGAAAGGGTGAGCGCTGTCTGTGACTGAAAGGGTGAGTGTGACTGAAAGGGTGAGCGCTGTCTGTGACTGAAAGGGTGAGCACTTTCTGTGACTGAAAGGGTGAGCGCTGTCTGTGACTGAAAGTGTGAGCGCTGTCTGTGACTGAAAGGGTGAGTGTGACTGAAAGTGTGAGCACTGTCTGTGACTGAAAGGGTGAGCGCTGTCTGTGACTGAAAGGGTGAGTGTGATTGAAAGGGTGAGCACTCTCTGTGACTGAAAGGGTGAGTGTGACTGAAAGGGTGAGCACTGTCTGTGACTGAAAGGGTGAGTGTGACTGAAAGGGTGAGCACTGTCTGTGACAGAAAGGGTGAGTGTGACTGAAAGTTTGAGCGCTGTCTGTGACTGAAAGGGTGAGTGTGACTGAAAGGGTGAGCACTGTCTGTGACTGAAAGGGTGAGTGTGACTGAAAGGGTGAGCACTGTCTGTGACAGAAAGGGTGAGTGTGACTGAAAGTTTGAGCGCTGTCTGTGACTGAAAGGGTGAGTGTGACTGAAAGGGTGAGCGCTGTCTGTGACTGAAAGGGTGAGCGCTGTCTGTGACTGAAAGGGTGAGCACTGTCTGTGACTGAAAGGGTGAGCGCTGTCTGTAACTGAAAGTGTGAGCGCTGTCTGTGACTGAAAGGGTGAGCGCTGTCTGTGACTGAAAGGGTGAGTGTGACTGAAAGTGTGAGCACTGTCTGTGACTGAAAGGGTGAGTGCTGTCTGTGACTGAAAGGGTGAGCAATATCTGTGACTGAAAGGGTGAGTGTGATTGAAAGGGTGAGCACTGTCTGTGACTGAAAGGGTGAGTGTGACTGAAAGGGTGAGCACTGTCTGTGACTGAAAGTGTGAGCACTGTCTGTGACAGAAAGGGTGAGTGTGACTGAAAGTTTGAGCACTGTCTGTGACTGAAAGGGTGAGCGCTGTCTGTGACTGAAAGGGTGAGTGTGACTGAAAGGGTGAGCACTGTCTGTGACTGAAAGGGTGAGTGTGATTGAAAGGGTGAGCACTGTCTGTGACTGAAAGGGTGAGTGTGACTGAAAGGGTGAGCACTGTCTGTGACTGAAAGGGTGAGCGCTGTCTGTGACTGAAAGGGTGAGCGCTGTCTGTGACTGAAAGTGTGAGCGCTGTCTGTGACTGAAAGGGTGAGCGCTGTCTGTGACTGAAAGGGTGAGTGTGACTGAAAGGGTGAGCACTGTCTGTGACTGAAAGGGTGAGTGTGACTGAAAGGGTGAGCGCTGTCTGTGACTGAAAGGGTGAGCGCTGTGTGTGACTGAAAGTGTGAGCGCTGTCTGTGACTGAAAGGGTGAGCGCTGTCTGTGACTGAAAGAGTGAGTGTGACTGAAAGGGTGAGCACTGTCTGTGACTGAAAGGGTGAGCACTGTCTGTGACTGAAAGTGTGAGCACTGTCTGTGACTGAAAGTGTGAGCGGTGTCTATGACTGAAAGTGTGAGCACTGTCTGTGACTGAAAGGGTGAGCGCTGTCTGTGACTGAAAGGGTGAGCGCATCTGTGACTGAAAGGGTGAGCACTTTCTGTGACTGAAAGGGTGAGCGCTGTTTGTGACTGAAAGTGTGAGCACTGTCTGTGACTGAAAGGGTGAGCGCTGTCTGTGACTGAAAGGGTGAGTGTGACTGAAAGGGTGAGCACTGTCTGTGACTGAAAGGGTGAGTGTGACTGAAAGGGTGAGCACTGTCTGTGACTGAAAGGGTGAGTGTGACTGAAAGGGTGAGTGTGACTGAAAGGGTGAGCACTGTCTGTGACTGAAAGGGTGAGTGTGACTGAAAGGGTGAGCGCTGTCTGTGACTGAAAGGGTGAGCGCTGTGTGTGACTGAAAGTGTGAGCGCTGTCTGTGACTGAAAGGGTGAGCGCTGTCTGTGACTGAAAGAGTGAGTGTGACTGAAAGGGTGAGCACTGTCTGTGACTGAAAGGGTGAGCACTGTCTGTGACTGAAAGTGTGAGCACTGTCTGTGACTGAAAGTGTGAGCGGTGTCTATGACTGAAAGTGTGAGCACTGTCTGTGACTGAAAGGGTGAGCGCTGTCTGTGACTGAAAGGGTGAGCGCATCTGTGACTGAAAGGGTGAGCACTTTCTGTGACTGAAAGGGTGAGCGCTGTTTGTGACTGAAAGTGTGAGCACTGTCTGTGACTGAAAGGGTGAGCGCTGTCTGTGACTGAAAGGGTGAGTGTGACTGAAAGGGTGAGCACTGTCTGTGACTGAAAGGGTGAGTGTGACTGAAAGGGTGAGCACTGTCTGTGACTGAAAGGGTGAGTGTGACTGAAAGGGTGAGCACTGTCTGTGACTGAATGGTTGAGCGCTGTCTGTGACTGAAAGGGTGAGTGTGACTGAAAGGGTGAGCACTGTCTGTGACTGAAAGGGTGAGTGTGACTGAAAGGGTGTGCGCTGTCTGTGACTGAAAGGGTGAGTGTGATTGAAAGGTGAGCACTGTCTGTGACTGAAAGGGTGAGTGTGACTGAAAGGGTGAGCACTGTCTGTGACTGAAAGGGTGAGTGTTGCTGAAAGGGTGAGCGCTGTCTGTGACTGTAAGGGTGAGTGTGACTGAAAGGGTGAGCACTGTCTGTGACTGAAAGGGTGAGCGCTGTCTGTAACTGAAAGGGTGAGCGCTGTCTGTGACTGAAAGGGTGAGTGTGACTGAAAGTGTGAGCACTGTCTGTGACTGAAAGGGTGAGCGCTGTCTGTGACTGAAAGGGTGAGCACTATCTGTGACTGAAAGGGTGAGTGTGACTGAAAGGGTGAGCACTGTCTGTGACTGAAAGGGTGAGCGCTGTCTGTGACTGAAAGGGTGAGCGCTGTCTGTGACTGAAAGGGTGAGCACTTTCTGTGACTGAAAGGGTGAGCGCTGTCTGTGACTGAAAGTGTGAGCGCTGTCTGTGACTGAAAGGGTGAGTGTGACTGAAAGTGTGAGCACTGTCTGTGACTGAAAGGGTGAGCGCTGTCTGTGACTGAAAGGGTGAGTGTGATTGAAAGGGTGAGCACTCTCTGTGACTGAAAGGGTGAGTGTGACTGAAAGGGTGAGCACTGTCTGTGACTGAAAGGGTGAGTGTGACTGAAAGGGTGAGCACTGTCTGTGACAGAAAGGGTGAGTGTGACTGAAAGTTTGAGCGCTGTCTGTGACTGAAAGGGTGAGTGTGACTGAAAGGGTGAGCACTGTCTGTGACTGAAAGGGTGAGTGTGACTGAAAGGGTGAGCACTGTCTGTGACAGAAAGGGTGAGTGTGACTGAAAGTTTGAGCGCTGTCTGTGACTGAAAGGGTGAGTGTGACTGAAAGGGTGAGCGCTGTCTGTGACTGAAAGGGTGAGCGCTGTCTGTGACTGAAAGGGTGAGCACTGTCTGTGACTGAAAGGGTGAGCGCTGTCTGTAACTGAAAGGGTGAGCGCTGTATGTGACTGAAAGGGTGAGTGTGACTGAAAGGGTGAGCGCTGTCTGTGACTGAAAGGGTGAGTGTGACTGAAAGGGTGAGCACTGTCTGTGACTGAAAGGGTGAGTGTGACTGAAAGGGTGAGCACTTTCTGTGACTGAATGGGTGAGCGCTGTCTGTGACTGAAAGGGTGAGTGTGACTGAAAGGGTGAGCACTGTCTGTGACTGAAAGGGTGAGTGTGATTGAAAGGTGAGCACTGTCTGTGACTGAAAGGGTGAGCACTGTCTGTGACTGAAAGGGTGAGTGTGACTGAAAGGGTGAGCGCTGTCTGTGACTGAAAGGATGAGTGTGACTGAAAGGGTGAGCACTGTCTGTGACTGAAAGGGTGAGCGCTGTCTGTGACTGAAAGGGTGAGCGCTGTCTGTGACTGAAAGGGTGAGCACTGTCTGTGACTGAAAGGGTGAGCGCTGTCTGTAACTGAAAGGGTGAGCGCTGTATGTGACTGAAAGGGTGAGTGTGACTGAAAGGGTGAGCGCTGTCTGTGACTGAAAGGGTGAGCGCTGTCTGTGACTGAAAGGGTGAGCACTGTCTGTGACTGAAAGGGTGAGTGTGACTGAAAGGGTGAGCACTGTCTGTGACTGAAAGGGTGAGTTTGACTGAAAGGGTGAGCACTGTCTGTGACTGAAAGGGTGAGTGTGACTGCAAGGGTGAGCGCTGTCTTTGACTGAAAGGGTGAGTGTGACTGAAAGGGTGAGCGCTGTCTGTGACCGAAAGGGTGAGCACTGTCTGTGACTGAAAGGGTGTGCACTGTCTGTGACTGAAAGGGTGAGCACTGTCTGTGACTGAAAGTGTGAGCACTGTCTGTGACTGAAAGTGTGAGCGCTGTCTGTGACTGAAAGTGTGAGCATTGTCTTTGACTGAAAGGGTGAGCGCTGTCTGTGACTGAAAGGGTGAGCACTGTCTGTGACTGAAAGGGTGAGCGCTGTCTGTGACTGAAAGGGTGAGCGCTGTCTGTGACTGAAAGGGTGAGCGCTGTCTGTGACTGAAAGGGTGAGAGCTGTCTGTGACTGATGGTGTGAGCGCTGTCTGTGACTGAAAGTGTGAGCGCTGTCTGTGACTGAAAGGGTGAGCGCTGTCTGTGACTGAAAGGGTGAGAGCTGTCTGTGACTGAAAGGGTGAGCGCTGTCTGTGACTGAAAGTGTGAGTGCTGTCTGTGACTGAAAGGGTGAGCGCTGTCTGTGACTGAAAGTGTGAGCACTGTCTGTGACTGAAAGGGTGAGCGCTGTCTGTGACTGAAAGGGTGAGCACTTTCTGTGACTGAAAGGGTGAGCGCTGTCTGTGACTGCAAGTGTGAGCGCTGTCTGTGACTGAAAGTGTGAGCGCTGTCTGTGACTGAAAGTGTGAGCGCTGTCTGTGACTGAAAGGGTGAGCGCTGTCTGTGACTGAAAGGGTGAGTGTGACTGAAAGTGTGAGCACTGTCTGTGACTGAAAGGGTGAGTGCTGTCTGTGACTGAAAGGGTGAGCAATATCTGTGACTGAAAGGGTGAGTGTGATTGAAAGGGTGAGCACTGTCTGTGACTGAAAGGGTGAGTGTGACTGAAAGGGTGAGCACTGTCTGTGACTGAAAGTGTGAGCACTGTCTGTGACAGAAAGGGTGAGTGTGACTGAAAGTTTGAGCACTGTCTGTGACTGAAAGGGTGAGCGCTGTCTGTGACTGAAAGGGTGAGTGTGACTGAAAGGGTGAGCACTGTCTGTGACTGAAAGGGTGAGTGTGATTGAAAGGGTGAGCACTGTCTGTGACTGAAAGGGTGAGTGTGACTGAAAGGGTGAGCACTGTCTGTGACTGAAAGGGTGAGCGCTGTCTGTGACTGAAAGGGTGAGCGCTGTCTGTGACTGAAAGTGTGAGCGCTGTCTGTGACTGAAAGGGTGAGCGCTGTCTGTGACTGAAAGGGTGAGTGTGACTGAAAGGGTGAGCACTGTCTGTGACTGAAAGGGTGAGTGTGACTGAAAGGGTGAGCGCTGTCTGTGACTGAAAGGGTGAGCGCTGTGTGTGACTGAAAGTGTGAGCGCTGTCTGTGACTGAAAGGGTGAGCGCTGTCTGTGACTGAAAGAGTGAGTGTGACTGAAAGGGTGAGCACTGTCTGTGACTGAAAGGGTGAGCACTGTCTGTGACTGAAAGTGTGAGCACTGTCTGTGACTGAAAGTGTGAGCGGTGTCTATGACTGAAAGTGTGAGCACTGTCTGTGACTGAAAGGGTGAGCGCTGTCTGTGACTGAAAGGGTGAGCGCATCTGTGACTGAAAGGGTGAGCACTTTCTGTGACTGAAAGGGTGAGCGCTGTTTGTGACTGAAAGTGTGAGCACTGTCTGTGACTGAAAGGGTGAGCGCTGTCTGTGACTGAAAGGGTGAGTGTGACTGAAAGGGTGAGCACTGTCTGTGACTGAAAGGGTGAGTGTGACTGAAAGGGTGAGCACTGTCTGTGACTGAAAGGGTGAGTGTGACTGAAAGGGTGAGCACTGTCTGTGACTGAATGGTTGAGCGCTGTCTGTGACTGAAAGGGTGAGTGTGACTGAAAGGGTGAGCACTGTCTGTGACTGAAAGGGTGAGTGTGACTGAAAGGGTGTGCGCTGTCTGTGACTGAAAGGGTGAGTGTGATTGAAAGGTGAGCACTGTCTGTGACTGAAAGGGTGAGTGTGACTGAAAGGGTGAGCACTGTCTGTGACTGAAAGGGTGAGTGTTGCTGAAAGGGTGAGCGCTGTCTGTGACTGTAAGGGTGAGTGTGACTGAAAGGGTGAGCACTGTCTGTGACTGAAAGGGTGAGCGCTGTCTGTAACTGAAAGGGTGAGCGCTGTCTGTGACTGAAAGGATGAGTGTGACTGAAAGTGTGAGCACTGTCTGTGACTGAAAGGGTGTGCGCTGTCTGTGACTGAAAGGGTGAGCGCTGTCTGTGACTGAAAGGGTGAGCACTGTCTGTGACTGAAAGGGTGAGTGTGACTGAAAGGGTGAGCACTGTCTGTGACTGAAAGGGTGAGTTTGACTGAAAGGGTGAGCACTGTCTGTGACTGAAAGGGTGAGTGTGACTGCAAGGGTGAGCGCTGTCTTTGACTGAAAGGGTGAGTGTGACTGAAAGGGTGAGCGCTGTCTGTGACCGAAAGGGTGAGCACTGTCTGTGACTGAAAGGGTGTGCACTGTCTGTGACTGAAAGGGTGAGCACTGTCTGTGACTGAAAGTGTGAGCACTGTCTGTGACTGAAAGTGTGAGCGCTGTCTGTGACTGAAAGTGTGAGCATTGTCTTTGACTGAAAGGGTGAGCGCTGTCTGTGACTGAAAGGGTGAGCACTGTCTGTGACTGAAAGGGTGAGCGCTGTCTGTGACTGAAAGGGTGAGCGCTGTCTGTGACTGAAAGGGTGAGCGCTGTCTGTGACTGAAAGGGTGAGAGCTGTCTGTGACTGATGGTGTGAGCGCTGTCTGTGACTGAAAGGGTGAGCGCTGTCTGTGACTGAAAGGGTGAGCGCTGTCTGTGACTGAAAGGGTGAGCGCTGTCTGTGACTGAAAGGGTGAGCGCTGTCTGTGACTGAAAGTGTGAGTGCTGTCTGTGACTGAAAGGGTGAGCGCTGTCTGTGACTGAAAGTGTGAGCACTGTCTGTGACTGAAAGGGTGAGCGCTGTCTGTGACTGAAAGGGTGAGCACTTTCTGTGACTGAAAGGGTGAGCGCTGTCTGTGACTGCAAGTGTGAGCGCTGTCTGTGACTGAAAGTGTGAGCGCTGTCTGTGACTGAAAGTGTGTGAGCGCTGTCTGTGACTGAAAGGGTGAGCGCTGTCTGTGACTGAAAGGGTGAGTGTGACTGAAAGTGTGAGCACTGTCTGTGACTGAAAGGGTGAGTGCTGTCTGTGACTGAAAGGGTGAGCAATATCTGTGACTGAAAGGGTGAGTGTGATTGAAAGGGTGAGCACTGTCTGTGACTGAAAGGGTGAGTGTGACTGAAAGGGTGAGCACTGTCTGTGACTGAAAGTGTGAGCACTGTCTGTGACAGAAAGGGTGAGTGTGACTGAAAGTTTGAGCACTGTCTGTGACTGAAAGGGTGAGCGCTGTCTGTGACTGAAAGGGTGAGTGTGACTGAAAGGGTGAGCACTGTCTGTGACTGAAAGGGTGAGTGTGATTGAAAGGGTGAGCACTGTCTGTGACTGAAAGGGTGAGTGTGACTGAAAGGGTGAGCACTGTCTGTGACTGAAAGGGTGAGCGCTGTCTGTGACTGAAAGGGTGAGCGCTGTCTGTGACTGAAAGTGTGAGCGCTGTCTGTGACTGAAAGGGTGAGCGCTGTCTGTGACTGAAAGGGTGAGTGTGACTGAAAGGGTGAGCACTGTCTGTGACTGAAAGGGTGAGTGTGACTGAAAGGGTGAGCGCTGTCTGTGACTGAAAGGGTGAGCGCTGTGTGTGACTGAAAGTGTGAGCGCTGTCTGTGACTGAAAGGGTGAGCGCTGTCTGTGACTGAAAGAGTGAGTGTGACTGAAAGGGTGAGCACTGTCTGTGACTGAAAGGGTGAGCACTGTCTGTGACTGAAAGTGTGAGCACTGTCTGTGACTGAAAGTGTGAGCGGTGTCTATGACTGAAAGTGTGAGCACTGTCTGTGACTGAAAGGGTGAGCGCTGTCTGTGACTGAAAGGGTGAGCGCATCTGTGACTGAAAGGGTGAGCACTTTCTGTGACTGAAAGGGTGAGCGCTGTTTGTGACTGAAAGTGTGAGCACTGTCTGTGACTGAAAGGGTGAGCGCTGTCTGTGACTGAAAGGGTGAGTGTGACTGAAAGGGTGAGCACTGTCTGTGACTGAAAGGGTGAGTGTGACTGAAAGGGTGAGCACTGTCTGTGACTGAAAGGGTGAGTGTGACTGAAAGGGTGAGCACTGTCTGTGACTGAATGGTTGAGCGCTGTCTGTGACTGAAAGGGTGAGTGTGACTGAAAGGGTGAGCACTGTCTGTGACTGAAAGGGTGAGTGTGACTGAAAGGGTGTGCGCTGTCTGTGACTGAAAGGGTGAGTGTGATTGAAAGGTGAGCACTGTCTGTGACTGAAAGGGTGAGTGTGACTGAAAGGGTGAGCACTGTCTGTGACTGAAAGGGTGAGTGTTGCTGAAAGGGTGAGCGCTGTCTGTGACTGTAAGGGTGAGTGTGACTGAAAGGGTGAGCACTGTCTGTGACTGAAAGGGTGAGCGCTGTCTGTAACTGAAAGGGTGAGCGCTGTCTGTGACTGAAAGGGTGAGTGTGACTGAAAGTGTGAGCACTGTCTGTGACTGAAAGGGTGAGCGCTGTCTGTGACTGAAAGGGTGAGCACTATCTGTGACTGAAAGGGTGAGTGTGATTGAAAGGGTGAGCACTGTCTGTGACTGAAAGGGTGAGTGTGACTGAAAGGGTGAGCACTGTCTGTGACTGAAAGGGTGAGTGTGACTGAAAGGGTGAGCACTGTCAGTGACTGAAAGGGTGAGTGTGACTGAAAGGTTGAGCACTGTCTGTGACTGAAAGGGTGAGTGTGACTGAAAGGGTGAGCACTGTCTGTGACTGAAAGGGTGAGCGCTGTCTGTGACTGAAAGGGTGAGCGCTGTCTGTGACTGAAAGGGTGAGCACTTTCTGTGACTGAAAGGGTGAGCACTGTCTGTGACTGAAAGGGTGAGTGTGACTGAAAGGGTGAGCACTGTCTGTGACTGAAAGGGTGAGCGCTGTCTGTGACTGAAAGGGTGAGCGCTGTCTGTGACTGAAAGTGTGAGCGCTGTCTGTGACTGAAAGGGTGAGCGCTGTCTGTGACTGAAAGGGTGAGTGTGACTGAAAGGGTGAGCACTGTCTGTGACTGAAAGGGTGAGTGTGACTGAAAGGGTGAGCGCTGTCTGTGACTGAAAGGGTGAGCGCTGTGTGTGACTGAAAGTGTGAGCGCTGTCTGTGACTGAAAGGGTGAGCGCTGTCTGTGACTGAAAGGGTGAGTGTGACTGAAAGGGTGAGCACTGTCTGTGACTGAAAGGGTGAGCACTGTCTGTGACTGAAAGTGTGAGCACTGTCTGTGACTGAAAGTGTGAGCGGTGTCTATGACTGAAAGTGTGAGCACTGTCTGTGACTGAAAGGGTGAGCGCTGTCTGTGACTGAAAGGGTGAGCGCATCTGTGACTGAAAGGGTGAGCACTTTCTGTGACTGAAAGGGTGAGCGCTGTTTGTGACTGAAAGTGTGAGCACTGTCTGTGACTGAAAGGGTGAGCGCTGTCTGTGACTGAAAGGGTGAGTGTGACTGAAAGGGTGAGCACTGTCTGTGACTGAAAGGGTGAGTGTGACTGAAAGGGTGAGCACTGTCTGTGACTGAAAGGGTGAGTGTGACTGAAAGGGTGAGCACTGTCTGTGACTGAATGGTTGAGCGCTGTCTGTGACTGAAAGGGTGAGTGTGACTGAAAGGGTGAGAACTGTCTGTGACTGAAAGGGTGAGTGTGACTGAAAGGGTGTGCGCTGTCTGTGACTGAAAGGGTGAGTGTGATTGAAAGGTGAGCACTGTCTGTGACTGAAAGGGTGAGTGTGACTGAAAGGGTGAGCACTGTCTGTGACTGAAAGGGTGAGTGTTGCTGAAAGGGTGAGCGCTGTCTGTGACTGTAAGGTTGAGTGTGACTGAAAGGGTGAGCACTGTCTGTGACTGAAAGGGTGAGTGTTGCTGAAAGGGTGAGCGCTGTCTGTGACTGTAAGGTTGAGTGTGACTGAAAGGGTGAGCACTGTCTGTGACTTAAAGGGTGAGCGCTGTCTGTAACTGAAAGGGTGAGCGCTGTCTGTGACTGAAAGGGTGAGCACTTTCTGTGACTGAAAGGGTGAGCGCTGTCTGTGACTGAAAGTGTGAGCGCTGTCTGTGACTGAAAGGGTGAGTGTGACTGAAAGTGTGAGCACTGTCTGTGACTGAAAGGGTGAGCGCTGTCTGTGACTGAAAGGCTGAGCACTATCTGTGACTGAAAGGGTGAGTGTGATTGAAAGGGTGAGCACTGTCTGTGACTGAAAGGGTGAGTGTGACTGAAAGGGTGAGCACTGTCTGTGACTGAAAGGGTGAGTGTGACTGAAAGGGTGAGCACTGTCAGTGACTGAAAGGGTGAGTGTGACTGAAAGGTTGAGCACTGTCTGTGACTGAAAGGGTGAGCACTTTCTGTGACTGAAAGGGTGAGCGCTGTCTGTGACTGAAAGTGTGAGCGCTGTCTGTGACTGAAAGGGTGAGTGTGACTGAAAGTGTGAGCACTGTCTGTGACTGAAAGGGTGAGCGCTGTCTGTGACTGAAAGGGTGAGTGTGATTGAAAGGGTGAGCACTGTGTGACTGAAAGGGTGAGTGTGACTGAAAGGGTGAGCACTGTCTGTGACAGAAAGGGTGAGTGTGACTGAAAGTTTGAGCACTGTCTGTGACTGAAAGGGTGAGTGTGACTGAAAGGGTGAGCACTGTCTGTGACTGAAAGGGTGAGTGTGATTGAAAGGGTGAGCACTGTCTGTGACTGAAAGGGTGAGTGTGACTGAAAGGGTGAGCTCTGTCTGTGACTGAAAGGGTGAGTGTGACTGAAAGGGTGAGCACTGTCTGTGACTGAAAGGGTGAGCGCTGTCTGTGACTGAAAGGGTGAGTGTAACTGAAAGGGTGAGCGCTGTCTGTGACTGAAAGGGTGAGTGTGACTGAAAGGGTGAGCACTGTCTGTGACTGAAAGGGTGAGTGTGACTGAAAGGGTGAGCACTGTCTGTGACTGAAAGGGTGAGTGTGACTGAAAGGGTGAGCGCTGTCTGTGACTGAAAGTGTGAGCGCTGTCTGTGACTGAAAGGGTGAGCGCTGTCTGTGACTGAAAGGGTGAGTGTGACTGAAAGGGTGAGCACTGTCTGTGACTGAAAGGGTGAATGTGACTGAAAGGGTGAGCACTGTCTGTGACTGAAAGGGTGAGTGTGACTGAAAGGGTGAGCACTGTCTGTGACTGAAAGTGTGAGTGTGACTGAAAGGGTGAGCACTGTCTGTGACTGAAAGGGTGAGCGCTGTCTGTGACTGAAAGGGTGAGTGTGACTGAAAGGGTGAGCGCTGTCTGTGACTGAAAGGGTGAGTGTGACTGAAAGGGTGAGCACTGTCAGTGACTGAAAGGGTGAGTGTGACTGAAAGGGTGAGCACTGTCTGTGACTGAAAGGGTGAGTGTGACTGAAAGGGTGAGCACTGTCTGTGACTGAAAGGGTGAGTGTGACTGAAAGGGTGAGCGCTGTCTGTGACTGAAAGGGTGCGTGTGATTGAAAGGTTGAGCACTGTCTGTGACTGAAAGGGTGAGTGTGACTGAAAGGGTGAGCACTGTCTGTGACTGAAAGGGTGAGTGTGACTGAAAGGGTGAGCACTGTCTGTGACTGAAAGGGTGAGCGCTGTCTGTGACTGAAAGGGTGAGTGTGACTGAAAGGGTGAGCGCTGTCTGTGACTGAAAGGGTGAGTGCTGTCTGTGACTGAAAGGGTGAGTGTGACTGAAAGTGTGAGCACTGTCTGTGACTGAAAGGGTTAGCGCTGTCTGTGACTGAAAGGGTGAGCACTATCTGTGACTGAAAGGGTGAGTGTGATTGAAAGGGTGAGCACTGTCTGTGACTGAAAGGGTGAGTGTGACTGAAAAGGTGAGCACTGTCTGTGACTGAAAGGGTGAGTGTGACTGAAAGGGTGAGCACTGTCAGTGACTGAAAGGGTGAGTGTGACTGAAAGGGTGAGCACTGTCTGTGACTGAAAGGGTGAGTGTGACTGAAAGGGTGAGCACTGTCTGTGACTGAAAGGGTGAGCGCTGTCTGTGACTGAAAGGGTGAGCGCTGTCTGTGACTGAAAGGGTGAGCACTTTCTGTGACTGAAAGGGTGAGCGCTGTCTGTGACTGAAAGTGTGAGCGCTGTCTGTGACTGAAAGGGTGAGTGTGACTGAAAGTGTGAGCACTGTCTGTGACTGAAAGGGTGAGTGTGACTGAAAGGGTGAGCACTGTCTGTGACTGAAAGGGTGAGTGTGACTGAAAGGGTGAGCACTGTCTGTGACTGAAAGGGTGAGTGTGACTGAAAGGGTGAGCACTGTCTGTGACTGAAAGGGTGAGTGTGACTGAAAGGGTGAGCGCTGTCTGTGACTGAAAGTGTGAGCGCTGTCTGTGACTGAAAGGGTGAGCGCTGTCTGTGACTGAAAGGGTGAGTGTGACTGAAAGGGTGAGCACTGTCTGTGATTGAAAGGGTGAGTGTGACTGAAAGGGTGAGCACTGTCTGTGACTGAAAATGTGAGTGTGACTGAAAGGGTGAGCACTGTCTGTGACTGAAAGGGTGAGTGTGACTGAAAGGGTGAGCACTGTCTGTGACTGAAAGGGTGAGCGCTGTCTGTGACTGAAAGGGTGAGTGTGACTGAAAGGGTGAGCGCTGTCTGTGACTGAAAGGGTGAGCGCTGTCTGTGACTGAAAGGGTGAGTGTGACTGAAAGGGTGAGCACTGTCTGTGACTGAAAGGGTGAGTGTGACTGAAAGGGTGAGCACTGTCTGTGACTGAAAGGGTGAGTGTGACTGAAAGGGTGAGCGCTGTCTGTGACTGAAAGTGTGAGCGCTGTCTGTGACTGAAAGGGTGAGCGCTGTCTGTGACTGAAAGGGTGAGTGTGACTGAAAGGGTGAGCACTGTCTGTGACTGAAAGGGTGAATGTGACTGAAAGGTTGAGCACTGTCTGTGACTGAAAGGGTGAGTGTGACTGAAAGGTTGAGCGCTGTCTGTGACTGAAAGGGTGAGTGTGACTGAAAGGGTGAGCACTGTCAGTGACTGAAAGGGTGAGTGTGACTGAAAGGGTGAGCACTGTCTGTGACTGAAAGTGTGAGTGTGACTGAAAGGGTGAGCACTGTCTGTGACTGAAAGGGTGAGTGTGACTGAAAGGGTGAGCGCTGTCTGTGACTGAAAGGGTGCGTGTGATTGAAAGGGTGAGCACTGTCTGTGACTGAAAGGTTGAGTGTGACTGAAAGGGTGAGCACTGTCTGTGACTGAAAGGGTGAGTGTGACTGAAAGGGTGAGCACTGTCTGTGACTGAAAGGGTGAGCGCTGTCTGTGACTGAAAGGGTGAGTGTGACTGAAAGGGTGAGCGCTGTCTGTGACTGAAAGGGTGAGCGCTGTCTGTGACTGAAAGGGTGAGTGTGACTGAAAGGGTGAGCACTGTCTGTGACTGAAAGGGTGAGTGTGACTGAAAGGGTTAGCACTCTCTGTGACTGAAAGGGTGAGTGTGACTGAAAGGGTGAGCACTGTCTGTGACTGAAAGGGTGAGTGTGACTGAAAGGGTGAGCGCTGTCTGTGACTGAAAGTGTGAGCGCTGTCTGTGACTGAAAGGGTGAGCGCTGTCTGTGACTGAAAGGGTGAGTGTGACTGAAAGGGTGAGCACTGTCTGTGACTGAAAGGGTGAGTGTGACTGAAAGGGTGAGCACTGTCTGTGACTGAAAATGTGAGCTTGACTGAAAGGGTGAGCGCTGTCTGTGACTGAAAGGGTGAGTGTGACTGAAAGGGTGAGCGCTGTCTGTGACTGAAAGGGTGAGCGCTGTCTGTGACTGAAAGGGTGAGTGTGACTGAAAGGGTGAGCGCTGTCTGTGACTGAAAGGGAGAGCGCTGTCTGTGACTGAAAGGGTGAGTGTGACTGAAAGGGTGAGCACTGTCTGTGACTGAAAGGGTGAGTGTGACTGAAAGGGTGAGCACTGTCTGTGACTGAAAGGGTGAGTGTGACTGAAAGGGTGAGCACTGTCTGTGACTGAAAGGGTGAGTGTGACTGAAAGGGTGAGCGCTGTCTGTGACTGAAAGGGTGAGCGCTGTCTGTGACTGAAAGGGTGAGTGTGACTGAAAGGGTGAGCACTGTCTGTGACTGAAAGAGTGAGCACTGTCTGTGACTGATGGTGTGAGCGCTGTCTGTGACTGAAAGGGTGAGCACTGTCTGTGACTGAAAGTGTGAGCACTGTCTGTGACTGAAAGTGTGAGCGCTGTCTGTGACTGAAAGTGTGAGCGCTGTCTGTGACTGAAAGGGTGAGCGCTGTCTGTGACTGAAAGTGTGAGCGCTGTCTGTGACTGAAATGGTGAGCGCTGTCTGTGACTGAAAGGGTGAGTGTGACTGAAAGGTTGAGCGCTGTCTGTGACTGAAAGGGTGAGCACTGTCTGTGACTGAAAGGGTGAGTGTAACTGAATGTGTGAGCACTGTCTGTGACTGAAAGTGTGAGCGCTGTCTGTGACTGAAAGTGTGAGCATTGTCTTTGACTGAAAGGGTGAGCGCTGTCTGTGACTGAAAGGGTGAGCACTGTCTGTGACTGAAAGGGTGAGCGCTGTCTGTGACTGAAAGTGTGAGCGCTGTCTGTGACTGAAAGGGTGAGCGCTGTCTGTGACTGAAAGGGTGAGAGCTGTCTGTGACTGAAAGGGTGAGCGCTGTCTGTGACTGAAAGTGTGAGTGCTGTCTGTGACTGAAAGGGTGAGCGCTGTCTGTGACTGAAAGTGTGAGCACTGTCTGTGACTGAAAGGGTGAGCGCTGTCTGTGACTGAAAGGGTGAGCACTTTCTGTGACTGAAAGGGTGAGCGCTGTCTGTGACTGCAAGTGTGAGCGCTGTCTGTGACTGAAAGTGTGAGCGCTGTCTGTGACTGAAAGTGTGAGCGCTGTCTGTGACTGAAAGGGTGAGCGCTGTCTGTGACTGAAAGGGTGAGTGTGACTGAAAGTGTGAGCACTGTCTGTGACTGAAAGGGTGAGTGCTGTCTGTGACTGAAAGGGTGAGCAATATCTGTGACTGAAAGGGTGAGTGTGATTGAAAGGGTGAGCACTGTCTGTGACTGAAAGGGTGAGTGTGACTGAAAGGGTGAGCACTGTCTGTGACTGAAAGTGTGAGCACTGTCTGTGACAGAAAGGGTGAGTGTGACTGAAAGTTTGAGCACTGTCTGTGACTGAAAGGGTGAGCGCTGTCTGTGACTGAAAGGGTGAGTGTGACTGAAAGGGTGAGCACTGTCTGTGACTGAAAGGGTGAGTGTGATTGAAAGGGTGAGCACTGTCTGTGACTGAAAGGGTGAGTGTGACTGAAAGGGTGAGCACTGTCTGTGACTGAAAGGGTGAGCGCTGTCTGTGACTGAAAGTGTGAGCGCTGTCTGTGACTGAAAGGGTGAGCGCTGTCTGTGACTGAAAGGGTGAGTGTGACTGAAAGGGTGAGCACTGTCTGTGACTGAAAGGGTGAGTGTGACTGAAAGGGTGAGCGCTGTCTGTGACTGAAAGGGTGAGCGCTGTGTGTGACTGAAAGTGTGAGCGCTGTCTGTGACTGAAAGGGTGAGCGCTGTCTGTGACTGAAAGAGTGAGTGTGACTGAAAGGGTGAGCACTGTCTGTGACTGAAAGGGTGAGCACTGTCTGTGACTGAAAGTGTGAGCACTGTCTGTGACTGAAAGTGTGAGCGGTGTCTATGACTGAAAGTGTGAGCACTGTCTGTGACTGAAAGGGTGAGCGCTGTCTGTGACTGAAAGGGTGAGCGCATCTGTGACTGAAAGGGTGAGCACTTTCTGTGACTGAAAGGGTGAGCGCTGTTTGTGACTGAAAGTGTGAGCACTGTCTGTGACTGAAAGGGTGAGCGCTGTCTGTGACTGAAAGGGTGAGTGTGACTGAAAGGGTGAGCACTGTCTGTGACTGAAAGGGTGAGTGTGACTGAAAGGGTGAGCACTGTCTGTGACTGAAAGGGTGAGTGTGACTGAAAGGGTGAGCACTGTCTGTGACTGAATGGTTGAGCGCTGTCTGTGACTGAAAGGGTGAGTGTGACTGAAAGGGTGAGCACTGTCTGTGACTGAAAGGGTGAGTGTGACTGAAAGGGTGTGCGCTGTCTGTGACTGAAAGGGTGAGTGTGATTGAAAGGTGAGCACTGTCTGTGACTGAAAGGGTGAGTGTGACTGAAAGGGTGAGCACTGTCTGTGACTGAAAGGGTGAGTGTTGCTGAAAGGGTGAGCGCTGTCTGTGACTGTAAGGGTGAGTGTGACTGAAAGGGTGAGCACTGTCTGTGACTGAAAGGGTGAGCGCTGTCTGTAACTGAAAGGGTGAGCGCTGTCTGTGACTGAAAGGATGAGTGTGACTGAAAGTGTGAGCACTGTCTGTGACTGAAAGGGTGTGCGCTGTCTGTGACTGAAAGGGTGAGCGCTGTCTGTGACTGAAAGGGTGAGCACTGTCTGTGACTGAAAGGGTGAGTGTGACTGAAAGGGTGAGCACTGTCTGTGACTGAAAGGGTGAGTTTGACTGAAAGGGTGAGCACTGTCTGTGACTGAAAGGGTGAGTGTGACTGCAAGGGTGAGCGCTGTCTTTGACTGAAAGGGTGAGTGTGACTGAAAGGGTGAGCGCTGTCTGTGACCGAAAGGGTGAGCACTGTCTGTGACTGAAAGGGTGTGCACTGTCTGTGACTGAAAGGGTGAGCACTGTCTGTGACTGAAAGTGTGAGCACTGTCTGTGACTGAAAGTGTGAGCGCTGTCTGTGACTGAAAGTGTGAGCATTGTCTTTGACTGAAAGGGTGAGCGCTGTCTGTGACTGAAAGGGTGAGCACTGTCTGTGACTGAAAGGGTGAGCGCTGTCTGTGACTGAAAGGGTGAGCGCTGTCTGTGACTGAAAGGGTGAGCGCTGTCTGTGACTGAAAGGGTGAGAGCTGTCTGTGACTGATGGTGTGAGCGCTGTCTGTGACTGAAAGTGTGAGCGCTGTCTGTGACTGAAAGGGTGAGCGCTGTCTGTGACTGAAAGGGTGAGCGCTGTCTGTGACTGAAAGGGTGAGCGCTGTCTGTGACTGAAAGTGTGAGTGCTGTCTGTGACTGAAAGGGTGAGCGCTGTCTGTGACTGAAAGTGTGAGCACTGTCTGTGACTGAAAGGGTGAGCGCTGTCTGTGACTGAAAGGGTGAGCGCTGTCTGTGACTGAAAGGGTGAGTGTGACTGAAAGTGTGAGCACTGTCTGTGACTGAAAGGGTGAGTGCTGTCTGTGACTGAAAGGGTGAGCAATATCTGTGACTGAAAGGGTGAGTGTGATTGAAAGGGTGAGCACTGTCTGTGACTGAAAGGGTGAGTGTGACTGAAAGGGTGAGCACTGTCTGTGACTGAAAGTGTGAGCACTGTCTGTGACTGAAAGGGTGAGCGCTGTCTGTGACTGAAAGGGTGAGTGTGACTGAAAGGGTGAGCACTGTCTGTGACTGAAAGGGTGAGTGTGATTGAAAGGGTGAGCACTGTCTGTGACTGAAAGGGTGAGTGTGACTGAAAGGGTGAGCACTGTCTGTGACTGAAAGGGTGAGCGCTGTCTGTGACTGAAAGTGTGAGCGCTGTCTGTGACTGAAAGGGTGAGCGCTGTCTGTGACTGAAAGGGTGAGTGTGACTGAAAGGGTGAGCACTGTCTTTGACTGAAAGGGTGAGTGTGACTGAAAGGGTGAGCGCTGTCTGTGACTGAAAGGGTGAGCGCTGTGTGTGACTGAAAGTGTGAGCGCTGTCTGTGACTGAAAGGGTGAGCGCTGTCTGTGACTGAAAGAGTGAGTGTGACTGAAAGGGTGAGCACTGTCTGTGACTGAAAGGGTGAGCACTGTCTGTGACTGAAAGTGTGAGCACTGTCTGTGACTGAAAGTGTGAGCGGTGTCTATGACTGAAAGTGTGAGCACTGTCTGTGACTGAAAGGGTGAGCGCTGTCTGTGACTGAAAGGGTGAGCGCATCTGTGACTGAAAGGGTGAGCACTTTCTGTGACTGAAAGGGTGAGCGCTGTTTGTGACTGAAAGTGTGAGCACTGTCTGTGACTGAAAGGGTGAGCGCTGTCTGTGACTGAAAGGGTGAGTGTGACTGAAAGGGTGAGCACTGTCTGTGACTGAAAGGGTGAGTGTGACTGAAAGGGTGAGCACTGTCTGTGACTGAAAGGGTGAGTGTGACTGAAAGGGTGAGCACTGTCTGTGACTGAATGGTTGAGCGCTGTCTGTGACTGAAAGGGTGAGTGTGACTGAAAGGGTGAGCACTGTCTGTGACTGAAAGGGTGAGTGTGACTGAAAGGGTGTGCGCTGTCTGTGACTGAAAGGGTGAGTGTGATTGAAAGGTGAGCACTGTCTGTGACTGAAAGGGTGAGTGTGACTGAAAGGGTGAGCACTGTCTGTGACTGAAAGGGTGAGTGTTGCTGAAAGGGTGAGCGCTGTCTGTGACTGTAAGGGTGAGTGTGACTGAAAGGGTGAGCACTGTCTGTGACTGAAAGGGTGAGCGCTGTCTGTAACTGAAAGGGTGAGCGCTGTCTGTGACTGAAAGGATGAGTGTGACTGAAAGTGTGAGCACTGTCTGTGACTGAAAGGGTGTGCGCTGTCTGTGACTGAAAGGGTGAGCGCTGTCTGTGACTGAAAGGGTGAGCACTGTCTGTGACTGAAAGGGTGAGTGTGACTGAAAGGGTGAGCACTGTCTGTGACTGAAAGGGTGAGTTTGACTGAAAGGGTGAGCACTGTCTGTGACTGAAAGGGTGAGTGTGACTGCAAGGGTGAGCGCTGTCTTTGACTGAAAGGGTGAGTGTGACTGAAAGGGTGAGCGCTGTCTGTGACCGAAAGGGTGAGCACTGTCTGTGACTGAAAGGGTGTGCACTGTCTGTGACTGAAAGGGTGAGCACTGTCTGTGACTGAAAGTGTGAGCACTGTCTGTGACTGAAAGTGTGAGCGCTGTCTGTGACTGAAAGTGTGAGCATTGTCTTTGACTGAAAGGGTGAGCGCTGTCTGTGACTGAAAGGGTGAGCACTGTCTGTGACTGAAAGGGTGAGCGCTGTCTGTGACTGAAAGGGTGAGCGCTGTCTGTGACTGAAAGGGTGAGCGCTGTCTGTGACTGAAAGGGTGAGAGCTGTCTGTGACTGATGGTGTGAGCGCTGTCTGTGACTGAAAGTGTGAGCGCTGTCTGTGACTGAAAGGGTGAGCGCTGTCTGTGACTGAAAGGGTGAGCGCTGTCTGTGACTGAAAGGGTGAGCGCTGTCTGTGACTGAAAGTGTGAGTGCTGTCTGTGACTGAAAGGGTGAGCGCTGTCTGTGACTGAAAGTGTGAGCACTGTCTGTGACTGAAAGGGTGAGCGCTGTCTGTGACTGAAAGGGTGAGCACTTTCTGTGACTGAAAGGGTGAGCACTGTCTGTGACTGCAAGTGTGAGCGCTGTCTGTGACTGAAAGTGTGAGCGCTGTCTGTGACTGAAAGTGTGAGCGCTGTCTGTGACTGAAAGGGTGAGCGCTGTCTGTGACTGAAAGGGTGAGTGTGACTGAAAGTGTGAGCACTGTCTGTGACTGAAAGGGTGAGTGCTGTCTGTGACTGAAAGGGTGAGCAATATCTGTGACTGAAAGGGTGAGTGTGATTGAAAGGGTGAGCACTGTCTGTGACTGAAAGGGTGAGTGTGACTGAAAGGGTGAGCACTGTCTGTGACTGAAAGTGTGAGCACTGTCTGTGACAGAAAGGGTGAGTGTGACTGAAAGTTTGAGCACTGTCTGTGACTGAAAGGGTGAGCGCTGTCTGTGACTGAAAGGGTGAGTGTGACTGAAAGGGTGAGCACTGTCTGTGACTGAAAGGGTGAGTGTGATTGAAAGGGTGAGCACTGTCTGTGACTGAAAGGGTGAGTGTGACTGAAAGGGTGAGCACTGTCTGTGACTGAAAGGGTGAGCGCTGTCTGTGACTGAAAGGGTGAGCGCTGTCTGTGACTGAAAGTGTGAGCGCTGTCTGTGACTGAAAGGGTGAGCGCTGTCTGTGACTGAAAGGGTGAGTGTGACTGAAAGGGTGAGCACTGTCTGTGACTGAAAGGGTGAGTGTGACTGAAAGGGTGAGCGCTGTCTGTGACTGAAAGGGTGAGCGCTGTGTGTGACTGAAAGTGTGAGCGCTGTCTGTGACTGAAAGGGTGAGCGCTGTCTGTGACTGAAAGAGTGAGTGTGACTGAAAGGGTGAGCACTGTCTGTGACTGAAAGGGTGAGCACTGTCTGTGACTGAAAGTGTGAGCACTGTCTGTGACTGAAAGTGTGAGCGGTGTCTATGACTGAAAGTGTGAGCACTGTCTGTGACTGAAAGGGTGAGCGCTGTCTGTGACTGAAAGGGTGAGCGCATCTGTGACTGAAAGGGTGAGCACTTTCTGTGACTGAAAGGGTGAGCGCTGTTTGTGACTGAAAGTGTGAGCACTGTCTGTGACTGAAAGGGTGAGCGCTGTCTGTGACTGAAAGGGTGAGTGTGACTGAAAGGGTGAGCACTGTCTGTGACTGAAAGGGTGAGTGTGACTGAAAGGGTGAGCACTGTCTGTGACTGAAAGGGTGAGTGTGACTGAAAGGGTGAGCACTGTCTGTGACTGAATGGTTGAGCGCTGTCTGTGACTGAAAGGGTGAGTGTGACTGAAAGGGTGAGCACTGTCTGTGACTGAAAGGGTGAGTGTGACTGAAAGGGTGTGCGCTGTCTGTGACTGAAAGGGTGAGTGTGATTGAAAGGTGAGCACTGTCTGTGACTGAAAGGGTGAGTGTGACTGAAAGGGTGAGCACTGTCTGTGACTGAAAGGGTGAGTGTTGCTGAAAGGGTGAGCGCTGTCTGTGACTGTAAGGGTGAGTGTGACTGAAAGGGTGAGCACTGTCTGTGACTGAAAGGGTGAGCGCTGTCTGTAACTGAAAGGGTGAGCGCTGTCTGTGACTGAAAGGGTGAGTGTGACTGAAAGTGTGAGCACTGTCTGTGACTGAAAGGGTGAGCGCTGTCTGTGACTGAAAGGGTGAGCACTATCTGTGACTGAAAGGGTGAGTGTGATTGAAAGGGTGAGCACTGTCTGTGACTGAAAGGGTGAGTGTGACTGAAAGGGTGAGCACTGTCTGTGACTGAAAGGGTGAGTGTGACTGAAAGGGTGAGCACTGTCAGTGACTGAAAGGGTGAGTGTGACTGAAAGGTTGAGCACTGTCTGTGACTGAAAGGGTGAGTGTGACTGAAAGGGTGAGCACTGTCTGTGACTGAAAGGGTGAGCGCTGTCTGTGACTGAAAGGGTGAGCGCTGTCTGTGACTGAAAGGGTGAGCACTTTCTGTGACTGAAAGGGTGAGCACTGTCTGTGACTGAAAGGGTGAGTGTGACTGAAAGGGTGAGCACTGTCTGTGACTGAAAGGGTGAGCGCTGTCTGTGACTGAAAGGGTGAGCGCTGTCTGTGACTGAAAGGGTGAGCGCTGTCTGTGACTGAAAGGGTGAGTGTGACTGAAAGGGTGAGCACTGTCTGTGACTGAAAGGGTGAGTGTGACTGAAAGGGTGAGCGCTGTCTGTGACTGAAAGGGTGAGCGCTGTGTGTGACTGAAAGGGTGAGCGCTGTCTGTGACTGAAAGGGTGAGCGCTGTCTGTGACTGAAAGGGTGAGTGTGACTGAAAGGGTGAGCACTGTCTGTGACTGAAAGGGTGAGCACTGTCTGTGACTGAAAGTGTGAGCACTGTCTGTGACTGAAAGTGTGAGCGGTGTCTATGACTGAAAGTGTGAGCACTGTCTGTGACTGAAAGGGTGAGCGCTGTCTGTGACTGAAAGGGTGAGCGCATCTGTGACTGAAAGGGTGAGCACATTCTGTGACTGAAAGGGTGAGCGCTGTTTGTGACTGAAAGTGTGAGCACTGTCTGTGACTGAAAGGGTGAGCGCTGTCTGTGACTGAAAGGGTGAGTGTGACTGAAAGGGTGAGCACTGTCTGTGACTGAAAGGGTGAGTGTGACTGAAAGGGTGAGCACTGTCTGTGACTGAAAGGGTGAGTGTGACTGAAAGGGTGAGCACTGTCTGTGACTGAATGGTTGAGCGCTGTCTGTGACTGAAAGGGTGAGTGTGACTGAAAGGGTGAGCACTGTCTGTGACTGAAAGGGTGAGTGTGACTGAAAGGGTGTGCGCTGTCTGTGACTGAAAGGGTGAGTGTGATTGAAAGGTGAGCACTGTCTGTGACTGAAAGGGTGAGTGTGACTGAAAGGGTGAGCACTGTCTGTGACTGAAAGGGTGAGTGTTGCTGAAAGGGTGAGCGCTGTCTGTGACTGTAAGGTTGAGTGTGACTGAAAGGGTGAGCACTGTCTGTGACTGAAAGGGTGAGTGTTGCTGAAAGGGTGAGCGCTGTCTGTGACTGTAAGGTTGAGTGTGACTGAAAGGGTGAGCACTGTCTGTGACTTAAAGGGTGAGCGCTGTCTGTAACTGAAAGGGTGAGCGCTGTCTGTGACTGAAAGGGTGAGCACTTTCTGTGACTGAAAGGGTGAGCGCTGTCTGTGACTGAAAGTGTGAGCGCTGTCTGTGACTGAAAGGGTGAGTGTGACTGAAAGTGTGAGCACTGTCTGTGACTGAAAGGGTGAGCGCTGTCTGTGACTGAAAGGGTGAGCACTATCTGTGACTGAAAGGGTGAGTGTGATTGAAAGGGTGAGCACTGTCTGTGACTGAAAGGGTGAGTGTGACTGAAAGGGTGAGCACTGTCTGTGACTGAAAGGGTGAGTGTGACTGAAAGGGTGAGCACTGTCAGTGACTGAAAGGGTGAGTGTGACTGAAAGGTTGAGCACTGTCTGTGACTGAAAGGGTGAGTGTGACTGAAAGGGTGAGCACTGTCTGTGACTGAAAGGGTGAGCGCTGTCTGTGACTGAAAGGGTGAGCGCTGTCTGTGACTGAAAGGGTGAGCACTTTCTGTGACTGAAAGGGTGAGCGCTGTCTGTGACTGAAAGTGTGAACGCTGTCTGTGACTGAAAGGGTGAGTGTGACTGAAAGTGTGAGCACTGTCTGTGACTGAAAGGGTGAGCGCTGTCTGTGACTGAAAGGGTGAGTGTGACTGAAAGGGTGAGCACTATCTGTGACTGAAAGGGTGAGTGTGATTGAAAGGGTGAGCACTGTCTGTGACTGAAAGGGTGAGTGTGACTGAAAGGGTGAGCACTGTCTATGACTGAAAGGGTGAGTGTGACTGAAAGGGTGAGCACTGTCTGTGACAGAAAGGGTGAGTGTGACTGAAAGTTTGAGCACTGTCTGTGACTGAAAGGGTGAGCGCTGTCTGTGACTGAAAGGGTGAGTGTGACTGAAAGGGTGAGCACTGTCTGTGACTGAATGGGTGAGCACTGTCTGTGACTGAAAGGGTGAGTGTGACTGAAAGGGTGAGCGCTGTCTGTGACTGAAAGGGTGAGTGTGACTGAAAGGGTGAGCACTGTCTGTGACTGAAAGTTTGAGCACTGTCTGTGACTGAAAGGGTGAGCGCTGTCTGTGACTGAAAGGGTGAGTGTGACTGAAAGGGTGAGCACTGTCTGTGACTGAATGGGTGAGCACTGTCTGTGACTGAAAGGGTGAGTGTGACTGAAAGGGTGAGCGCTGTCTGTGACTGAAAGGGTGAGTGTGACTGAAAGGGTGAGCACTGTCTGTGACTGAAAGGGTGAGCGCTGTCTGTGACTGAAAGTGTGAGCGCTGTCTGTGACTGAAAGGGTGAGTGTGACTGAAAGTGTGAGCACTGTCTGTGACTGAAAGGGTGAGCGCTGTCTGTGACTGAAAGGGTGAGTGTGACTGAAAGGGTGAGCACTCTCTGTGACTGAAAGGGTGAGTGTTATTGAAAGGGTGAGCACTGTCTGTGACTGAAAGGGTGAGTGTGACTGAAAGGGTGAGCACTGTCTGTGACTGAAAGGGTGAGTGTGACTGAAACGGTGAGCACTGTCAGTGACTGAAAGGGTGAGTGTGACTGAAAGGGTGAGCACTGTCTGTGACTGAAAGGGTGAGTGTGACTGAAAGGGTGAGCACTGTCTGTGACTGAAAGGGTGAGTGTGACTGAAAGGGTGAGCACTGTCAGTGACTGAAAGGGTGAGTGTGACTGAAAGGGTGAGTGTGACTGAAAGTGTGAGCACTGTCTGTGACTGAAAGGGTGAGCGCTGTCTGTGACTGAAAGGGTGAGTGTGACTGAAAGGGTGAGCACTATCTGTGACTGAAAGGGTGAGTGTGATTGAAAGGGTGAGCACTGTCTGTGACTGAAAGGGTGAGTGTGACTGAAAGGGTGAGCACTGTCTGTGACTGAAAGGGTGAGTGTGACTGAAAGGGTGAGCACTGTCTGTGACAGAAAGGGTGAGTGTGACTGAAAGTTTGAGCACTGTCTGTGACTGAAAGGGTGAGCGCTGTCTGTGACTGAAAGGGTGAGTGTGACTGAAAGGGTGAGCACTGTCTGTGACTGAAAGGGTGAGTGTGATTGAAAGGGTGAGCACTGTCTGTGACTGAAAGGGTGAGTGTGACTGAAAGGGTGAGCACTGTCTGTGACTGAAAGGGTGAGTGTGACTGAAAGGGTGAGCACTGTCTGTGACTGAAAGGGTGAGTGTGACTGAAAGGGTGAGCACTGTCTGTGACTGAATGGGTGAGCACTGTCTGTGACTGAAAGGGTGAGTGTGACTGAAAGGGTGAGCGCTGTCTGTGACTGAAAGGGTGAGTGTGACTGAAAGGGTGAGCACTGTCTGTGACTGAAAGGGTGAGCGCTGTCTGTGACTGAAAGGGTGAGCGCTGTCTGTGACTGAAAGGGTGAGCACTTTCTGTGACTGAAAGGGTGAGCGCTGTCTGTGACTGAAAGGGTGAGTGTGACTGAAAGTGTGAGCACTGTCTGTGACTGAAAGGGTTAGCGCTGTCTGTGACTGAAAGGGTGAGCACTATCTGTGACTGAAAGGGTGAGTGTGATTGAAAGGGTGAGCACTGTCTGTGACTGAAAGGGTGAGTGTGACTGAAAAGGTGAGCACTGTCTGTGACTGAAAGGGTGAGTGTGACTGATAGGGTGAGCACTGTCAGTGACTGAAAGGGTGAGTGTGACTGAAAGGGTGAGCACTGTCTGTGACTGAAAGGGTGAGTGTGACTGAAAGGGTGAGCACTGTCTGTGACTGAAAGGGTGAGCGCTGTCTGTGACTGAAAGGGTGAGCGCTGTCTGTGACTGAAAGGGTGAGCACTTTCTGTGACTGAAAGGGTGAGCGCTGTCTGTGACTGAAAGTGTGAGCGCTGTCTGTGACTGAAAGGGTGAGTGTGACTGAAAGTGTGAGCACTGTCTGTGACTGAAAGGGTGAGCGCTGTCTGTGACTGAAAGGGTGAGTGTGATTGAAAGGGTGAGCACTGTGTGACTGAAAGGGTGAGTGTGACTGAAAGGGTGAGCACTGTCTGTGACAGAAAGGGTGAGTGTGACTGAAAGTTTGAGCACTGTCTGTGACTGAAAGGGTGAGCGCTGTCTGTGACTGAAAGGGTGAGTGTGACTGAAAGGGTGAGCACTGTCTGTGACTGAAAGGGTGAGTGTGATTGAAAGGGTGAGCACTGTCTGTGACTGAAAGGGTGAGTGTGACTGAAAGGGTGAGCTCTGTCTGTGACTGAAAGGGTGAGTGTGACTGAAAGGGTGAGCACTGTCTGTGACTGAAAGGGTGAGCGCTGTCTGTGACTGAAAGGGTGAGTGTAACTGAAAGGGTGAGCGCTGTCTGTGACTGAAAGGGTGAGTGTGACTGAAAGGGTGAGCACTGTCTGTGACTGAAAGGGTGAGTGTGACTGAAAGGGTGAGCACTGTCTGTGACTGAAAGGGTGAGTGTGACTGAAAGGGTGAGCGCTGTCTGTGACTGAAAGTGTGAGCGCTGTCTGTGACTGAAAGGGTGAGCGCTGTCTGTGACTGAAAGGGTGAGTGTGACTGAAAGGGTGAGCACTGTCTGTGACTGAAAGGGTGAATGTGACTGAAAGGGTGAGCACTGTCTGTGACTGAAAGGGTGAGTGTGACTGAAAGGGTGAGCACTGTCTGTGACTGAAAGTGTGAGTGTGACTGAAAGTGTGAGCACTGTCTGTGACTGAAAGGGTGAGCGCTGTCTGTGACTGAAAGGGTGAGTGTGACTGAAAGGGTGAGCGCTGTCTGTGACTGAAAGGGTGAGTGTGACTGAAAGGGTGAGCACTGTCAGTGACTGAAAGGGTGAGTGTGACTGAAAGGGTGAGCACTGTCTGTGACTGAAAGGGTGAGTGTGACTGAAAGGGTGAGCACTGTCTGTGACTGAAAGGGTGAGTGTGACTGAAAGGGTGAGCGCTGTCTGTGACTGAAAGGGTGCGTGTGATTGAAAGGTTGAGCACTGTCTGTGACTGAAAGGGTGAGTGTGACTGAAAGGGTGAGCACTGTCTGTGACCGAAAGGGTGAGTGTGACTGAAAGGGTGAGCACTGTCTGTGACTGAAAGGGTGAGCGCTGTCTGTGACTGAAAGGGTGAGTGTGACTGAAAGGGTGAGCGCTGTCTGTGACTGAAAGGGTGAGTGTGACTGAAAGGGTGAGCACTGTCTGTGACTGAAAGGGTGAGTGTGACTGAAAGGGTGAGCACTGTCTGTGACTGAAAGGGTGAGTGTGACTGAAAGGGTGAGCACTGTCTGTGACTGAAAGGGTGAGTGTGACTGAAAGGGTGAGCGCTGTCTGTGACTGAAAGTGTGAGCGCTGTCTGTGACTGAAAGGGTGAGCGCTGTCTGTGACTGAAAGGGTGAGTGTGACTGAAAGGGTGAGCACTGTCTGTGATTGAAAGGGTGAGTGTGACTGAAAGGGTGAGCACTGTCTGTGACTGAAAATGTGAGTGTGACTGAAAGGGTGAGCACTGTCTGTGACTGAAAGGGTGAGTGTGACTGAAAGGGTGAGCACTGTCTGTGACTGAAAGGGTGAGCGCTGTCTGTGACTGAAAGGGTGAGTGTGACTGAAAGGGTGAGCGCTGTCTGTGACTGAAAGGGTGAGCGCTGTCTGTGACTGAAAGGGTGAGTGTGACTGAAAGGGTGAGCACTGTCTGTGACTGAAAGGGTGAGTGTGACTGAAAGGGTGAGCACTGTCTGTGACTGAAAGGGTGAGTGTGACTGAAAGGGTGAGCGCTGTCTGTGACTGAAAGTGTGAGCGCTGTCTGTGACTGAAAGGGTGAGCGCTGTCTGTGACTGAAAGGGTGAGTGTGACTGAAAGGGTGAGCACTGTCTGTGACTGAAAGGGTGAATGTGACTGAAAGGTTGAGCACTGTCTGTGACTGAAAGGGTGAGTGTGACTGAAAGGTTGAGCGCTGTCTGTGACTGAAAGGGTGAGTGTGACTGAAAGGGTGAGCACTGTCAGTGACTGAAAGGGTGAGTGTGACTGAAAGGGTGAGCACTGTCTGTGACTGAAAGTGTGAGTGTGACTGAAAGGGTGAGCACTGTCTGTGACTGAAAGGGTGAGTGTGACTGAAAGGGTGAGCGCTGTCTGTGACTGAAAGGGTGCGTGTGATTGAAAGGGTGAGCACTGTCTGTGACTGAAAGGTTGAGTGTGACTGAAAGGGTGAGCACTGTCTGTGACTGAAAGGGTGAGTGTGACTGAAAGGGTGAGCACTGTCTGTGACTGAAAGGGTGAGCGCTGTCTGTGACTGAAAGGGTGAGTGTGACTGAAAGGGTGAGCGCTGTCTGTGACTGAAAGGGTGAGCGCTGTCTGTGACTGAAAGGGTGAGTGTGACTGAAAGGGTGAGCACTGTCTGTGACTGAAAGGGTGAGTGTGACTGAAAGGGTTAGCACTCTCTGTGACTGAAAGGGTGAGTGTGACTGAAAGGGTGAGCACTGTCTGTGACTGAAAGGGTGAGTGTGACTGAAAGGGTGAGCGCTGTCTGTGACTGAAAGTGTGAGCGCTGTCTGTGACTGAAAGGGTGAGCGCTGTCTGTGACTGAAAGGGTGAGTGTGACTGAAAGGGTGAGCACTGTCTGTGACTGAAAGGGTGAGTGTGACTGAAAGGGTGAGCACTGTCTGTGACTGAAAATGTGAGCTTGACTGAAAGGGTGAGCGCTGTCTGTGACTGAAAGGGTGAGTGTGACTGAAAGGGTGAGCGCTGTCTGTGACTGAAAGGGTGAGCGCTGTCTGTGACTGAAAGGGTGAGTGTGACTGAAAGGGTGAGCGCTGTCTGTGACTGAAAGGGAGAGCGCTGTCTGTGACTGAAAGGGTGAGTGTGACTGAAAGGGTGAGCACTGTCTGTGACTGAAAGGGTGAGTGTGACTGAAAGGGTGAGCACTGTCTGTGACTGAAAGGGTGAGTGTGACTGAAAGGGTGAGCACTGTCTGTGACTGAAAGGGTGAGTGTGACTGAAAGGGTGAGCGCTGTCTGTGACTGAAAGGGTGAGCGCTGTCTGTGACTGAAAGGGTGAGTGTGACTGAAAGGGTGAGCACTGTCTGTGACTGAAAGAGTGAGCACTGTCTGTGACTGATGGTGTGAGCGCTGTCTGTGACTGAAAGGGTGAGCACTGTCTGTGACTGAAAGTGTGAGCACTGTCTGTGACTGAAAGTGTGAGCGCTGTCTGTGACTGAAAGTGTGAGCGCTGTCTGTGACTGAAAGGGTGAGCGCTGTCTGTGACTGAAAGTGTGAGCGCTGTCTGTGACTGAAATGGTGAGCGCTGTCTGTGACTGAAAGGGTGAGTGTGACTGAAAGGTTGAGCGCTGTCTGTGACTGAAAGGGTGAGCACTGTCTGTGACTGAAAGGGTGAGTGTGACTGAATGTGTGAGCACTGTCTGTGACTGAAAGTGTGAGCACTGTCTGTGACTGAAAGGGTGAGTGTGACTGAAAGGGTGAGCACTGTCTGTGACTGAAAGGGTGAGTGTGACTGAAAGGGTGAGCACTGTCTGTGACTGAAAGGGTGAGTGTGACTGAAAGGGTGAGCACTGTCTGTGACTGAAAGGGTGAGTGTGACTGAAAGGGTGAGCACTGTCTGTGACTGAAAGGGTGAGCGCTGTCTGTGACTGAAAGGGTGAGTGTGACTGAAAGGGTGAGCCCTGTCTGTGACTGAAAGGGTGAGCGCTGTCTGTGACTGAAAGGGTGAGTGTGACTGAAAGGGTGAGCACTGTCTGTGACTGAAAGGGTGAGTGTGACTGAAAGGGTGAGCACTGTCTGTGACTGAAAGGGTGAGTGTGACTGAAAGAGTGAGCACTGTCTGTGACTGAAAGGGTGAGCGCTGTCTGTGACTGAAAGGGTGAGTGTGACTGAAAGGGTGAGCACTGTCTGTGACTGAAAGAGTGAGCACTGTCTGTGACTGATGGTGTGAGCGCTGTCTGTGACTGAAAGGGTGAGCACTGTCTGTGACTGAAAGTGTGAGCACTGTCTGTGACTGAAAGTGTGAGCACTGTCTGTGACTGAAAGTGTGAGCGCTGTCTGTGACTGAAAGTGTGAGCGCTGTCTGTGACTGAAAGGGTGAGCGCTGTCTGTGACTGAAAGTGTGAGCGCTGTCTGTGACTGAAATGGTGAGCACTGTCTGTGACTGAAAGGGTGAGTGTGACTGAAAGGGTGAGCGCTGTCTGTGACTGAAAGGGTGAGCACTGTCTGTGACTGAAAGGGTGAGTGTGACTGAAAGTGTGAGCACTGTCTGTGACTGAAAGGGTGAGCACTGTCTGTGACTGAAAGTGTGAGCACTGTCTGTGACTGAAAGTGTGAGCGCTGTCTGTGACTGAAAGTGTGAGCGCTGTCTGTGACTGAAAGGGTGAGCGGTGTCTGTGACTGAAAGTGTGAGCGCTGTCTGTGACTGAAAGGGTGAGCGCTGTCTGTGACTGAAAGGGTGAGCGCTGTCTGTGACTGAAAGGGTGAGCACTGTCTGTGACTTAAAGGGTGAGTATGACTGAAAGGGTGAGCACTGTCTGTGACTGAAAGGGTGAGTGTGAACGAAAGGGTGAACACTGTCTGTGACTGAAAGGGTGAGCACTGTCTGTGACTGAAAGTGTGAGCACTGTCTGTGACTGAAAGGGTGAGCGCTGTCTGTGACTGATGGTGTGAGCGCTGTCTGTGACTGAAAGTGTGAGCGCTGTCTGTGACTGAAAGTGTGAGCGCTGTCTGTGACTGAAAGGGTGAGCGCTGTCTGTGACTGAAAGGGTGAGCGCTGTCTGTGACTGAAAGGGTGAGCACTGTCTGTGACTGAAAGGGTGAGTATGACTGAAAGGGTGAGCACTGTCTGTGACTGAAAGGGTGAGTGTGACTGAAAGGGTGAACACTGTCTGTGACTGAAAGGGTGAGCACTGTCTGTGACTGAAAGTGTGAGCGCTGTGTGTGACCGAAAGTGTGAGCACTGTCTGTGACTGAAAGTGTGAGCACTGTCTGTGACTGAAAGTGTGAGCGCTGTCTGTGACTGAAAGGTTGAGCGCTGTCTGTGACTGAAAGGGTGAGTGTGACTGAAAGTGTGAGCACTGTCTGTGACTGAAAGGGTGAGCACTGTCTGTGACTGAAAGTGTGAGCACTGTCTGTGACTGAAAGTGTGAGCGCTGTCTGTGACTGAAAGTGTGAGCGCTGTCTGTGACTGAAAGGGTGAGCGCTGTCTGTGACTGAAAGTGTGAGCGCTGTCTGTGACTGAAAGGGTGAGCGCTGTCTGTGACTGAAAGGGTGAGCGCTGTCTGTGACTGATGGTGTGAGCGCTGTCTTTGACTGAAAGTGTGAGTGCTGTCTGTGACTGAAAGTGTGAGCGCTGTCTGTGACTGAAAGGGTGAGCGCTGTCTGTGACTGAAAGGGTGAGTGTGACTGAAAGGGTCAGCACTATTTGTGACTGAAAGGGTGAGTGTGATTGAAAGGGTGAGCACTGTCTGTGACTGAAAGGGTGAGTGTGACTGAAAGGGTGAGCACTGTCTGTGACTGAAAGGGTGAGTATGACTGAAAGTGTGAGCACTGTCTGTGACTGAAAGGGTGAGCGCTGTCTGTGACTGAAAGGGTGAGTGTGACTGAAAGGGTGAGCGCTGTCTGTGACTGAAAGTGTGAGCGCTGTCTGTGACTGAAATGGTGAGCGCTGTCTGTGACTGAAAGGGTGAGTGTGACTGAAAGGGTGAGCGCTGTCTGTGACTGAAAGGGTGAGCACTGTCAATGACTGAAAGGGTGAGTGTGACTGAAAGTGTGAGCACTGTCTGTGACTGAAAGGGTGAGCACTGTCTGTGACTGAAAGTGTGAGCACTGTCTGTGACTGAAAGTGTGAGCACTGTCTGTGACTGAAAGTGTGAGCGCTGTCTTTGACTGAAAGTGTGAGCGCTGTCTGTGACTGAAAGGGTGAGCGGTGTCTGTGACTGAAAGGGTGAGCGCTGTCTGTGACTGAAAGGGTGAGCGCTGTCTGTGACTGAAAGGGTGAGCGCTGTCTGTGACTGAAAGGGTGAGCACTGCCTGTGACTTAAAGGGTGAGTATGACTGAAAGGGTGAGCACTGTCTGTGACTGAAAGGGTGAGTGTGACTGAAAGGGTGAACACTGTCTGTGACTGAAAGGGTGAGCACTGTCTGTGACTGAAAGTGTGAGCGCTGTCTGTGACTGAAAGTGTGAGCACTGTCTTTGACTGAAAGTGTGAGCGCTGTCTGTGACTGAAAGGGTTAGCGCTGTCTGTGACTGATGGTGTGAGCGCTGTCTGTGACTGAAAGTGTGAGCGCTGTCTGTGAGTGAAAGTGTGAGCGCTGTCTGTGACTGAAAGGTTGAGCGCTGTCTGTGACTGAAAGGGTGAGTGTGACTGAAAGTGTGAGCACTGTCTGTGACTGAAAGGGTGAGCACTGTCTGTGACTGAAAGTGTGAGCGCTGTCTGTGACTGAAAGTGTGAGCGCTGTCTGTGACTGAAAGGGTGAGCGCTGTCTGTGACTGAACGTGTGAGCGCTGTCTGTGACTGAAAGGGTGAGCGCTGTCTGTGACTGAAAGGGTGAGCGCTGTCTGTGACTGATGGTGTGAGCGCTGTCTTTGACTGAAAGTGTGAGCGCTGTCTGTGACTGAAAGTGTGAGCGCTGTCTGTGACTGAAAGGGTGAGCGCTGTCTGTGACTGAAAGGGTGAGTGTGACTGAAAGGGTGAGCACTATCTGTGACTGAAAGGGTGAGTGTGATTGAAAGGGTGAGCACTGTCTGTGACTGAAAGGGTGAGTGTGACTGAAAGGGTGAGCACTGTCTGTGACTGAAAGGGTGAGTGTGACTGAAAGTGTGAGCACTGTCTGTGACTGAAAGGGTGAGCGCTGTCTGTGACTGAAAGGGTGAGTGTGACTGAAAGGGTGAGCACTATCTGTGACTGAAAGGGTGAGTGTGATTGAAAGGGTGAGCACTGTCTGTGACTGAAAGGGTGAGTGTGACTGAAAGGGTGAGCACTGTCTGTGACTGAAAGGGTGAGCGCTGTCTGTGACTGAAAGGGTGAGCGCTGTCTGTGACTGAAAGTGTGAGCGCTGTCTGTGACTGAAAGTGTGAGCGCTGTCTGTGACTGAAAGGGTGAGTGTGACTGAAAGGGTGAGCACTGTCTGTGACTGAAAGGGTGAGTGTGACTGAAAGGGTGAGCACTGTCTGTGACTGAAAGGGTGAGTGTGACTGAAAGGGTGAGCGCTGTCTGTGATTGAAAGGGTGAGCGCTGTCTGTGACTGAAAGGGTGAGCGCTGTCTGTGACTGAAAGGGTGAGCGCTGTCTGTGACTGAAAGGGTGAGCACTGTCTGTGACTGAAAGGGTGAGTGTGACTGAAAGGGTGAGCACTGTCTGTGACTGAAAGGGTGAGTGTGACTGAAAGGGTGAGCGCTGTCTGTGACTGAAAGTGTGAGCGCTGTCTGTGACTGAAAGGGTGAGCGCTGTCTGTGACTGAAAGTGTGAGCGCTGTCTGTGACTGAAATGGTGAGCGCTGTGTGTGACTGAAAGGGTGAGTGTGACTGAAAGGGTTAGCGCTGTCTGTGACTGATGGTGTGAGCGCTGTCTGTGACTGAAAGTGTGAGCGCTGTCTGTGACTGAAAGTTTGAGCGCTGTCTGTGACTGAAAGGTTGAGCACTGTCTGTGACTGAAAGGGTGAGTGTGACTGAAAGTGTGAGCACTGTCTGTGACTGAAAGGGTGAGCACTGTCTGTGACTGAAAGTGTGAGCACCGTCTGTGACTGAAAGTGTGAGCGCTGTCTGTGACTGAAAGTGTGAGCGCTGTCTGTGACTGAAAGGGTGAGCGCTGTCTGTGACTGAAAGTGTGAGCGCTGTCTGTGACTGAAAGGGTGAGCGCTGTCTGTGACTGAAAGGG
This sequence comes from Moxostoma hubbsi, assembly GCA_032164185.1. Lineage (NCBI taxonomy): Eukaryota > Metazoa > Chordata > Actinopteri > Cypriniformes > Catostomidae > Moxostoma > Moxostoma hubbsi. Next base: position 13,517,708 of record JAVLUX010000005.1, read on the forward strand.
TGAGCGCTGTCTGTGACTGATGGTGTGAGCGCTGTCTTTGACTGAAAGTGTGAGCGCTGTCTGTGACTGAAAGTGTGAGCGCTGTCTGTGACTGAAAGGGTGAGCGCTGTCTGTGACTGAAAGGGTGAGTGTGACTGAAAGGGTGAGCACTATCTGTGACTGAAAGGGTGAGTGTGATTGAAAGGGTGAGCACTGTCTGTGACTGATGGTGTGAGTGCTGTCTGTGACTGAAAGTGTGAGCGCTGTCTGTTACTGAAAGTGTGAGCGCTGTCTGTGACTGAAAGGTTGAGCGCTGTCTGTGACTGAAAGGGTGAGTGTGACTGAAAGTGTGAGCACTGTCTGTGACTGAAAGGGTGAGCACTGTCTGTGACTGAAAGTGTGAGCACTGTCTGTGACTGAAAGTGTGAGCACTGTCTGTGACTGAAAGGGTGAGCACTGTCTGTGACTGAAAGTGTGAGCGCTGTCTGTGACTGAAAGTGTGAGCGCTGTCTGTCACTGAAAGGGTGAGCGCTGTCTGTGACTGAAAGTGTGAGCGCTGTCTGTGACTGAAAGGGTGAGCGCTGTCTGTGACTGAAAGGGTGAGCGCTGTCTGTGACTGAAAGGGTGAGCGCTGTCTGTGACTGATGGTGTGAGCGCTGTCTTTGACTGAAAGTGTGAGCGCTGTCTGTGACTGAAAGTGTGAGCGCTGTCTGTGACTGAAAGGGTGAGCGCTGTCTGTGACTGAAAGGGTGAGTGTGACTGAAAGGGTCAGCACTATCTGTGACTGAAAGGGTGAGTGTGATTGAAAGGGTGAGCACTGTCTGTGACTGAAAGGGTGAGTGTGACTGAAAGGGTGAGCACTGTCTGTGACTGAAAGGGTGAGTGTGACTGAAAGTGTGAGCACTGTCTGTGACTGAAAGGGTGTGCGCTGTCTGTGACTGAAAGGGTGAGTGTGACTGAAAGGGTGAGCGCTGTCTGTGACTGAAAGTGTGAGCGCTGTCTGTGACTGAAATGGTGAGCGCTGTCTGTGACTGAAAGGGTGAGTGTGACTGAAAGGGTGAGCGCTGTCTGTGACTGAAAGGGTGAGCACTGTCAATGACTGAAAGGGTGAGTGTGACTGAAAGTGTGAGCACTGTCTGTGACTGAAAGGGTGAGCACTGTCTGTGACTGAAAGTGTGAGCACTGTCTGTGACTGAAAGTGTGAGCACTGTCTGTGACTGAAAGTGTGAGCGCTGTCTTTGACTGAAAGTGTGAGCGCTGTCTGTGACTGAAAGGGTGAGCGGTGTCTGTGACTGAAAGGGTGAGCGCTGTCTGTGACTGAAAGGGTGAGCGCTGTCTGTGACTGAAAGGGTGAGCACTGTCTGTGACTGAAAGGGTGAGCGCTGTCTGTGACTGAAAGGGTGAGCACTGCCTGTGACTGAAAGGGTGAATATGACTGAAAGGGTGAGCACTGTCTGTGACTGAAAGGGTGAGTGTGACTGAAAGGGTGAACACTGTCTGTGACTGAAAGGGTGAGCACTGTCTGTGACTGAAAGTGTGAGCGCTGTCTGTGACTGAAAGTGTGAGCACTGTCTTTGACTGAAAGTGTGAGCGCTGTCTGTGACTGAAAGGGTTAGCGCTGTCTGTGACTGAAAGGGTTAGCGCTGTCTGTGACTGATGGTGTGAGCGCTGTCTGTGACTGAAAGTGTGAGCGCTGTCTGTGAGTGAAAGTGTGAGCGCTGTCTGTGACTGAAAGGTTGAGCGCTGTCTGTGACTGAAAGGGTGAGTGTGACTGAAAGTGTGAGCACTGTCTGTGACTGAAAGGGTGAGCACTGTCTGTGACTGAAAGTGTGAGCGCTGTCTGTGACTGAAAGTGTGAGCGCTGTCTGTGACTGAAAGGGTGAGCGCTGTCTGTGACTGAAAGTGTGAGCGCTGTCTGTGACTGAAAGGGTGAGCGCTGTCTGTGACTGAAAGGGTGAGCGCTGTCTGTGACTGATGGTGTGAGCGCTGTTTTTGACTGAAAGTGTGAGCGCTGTCTGTGACTGAAAGTGTGAGCGCTGTCTGTGACTGAAAGGGTGAGCGCTGTCTGTGACTGAAAGGGTGAGTGTGACTGAAAGGGTGAGCACTATCTGTGACTGAAAGGGTGAGTGTGATTGAAAGGGTGAGCACTGTCTGTGACTGAAAGGGTGAGTGTGACTGAAAGGGTGAGCACTGTCTGTGACTGAAAGGGTGAGTGTGACTGAAAGTGTGAGCACTGTCTGTGACTGAAAGGGTGAGCGCTGTCTGTGACTGAAAGGGTGAGTGTGACTGAAAGGGTGAGCACTATCTGTGACTGAAAGGGTGAGTGTGATTGAAAGGGTGAGCACTGTCTGTGACTGAAAGGGTGAGTGTGACTGAAAGGGTGAGCACTGTCTGTGACTGAAAGGGTGAGCGCTGTCTGTGACTGAAAGGGTGAGCGCTGTCTGTGACTGAAAGTGTGAGCGCTGTCTGTGACTGAAAGTGTGAGCGCTGTCTGTGACTGAAAGGGTGAGTGTGACTGAAAGGGTGAGCACTGTCTGTGACTGAAAGGGTGAGTGTGACTGAAAGGGTGAGCACTGTCTGTGACTGAAAGGGTGAGTGTGACTGAAAGGGTGAGCGCTGTCTGTGATTGAAAGGGTGAGCGCTGTCTGTGACTGAAAGGGTGAGCGCTGTCTGTGACTGAAAGGGTGAGCGCTGTCTGTGACTGAAAGGGTGAGCACTGTCTGTGACTGAAAGGGTGAGTGTGACTGAAAGGGTGAGCACTGTCTGTGACTGAAAGGGTGAGTGTGACTGAAAGGGTGAGCGCTGTCTGTGACTGAAAGTGTGAGCGCTGTCTGTGACTGAAAGGGTGAGCGCTGTCTGTGACTGAAAGTGTGAGCGCTGTCTGTGACTGAAATGGTGAGCGCTGTGTGTGACTGAAAGGGTGAGTGTGACTGAAAGGGTTAGCGCTGTCTGTGACTGATGGTGTGAGCGCTGTCTGTGACTGAAAGTGTGAGCGCTGTCTGTGACTGAAAGTTTGAGCGCTGTCTGTGACTGAAAGGTTGAGCACTGTCTGTGACTGAAAGGGTGAGTGTGACTGAAAGTGTGAGCACTGTCTGTGACTGAAAGGGTGAGCACTGTCTGTGACTGAAAGTGTGAGCACTGTCTGTGACTGAAAGTGTGAGCGCTGTCTGTGACTGAAAGTGTGAGCGCTGTCTGTGACTGAAAGGGTGAGCGCTGTCTGTGACTGAAAGTGTGAGCGCTGTCTGTGACTGAAAGGGTGAGCGCTGTCTGTGACTGAAAGGGTGAGCGCTGTCTGTGACTGATGGTGTGAGCGCTGTCTTTGACTGAAAGTGTGAGCGCTGTCTGTGACTGAAAGTGTGAGCGCTGTCTGTGACTGAAATGGTGAGCGCTGTGTGTGACTGAAAGGGTGAGTGTGACTGAAAGGGTTAGCGCTGTCTGTGACTGATGGTGTGAGCGCTGTCTGTGACTGAAAGTGTGAGCGCTGTCTGTGACTGATGGTGTGAGCGCTGTCTGTGACTGAAAGTGTGAGCGCTGTCTGTTACTGAAAGTGTGAGCGCTGTCTGTGACTGAAAGGTTGAGCGCTGTCTGTGACTGAAAGGGTGAGTGTGACTGAAAGTGTGAGCACTGTCTGTGACTGAAAGGGTGAGCACTGTCTGTGACTGAAAGTGTGAGCACTGTCTGTGACTGAAAGTGTGAGCACTGTCTGTGACTGAAAGGGTGAGCACTGTCTGTGACTGAAAGTGTGAGCGCTGTCTGTGACTGAAAGTGTGAGCGCTGTCTGTCACTGAAAGGGTGAGCGCTGTCTGTGACTGAAAGTGTGAGCGCTGTCTGTGACTGAAAGGGTGAGCGCTGTCTGTGACTGAAAGGGTGAGCGCTGTCTGTGACTGATGGTGTGAGCGCTGTCTTTGACTGAAAGTGTGAGCGCTGTCTGTGACTGAAAGGGTGAGCGCTGTCTGTGACTGAAAGGGTGAGCGCTGTCTGTGACTGAAAGGGTGAGTGTGACTGAAAGGGTCAGCACTATCTGTGACTGAAAGGGTGAGTGTGATTGAAAGGGTGAGCACTGTCTGTGACTGAAAGGGTGAGTGTGACTGAAAGGGTGAGCACTGTCTGTGACTGAAAGGGTGAGTGTGACTGAAAGTGTGAGCACTGTCTGTGACTGAAAGGGTGTGCGCTGTCTGTGACTGAAAGGGTGAGTGTGACTGAAAGGGTGAGCGCTGTCTGTGACTGAAAGTGTGAGCGCTGTCTGTGACTGAAATGGTGAGCGCTGTCTGTGACTGAAAGGGTGAGTGTGACTGAAAGGGTGAGCGCTGTCTGTGACTGAAAGGGTGAGCACTGTCTGTGACTGAAAGGGTGAGTGTGACTGAAAGTGTGAGCACTGTCTGTGACTGAAAGGGTGAGCACTGTCTGTGACTGAAAGTGTGAGCAATGTCTGTGACTGAAAGTGTGAGCGCTGTCTGTGACTGAAAGTGTGAGCGCTGTCTGTGACTGAAAGGGTGAGCGGTGTCTGTGACTGAAAGTGTGAGCGCTGTCTGTGACTGAAAGGGTGAGCGCTGTCTGTGACTGAAAGGGTGAGCACTGTCTGTGACTGAAAGGGTGAGCGCTGTCTGTGACTGAAAGGGTGAGCACTGTCTGTGACTGAAAGGGTGAGTATGACTGAAAGGGTGAGCACTGTCTGTGACTGAAAGGGTGAGTGTGACTGAAAGGGTGAACACTGTCTGTGACTGAAAGGGTGAGCACTGTCTGTGACAAAGTGTGAGCGCTGTGTGTGACTGAAAGTGTGAGCGCTGTCTGTGACTGAAAGTGTGAGCGCTGTCTATGACTGAAAGTGTGAGCGCTGTCTGTGACTGAAAGGTTGAGCGCTGTGTGTGACTGAAAGGGTGAGTGTGACTGAAAGTGTGAGCACTGTCTGTGACTGAAAGGGTGAGCACTGTCTGTGACTGAAAGTGTGAGCGCTGTCTGTGACTGAAAGTGTGAGCGCTGTCTGTGACTGAAAGTGTGAGCGCTGTCTGTGACTGAAAGGGTGAGCGCTGTCTGTGACTGAAAGTGTGAGCGCTGTCTGTGACTGAAAGGGTGAGCGCTGTCTGTGACTGAAAGGGTGAGCGCTGTCTGTGACTGATGGTGTGAGCGCTGTCTTTGACTGAAAGTGTGAGCGCTGTCTGTGACTGAAAGTGTGAGCGCTGTCTGTGACTGAAAGGGTGAGCGCTGTCTGTGACTGAAAGGGTGAGTGTGACTGAAAGGGTCAGCACTATCTGTGACTGAAAGGGTGAGTGTGATTGAAAGGGTGAGCACTGTCTGTGACTGAAAGGGTGAGCGCTGTCTGTGACTGAAAGGGTGAGCGCTGTCTGTGACTGATGGTGTGAGCGCTGTCTTTGACTGAAAGTGTGAGCGCTGTCTGTGACTGAAAGTGTGAGCGCTGTCTGTGACTGAAAGGGTGAGCGCTGTCTGTGACTGAAAGGGTGAGTGTGACTGAAAGTGTGAGCGCTGTCTGTGACTGAAAGGTTGAGCGCTGTCTGTGACTGAAAGGGTGAGTGTGACTGAAAGTGTGAGCACTGTCTGTGACTGAAAGGGTGAGCACTGTCTGTGACTGAAAGGGTGAGCACTGTCTGTGACTGAAAGTGTGAGCACTGTCTGTGACTGAAAGGGTGAGCACTGTCTGTGACTGAAAGTGTGAGCGCTGTCTGTGACTGAAAGTGTGAGCGCTGTCTGTCACTGAAAGGGTGAGCGCTGTCTGTGACTGAAAGTGTGAGCGCTGTCTGTGACTGAAAGGGTGAGCGCTGTCTGTGACTGAAAGGGTGAGCGCTGTCTGTGACTGATGGTGTGAGCGCTGTCTTTGACTGAAAGTGTGAGCGCTGTCTGTGACTGAAAGTGTGAGCGCTGTCTGTGACTGAAAGGGTGAGCGATGTCTGTGACTGAAAGGGTGAGTGTGACTGAAAGGGTCAGCACTATCTGTGACTGAAAGGGTGAGTGTGATTGAAAGGGTGAGCACTGTCTGTGACTGAAAGGGTGAGTGTGACTGAAAGGGTGAGCACTGTCTGTGACTGAAAGGGTGAGTGTGACTGAAAGTGTGAGCACTGTCTGTGACTGAAAGGGTGTGCGCTGTCTGTGACTGAAAGGGTGAGTGTGACTGAAAGGGTGAGCGCTGTCTGTGACTGAAAGTGTGAGCGCTGTCTGTGACTGAAATGGTGAGCGCTGTCTGTGACTGAAAGGGTGAGTGTGACTGAAAGGGTGAGCGCTGTCTGTGACTGAAAGGGTGAGCACTGTCTGTGACTGAAAGGGTGAGTGTGACTGAAAGTGTGAGCACTGTCTGTGACTGAAAGGGTGAGCACTGTCTGTGACTGAAAGTGTGAGCAATGTCTGTGACTGAAAGTGTGAGCGCTGTCTGTGACTGAAAGTGTGAGCGCTGTCTGTGACTGAAAGGGTGAGCGGTGTCTGTGACTGAAAGTGTGAGCGCTGTCTGTGACTGAAAGGGTGAGCGCTGTCTGTGACTGAAAGGGTGAGCGCTGTCTGTGACTGAAAGGGTGAGCACTGTCTGTGACTGAAAGGGTGAGCGCTGTCTGTGACTGAAAGGGTGAGCACTGTCTGTGACTGAAAGGGTGAGTATGACTGAAAGGGTGAGCACTGTCTGTGACTGAAAGGGTGAGTGTGACTGAAAGGGTGAACACTGGCTGTGACTGAAAGGGTGAGCACTGTCTGTGACTGAAAGTGTGAGCGCTGTGTGTGACTGAAAGTGTGAGCGCTGTCTGTGACTGAAAGTGTGAGCGCTGTCTATGACTGAAAGTGTGAGCGCTGTCTGTGACTGAAAGGTTGAGCGCTGTCTGTGACTGAAAGGGTGAGTGTGACTGAAAGTGTGAGCACTGTCTGTGACTGAAAGGGTGAGCACTGTCTGTGACTGAAAGTGTGAGCACTGTCTGTGACTGAAAGTGTGAGCGCTGTCTGTGACTGAAAGTGTGAGCGCTGTCTGTGACTGAAAGGGTGAGCGCTGTCTGTGACTGAAAGTGTGAGCGCTGTCTGTGACTGAAAGGGTGAGCGCTGTCTGTGACTGAAAGGGTGAGCGCTGTCTGTGACTGATGGTGTGAGCGCTGTCTTTGACTGAAAGTGTGAGCGCTGTCTGTGACTGAAAGTGTGAGCGCTGTCTGTGACTGAAAGGGTGAGCGCTGTCTGTGACTGAAAGGGTGAGTGTGACTGAAAGGGTCAGCACTATCTGTGACTGAAAGGGTGAGTGTGATTGAAAGGGTGAGCACTGTCTGTGACTGAAAGGGTGAGTGTGACTGAAAGGGTGAGCACTGTCTGTGACTGAAAGGGTGAGTTTGACTGAAAGGGTGAGCACTGTCAGTGACTGAAAGGGTGAGTGTGACTGAAAGGGTGAGCACTGTCTGTGACTGAAAGGGTGAGTGTGACTGAAAGGGTGAGCACTGTCTGTGACTAAAAGGGTGAGCGCTGTCTGTGACTGAAAGGGTGAGCGCTGTCTGTGACTGAAAGGGTGAGCACTTTCTGTGACTGAAAGGGTGAGCGCTGTCTGTGACTGAAAGTGTGAGCGCTGTCTGTGACTGAAAGGGTGAGTGTGACTGAAAGTGTGAGCACTGTCTGTGACTGAAAGGGTGAGCGCTGTCTGTGACTGAAAGGGTGAGTGTGACTGAAAGGGTGAGCACTATCTGTGACTGAAAGGGTGAGTGTGATTGAAAGGGTGAGCACTGTGTGACTGAAAGGGTGAGTGTGACTGAAAGGGTGAGCACTGTCTGTGACAGAAAGGGTGAGTGTGACTGAAAGTTTGAGCACTGTCTGTGACTGAAAGGGTGAGCGCTGTCTGTGACTGAAAGGGTGAGTGTGACTGAAAGGGTGAGCACTGTCTGTGACTGAAAGGGTGAGTGTGATTGAAAGGGTGAGCACTGTCTGTGACTGAAAGGGTGAGTGTGACTGAAAGGGTGAGCACTGTCTGTGACTGAAAGGGTGAGTGTGACTGAAAGGGTGAGCACTGTCTGTGACTGAAAGGGTGAGCGCTGTCTGTGACTGAAAGGGTGAGTGTAACTGAAAGGGTGAGCGCTGTCTGTGACTGAAAGGGTGAGTGTGACTGAAAGGGTGAGCACTGTCTGTGACTGAAAGGGTGAGTGTGACTGAAAGGGTGAGCACTGTCTGTGACTGAAAGGGTGAGTGTGACTGAAAGGGTGAGCGCTGTCTGTGACTGAAAGTATGAGCGCTGTCTGTGACTGAAAGGGTGAGCGCTGTCTGTGACTGAAAGGGTGAGTGTGACTGAAAGGGTGAGCACTGTCTGTGACTGAAAGGGTGAATTTGACTGAAAGGGTGAGCACTGTCTGTGACTGAAAGGGTGAGTGTGACTGAAAGGGTGAGCACTGTCTGTGACTGAAAGTGTGAGTGTGACTGAAAGGGTGAGCACTGTCTGTGACTGAAAGGGTGAGCGCTGTCTGTGACTGAAAGGGTGAGTGTGACTGAAAGGGTGAGCACTGTCTGTGACTGAAAGGGTGAGTGTGACTGAAAGGGTGAGCACTGTCTGTGACTGAAAGGGTGAGTGTGACTGAAAGGGTGAGCGCTGTCTGTGACTGAAAGGGTGCGTGTGATTGAAAGGTTGAGCACTGTCTGTGACTGAAAGGGTGAGTGTGAATGAAAGGGTGAGCACTGTCTGTGACTGAAAGGGTGAGTGTGACTGAAAGGGTGAGCACTGTCTGTGACTGAAAGGGTGAGCGCTGTCTGTGACTGAAAGGGTGAGTGTGACTGAAAGGGTGAGCGCTGTCTGTGACTGAAAGGGTGAGCGCTGTCTGTGACTGAAAGGGTGAGTGTGACTGAAAGGGTGAGCACTGTCTGTGACTGAAAGGGTGAGTGTGACTGAAAGGGTGAGCACTGTCTGTGACTGAAAGGGTGAGTGTGACTGAAAGGGTGAGCACTGTCTGTGACTGAAAGGGTGAGTGTGACTGAAAGGGTGAGCACTGTCTGTGACTGAAAGGGTGAGTGTGACTGAAAGGGTGAGCACTGTCTGTGACTAAAAGGGTGAGCGCTGTCTGTGACTGAAAGGGTGAGCGCTGTCTGTGACTGAAAGGGTGAGCACTTTCTGTGACTGAAAGGGTGAGCGCTGTCTGTGACTGAAAGTGTGAGCGCTGTCTGTGACTGAAAGGGTGAGTGTGACTGAAAGTGTGAGCACTGTCTGTGACTGAAAGGGTGAGCGCTGTCTGTGACTGAAAGGGTGAGTGTGACTGAAAGGGTGAGCACTATCTGTGACAGAAAGGGTGAGTGTGACTGAAAGTTTGAGCACTGTCTGTGACTGAAAGGGTGAGCGCTGTCTGTGACTGAAAGGGTGAGTGTGACTGAAAGGGTGAGCACTGTCTGTGACTGAAAGGGTGAGTGTGATTGAAAGGGTGAGCACTGTCTGTGACTGAAAGGGTGAGTGTGACTGAAAGGGTGAGCACTGTCTGTGACTGAAAGGGTGAGTGTGACTGAAAGGGTGAGCACTGTCTGTGACTGAAAGGGTGAGTGTGACTGAAAGGGTGAGCACTGTCTGTGACTGAAAGGGTGAGTGTGACTGAAAGAGTGAGCACTGTCTGTGACTAAAAGGGTGAGTGCTGTCTGTGACTGAAAGGGTTAGCGCTGTCTGTGACTGAAAGGGTGAGCACTTTCTGTGACTGAAAGGGTGAGCGCTGTCTGTGACTGAAAGTGTGAGCGCTGTCTGTGACTGAAAGGGTGAGTGTGACTGAAAGTGTGAGCACTGTCTGTGACTGAAAGGGTGAGCGCTGTCTGTGACTGAAAGGGTGAGTGTGACTGAATGGGTGAGCACTATCTGTGACAGAAAGGGTGAGTGTGACTGAAAGTTTGAGCACTGTCTGTGACTGAAAGGGTGAGCGCTGTCTGTGACTGAAAGGGTGAGTGTGACTGAAAGGGTGAGCACTGTCTGTGACTGAAAGGGTGAGTGTGATTGAAAGGGTGAGCACTGTCTGTGACTGAAAGGGTGAGTGTGACTGAAAGGGTGAGCACTGTCTGTGACTGAAAGGGTGAGTGTGACTGAAAGGGTGAGCACTGTCTGTGACTGAAAGGGTGAGCGCTGTCTGTGACTGAAAGGGTGAGTGTAACTGAAAGGGTGAGCGCTGTCTGTGACTGAAAGGGTGAGTGTGACTGAAAGGGTGAGCACTGTCTGTGACTGAAAGGGTGAGTGTGACTGAAAGGGTGAGCACTGTCTGTGACTGAAAGGGTGAGTGTGACTGAAAGGGTGAGCGCTGTCTGTGACTGAAAGTATGAGCGCTGTCTGTGACTGAAAGGGTGAGCGCTGTCTGTGACTGAAAGGGTGAGTGTGACTGAAAGGGTGAGCACTGTCTGTGACTGAAAGGGTGAATTTGACTGAAAGGGTGAGCACTGTCTGTGACTGAAAGGGTGAGTGTGACTGAAAGGGTGAGCACTGTCTGTGACTGAAAGTGTGAGTGTGACTGAAAGGGTGAGCACTGTCTGTGACTGAAAGGGTGAGCGCTGTCTGTGACTGAAAGGGTGAGTGTGACTGAAAGGGTGAGCGCTGTCTGTGACTGAAAGGGTGAGTGTGACTGAAAGGGTGAGCACTGTCAGTGACTGAAAGGGTGAGTGTGACTGAAAGGGTGAGCACTGTCTGTGACTGAAAGGGTGAGTGTGACTGAAAGGGTGAGCACTGTCTCTGACTGAAAGGGTGAGTGTGACTGAAAGGGTGAGCGCTGTCTGTGACTGAAAGGGTGAGTGTGACTGAAAGGGTGAGCGCTGTCTGTGACTGAAAGGGTGAGTGTGACTGAAAGGGTGAGCACTGTCAGTGACTGAAAGGGTGAGTGTGACTGAAAGGGTGAGCACTGTCTGTGACTGAAAGGGTGAGTGTGAATGAAAGGGTGAGCACTGTCTGTGACTGAAAGGGTGAGTGTGACTGAAAGGGTGAGCACTGTCTGTGACTGAAAGGGTGAGCGCTGTCTGTGACTGAAAGGTGTGAGTGTGACTGAAAGGGTGAGCGCTGTCTGTGACTGAAAGGGTGAGCGCTGTCTGTGACTGAAAGGGTGAGTGTGACTGAAAGGGTGAGCACTGTCTGTGACTGAAAGGGTGAGTGTGACTGAAAGGGTGAGCACTGTCTGTGACTGAAAGGGTGAGTGTGACTGAAAGGGTGAGCACTGTCTGTGACTGAAAGGGTGAGTGTGACTGAAAGGGTGAGCGCTGTCTGTGACTGAAAGTGTGAGCGCTGTCTGTGACTGAAAGGGTGAGCGCTGTCTGTGACTGAAAGGGTGAGTGTGACTGAAAGGGTGAGCACTGTCTGTGACTGAAAGGGTGAGTGTGACTGAAAGGGTGAGCACTGTCTGTGACTGAAAATGTGAGTGTGACTGAAAGGGTGAGCACTGTCTGTGACTGAAAGGGTGAGTGTGACTGAAAGGGTGAGCACTGTCTGTGACTGAAAGGGTGAGCGCTGTCTGTGACTGAAAGGGTGAGTGTGACTGAAAGGGTGAGCGCTGTCTGTGACTGAAAGGGTGAGCGCTGTCTGTGACTGAAAGGGTGAGTGTGACTGAAAGGGTGAGCACTGTCTGTGACTGAAAGGGTGAGCGCTGTCTGTGACTGAAAGTGTGAGCGCTGTCTGTGACTGAAAGGGTGAGCGCTGTCTGTGACTGAAAGGGTGAGTGTGACTGAAAGGGTGAGCACTGTCTGTGACTGAAAGGGTGAGTGTGACTGAAAGGGTGAGCACTGTCTGTGACTGAAAGGGTGAGTGTGACTGAAAGGGTGAGCGCTGTCTGTGATTGAAAGGGTGAGCGCTGTCTGTGACTGAAAGGGTGAGCGCTGTCTGTGACTGAAAGGGTGAGCGCTGTCTGTGACTGAAAGGGTGAGCACTGTCTGTGACTGAAAGGGTGAGTGTGACTGAAAGGGTGAGCACTGTCTGTGACTGAAAGGGTGAGTGTGACTGAAAGGGTGAGCGCTGTCTGTGACTGAAAGTGTGAGCGCTGTCTGTGACTGAAAGGGTGAGCGCTGTCTGTGACTGAAAGTGTGAGCGCTGTCTGTGACTGAAATGGTGAGCGCTGTGTGTGACTGAATGGGTGAGTGTGACTGAAAGGGTTAGCGCTGTCTGTGACTGATGGTGTGAGCGCTGTCTGTGACTGAAAGTGTGAGCGCTGTCTGTGACTGAAAGTGTGAGCGCTGTCTGTGACTGAAAGGTTGAGCACTGTCTGTGACTGAAAGGGTGAATGTGACTGAAAGTGTGAGCACTGTCTGTGACTGAAAGGGTGAGCACTGTCTGTGACTGAAAGTGTGAGCACTGTCTGTGACTGAAAGTGTGAGCGCTGTCTGTGACTGAAAGTGTGAGCGCTGTCTGTGACTGAAAGGGTGAGCGCTGTCTGTGACTGAAAGTGTGAGCGCTGTCTGTAACTGAAAGGGTGAGCGCTGTCTGTGACTGAAAGGATGAGCGCTGTCTGTGACTGATGGTGTGAGCGCTGTCTTTGACTGAAAGTGTGAGCGCTGTCTGTGACTGAAAGTGTGAGCGCTGTCTGTGACTGAAAGGGTGAGCGCTGTCTGTGACTGAAAGGGTGAGTGTGACTGAAAGGGTGAGCACTATCTGTGACTGAAAGGGTGAGTGTGATTGAAAGGGTGAGCACTGTCTGTGACTGATGGTGTGAGCGCTGTCTGTGACTGAAAGTGTGAGCGCTGTCTGTTACTGAAAGTGTGAGCGCTGTCTGTGACTGAAAGGTTGAGCGCTGTCTGTGACTGAAAGGGTGAGTGTGACTGAAAGTGTGAGCACTGTCTGTGACTGAAAGTGTGAGCACTGTCTGTGACTGAAAGTGTGAGCGCTGTCTGTGACTGAAAGTGTGAGTGTGACTGAAAGGGTCAGCACTATCTGTGACTGAAAGGGTGAGTGTGATTGAAAGGGTGAGCACTGTCTGTGACTGAAAGGGTGAGTGTGACTGAAAGGGTGAGCACTGTCTGTGACTGAAAGGGTGAGTGTGACTGAAAGTGTGAGCACTGTCTGTGACTGAAAGGGTGTGCGCTGTCTGTGACTGAAAGGGTGAGTGTGACTGAAAGGGTGAGCGCTGTCTGTGACTGAAAGTGTGAGCGCTGTCTGTGACTGAAATGGTGAGCGCTGTCTGTGACTGAAAGGGTGAGTGTGACTGAAAGGGTGAGCGCTGTCTGTGACTGAAAGGGTGAGCACTGTCTGTGACTGAAAGGGTGAGTGTGACTGAAAGTGTGAGCACTGTCTGTGACTGAAGGGGTGAGCACTGTCTGTGACTGAAAGTGTGAGCAATGTCTGTGACTGAAAGTGTGAGCGCTGTCTGTGACTGAAAGTGTGAGCGCTGTCTGTGACTGAAAGGGTGAGCGGTGTCTGTGACTGAAAGGGTGAGCGCTGTCTGTGACTGAAAGGGTGAGCGCTGTCTGTGACTGAAAGGGTGAGCGCTGTCTGTGACTGAAAGGGTGAGCACTGTCTGTGACTGAAAGGGTGAGTGTGACTGAAAGGGTGAGCACTGTCTGTGACTGAAAGGGTGAGTGTGACTGAAAGGGTGAGCGCTGTCTGTGACTGAAAGTATGAGCGCTGTCTGTGACTGAAAGGGTGAGTGTGACTGAAAGGGTGAGCACTGTCTGTGACTGAAAGGGTGAGTGTGACTGAAAGGGTGAGCACTGTCTGTGACTGAAAGTGTGAGTGTGACTGAAAGGGTGAGCACTGTCTGTGACTGAAAGGGTGAGCGCTGTCTGTGACTGAAAGGGTGAGTGTGACTGAAAGGGTGAGCGCTGTCTGTGACTGAAAGGGTGAGTGTGACTGAAAGGGTGAGCACTGTCAGTGACTGAAAGGGTGAGTGTGACTGAAAGGGTGAGCACTATCTGTGACTGAAAGGGTGAGTGTGACTGAAAGGGTGAGCACTGTCTCTGACTGAAAGGGTGAGTGTGACTGAAAGGGTGAGCGCTGTCTGTGACTGAAAGGGTGCGTGTGATTGAAAGGTTGAGCACTGTCTGTGACTGAAAGGGTGAGTGTGACTGAAAGGGTGAGCGCTGTCTGTGACTGAAAGGGTGAGTGTGACTGAAAGGGTGAGCACTGTCAGTGACTGAAAGGGTGAGTGTGACTGAAAGGGTGAGCACTGTCTGTGACTGAAAGGGTGAGTGTGAATGAAAGGGTGAGCACTGTCTGTGACTGAAAGGGTGAGTGTGACTGAAAGGGTGAGCACTGTCTGTGACTGAAAGGGTGAGCGCTGTCTGTGACTGAAAGGTGTGAGTGTGACTGAAAGGGTGAGCGCTGTCTGTGACTGAAAGGGTGAGTGTGACTGAAAGGGTGAGCACTGTCTGTGACTGAAAGGGTGAGTGTGACTGAAAGGGTGAGCACTGTCTGTGACTGAAAGGGTGAGTGTGACTGAAAGGGTGAGCACTGTCTGTGACTGAAAGGGTGAGTGTGACTGAAAGGGTGAGCGCTGTCTGTGACTGAAAGTGTGAGCGCTGTCTGTGACTGAAAGGGTGAGCGCTGTCTGTGACTGAAAGGGTGAGTGTGACTGAAAGGGTGAGCACTGTCTGTGACTGAAAGGGTGAGTGTGACTGAAAGGGTGAGCACTGTCTGTGACTGAAAATGTGAGTGTGACTGAAAGGGTGAGCACTGTCTGTGACTGAAAGGGTGAGTGTGACTGAAAGGGTGAGCACTGTCTGTGACTGAAAGGGTGAGCGCTGTCTGTGACTGAAAGGGTGAGTGTGACTGAAAGGGTGAGCGCTGTCTGTGACTGAAAGGGTGAGCGCTGTCTGTGACTGAAAGGGTGAGTGTGACTGAAAGGGTGAGCACTGTCTGTGACTGAAAGGGTGAGCGCTGTCTGTGACTGAAAGGGTGAGCGCTGTCTGTGACTGAAAGTGTGAGCGCTGTCTGTGACTGAAAGGGTGAGCGCTGTCTGTGACTGAAAGGGTGAGTGTGACTGAAAGGGTGAGCACTGTCTGTGACTGAAAGGGTGAGTGTGACTGAAAGGGTGAGCACTGTCTGTGACTGAAAGGGTGAGTGTGACTGAAAGGGTGAGCGCTGTCTGTGATTGAAAGGGTGAGCGCTGTCTGTGACTGAAAGGGTGAGCGCTGTCTGTGACTGAAAGGGTGAGCGCTGTCTGTGACTGAAAGGGTGAGCACTGTCTGTGACTGAAAGGGTGAGTGTGACTGAAAGGGTGAGCACTGTCTGTGACTGAAAGGGTGAGTGTGACTGAAAGGGTGAGCGCTGTCTGTGACTGAAAGTGTGAGTGCTGTCTGTGACTGAAAGGGTGAGCGCTGTCTGTGACTGAAAGTGTGAGCGCTGTCTGTGACTGAAATGGTGAGCGCTGTGTGTGACTGAAAGGGTGAGTGTGACTGAAAGGGTTAGCGCTGTCTGTGACTGATGGTGTGAGCGCTGTCTGTGACTGAAAGTGTGAGCGCTGTCTGTGACTGAAAGTGTGAGCGCTGTCTGTGACTGAAAGGTTGAGCACTGTCTGTGACTGAAAGGGTGAGTGTGACTGAAAGTGTGAGCACTGTCTGTGACTGAAAGGGTGAGCACTGTCTGTGACTGAAAGTGTGAGCACTGTCTGTGACTGAAAGTGTGAGCGCTGTCTGTGACTGAAAGTGTGAGCGCTGTCTGTGACTGAAAGGGTGAGTGTGACTGAAAGTGTGAGCAATGTCTGTGACTGAAAGGGTGAGTGTGACTGAAAGGGTTAGCACTCTCTGTGACTGAAAGGGTGAGTGTGACTGAAAGGGTGAGCACTGTCTGTGACTGAAAGGGTGAGCGCTGTCTGTGACTGAAAGGGTGAGCGCTGTCTGTGACTGAAAATGTGAGCGCTGTCTATGACTGAAAGGGTGAGCGCTGTCTGTGACTGAAAGGGTGAGTGTGACTGAAAGGGTGAGCACTGTCTGTGACTGAAAGGGTGAGTGTGACTGAAAGGGTGAGCACTGTCTGTGACTGAAAGGGTGAGTGTGACTGAAAGGGTGAGCGCTGTCTGTGATTGAAAGGGTGAGCGCTGTCTGTGACTGAAAGGGTGAGCGCTGTCTGTGACTGAAATGGTGAGCGCTGTCTGTGACTGAAAGGGTGAGTGTGACTGAAAGGGTGAGCACTGTCTGTGACTGAAAGGGTGAGTGTGACTGAAAGGGTGAGCGCTGTCTGTGACTGAAAGGGTGAGCGCTGTCTGTGACTGAAAGTGTGAGCGCTGTCTGTGACTGAAATGGTGAGCGCTGTGTGTGACTGAAAGGGTGAGTGTGACTGAAAGGGTTAGCGCTGTCTGTGACTGATGGTGTGAGCGCTGTCTGTGACTGAAAGTGTGAGCGCTGTCTGTGACTGAAAGTGTGAGCGCTGTCTGTGACTGAAAGGTTGAGCGCTGTCTGTGACTGAAAGGTTGAGCACTGTCTGTGACTGAAAGGGTGAGTGTGACTGAAAGTGTGAGCACTGTCTGTGACTGAAAGGGTGAGCACTGTCTGTGACTGAAAGTGTGAGCACTGTCTGTGACTGAAAGTGTGAGCGCTGTCTGTGACTGAAAGTGTGAGTGCTGTCTGTGACTGAAAGGGTGAGCGCTGTCTGTGACTGAAAGTGTGAGCGCTGTCTGTGACTGAAAGGGTGAGCGCTGTCTGTGACTGAAAGGGTGAGTGCTGTCTGTGACTGATGGTGTGAGCGCTGTCTTTGACTGAAAGTGTGAGCGCTGTCTGTGACTGAAAGTGTGAGCGCTGTCTGTGACTGAAAGGGTGAGCGCTGTCTGTGACTGAAAGGGTGAGTGTGACTGAAAGGGTGAGCACTATCTGTGACTGAAAGGGTGAGTGTGATTGAAAGGGTGAGCACTGTCTGTGACTGATGGTGTGAGCGCTGTCTGTGACTGAAAGTGTGAGCGCTGTCTGTTACTGAAAGTGTGAGCGCTGTCTGTGACTGAAAGGTTGAGCGCTGTCTGTGACTGAAAGGGGAAGTGTGACTGAAAGTGTGAGCACTGTCTGTGACTGAAAGGGTGAGCACTGTCTGTGACTGAAAGTGTGAGCACTGTCTGTGACTGAAAGTGTGAGCGCTGTCTGTGACTGAAAGTGTGAGCGCTGTCTGTCACTGAAAGGGTGAGCGCTGTCTGTGACTGAAAGTGTGAGCGCTGTCTGTGACTGAAAGGGTGAGCGCTGTCTGTGACTGAAAGGGTGAGCGCTGTCTGTGACTGATGGTGTGAGCGCTGTCTTTGACTGAAAGTGTGAGCGCTGTCTGTGACTGAAAGTGTGAGCGCTGTCTGTGACTGAAAGTGTGAGCGCTGTCTGTGACTGAAAGGGTGAGCGCTGTCTGTGACTGAAAGGGTGAGCGCTGTCTGTGACTGATGGTGTGAGCGCTGTCTTTGACTGAAAGTGTGAGCGCTGTCTGTGACTGAAAGTGTGAGCGCTGTCTGTGACTGAAAGGGTGAGCGCTGTCTGTGACTGAAAGGGTGAGTGTGACTGAAAGGGTCAGCACTATCTGTGACTGAAAGGGTGAGTGTGATTGAAAGGGTGAGCACTGTCTGTGACTGAAAGGGTGAGTGTGACTGAAAGGGTTAGCACTGTCTGTGACTGAAAGGGTGAGTGTGACTGAAAGTGTGAGCACTGTCTGTGACTGAAAGGGTGAGCGCTGTCTGTGACTGAAAGGGTGAGTGTGACTGAAAGGGTGAGCGCTGTCTGTGACTGAAAGTGTGAGCGCTGTCTGTGACTGAAATGGTGAGCGCTGTCTGTGACTGAAAGGGTGAGCGCTGTCTGTGACTGAAAGGGTGAGCACTGTCTGTGACTGAAAGGGTGAGTGTGACTGAAAGTGTGAGCACTGTCTGTGACTGAAAGTGTGAGCACTGTCTGTGACTGAAAGTGTGAGCGCTGTCTGTGACTGAAAGGGTGAGCACTGTCTGTGACTGAAAGTGTGAGTATGACTGAAAGGGTGAGCACTGTCTGTGACTGAAAGGGTGAGTGTGACTGAAAGGGTGAACACTGTCTGTGACTGAAAGGGTGAGCGCTGTCTGTGACTGAAAGGTTGAGCGCTGTCTGTGACTGAAAGGGTGAGTGTGACTGAAAGGGTGAGCACTGTCTGTGACTGAAAGTGTGAGCACTGTCTGTGACTGAAAGTGTGAGCACTGTCTGTGACTGAAAGTGTGAGCGCTGTCTGTGACTGAAAGTGTGAGCGCTGTCTGTGACTGAAAGGGTGAGCGCTGTCTGTGACTGAAAGTGTGAGCGCTGTCTGTGACTGAAAGGGTGAGCGCTGTATGTGACTGATGGTGTGAGCGCTGTCTTTGACTGAAAGTGTGAGCGCTGTCTGTGACTGAAAGTGTGAGCGCTGTCTGTGACTGAAAGGGTGAGCGCTGTCTGTGACTGAAAGGGTGAGTGTGACTGAAAGGGTGAGCACTATCTGTGACTGAAAGGGTGAGTGTGATTGAAAGGGTGAGCACTGTCTGTGACTGAAAGGGTGAGTGTGACTGAAAGGGTGAGCACTGTCTGTGACTGAAAGGGTGAGTGTGACTGAAAGTGTGAGCACTGTCTGTGACTGAAAGGGTGAGCGCTGTCTGTGACTGAAAGGGTGAGTGTGACTGAAAGTGTGAGCACTGTCTGTGACTGAAAGGGTGAGCGCTGTCTGTGACTGAAAGGGTGAGTGTGACTGAAAGGGTGAGCACTGTCTGTGACTGAAAGGGTGAGTGTGACTGAAAGGGTGAGCACTGTCTGTGACTGAAAGGGTGAGTGTGACTGAAAGGGTGAGCGCTGTCTGTGACTGAAAGTGTGAGCGCTGTCTGTGACTGAAAGGGTGAGCGCTGTCTGTGACTGAAAGGGTGAGTGTGACTGAAAGGGTGAGCACTGTCTGTGACTGAAAGGGTGAGTGTGACTGAAAGGGTGAGCACTGTCTGTGACTGAAAATGTGAGCGTGACTGAAAGGGTGAGCACTGTCTGTGACTGAAAGGGTGAGTGTGACTGAAAGGGTGAGCACTGTCTGTGACTGAAAGGGTGAGCGCTGTCTGTGACTGAAAGGGTGAGTGTGACTGAAAGGGTGAGCGCTGTCTGTGACTGAAAGGGTGAGCGCTGTCTGTGACTGAAAGGGTGAGTGTGACTGAAAGGGTGAGCACTATCTGTGACTGAAAGGGTGAGTGTGATTGAAAGGGTGAGCACTGTCTGTGACTGATGGTGTGAGCGCTGTCTGTGACTGAAAGTGTGAGCGCTGTCTGTTACTGAAAGTGTGAGCGCTGTCTGTGACTGAAAGGTTGAGCGCTGTCTGTGACTGAAAGGGGAAGTGTGACTGAAAGTGTGAGCACTGTCTGTGACTGAAAGGGTGAGCACTGTCTGTGACTGAAAGTGTGAGCACTGTCTGTGACTGAAAGTGTGAGCGCTGTCTGTGACTGAAAGTGTGAGCGCTGTCTGTCACTGAAAGGGTGAGCGCTGTCTGTGACTGAAAGTGTGAGCGCTGTCTGTGACTGAAAGGGTGAGCGCTGTCTGTGACTGAAAGGGTGAGCGCTGTCTGTGACTGATGGTGTGAGCGCTGTCTTTGACTGAAAGTGTGAGCGCTGTCTGTGACTGAAAGTGTGAGCGCTGTCTGTGACTGAAAGTGTGAGCGCTGTCTGTGACTGAAAGGGTGAGCGCTGTCTGTGACTGAAAGGGTGAGCGCTGTCTGTGACTGATGGTGTGAGCGCTGTCTTTGACTGAAAGTGTGAGCGCTGTCTGTGACTGAAAGTGTGAGCGCTGTCTGTGACTGAAAGGGTGAGCGCTGTCTGTGACTGAAAGGGTGAGTGTGACTGAAAGGGTCAGCACTATCTGTGACTGAAAGGGTGAGTGTGATTGAAAGGGTGAGCACTGTCTGTGACTGAAAGGGTGAGTGTGACTGAAAGGGTTAGCACTGTCTGTGACTGAAAGGGTGAGTGTGACTGAAAGTGTGAGCACTGTCTGTGACTGAAAGGGTGAGCGCTGTCTGTGACTGAAAGGGTGAGTGTGACTGAAAGGGTGAGCGCTGTCTGTGACTGAAAGTGTGAGCGCTGTCTGTGACTGAAATGGTGAGCGCTGTCTGTGACTGAAAGGGTGAGCGCTGTCTGTGACTGAAAGGGTGAGCACTGTCTGTGACTGAAAGGGTGAGTGTGACTGAAAGTGTGAGCACTGTCTGTGACTGAAAGTGTGAGCACTGTCTGTGACTGAAAGTGTGAGCGCTGTCTGTGACTGAAAGGGTGAGCACTGTCTGTGACTGAAAGTGTGAGTATGACTGAAAGGGTGAGCACTGTCTGTGACTGAAAGGGTGAGTGTGACTGAAAGGGTGAACACTGTCTGTGACTGAAAGGGTGAGCGCTGTCTGTGACTGAAAGGTTGAGCGCTGTCTGTGACTGAAAGGGTGAGTGTGACTGAAAGGGTGAGCACTGTCTGTGACTGAAAGTGTGAGCACTGTCTGTGACTGAAAGTGTGAGCACTGTCTGTGACTGAAAGTGTGAGCGCTGTCTGTGACTGAAAGTGTGAGCGCTGTCTGTGACTGAAAGGGTGAGCGCTGTCTGTGACTGAAAGTGTGAGCGCTGTCTGTGACTGAAAGGGTGAGCGCTGTATGTGACTGATGGTGTGAGCGCTGTCTTTGACTGAAAGTGTGAGCGCTGTCTGTGACTGAAAGTGTGAGCGCTGTCTGTGACTGAAAGGGTGAGCGCTGTCTGTGACTGAAAGGGTGAGTGTGACTGAAAGGGTGAGCACTATCTGTGACTGAAAGGGTGAGTGTGATTGAAAGGGTGAGCACTGTCTGTGACTGAAAGGGTGAGTGTGACTGAAAGGGTGAGCACTGTCTGTGACTGAAAGGGTGAGTGTGACTGAAAGTGTGAGCACTGTCTGTGACTGAAAGGGTGAGCGCTGTCTGTGACTGAAAGGGTGAGTGTGACTGAAAGTGTGAGCACTGTCTGTGACTGAAAGGGTGAGCGCTGTCTGTGACTGAAAGGGTGAGTGTGACTGAAAGGGTGAGCACTGTCTGTGACTGAAAGGGTGAGTGTGACTGAAAGGGTGAGCACTGTCTGTGACTGAAAGGGTGAGTGTGACTGAAAGGGTGAGCGCTGTCTGTGACTGAAAGTGTGAGCGCTGTCTGTGACTGAAAGGGTGAGCGCTGTCTGTGACTGAAAGGGTGAGTGTGACTGAAAGGGTGAGCACTGTCTGTGACTGAAAGGGTGAGTGTGACTGAAAGGGTGAGCACTGTCTGTGACTGAAAATGTGAGCGTGACTGAAAGGGTGAGCACTGTCTGTGACTGAAAGGGTGAGTGTGACTGAAAGGGTGAGCACTGTCTGTGACTGAAAGGGTGAGCGCTGTCTGTGACTGAAAGGGTGAGTGTGACTGAAAGGGTGAGCGCTGTCTGTGACTGAAAGGGTGAGCGCTGTCTGTGACTGAAAGGGTGAGTGTGACTGAAAGGGTGAGCACTGTCTGTGACTGAAAGGGTGAGTGTGACTGAAAGGGTGAGCACTGTCTGTGACTGAAAGGGTGAGTGTGACTGAAAGGGTGAGCGCTGTCTGTGACTGAAAGGGTGAGTGTGACTGAAAGGGTGAGCGCTGTCTGTGACTGAAAGGGTGAGCGCTGTCTGTGACTGAAAGGGTGAGTGTGACTGAAAGGGTGAGCACTGTCTGTGACTGAAAGAGTGAGCACTGTCTGTGACTGATGGTGTGAGCGCTGTCTGTGACTGAAAGGGTGAGCACTGTCTGTGACTGAAAGTGTGAGCACTGTCTGTGACTGAAAGTGTGAGCGCTGTCTTTGACTGAAAGTGTGAGCGCTGTCTGTGACTGAAAGGGTGAGCGCTGTCTGTGACTGAAAGTGTTAGCGCTGTCTGTGACTGAAATGGTGAGCGCTGTCTGTGACTGAAAGGGTGAGTGTGACTGAAAGGTTGAGCGCTGTCTGTGACTGAAAGGGTGAGCACTGTCTGTGACTGAAAGGGTGAGTGTGACTGAAAGTGTGAGCACTGTCTGTGACTGAAAGTGTGAGCACTGTCTGTGACTGTAAGGGTGAGTGTGACTGAAAGGGTGAGCACTGTCTGTGACTGAAAGGGTGAGTGTGACTGAAAGGGTGAGCACTGTCTGTGACTGAAAGGGTGAGCGCTGTCTGTGACTGAAAGGGTGAGCACTGTCTGTGACTGAAAGGGTGAGTGTGACTGAAAGTGTGAGCACTGTCTGTGACTGAAAGGGTGAGTGTGACTGAAAGGGTTAGCACTGTCTGTGACTGAAAGGGTGAGTGTGACTGAAAGTGTGAGCACTGTCTGTGACTGAAAGGGTGAGCGCTGTCTGTGACTGAAAGGGTGAGTGTGACTGAAAGGGTGAGCGCTGTCTGTGACTGAAAGTGTGAGCGCTGTCTGTGACTGAAATGGTGAGCGCTGTCTGTGACTGAAAGGGTGAGCGCTGTCTGTGACTGAAAGGGTGAGCACTGTCTGTGACTGAAAGGGTGAGTGTGACTGAAAGTGTGAGCACTGTCTGTGACTGAAAGTGTGAGCACTGTCTGTGACTGAAAGTGTGAGCGCTGTCTGTGACTGAAAGGGTGAGCACTGTCTGTGACTGAAAGTGTGAGTATGACTGAAAGGGTGAGCACTGTCTGTGACTGAAAGGGTGAGTGTGACTGAAAGGGTGAACACTGTCTGTGACTGAAAGGGTGAGCGCTGTCTGTGACTGAAAGGTTGAGCGCTGTCTGTGACTGAAAGGGTGAGTGTGACTGAAAGGGTGAGCACTGTCTGTGACTGAAAGTGTGAGCACTGTCTGTGACTGAAAGTGTGAGCGCTGTCTGTGACTGAAAGTGTGAGCGCTGTCTGTGACTGAAAGGGTGAGCGCTGTCTGTGACTGAAAGTGTGAGCGCTGTCTGTGACTGAAAGGGTGAGCGCTGTCTGTGACTGAAAGGGTGAGCGCTGTATGTGACTGATGGTGTGAGCGCTGTCTTTGACTGAAAGTGTGAGCGCTGTCTGTGACTGAAAGTGTGAGCGCTGTCTGTGACTGAAAGGGTGAGCGCTGTCTGTGACTGAAAGGGTGAGTGTGACTGAAAGGGTGAGCACTATCTGTGACTGAAAGGGTGAGTGTGACTGAAAGGGTGAGCACTGTCTGTGACTGAAAGGGTGAGTGTGACTGAAAGGGTGAGCACTGTCTGTGACTGAAAGGGTGAGTGTGACTGAAAGGGTGAGCGCTGTCTGTGACTGAAAGGGTGAGTGTGACTGAAAGGGTGAGCGCTGTCTGTGACTGAAAGGGTGAGCGCTGTCTGTGACTGAAAGGGTGAGTGTGACTGAAAGGGTGAGCACTGTCTGTGACTGAAAGAGTGAGCACTGTCTGTGACTGATGGTGTGAGCGCTGTCTGTGACTGAAAGGGTGAGCACTGTCTGTGACTGAAAGTGTGAGCACTGTCTGTGACTGAAAGTGTGAGCGCTGTCTTTGACTGAAAGTGTGAGCGCTGTCTGTGACTGAAAGGGTGAGCGCTGTCTGTGACTGAAAGTGTTAGCGCTGTCTGTGACTGAAATGGTGAGCGCTGTCTGTGACTGAAAGGGTGAGTGTGACTGAAAGGTTGAGCGCTGTCTGTGACTGAAAGGGTGAGCACTGTCTGTGACTGAAAGGGTGAGTGTGACTGAAAGTGTGAGCACTGTCTGTGACTGAAAGTGTGAGCACTGTCTGTGACTGTAAGGGTGAGTGTGACTGAAAGGGTGAGCACTGTCTGTGACTGAAAGGGTGAGTGTGACTGAAAGGGTGAGCACTGTCTGTGACTGAAAGGGTGAGCGCTGTCTGTGACTGAAAGGGTGAGCACTGTCTGTGACTGAAAGGGTGAGTGTGACTGAAAGTGTGAGCACTGTCTGTGACTGAAAGGGTGAGTGTGACTGAAAGGGTTAGCACTGTCTGTGACTGAAAGGGTGAGTGTGACTGAAAGTGTGAGCACTGTCTGTGACTGAAAGGGTGAGCGCTGTCTGTGACTGAAAGGGTGAGTGTGACTGAAAGGGTGAGCGCTGTCTGTGACTGAAAGTGTGAGCGCTGTCTGTGACTGAAATGGTGAGCGCTGTCTGTGACTGAAAGGGTGAGCGCTGTCTGTGACTGAAAGGGTGAGCACTGTCTGTGACTGAAAGGGTGAGTGTGACTGAAAGTGTGAGCACTGTCTGTGACTGAAAGTGTGAGCACTGTCTGTGACTGAAAGTGTGAGCGCTGTCTGTGACTGAAAGGGTGAGCACTGTCTGTGACTGAAAGTGTGAGTATGACTGAAAGGGTGAGCACTGTCTGTGACTGAAAGGGTGAGTGTGACTGAAAGGGTGAACACTGTCTGTGACTGAAAGGGTGAGCGCTGTCTGTGACTGAAAGGTTGAGCGCTGTCTGTGACTGAAAGGGTGAGTGTGACTGAAAGGGTGAGCACTGTCTGTGACTGAAAGTGTGAGCACTGTCTGTGACTGAAAGTGTGAGCGCTGTCTGTGACTGAAAGTGTGAGCGCTGTCTGTGACTGAAAGGGTGAGCGCTGTCTGTGACTGAAAGTGTGAGCGCTGTCTGTGACTGAAAGGGTGAGCGCTGTCTGTGACTGAAAGGGTGAGCGCTGTATGTGACTGATGGTGTGAGCGCTGTCTTTGACTGAAAGTGTGAGCGCTGTCTGTGACTGAAAGTGTGAGCGCTGTCTGTGACTGAAAGGGTGAGCGCTGTCTGTGACTGAAAGGGTGAGTGTGACTGAAAGGGTGAGCACTATCTGTGACTGAAAGGGTGAGTGTGATTGAAAGGGTGAGCACTGTCTGTGACTGAAAGGGTGAGTGTGACTGAAAGGGTGAGCACTGTCTGTGACTGAAAGGGTGAGTGTGACTGAAAGTGTGAGCACTGTCTGTGACTGAAAGGGTGAGCGCTGTCTGTGACTGAAAGGGTGAGTGTGACTGAAAGTGTGAGCACTGTCTGTGACTGAAAGGGTGAGCGCTGTCTGTGACTGAAAGGGTGAGTGTGACTGAAAGGGTGAGCACTGTCTGTGACTGAAAGGGTGAGTGTGACTGAAAGGGTGAGCACTGTCTGTGACTGAAAGGGTGAGTGTGACTGAAAGGGTGAGCGCTGTCTGTGACTGAAAGTGTGAGCGCTGTCTGTGACTGAAAGGGTGAGCGCTGTCTGTGACTGAAAGGGTGAGTGTGACTGAAAGGGTGAGCACTGTCTGTGACTGAAAGGGTGAGTGTGACTGAAAGGGTGAGCACTGTCTGTGACTGAAAATGTGAGCGTGACTGAAAGGGTGAGCACTGTCTGTGACTGAAAGGGTGAGTGTGACTGAAAGGGTGAGCACTGTCTGTGACTGAAAGGGTGAGCGCTGTCTGTGACTGAAAGGGTGAGTGTGACTGAAAGGGTGAGCGCTGTCTGTGACTGAAAGGGTGAGCGCTGTCTGTGACTGAAAGGGTGAGTGTGACTGAAAGGGTGAGCACTGTCTGTGACTGAAAGGGTGAGTGTGACTGAAAGGGTGAGCACTGTCTGTGACTGAAAGGGTGAGTGTGACTGAAAGGGTGAGCACTATCTGTGACTGAAAGGGTGAGTGTGACTGAAAGGGTGAGCGCTGTCTGTGACTGAAAGGGTGAGCGCTGTCTGTGACTGAAAGGGTGAGTGTGACTGAAAGGGTGAGCACTGTCTGTGACTGAAAGAGTGAGCACTGTCTGTGACTGATGGTGTGAGCGCTGTCTGTGACTGAAAGGGTGAGCACTGTCTGTGACTGAAAGTGTGAGCACTGTCTGTGACTGAAAGTGTGAGCGCTGTCTTTGACTGAAAGTGTGAGCGCTGTCTGTGACTGAAAGGGTGAGCGCTGTCTGTGACTGAAAGTGTTAGCGCTGTCTGTGACTGAAATGGTGAGCGCTGTCTGTGACTGAAAGGGTGAGTGTGACTGAAAGGTTGAGCGCTGTCTGTGACTGAAAGGGTGAGCACTGTCTGTGACTGAAAGGGTGAGTGTGACTGAAAGTGTGAGCACTGTCTGTGACTGAAAGTGTGAGCACTGTCTGTGACTGTAAGGGTGAGTGTGACTGAAAGGGTGAGCACTGTCTGTGACTGAAAGGGTGAGTGTGACTGAAAGGGTGAGCACTGTCTGTGACTGAAAGTGTGAGCACTGTCTGTGACTGAAAGGGTGAGTGTGACTGAAAGGGTGAGCACTGTCTGTGACTGAAAGGGTGAGTGTGACTGAAAGGGTGAGCGCTGTCTGTGACTGAAAGGGTGAGTGTGACTGAAAGGGTGAGCACTGTCTGTGACTGAAAGGGTGAGTGTGACTGAAAGGGTGAGCACTGTCTGTGACTGAAAGGGTGAGTGTGACTGAAAGAGTGAGCACTGTCTGTGACTGAAAGGGTGAGCGCTGTCTGTGACTGAAAGGGTCAGCGCTGTCTGTGACTGAAAGGGTGAGTGTGACTGAAAGGGTGAGCACTGTCTGTGACTGAAAGAGTGAGCACTGTCTGTGACTGATGGTGTGAACGCTGTCTGTGACTGAAAGGGTGAGCACTGTCTGTGACTGAAAGTGTGAGCACTGTCTGTGACTGAAAGTGTGAGCACTGTCTGTGACTGAAAGTGTGAGCGCTGTCTGTGACTGAAAGTGTGAGCGTTGTCTGTGACTGAAAGGGTGAGAGCTGTCTGTGACTGAAAGTGTGAGCGCTGTCTGTGACTGAAATGGTGAGCACTGTCTATGACTGAAAGGGTGAGTGTGACTGAAAGGGTGAGCGCTGTCTGTGACTGAAAGGGTGAGCACTGTCTGTGACTGAAAGGGTGAGTGTGACTGAAAGTGTGAGCACTGTCTGTGACTGAAAGGGTGAGCACTGTCTGTGACTGAAAGGGTGAGCACTGTCTGTGACTGAAAGTGTGAGCACTGTCTTTGACTGAAAGTGTGAGCGCTGTCTGTGACTAAAAGTGTGAGCGCTGTCTGTGACTGAAAGGGTGAGCGGTGTCTGTGACTGAAAGTGTGAGCGCTGTCTGTGACTGAAAGGGTGAGCGCTGTCTGTGACTGAAAGGGTGAGCGCTGTCTGTGACTGAAAGGGTGAGCACTGTCTGTGACTGAAAGGGTGAGTATGACTGAAAGGGTGAGCACTGTCTGTGACTGAAAGGGTGAGTGTGACTGAAAGGGTGAACACTGTCTGTGACTGAAAGGGTGAGCACTGTCTGTGACTGAAAGTGTGAGCACTGTCTGTGACTGAAAGGGTGAGCGCTGTCTGTGACTGATGGTGTGAGCGCTGTCTGTGACTGAAAGTGTGAGCGCTGTCTGTGACTGAAAGTGTGAGCGCTGTCTGTGACTGAAAGGGTGAGCGCTGTCTGTGACTGAAAGGGTGAGTGTGACTGAAAGGGTGAGCGCTGTCTGTGACTGAAAGGGTGAGCGCTGTCTGTGACTGAAAGGGTGAGTGTGACTGAAAGGGTGAGCACTGTCTGTGACTGAAAGGGTGAGTGTGACTGAAAGGGTGAGCACTGTCTGTGACTGAAAGGGTGAGTGTGACTGAAAGGGTGAGCGCTGTCTGTGACTGAAAGTGGGAGCGCTGTCTGTGACTGAAAGGGTGAGCGCTGTCTGTGACTGAAAGGGTGAGTGTGACTGAAAGGGTGAGCACTGTCTGTGACTGAAAGGGTGAATGTGACTGAAAGGGTGAGCACTGTCTGTGACTGAAAGGGTGAGTGTGACTGAAAGGGTGAGCGCTGTCTGTGACTGAAAGGGTGAGTGTGACTGAAAGGGTGAGCACTGTCAGTGACTGAAACGGTGAGTGTGACTGAAAGGGTGAGCACTGTCTGTGACTGAAAGGGTGAGTGTGACTGAAAGGGTGAGCACTGTCTGTGACTGAAAGGGTGAGTGTGACTGAAAGGGTGAGCGCTGTCTGTGACTGAAAGGGTGCGTGTGATTGAAAGGGTGAGCACTGTCTGTGACTGAAAGGTTGAGTGTGACTGAAAGGGTGAGCACTGTCTGTGACTGAAAGGGTGAGTGTGACTGAAAGGGTGAGCACTGTCTGTGACTGAAAGGGTGAGTGCTGTCTGTGACTGAAAGGGTGAGTGTGACTGAAAGGGTGAGCGCTGTCTGTGACTGAAAGGGTGAGCGCTGTCTGTGACTGAAAGGGTGAGTGTGACTGAAAGGGTGAGCAATGTCTGTGACTGAAAGGGTGAGTGTGACTGAAAGGGTTAGCACTCTCTGTGACTGAAAGGGTGAGTGTGACTGAAAGGGTGAGCACTGTCTGTGACTGAAAGGGTGAGTGTGACTGAAAGGGTGAGCGCTGTCTGTAACTGAAAGTGTGAGCGCTGTCTGTGACTGAAAGGGTGAGCGCTGTCTGTGACTGAAAGGGTGAGTGTGACTGAAAGGGTGAGCACTGTCTGTGACTGAAAGGGTGAGTGTGACTGAAAGGGTGAGCACTGTCTGTGACTGAAAATGTGAGCGTGACTGAAAGGGTGAGCACTGTCTGTGACTGAAAGGGTGAGTGTGACTGAAAGGGTGAGCACTGTCTGTGACTGAAAGGGTGAGCGCTGTCTGTGACTGAAAGGGTGAGTGTGACTGAAAGGGTGAGCGCTGTCTGTGACTGAAAGGGTGAGCGCTGTCTGTGACTGAAAGGGTGAGTGTGACTGAAAGGGTGAGCACTGTCTGTGACTGAAAGGGTGAGTGTGACTGAAAGGGTGAGCACTGTCTGTGACTGAAAGGGTGAGTGTGACTGAAAGGGTGAGCACTGTCTGTGACTGAAAGAGTGAGCACTGTCTGTGACTGATGGTGTGAGCGCTGTCTGTGACTGAAAGGGTGAGCACTGTCTGTGACTGAAAGTGTGAGCACTGTCTGTGACTGAAAGTGTGAGCGCTGTCTTTGACTGAAAGTGTGAGCGCTGTCTGTGACTGAAAGGGTGAGCGCTGTCTGTGACTGAAAGTGTTAGCGCTGTCTGTGACTGAAATGGTGAGCGCTGTCTGTGACTGAAAGGGTGAGTGTGACTGAAAGGTTGAGCGCTGTCTGTGACTGAAAGGGTGAGCACTGTCTGTGACTGAAAGGGTGAGTGTGACTGAAAGTGTGAGCACTGTCTGTGACTGAAAGTGTGAGCACTGTCTGTGACTGTAAGGGTGAGTGTGACTGAAAGGGTGAGCACTGTCTGTGACTGAAAGGGTGAGTGTGACTGAAAGGGTGAGCACTGTCTGTGACTGAAAGGGTGAGCGCTGTCTGTGACTGAAAGGGTGAGCACTGTCTGTGACTGAAAGGGTGAGTGTGACTGAAAGTGTGAGCACTGTCTGTGACTGAAAGGGTGAGTGTGACTGAAAGGGTTAGCACTGTCTGTGACTGAAAGGGTGAGTGTGACTGAAAGTGTGAGCACTGTCTGTGACTGAAAGGGTGAGCGCTGTCTGTGACTGAAAGGGTGAGTGTGACTGAAAGGGTGAGCGCTGTCTGTGACTGAAAGTGTGAGCGCTGTCTGTGACTGAAATGGTGAGCGCTGTCTGTGACTGAAAGGGTGAGCGCTGTCTGTGACTGAAAGGGTGAGCACTGTCTGTGACTGAAAGGGTGAGTGTGACTGAAAGTGTGAGCACTGTCTGTGACTGAAAGTGTGAGCACTGTCTGTGACTGAAAGTGTGAGCGCTGTCTGTGACTGAAAAGGTGAGCACTGTCTGTGACTGAAAGTGTGAGTATGACTGAAAGAGTGAGCACTGTCTGTGACTGAAAGGGTGAGTGTGACTGAAAGGGTGAACACTGTCTGTGACTGAAAGGGTGAGCGCTGTCTGTGACTGAAAGGTTGAGCGCTGTCTGTGACTGAAAGGGTGAGTGTGACTGAAAGGGTGAGCACTGTCTGTGACTGAAAGTGTGAGCACTGTCTGTGACTGAAAGTGTGAGCGCTGTCTGTGACTGAAAGTGTGAGCGCTGTCTGTGACTGAAAGGGTGAGCGCTGTCTGTGACTGAAAGTGTGAGCGCTGTCTGTGACTGAAAGGGTGAGCGCTGTCTGTGACTGAAAGGGTGAGCGCTGTATGTGACTGATGGTGTGAGCGCTGTCTTTGACTGAAAGTGTGAGCGCTGTCTGTGACTGA